>JBBGZY010000256.1:1372500-1972500 GCA_037952925.1 Lithobates clamitans | reverse complement strand
CCTGCTAATTCCAGGTCTTTCTGAAGATCTCCACAAGTGGTCCTTGGCTCTTGGACAACTCTTCTGATAATTCTTTTCACTCCTCTGTCAGAAATCTTGTGAGGAGCACCTGGTTGTGACTGATTTATGGTGAAATGATGTTCTTTCCACTTACAGAATATGGCTCGACATTGCTCACTGGAACATTCAGAAGTTTAGATATCCTTCTGTAACCAATGCCATCATGAGATGTTTCTTGTGTGACAACTTGGTAGTGAGACACCTTTTTATAGATCATCAGTTAAGACTGAACCAGCTGATATTACTTTGAACTGACAAGGGGCAGGATTGCTTTCTAATTACTGATAGATTTCAGCGGGTGTCTTGGCTTTCCATGCCTTTTTGCACCTCCCTTTCTTCATGTGTTTAATACTTTTTCCCTGTGTCATTCCATTTTTATTATACATAACTTAATTTCTGAATTTATTTGCTTCGGTGTATGTATGGATTACATGGGTTGTTACTGACATGTGGTGAAAAGTTCATGTCAATAGCACCTTTAGAAATATATTTACCTAGAAAAATTGTGACATGTTCAATATTTATTTTACCCGCTGTGTGTCTATATATATATATATATATATATATATATATATATACACACAGTGCCTTGAAAAAGTATTCATACCCCTTGAAATTTTCTACATTTTGTCATGTTACAACCAAAAACATTAATGTATTTTATTGGGATTTTATGTGATATACCAACACAAAGTGGCACATAATTGTTTTATGGAAGGAAAAGGATAAATGGTTTTCAAAATATTTTACAAATAAATATCTAAAAAGTGTGTTGTCCATTTGTATTCAGCCCCCTTTACTCTGATACCCCTAACTAAAATCTAGTGGAACCAACTGCCTTCAGAAGTCACCTAATTAGTAAATAGAGTCCACCTGTGTGTAATTTAATCTCAGTATACATACAGCTGTTCTGTGAAGCCTTAGTGAACAAACAGCATCATGAAGGCCAAGGAACACACCAGACAGGTCAGGAATAAAGTTGTGGAGAAGTTTGAAGCAGGGTTAGATTATAAAAAAAATATCCCAAGCTATGAACATCTCACGGAGAACTGTTCAATCCATCATCCGAAAATGGAAAGCATTTGGCACAACTGCAAACCTACCAAGACATAGCCATCCACCTAAACTGACAGGCCAGGCAAGGAGAGCATTAATCAGAGAAGCAGCCAAGAGGCCCATGGTAACCTGGAGGAGCTGCAGAGATCCACAACTCAGGTGGGAGAATCTTTCCACAGGACAACTATTAGTTGTGCACTCCACAAATATGGCCTTTAGAGAAGGGTGGCAAGAAGAAAGCCATTGTTGAAAGAAAGCCCTGTTTGCAGTTTGCGAGAAGCCATGTGGGAGACACAGAAAACATGTGAAAGTAGGTGCTCTGGTCAGATGAGACCAAAATTTTATTTTTTTGGTCTAAAAACAAAATGCTATGTGTGGCAGAAAACTAACACTGCACATCACTCTGAACACGCCATGCCCGCCGTGAAACATGGTGGTGGCAGCATTATGTTATAGGGATGCTTTTCTTCAGCAGGGACAGGGAAGCTGTTCAGAGTTGGTAGGAAGATGGATGGAACCAAATACAGGGCACTCTAATGCCACGTACACACGAGCGGACTTTCCGGCATACTTGGTCCGGCGTACCGAAGTCCGTCGGACAATTCGATCGTGTGTGGGCTCCAGCGGACTTTTTTTTCTCAAAAGTTTGACAGCCTTAGGTTTGAAACATGTTTCAAATCTATCCGACGGACTCGAGTCCGGTCGAAAAGTCCGCTCGTCTAAATGCTAGTCCGATGGACAAAAACCGACGCTAGGGCAGCTATTGGCTACTGGCTATGAACTTCCTTGTTTTAGTCCAGTCGTACGTCATCACGTACGAATCCGTTGGACTTTGGTTGATCGTGTGTAGGCAAGTCCGTTCATTCGGAAAGTCCGTCATAAAGTCCGTCGAAAAGTCCGCCGGGCAAAGTATGCCGTAAGTCCGGTCGTGTACGCAGCATTAGAGGAAAACCTGTTAGAGTCTGCTAAAGACTTGAGACTGGGGCAGAGGTTCACCTTCCAGCAGGACAACAACCCTAAACATACAGCCAGAGCTACAATGGAATGGTTTAGACCAAAGCATATTCATGTGTTAGAATGACCAAATCAAAGTCCAGACCTAAATCCAATTGACAATCTGTAGCAAGACTTGAAAATTGCTGTTCACAGATGCTCTCCATCCAATCTGACAGAGCTTGAGCAATTTTGCAAAGAAGAATGGGCAAACATGTAACTCACTAGATGTGCAAAGCTGGTAGAGACATACCCAAAAAGACTTGCAGCTGTAATTGCAGTGAAAGGTGCTTCTACAAAGTATTGACTCAGGGGGGCTGAATACAAATGCACACCACACTTTTCACATATTTATTTGTAAAACATTTTGAAAACCATTTATCATTTTCCTTCAATGTCACAATTATGTGCCACTTTGTATTGGTCTCTCACATAAAATCCCAATACAATACATTCGTGTTTTTGGTTGTAACATGACAAAATTTCAAGGGGGATGAATACTTTTTCAAGACACTGTATATACTGTATATGCTATAAAGCCAAAGCTTGTTTTTAGTCGAATATTTTTTTAAATTGTGCTTCATTAGCAAACATACAGCAAATATTTTCATATGTGCTGCACTCCTGATGATTGCATCTGATGTTTGCAGGTGAGCCTAATACAGTATGGAAATTCGCCCAGTGTGATGTTTAGAATGAATCGGTACAATAATAAAGAAGACATGATGAAAGCTATATCTGCTACCTCTCAAATGGGAGGAGACCAAACAAACACCTTCAAAGCAATTGACTATACCAGGTAGGTCAACTGTGTACTAATTTCTGTGGTTGATAAAGATGACTGATTGTATTTATATTCAACAATAATTTATATGTACCAGTAATAGTTTTTTGCAGTAATATGCACCCAAGTTCTTATTTTTTCTTACCTTAAAAATATATGACTGAGCAAAATAAACAAAAAACCCCAAAACTTTATTCATTATATCTCTACAATAAGTGCATATTTGTTTTCTTCTGTTGCTGCAAATGCAGAAAAGCATCTATCTATCTGGCCAAAAATCCAGCGTGCTCCTAAATTCCTGCATTAAGGTGAAAAACTGCTTCTGTTGCACTAAAAGCCCAAGCACTGTTGTCAGATCTGCCTTGTTCGCGGTTCTGGACTACAGATCACCACCCCTCTCCTCATTTCTATAAAATAAGATGGAGGTGTACTTTAGGTCAGTAGGGAGGAATGCAGGCAAGAGCCAGCACTGCTTGGAAGTAAAATACACAAAAAAAGCTTTAAAACAACTTTTTGTAACCAAACAAATGTTTGAATTCCCTGTTATATCCCAAGAAACATTTTTTGTCTTTTTTTTATTAAAGTGGATGTAAACCCAATGTCATTCTATCTAAACTACTGCCATAGGGGTTCTCTATAAGGATATACATGTCTCCTGCATGTATCTTTACCTGTCAAATGTCTCCCCTCTGTCTGTTATGAGACCCGAAAAACTGCAGATTCTGTGGGCGGGGTCTGTTGTCTGGAGCTCGGTGGGTGGAGTTGTGATGTCAGTAGATTCCCCGCCCACCTCTACACTCCCCTTGTCAATATGCGTTTTCTCCTGTGTATTTCTTACACTGAACTTCTGCTATGATCTCTAACATCCAGTGAAAAGACAGGAAAGTAACCACATGACTTCAGCATGTCAAATCATGCTGAGGTGTGGAACAGCCAATCCTTGCAGAGCTGCTGAAGAAAGGAGTGGGGGAGGGAATTAAAAAATAATGCCTGTGTCTTAGGCTAGTACACGAGATATGTAAATCACCTGTCACTCACAGCAAGGGGGAGGATTTGACAAAGTTTTTCTCAGTTTGTCAAGATTTTTCTGACTGAACAATAAAAGAGGATTGCTCAGAGATGGGTTAACTCTTTGTGACAAGACTGGGCTCAAATGATAGGAAATATTATACTCTACAGTATGATATATATTTAAAAAAAAACTGTTTTGAGGTTTACATCCACTTTAAGGTTTTTTTTTTATAATTCAATAAAGTGTACCGTCTCTATGAAATTTGTTAAATTGCTACTTGGCTTGGCCGAATTTTCTAAAAAAAACTCAACTGCACCTAACGAAGTGCAGTATCTTTCATTTTGAATGACACCCTAACAAATGTAGCCAGTGTCCCACAATGCACAGATGTGAACTATGGTGCAGGTTTGTTAAAACCTGCATTTTTAATGAACCTGCACCATACATTTTTAGATTTAAACATTTGGGGTCCATTCACACAATCAGTTGAAATAAAATATAGTGAATTGCACATTTTGACGCAAGTTATCGCAACAAACAGCAACATGTTAAACCCATTGCTGTATATTATGGCGTTATTCATTTGTAGTGTGTATGGTGCCTTATGCCCTGTACACATGATCGCACATTCCGACAACAAAATCCATGGATTTTTTTCTGACGGATGTTGGCTCAAACTTGTCTTGCATACACATGGTCACACAAACGGTGTCGGAAATTCCGAACGTTAAGAACACGGTGATGTACAACACGTATGACGAGACGAGAAAAATGGAGTTCAATAGCCAGTGCGGCTCTTCTGCTTGATTTCGAGCATGCGTGGAACTTTGTGCGTCGGAACTGTGTACACATGATCGGAATTTACGACAACGGATTTTGTTGTCGGAAAATTTGAGATCCAGATCTCAAATTTTATGTGACGGAGAGTCTGATGGAAAATGTCAGATGGAGCCTACAGATGGTCGGAATTTCCGACAACAAGCTCCCATCGAACATTTTCCGTCGGAAAATTCGACCGTGTGTACGCGGCATTAGAGGAGTTCATGGAATAAAGAGGATAAATAAAATTAAAGGTAGGTTAAAAGTGCTACAGCTAAAAAATATTATAAAGTATGTGTATGTGTGCTGTGTTGGTCGCCCCCTCTATAAATCTTCCTATTGGCTCTCCTTTCAATATCTGAAGTTGAATGATTTCTGCAGTCCATAGGAAAAGGATAATAATATTATTTCCAGAACTGAAGCAGGTAGGACTGCATTTTTTTTCATTTAATGCTACATTTTCTCTTTAGAATATAATCTTTTTCTGTAAACCCTCCCCACGTGTGTGTGGGTGTTTAGGTTTTATTGCATTGTGTAACTCAATATTGTAGAAGTTTGTTAACATTTGACCTGAAAAACATGCTTGTAAAGATTTCTTGCATTTTATAGTGGTATGTTCCTGTTTGTCTCTCATTAACATTCTACAGTACATCAAAGTTCTCCTGTAAAGTAATAACTCATGGATTGTCCATTAAGGGGCCAGTAATTGCTCAGTTCCCGTGTATACATCTATTTGTATGTCTATTTCACATTTTTCCAGTATGATAAGGATGACATTCATAGAGTGGTATTGTTCTGTAAGTCAAAAATATACAGTAAAACCTTGGTTTGAGAGTAACTTGTTTTGAGAGCGTTTTGCAAGACAAGCAAAATGTTTTATTACATTTTGCCTTGATATACAAGCAATGTAATGATATAAGAGTAGCGTCATGTCACAGCTGAGTATAAAAGAGAAGAGAGGAGCCTCTAAGTGTAGCAATATGGTTACATTTAATGAAGGTACAACATTTAGCAACTTATTGCTACACTTAAAGGTGCCTCTCTTTTGTTTTATACCCTGTAAAAAAATGTTTTGATATACAAGTGCTTTGGATTACAAGCATGTTTTTGGAATGAATTATGCTCGCAAACTAAGGTTTTACTGTAGTCTAAAATAAATATATATATTTTATGTCATGGTTAGGAATCCCTGAAAAATGTCCAAAAGGCAATGTCCAAAAATTTACATTTAGTGACATTATAAGATATGCAACGGCTAGTGAAAGACATACTACCCTTTACCATTTGATCACATAAAGTGGTATTAAAGGTTTGGTTTAAGCTTCGTGGAGGCTCTTTACCACGTAATCAGCCGTGTCCAATCACGGCTGATCACGATGTAAACAGGAAGAGCCATTGATCGGCTTTTCCTCACTCGCGTCTGACAGACGCGAGTGGAGGAGAGCTGATCAGCAGCTCTCCTGACAGGGGGGGTCTGTGCTGATTGTTTATCAGCACAGTCCCCCCTCGGATCCTGCCCAGGACCACCATCATGCCACCCAGGACCACCAGGATGGCCATCCACACTGGACCACCAGGTATGCCCCCCTAGACCACCAGGGAAATGCAAATCTGTGCCAAGGCAGCTGCCAATCAATGCCCAGGCAGCTGCCAATCAGTGCCCACTCACAATGCCTACCACTGCCAGTGCCACCAGGGATGCCTATCAGTGTCGCATATCAGTGCCCATCAGTGCCACATATCAATGCCCATCAGTGCCCAGCAGTGCCACCTATCAGTGCCCATCAGTGCCCAGCAGTGCCGCCTATCAGTGCCACCTATAAGTACCCATCTTTGCAGCCTTTCAGTGCCCATCAGTGTCGCCTATCAGTGCCCATCAGTGCTGCCTATCAATGCCCATCAGTGCTGCATATCAGTGCCACCCATCAGTGCCGCCTATCAGTGCCCATCAGTGCCGCATATCAGTGCCCATCGTCGGTGCCTGTCAGTGCCCGCTCATTGGTGCCACCTCATAGGTGCCACCTTATCAGTGCCGCCTTATTAGTGCCCATCAGTGAAGGAGAAAACTTACTTATTTACAAAATTTTATAACAGAAACAAAAGCAACTTTTACTTTTTTCAAAATTTTCGGTCTTTTTTTATTTCTTTAGCAAAAAATAAAAACAGCAGAGGTGATCAAATACCACCAAAAGAAAGCTCTATTTGTGGAAACAAAATGATAAAAATTCTGTTTGGGTACAATGATGGATGACCGCGCAATTGTCATTTAAACAGCGACAGCACTGAAAGCTGAAAATCGGCTTGGGCAGGAAGGTGTATCAGTGCCCTGTATTGAAGTGGTTAATAATGCTTAAAGTGAAACAATAAAAATGAAATATTCCTTTAAATATCGTGCCAGGGGGGGGGTCATCTTTCTCATGTGTTTTTACTGTGCCACAGCAAAATTACATTTCCAAAGGAAAAAATGTTTAAAATTGCTTGGATCCCGGCAGATTCCGATAAAGCACCCTCCCTATGTTGAGGGCAAGCGGCCTGGTGGGGTTCAGGAGGGGGGGGAGGGCACTCACTCACCCCCCCTCTTTCCTGGCCTGCCTCAGGAGAGAGTATTAGGGGGGGGCTGTGGTGGGACCAGCACACAGAAGGTTTTTAACCTTTATGCAAAGAATGCATGAAGGTAAAAAATCTTTTCAACCACTTTAACAGTGATTAAGGTGTCTCCAAGATTAAGCCCTTTGTAGAGTAAAATGCGTTGTAGTTGTTGACAGATGTGACTTTATAACAAATCAAGGGTAAAAATCGAGGGTAATCCACTGGAGAAAAGACAAACAAAAAAAGATTTTCCTGGTACACCATGAACAGTGACACAATTTTTACAAAATAAAATCAAGTTTTATAAAAGCATACATCAAAGGTTAAAAAAAAATAATAACAAAGATTAATAACAAAGACTGTCTGTAGACAGTCATCATATAAGCAGACATAACATAGTCATAGTACAGGGAAACAAAAAACTCTATAAATAATATTGTCTTCTACATGTTTTGCACTTCAGGAGGCGGAGGGGAAACAAATGTAACTGAAAAAAGAAGAAAAAACATAATAGACAACATCATTAACATTAACATGCATTATGTAATAAAGTTTACACCAGACCCCGGCACTAAGGTGGAAAAAACCTGTGCAAAAGAATTGTAGCGGTACATAAATATTTGGGGTACTATAAAAAAATGGTGGGATGTTACATGTGCCTTGCAGGGTCTAATGAATACTCATACCAAAAAGCCTAAAAAGTAAACAAATCTTTATTTTCCATCTAACAAATGGTTGAATTAAAAAGGTTGAACGTGCAATTGGTTAAAACCACAGTTACTGTTGAATTGTCCAGGATGTGCTGGTCCTGACTGAAGAATCAAAAAAGATGGCCTATGCGTTTCGCGGGGAATCCCGCTTCATCAGGGCCTCAGACTGGAGCACAAATTTGTTCATATACTGTAATGATATACAAGCATATTATTGACAAAGGATACATATAAACATTGACAAATTATTTAATTTCCAAAGAAAAAACAAAAACTGAAAACTTTAAACTTACTGAGTCACATTATTTTAAATTTCTTATAATAGTAGCCTAAAAGAGCCTGTAACCTGCACTAAAGCATACCGTGGGTAGAAGGGGTAAGCAGGGAGGACAAATGTATTCAAGAAAAATTATATAAATGTAAATTCTATTAAATTACTGAAATTTAAATTTGAACTTAAAAGCATATAGGGGACCCCTTCTCTCCCTTTCTCTATTCCCCCTCTCCCCTCTTTCCCTCCCTCCCCCTCCTTTCCCCTCGCAGTCTCCCTTCCCTTTCCCCCTCTCCCCTCTCCCTCCCACGTCCCCCCTCTCCTTTCCTTCTTACTCCCCCCCTCCTATCCTCTTTCCCCCCTTTCTTCCCCTACCTCCCCCCCCCCCCCAATTTAAATTTAGGTATTTTAATAGAATTTACATTTATATATTTTGCTTTAATAAATGTGTCCTCCCTGCTTACCCTTTCTACCCAGGGTATGCTTTAGTGCATGTAACAGGCTTTTTTAGGCTACTATTATAAGAAATTTAAAATAATGTGACTCAGTATGTTTAAAGTTTTTAGTTTTTGTTTCTTTGTAAATAAAATAATTTGTCAATGTCTATATGTATCTTTCGTCAAAATTATGCTTGTATATCATTACAGTATATGTACAAAATTGTGCTCCAGTCTAATGCCCTGATGAAGCGGGAATCCCCGCGAAACGCGTAGCCAATCTTCTTTGATTCTTCAGTCAGGACCAGCACATCCTGGACAATTCAACAGTAACTGTGGTTTTAACCAATTGCATGTTCAACCTTTTTAATTCAACCATTAGTTAGATGGAAAATAAAGATTTGTTTATTCGTTTGGTATGCGGATTCATTAGACCCTGCAAGGTACATGTAAAGTCCCACCCAATTCCGTTTTTATTTACTGTTATTTATAGGACGGTACATACAGTATGTAGGGTCATAATTACTTCACACTCATCCTCTCTACCTTTCAAATATTTATGGTACTTGGCCAGTTGGATATAAAAAAAAAAACAAAAAAAAAACAAAAAACCACATGCTACCTATACTAACCAATAGCAAAAAATAGGGAAAAAGAGGATAACACAGTCAGGTTGAGGTAAGGACAGGTCCTAATTCCTCCTTGGTATGGAAAGCCAAAAACATTCAAAACAATCACTCCAAAATCTAAAACAAGGGGGGTAAAAAAAAAGGGGGGGGGGCGATATGTTCACAGTACATGTGATAAGATTATATGTTGTGAATCTTCTACTTATTATAATACAGCAGGTTATACATTGGTGATGACATCAGTGTGCGGCCCATTCATTTCTACTCCATAAGGTGAAGCTCTGTACACTTTGAATACCCATGTTTGGCTGAAGTAAATGCAGCTTTACCGTAATTACTAAGTAAACAATTATTTTGTTAAGTGTAAAACTCTGTGCTCCCTAAGGACCCATTTCTACTAAAGCATTCCATTGTGGTGTGCTGCGGTGCATTGTGCATTGGGCTTTACTTTACAATACATTGGTATTCCATTAATAATGAATGGCACCACAACACACTGCACAGTGAGCACACACTTTGCCATGCATTATGGTAAAACGCGTTAATGTGTGCATTTCAGCATGCATTGCCACAACGCACAAGTGTAATTGGGTCCTTAGTAACTCAACCCTATTGTATACATTTTCAACTAGAAAAAACTACTACCACTCATTAACTCATTAAATCATTTTATCTCTTTATCAAACAGGAAGTTTGCATTTTCTGCTGAATACGGAGGACGTCCGAATGCTAATAAAGTCATGGTGGTCATCACTGATGGTGAATCTCATGACAATGCAATGCTAAAAGAAGTCATTGCTCGCTGTGAAACGGATAAGATTACCCGATTTGGCATAGCGGTATTTGAAAAATCTCTATTTATTTTCATATATTTTAAAGTGGACCTTCAGTAATTTTTTCATCTTTCCATCTATTAAATCTTCTGCCCTTGTTGTTTTAACTTTGGGTAGTAAAACATTTTTTTTCTGCCAGTAAATATCTTATACAGCCCACTTCCTGTTCTTGTCTGGTCATTAGCCTAGGCATATGACATCATGCACAGCTCTCTCTCTCAATCTTGGGAGAGTTTGCCAGGAAGGGAGGGGGGGTGAGTTATAAGAGGGCCAATGAGAGCTGCAGGGCTGTAGAGCTGGAGGTGTGCCTCTGTGTGTCTGTGTAAATCCAGGAAGTGAACGGGCAGCAGCTTCACAGTTAAAATGGTTGCAGCCAGACTCAGTGGAAGGAGATTTCTACAGCATATTTGCCAAGTACAGAATCCCAGTATATATAAAAAAAAATATGCAAAGTGGTTGGAGGGAAGCTTCAGAATTGGAAAGATGTTTTTATTACAAATTATGTGAACAGACTGCAGTTCCTCTTTAAAGTGGAGTTCCCCCCAAAAATGGAACTTCCACTTTAAGGAAGGTGACTCCCTGACATGTCACATTTGGCATGTCATTTGTTTGGGGGGGGGGGAGCGAAAACCCCCAAAAATGAGGGTTCCAGCTCCCACTTCCTCCCAGGGCTCTGCGGAGCCAGAAGTCAGATCAGCTCTCCCCCCTCCCTCTCGGCAATCATCTGGGACACGTCACAGGTCCCAGATGATTGCCCGGCCAGTCACAGTGCGCCACACGGCTCGCGCATGCGCAGTGCGTGTCCGGCTGTGAACCCACAGCCGGGCGCCCACAGTGACAATGTTGAGAGGAGGGGGAGAGGAGCGGGGCTTCGTTCCCCCGCATCGCTGGACCCTCGGACAGGTAAGTGTCCGATTATAAGTCAGCAGCTGCAGTATTTGTAGCTGCTGTTTTTTTTTTTTTTTTTTTTTTTTAAGCGGAACTCCTCTTTAAGTGTGTCAATGTGTACATATCTCTATTGTACAAGTTTTATTTCAGCAAAAACTAAAGGTCCTAAAAATAATTTGTCACGTATGCCAGTAGTCTGTTTGCCTTGAAGATAACATTCAAGTGTTGAATTTTGGTTCTATGCCAGAAAAGATGAATTTGCTCAGCTTTACTGCCATTGGAGATTCCAGATTGACATTAAGAGGTTGATTTACTAAAGGCAAATAGACTGTGTACTCTGCAAGAGCAGTTAGTAAATGAGCAGAAGCTCTGCTGACTTCCATCATCAAATCATGTGCAAGCATAGATGTGCGCAGCCTATCGCATTAGGGTGTGCACCCTTAAGCTCAAACACACATGCGTGTGCGGGTGTCTACACATATATGACCCGGTAAGAGGGAGATCTTTCCCCTGTTTCTGCTGCTACACAGAGCGATAACACTAATGTGCATGGGGTGATTAGGGTGTGCCTGGGCACACCCGGCACACCCTGTGCGCACGCCTATGTGTGCAAGAAAAAATGCTATTTTTTTATTTTCCTTGCACGTGATTGGATATTCTTTGCAGAGTGAAGTTTTACCTCATTTACTAAGCTCTGGAGCAAATGCACTTGCAGAGTGAACCTGCACTTTGCAAAGTGAACAGTCTATTTGCCTTTAGTAAATCAACCCCTAAGTTACTGTTTGATACTTGTTACTTTGCTCTTCCAATAGGACAATAGAAATTGTGTCATATGACCTTCAGAGAGAAATGTATAAGACATGTTTAAAGCTGCAATCCCACTTCTGCATGCGCGTTTTTGATGCGTTCAAGTGCATTTTTGGTGCATTTTTTACGCGTTTCTGGATGCATTCCAGGTGCTTTTTTTCCCCTTCTTTTTTCCAGTTTTTTTTTACTATACTAGGGTCCGGTGCATTTTTAATGCATTTCTGATGCGTTCCAGTGCACTTCAGTGCATTTATGACGCGTTTTACTGCATTCCATTACAGTCCAGTGCAGAAAAAATGCATGTGGTGTAAAAAGGCCCTAAGAGTGACCGCTATTCTGGTTGGTTACCCCCGCAATTAACCTTTTACACACAAGCTGTAGTATTTGGAAATACAGTAATACCTTGGATTGCGAGTAACGCGGTTAACGAGCTATTATATTTTAAAAATCCTTGACTCGGTTTGCAAGACGACTCGATCTTGCAAAACGAACAGGATGCAAGCCTCTGCGGTGTGAAGTACTGCATTTGGCCAGAGGTGCGGGGGCGCCAGTGACACCTGGGAGCCGCTCAGATGCATTCTAAGCCACTCGGAAACACCTCTCTGAATGCATCCGAGTGGCTCTGATTGGTTTCTGAGTGTCTCCAGCGCCCCCCCCCACCTCTGGCCACATGCGGTACTGCATACAATAAAAGTCACTGTGGAATGAATTATCTGAGTTTCCATTGACTCCTATGGGGAAACTCACTTTGATATACGGGTGCTTTGGATTACAAGCATTCTTCTGGAAAAAATTATACTCGTAATCCAAGGTACCACTGTAATGCAAAAACTCACTATTATGAGCATATGCTGTAACAATTCTGACCTTTATGAATGTACAGAGATTTAAAATTCAGTGGTCCTCACAGAGGCAAGGTTTCTTTCATTGTTGATTAAAAAATTTTGAGATTTACCTTAATGATTTTTAAATATTGTGTTATAGAAAAGAAATATTGCAAGACAGTATTTACAAAAAATCATCAGTAAAATAAATGGGTTTAAAAAGTGAAAACTACTTATTCACCTGCTCTTTAGTAATTTATTTGCAGAGGAGTCTGATTTGGTGTATCAGAGTCACTGGCTCTCATAAATGACTATTATCATTCTTGCATAGTTTGGTTGAAATCGAGAGCTCCTGTTGTTAATAGCAGCAGCTTTTTTTTGGCCCTCCATAGGAAGTCAAATGAATCAGAAATGAAAGGCTAGATTTCCTAATTAAATTTTCTCATAATTTAGATTAATGTTATTACTATTATTATTATAGTATTATACAGGATTTAAATAGAACCAACAGTTTGCACATCACTTTACAATATGCGGGCAAACAGTACAATTACAATACAATTCAATACAGGAGGGATCAGAGGGCCCTGCTTGTTAGAGCTTACAATCTAGAAGGGAGGGTCAAATGATACAAAAGGTAATAACTGTGGGGGGTGAGCTGATGAACAAAATAAAAGTACAGTTGTTAGTTGTGGGCAGGATAGACTTCTCTGTAGAGAAACATGTTCAGGGATCGATAGAGTTGGTGATAGATGGACAGATTGGGGTAGGGAGTTCCAAAGGTTTGGGAGAGGCTTGGGAGAAGTCCTGGAGGAGAGCATGGGAGGAGATAGGAGAATTAGAGAGCAGGAGGTCTTGGAAAGAATGAAGAGAATGTTTTGTTGGCATTTTGAGACTAGGTTAGCCACTTAAGGACCGAGCCTCTTTTTGAGATTTGTTGTTTACAAGTTAAAAACATTTTTTTTTGCTAGAAAATTACTTAGAACCCCTAAACATTATACTTTTTTTTTCTAACACCCTAGAGAATAAAATAGCAGTCATTGAAATACTTTCTGCCACACCGTATTTGCGCAGCGGTCTTACAAGCGCACTTTTTATGAAAAAATTACATTTTTTTAATTAAAAAATAAGAAAACAGTAAAGTTAGCCCAATTTTTTTTATATTGTGAAAAATAATGTTATGCCGAGTAAATTGATACCCAACATGTCACGCTTCAAAATTGCGCCCGCTTGTGGAATGGCGACAAACCTTTACCCTTAAAAATCTCCATAGGCGATGTTTAACCACTTACCAACCGGCCCATAGCCGAATGACGGCTGCAGGGCGGTTGGATAACTCTGGGAGGGCGTACTATGACGTCCTCCCAGAATTCCCCTCTCGCGCGCCCCCTGGGGCGCGCACTCGAACACATCCGTGACCGCCGGGTCCAGAGGACCCGGCGCATCACGGATCCCGGTAAATGGCCGCTGATCGCGGCCGTTTACCATGTGATCGCGCCGTCAAATGACGGCGCGATCACATGTAAACAGACCGGCGTCATCTGATGACGCCGGTTCCTCTCCTCCCCCTCTCCTCCCCGCCTGTGTACCGATCGGTACACAGTGACCGGAGAGGCGGATGGATGGATGTCTGCAGCGCTGTGGGCTGTATGTGTAGTGCCCATAGCGCTGCACAGAGACATCCAGGCATCCATCCATCCCTGCTCAGCCATCCCTAACGCTGCAATGCTGTGCAATACTCTGCAACACCCCCACAATACTCTGCAATACTCTGCAATACCCCCACAATACTCTGCAATACCCCCACAATACTCTGCAATGCTGTGCAATACTCTGCAACACCCCCACAATACTCTGCAACACCCCCACAATACTCTGCAATGCTGTGCAATACTCTGCAATACCCCCACAATACTCTGCAATGCTGTGCAGTACTCTGCAATACCCCCACAATACTCTGCAATGCCCCCACAATACTCTGCAATGCTGTGCAATACTCTGCAACACCCCCACAATACTCTGCAATACCCCCACAATACTCTGCAATACCCCCACAATACTCTGCAATGCTGTGCAATACTCTGCAATACCCCCACAATACTCTGCAATACCCCCACAATACTCTGCAATGCCCCCACAATACTCTGCAATACCCCCGCCATACTCTGCAATGCCCCCACAATACTCTGCAATGCTGTGCAATACTCTGCACTTCCCCCGCAATACTCTGCAATGCCCCCGCCATACTCTGCAATGCCCCCGCCATACCCTGCCATGCCCCCGCCATACTCTGCCATGCCCCGCCATACTCCGCAATACCCCGCCATACTCCGCCATACTCCGCAATACCCCGCCATACTCCGCAATACCCCGCCATACTCTGCAATACCCTGCAATACCCCGCCATACTCCATAATACCCCGCCATACCCCGCAATACCCCGCCATGCTGAGCCATGCTCAGCTGTACTCGCCCTCTGTATGTGGCCAGGCTGTGGAAGTCTCACACATGTGGTATCGCCTTACTCAGGAGGAGTAGGAGAATCTATTTCGGGGTGTCATTTTTGGTATGTACATGTTATGTGGTAGAAATATTGTATAAATGGACAACTTTGTGTTAAAAAAAAAAAAGCGTTTTAACCACTTCCCGCCCACCGGCCGTCATACGACGTCCTTGACTTTGTGCGGAGATATCTGAATGATGGTTGCAGCTACAGGCATCATTCAGATATCGGCTTTTTCAGCCGGTGATTCCCTACACCATGAGAACGATCATAGCAGCTATTCCACTGCTTGATCGTTCTTACGGGAGGCGAGAGGGGATGTCCCCCCCTCCCGCGCTTCTACCGACTCACCGCTACGATCGAAGCCAGGATCGTTTTTTTTTTTTTTTTATTTCAGGCTTCCCAGCCTAGAGGTGAGATGTGGAGTCTTATTGACCCCATATCTCACTGTAAAGAGGACCTGTCATGCCATATTCCTATTACAAGGATGTTTATATTCCTTGTAATAGGAATAAAAGTGGTCAAAATTTTTTTTTTTTGGAAAAAAGCATCAAACTAAAATAAATAAAGTAAAATGAACAATAAAAAAAAAAAAAAAAAATTTTAAAGCGCCCCTGTCCCTGCGTGCTCGCATGCAGAAGCGAACGCATACGTAAGTCCCGCCCACATATGAAAACCGTGTTCAAACCACACATGTGAGGTATCGCTGTGATCGGTAGAGCGAGAGTAATAATTTTGGCCCTAGACCTCCTCTGTAACTCAAAACATGTAACCAGTAAAAAATTTTAAAGCGTCGCCTATGGGGATTTTTGAGTAGCAAAGTTTGGCGCCATTCCACAAGCGCGTGCAATTTTGAAAGGTGACATGTTGGGTATCTATTTACTCAGTATAACTTCATCTTTCACATTATGCAAAAACATTAGGCTAACTTTACTGTTTTGGTTTTTGTAAAGCACAAAACAGTTTTTTTCCCAAAAAAAACGCGTTAAAAAAATTGCTGCGCAAATACCGTGCGAGATAAAAAGTTGCAACGACCGCCATTGTATTCTCTAGGGTCTTTGCTAAAAAAACATATATAATGTTTTGGGGTTCTATGTAATTTTCTAGCTAATAAATGATGATTTTTACATGTAGGAGAGAAATGTCAGAATTGGCCTGGGTGCTCCAGAACGCCTGAAGGTGCTCCCCTGCATGTTGGGCCTCCGTATGTGGCCACGCTGTGTAAAAGTCTCACACATGTGGTATCGCCGTACTCGGGAGTAATAGCAGAATGTGTTTTGGGGTGTAATTTGTGGTATGCATATGTGGTGTGTGAGAAATAACCTGCTAATATGACAATTTTGTGGGAAAAAAAAAGTAAAAAAAAAACCTTGATTTTGCAAAGAATTGTGGGAAAAAATGACAACTTCAAAAATCTCACCATGCATCTTTCTAAATACCTTGGAATGTCTTCTTTCCAAAAAGGTATCATTTGGGGGGTATTTGTACTTTTCTGGCATGTTAGGGTCTCAAGAAATTAGATAGGCCGTCAGTACTTCAGGTGTGATCAATTTTCAGATATTCGCACCATAGCTTTTGGACTCTATAACTTTCACAAAGACCAAATAATATCCACCGATTTGGGTTAATTTTACCAAAGATATGTAGCGGTATAAATTTTGGCCAAAATATATGAAGAAAAATTACTAATTTGCAAAATATTATAACAGAAATGAAGAAAAATGCATTTTTTTACAGATTTTTCGGTCTTTTTTCTTTTACGGCGCAAAAAATAAAGAACCCAGCGGTGATTAAATACCACCAAAAGAAAGCTCCATTTGTGTGAAAAAAAGGACAAAAATTTCATATAGATACAGTGTTGCATGGCTGAGTAATTTTCATTCAAAATGTGAGAGCACCAAAAGCTGAAAATTGGTCTGGTTATTAAGGGGGTTTAAGTGCCCAGTTGTCAAGTGGTTAAAAAATTCTACAGGTTACATGTTTTGAGGAGGTCTAGGGCTAGAATTATTACTTTGGCTCTACCGATCACGGCGATACCTCACATTTTCATATGCGGGCGCTACTCACGTATGCGTTCGCTTCTGCACGCGAGCTCGGCGGGACGGGGTGCGTTTAAAAATATTTTTTTTTTCTTATTTATTTAACCTTTTATTTTTTATTTTTACGCTATTTAAAAAAAAAAATTGTGCCACTTTTATTTCTATTACAAGGAAAGTAAACATCTCTTGTAATAGAAAAAAGCACGACAGGACCTCTTAAATATGAGATCTGGGGTCAAAAAGACCTCGGATCTTATATTTACACTAAAATGCAATAGTAATAAAAAAAAGTGACTTTTTGACGTCGCTTCCTCCCTGCAATGTTATGGAGACGGATGGGGGCCATCTTCGCCTCACTCGTCTCCATACCCAGCTAGTGGCAGCATCCGATCTCCTCCGCTGCTGCCGACGGCTCCGGTAAGCGGCGAAAGGCACCAGAGCGTGGTGGGAGGCGCAGAGACCACTGCAGAGACCACCAGCGGACCGCCAGCTGAAGAAGAGAATACCGGGGTTATGGCAGCTAGCTGCTGCCATAACAACGATATTCCTCTTCAAAGTTAGAACGTATATCGGCGTGCGGCGGTCCGTAAGTGGGTAGTGATGTAGCTGGGGGCCAAGTTATGGATGGCTTTGTAAATTATTGTTAGTATTTTGAATTTAATGTATTTTAAAAACTGCTCTCATCAAAAGTTTTCTCTCTTATCTGTGTTTCTAAAAGGTATTAGGGTACTACAATAGATACAGCATTGACAGCAAAAACCTGATCAATGAAATCAAAGCAATTACCAGTGACCCCAAGGAGAAATTCTTCTTTAACGTGTCAGATGAAGCTGCACTTTTAGATAAAGCTGGAACCCTGGGAGAGAGAATTTTTAGCATTGAAGGTAATGCCAATTTACGCAACGTCTTCTTGTTTTTATTAACAATGAAAAAGTAAATGTATTACATCTGAGGGCATCATCTGAGAGGATTTTTTAAAGAAACATTGACAGTTAGATTTGGGCAGCTTCTTCATTTAAAGTGTTGAAATGTTATCTATTGACAGCACAGTGGCTAAGTGGTTAGCACTTCTGCCTGGCAGCACTAGGGTAGCTGATTCTAATTCCAACCACTACACAACCTACCTGGAGTTTGCATGTTCTCCTTGTGTCTGCGTGGGTTTCCTTCAGGTACTCCGGTTTCCTCCCACACTCCAAAAACATGCTGGTAGGTTCATTAGCTCCTGTCTAAACTGGTCCTAGTATGTGTATGTATGAATGTGAGTTAGTGACCTTAGATTGTAAGCTCCTTGAAGAGGGGGCCTGATGTGAATATACAAAATATATAAAGCGCTGTGTGAATTGTCGGCGCTACTTACAGTATCTCACAAAAGTGAGTACACCCCTCACATTTGTGTAAATATTTTATTCTATCTTTTCATGTGACAACACTGAAGAAATGACACTTTGCTACAATGTAAAGTAGTGAGTGTACAGCTTGTATAACAGTGTAAATTTGCTGTCCCCTCAAAATAACTCAACACAGCCATTAATGTCTAAACTGCTGGCAACAAAAGTGAGTACACCCCTAAGTGAAAATGTCTAAGCAGGCATGAGGACAGCTGGGGAGGCAGAGCAGGCGGGCATGAGGACAGCTGGGGAGGCAGAGCAGGTGGGCATAAGGACAGCTGGGGAGGCGGAGGAGGCGGGCATGAGGACAGCTGGGGAGGCAGAGGAGGAGGGCACAATGACAGCTGGGGAGGCAGAGGAGGCAGGCACAAGGGTAGCTGGGGAGGCGGGCACGAGGACAGCTGAGGAGGCAGAGCAGGCAGGCACGAGGACAGCTGGGGAGGCGGGCACAAGCATAGCTGGGAGGGCGGGCACAAGGATAGCTGGGGGGGCGGGGGGAGGTGGGCACCATGTCTCAAGTCTCCGGACACAGGAGAAATTCTGCTGCCCCGGTGAGTCTGCTCTGACCCTGTTGTAGTCACCCACACCCTAGGCAAGACTACCGCCACCCCACCGGCTGGGCGGGTGGCTGGGGGGTTGGTGTTGGTCTTGACTAGAGTGCGAAATAGTCTAGCACTTGCCCTGCATCAGGGCAGTACTAAAGGGCAAGGTACTCTTAGGGTACTGAGGGAAAGAACAGTGGGCCCATTAGGGCTATACTAAAGGGCATGGAAAGAGGGCATGAATAATCCTAATATACTGTATGTAGAAGAATATTGATGTTCTTTCTATTTTTCACATAGACATGTATTCAAAGAACATTGGACAAATCACTATTAATTATTTATACATTAATTTTCAATTTTAGGAACCACACAAGGAGGTGAAACCTTCCAGATGGAAATGTCACAAGTAGGCTTCAGTGCCCAATACTCACAGAACAAGGTAAAAGAAATATTAAAGTGTGATACTAGTAACAGGCCTGATCACATGTGTGTGTGTAAAAGCTTAACTTCAGGAAAACAGCCTATTACACAGATGAAAAATATACAGTATATATGGGAAATGTTTTACCCACAAAAGGATTTATTTTCCTCTCCATCCAGTCCTGGGATTTACACAGTTCTGCTATCCTACACAGCCATGTCTGACAGGACGGGAAATATGATATTTCTGTGCTGCATTTAAACAGTTCCTACAAGTCTCCTCCAGCCTTCCAAAGGAAAATCAGCAAATTGATGAGCTCATCTCCCTGTCACTCTGTTCTTTTCTACTATCAGCATGGCCCTTGTTAGCACATGAGCACTGAACTCAACTGCTGTATAAGGGTTGCATAAGTTTGATACCAAGTCAAATTCAGGTAACATCCACTGCTTGCATTGCATGTAAAAATACATTTAATGATGTATTATTGCCTACAAAGCTGCATTCAATTATTTGTGAAGGTATTTTTACTTTAACCACTTACAGACCGGAAGATTTTCCCTCTTAATGACCAGGCCATTTTTTGCGATACGGCACTGCGTCGATTTAACTGACAATTGCGCGGACGTGCGACGCTGTACCGAAACAAAATTTACGTCCTTTTTTTCCCCACAAATAGAGCTTTCTTTTGGTGGTATTTGATCACATCTGCAGTTTTATTTTATTGCGCTAAAAACAAAAAAAGAGTGAAAATTTTGAAAAAATTTATATTTTTTACTTTTTGCTATAATAAATATCCCCCAAAAAAATTTAAAAAAAAGAAATTTCTTCATCAGTTTAGGCCGAGATGTATTCTTCTACATGATTTTAAGAAATCGCAATAAGCGCATATTGATTGGTTTGTGCAAAAGTTATAGCTCCTACAAAATCGGGGATAGATTTATGGCATTTTTATTATTATTTTTTTACTAGTAATGGCGGCGATCTGCTATTTTTAGCGGGACTGCAACATTGCGGTGGACAGATTGGACACTTTTGACACTTTTTTGGGACCATTGGCATTTATACAGCAATCAGTGCTATAAAATTGCACTGATTACTGTGTAAATGTCACTGGCAGAAAAGGGGTTAACACTAGGGGGCGATCAAGGGGTTAAATGTGTTCCCTCATGAGTGTTTCTAACTGTAGGGGGATGGGATTGCCTGGAGGAGGAGACATATTGCTGTTCCTGATCACTAGGAACAGCAGATCTGTCTCTCCTCCCCTGTCAGAATGGGAATCTGTCTGTTCAACACATAAACATGTAAATGGGCTCTTAACCTCCCTGACGGTGTTCCCGAGTGTGGCTCGGGGGTTAAATTTCAGCACCATTAGCGGGAATCCCGAACCACACTCGGGATTGCATTGCAGGATCCTGGTGCGATATACTTACCTTGTCCCCAGAATCCTGCGTTGTCCCCCGCTGTGTCCGCGGGCTCTGTCCTCCTCCGAAGCCTCTCTGTGCTAGGCTCCGTTCCCTGCGAGCGTCGTGACGCAAGGGGGCGGACCCTGGCGGCAAATTCAAAAAAATATAAAAATCATAACACATACAGTACTGTAATCTTACAGATTACAGTACTGTATGAAATCATTTCACATCCCTTTTGTCCCCAGTGCTTTGTCCAGTGCCCTGCATGCAGTTTCATATTATATATACTGTTCTTTCTGCCTGGAAACTTGAGATTGTCCATAGCAACCAAAAAGTGTCCCTTTACATCAAAAGTGGCTTTAGACCAGCTAGAAAACAGCGATAGTAAATTAGAACACTTGCAGAATTGAGAGATAGTGAATCGTGAGGGAAATTTAATTTAATAATTATATTATTATTTTTTAAATTATTTATATTTATTTATTATATTATAATTTATGATTTTGTGTTTCAAACTTCATCATACCCAGGATATCTACTAGACTCTTGGTGGACAGATTTAAGTGTGTTATTGTTAAAGCGGGGTTCCACTCAAATTGTTAACTTAATCTTACCCCCTTCAGTTAATTGCATAGATGTTCAAATGCCGCACAAATTTTTTTTTTATCGCTGTAATTACCTTTATATTGTACTTTATTGTGGCACTTCCTGTCTCTCCTCCCATGGGAGTAGGCGTGTTTATTGCCTTTCCCCGGTGCCGCACTGTCTCCTGGGAGCTTAGTGTCAGGCTTCCCAAGATTCAGTGCGGAAACAATGATCATGCGTGTGAACAAGCTGTGAATGAACAGCATTCACCGCATCCAGGAAATCAATGCTTGTGGGCTTCACATGCCCACAAGCAAGATGGAAACAGCCAGCATCACATTTTTTAAGTTATTCTTCAGTACGAAAACAGACAGAGGCGGAAATATTACACCCAAACTGTGAGTATTATTTTGGGATTAGCAAAGTGTCTTAATGACCTAAAAAAAAAAAAAAAAAAGATTGGTCCCCGGAGTCCCGCTTTAAGAATTACAGGCCTTCAATATAAAATGTCAAATTTCCATGCAAAATAATTGTACCGCTTTCAGCACCTAAAATCCAAAATAATCATACCGCCAGGGAGGTTAAAGCACATAAACATACACAAAAACACACACATTATATTTGACAATGCAGTACACCGCAACGCACAGAGCACAGGTGCTGTAAGGTCTACTGTATATTTGTAAATGTGCCATTCGGAATGAATATTAATCACCCAATACACATGAAATTTGTTGTAATGGGCATTAAAATGTGTGTTTTTATGCATGTTAATGAAACATAAAGGTCTGGTTCCAGTCTTAGGGGTTGATTTACTAACAGTGGAGAGTGCAAAATCTGGGGCAGCTCTGCATAGAAACCAATCAGCTTCCAGGTTTTTTGTCAAAGCTGTTTAATAGAACAAGCTGAGGTTAGAAGCCGATTGGCTACCGTGCTCAGCTGCACCAGATTTTGCACTCTCCAGTTTAATATATCAACCCCACAGTGTTTCATTACTGGAAATCAATACATTTTTTTGGGCTTGGCAAATGAAAGGAACATGGAAGCTTAATTTTTACTGTAAATATTTAGTGTACCTAAGCCAGGCACGTCCAAAGTCTGGCCCGCGGGCCAATTGCAGCCCGCGTTCTGGTTTCATACGGCCCCATTGATAATTTGGATATATATATCCTTTGTGGCCCCAATGAATCCCCGAACGCCAAACGATTTGTTGGGGGGGCCACAAAAGATATATACCGTATTTATCATTCCTTGGAGCGGACAGGGTTGGGTTCCGACAAGTGCGGTCAGATTACATACAGGAGAATCTCCTGTTTACTCTGCGGTATCTGTAATAGGAAGTCCCGTCTCCTGGGCTGGCATTGGAGGACTGTTCTGTCTATCATAGGAGGCGGGACTTTGTATTAAAGAGGCTGCCAAGTACACAGGAGATTCTCCTGTATGTAATCTGTCGGCGCTCGTCCCAGCCCCCTCCCTGTCCCCTCCGAGGCTGCAGACGGGCATGGATCAGGCTGCAATGATGGCAATGGTGAGACTGCATTCATGGCACTTGTGAGGCTGAACTCTTGTCAATGGTGAGGCTGCATTCATGGCACTTTTAGGGCTGCATTCATGTCAATGGTGAGGCTACATTCATCAAATACCACCAAAAGAAAGCTCTATTTTTGGGGAAAAAAAGACGTCAATTTTGTTTGGGTACAGTGTCACACGACCACGCCATTGTCAGTTAAAGCGACACAGTTCCGAATCGCAAAAAACGCTCTGGTCATTAAGGGGGTAAAACCTTTCGGGGGTGAAGTGGTTAATTTGCGTTTAATTTTATTGGTTCAAAGAATATCAGGCAAAATGGTCAGCCCTCACGCATGTTCACTTCATCAAATCTGGCCCTCTTTGAAAAAAGTTTGGACACCCCTGACCTAAGCTGATGAGAGTGATGGTTGGTTGTACCCAATAAAAAAGCTGGGTTCAATATCTTTTTATTCAAAGTTTTACATATTTCAATACAAAGCCATGGAATAACCGTTGAAAGCAGTGAGCAAACATATGCCATGGTTGATGCCCTCCAAACAAATAAGAGCAGCAGACCATGCCCATGAAAAACAAACGTGACAACATTTAATGAGTGGAATAGGTTGCCAGACCTGTGTTGCTAGTTACAGAATTAATTGGAACTTCAGTGAAAAAAATGTGCACAGTTTTTAGGAATAATAAAGACAAGAGCAAATAAGTAGCTCTTGGGGTGCGAATGACAAGAGGAAAGAGCTTCCTTATGCCGCGTACACACGAGCGGACTTTACGGCAGACTTTGCCCGGCGGACTTTTCGACCGAATTTATGACGGACTTTCCAAATGAACGGACTTGCCTACACACCACCCACCAAAGTCCGTCGAATTCGTACATGATGACGTACGACCGGACTAAAAGAAGGAAGTTCATAGCCAGTAGCCAATAGCTGCCCTAGCGTGGCTTTTTGTCCGTCAGACTAGCATACAGACGAGCGGACTTTTCGACCGGACTCGAGTCCGTCGGATAGATTTAAAACATGTTTCAAATCTAAGTCCGTCCAACTTTTGAGCAAACAAAGTCCGCTGGAGCCCACACACAATCGAATTGTCCGACGAACTCCAGTCCACCGGGGAAAGTCTGCCGTAAAGTCCGCTCGTGTGTACGCGGCATTAGAAGTAAATTTAATACGATGGGTTGGAATTTTCAACAAAATAACAATTGCTGTCCTTTGTTGCAAATAAGCATAGAGCTGTAGTTGAGAGACAAGGCATTCCTATAGGAATGTGCATCTGGATATGAGTTGCAGAAACAAGATTTTCACATGATATAGTCCACTATCCACCTTTAGCAATATAGATTATAGCCTGTTCTTTCATATATCTTGGCATACTGTAGGTATCATCTCACCTCTTTTGCGCAATAGCCAAGCATCATCTCAAACACTGCCAAGCAAATTGTTTGGTTTCTGTGTCTAATTATTTATTTTACAATGCATTATAAGAACTGCAATTTATTATACTGTATGCATGCCATTAAACTGATATAACACAAATACACTGCAGATGTATCATTACAATTTTTACATTCACTAATGTGATGTGTAGTGATGTAGGAGCCAGGGGAGCAACCACAACACAGCATTCAACACTCCTGGAAGTGTTGGATGTGAAGATTCTCCTTGGGCTGGAAAACTTTAGCACTTCAGCACTTACCGCAGAGGTAAGTGCAGTGCTTAAAAAAGTATTCATACCTCTTGAAATTGTATACATTTTGTCATGTTACAACCAAAACGTAAATGTATTTTATTGGGATTTTATGTGATAGACAAACAAAAAGTGGCACATAATTGTGAAGTGGAAGAAAAATGATAAATGGTTTTCAAAATTTCTTGCAAATAAATATGTGAAAAGTGTGGTGCATTTGTATTCAGCCCCCTGGGTCAATGCTTTGTAGAACCTCCTTTCGTTGCAATTACAGCTGAAAGTCTTTTTGGGTATGTCTCTACCAGCTTTGAACATTTAGAGCCTGAAATGTTTGCCCATTCTTCTTTGCAAAATAGCTCAAGCTCTGTCAGATTGGATGGAGAGCATCTGTGAACAGCAATTTTCAAGTGTTGCCACAGATTCTCAACTGGGTTTAGGTCTGGACTTTGACCATTCTAACATAGGAATATGCTTTGATTTAAACCATTTCATTGTAGCTCTGGCTGTATGTTCGTCGTTGTCCTGCTGGAAGGTAAACCTCCACCCCGGTCTCAAGTCTTTTGCAGACTCTAACAAGTTTTGTTCTAAAATCTCCCTGTATTTGGCTCTTTCCATCTTCCCATCAACTCTGACCAGCTTCCCTGTTACTGCTGAAAAAAAGCATCCCCACAACATGATGCTGCCACCATGTTTTACGGTGGGGATGGTGTGTTCAGGGTGATGTGCAGTGTTAGTCCCCCACATGGCTTCTCGCAAACTGCAAATGGGACTTCTTATGGCTTTCTTTCAACAATGGCTTTCTTCTTGCCACTTTTCTTCTATAAAGGCCAGATTTGTGAAGTGCACGACTAATAGTTGTCCTGTGGACAGATTCTCCCAAATGAGCTGTGGATCTCTGCAGCTCCTCCAGAGTTACCATGGACCTCTTGGCTACTTCTCTGATTAATGCTCTCCTTGCCCGGCCAGTCCGTTTAGGTGGGCGACCATGTCTTGGTAGGCAGTTGTGCCATACTCTTTCTATTTTCGGATGAAGGATTGAACAGTGCTCCGTGAGATGTTCAAAGCTTGGGATATTTTTTTATAACCTAATCCTGCTTTAAACTTCTCCACAACTTTATACCTGACCTGTCTGGTGTGTTTTTTGGCTTTCATGATGCTGTTTGTTCACTAAGCTTCTCTAACAAACCTCTGAGGGCTTCACAAAACAGCTGTATTTATAATAAGATTAAATTACACACAGGTAGACTCTATTTACTAATTAGGTGACTTCTAAAGGCAATTGGTTCCACTAGATTTCAGTTAGGGCTATCAAAGTAAAGGCGGCTAAATACAAATGCATTCCACATTGTTCACATATTTATTTGTAAAAAATGTGGAAAACCATTTATCATTTTTTTTCCACTTCACAAATATGTGCCACTTTGTGCTAGTCTATCACATAAAATCCCAATAAAATACATTTATGTTTTTGGCTGTAACATGACAAAATGTGGAAACTTTCAAGGGGTATGAATACTTTTTCAAGGCACTGTATATAGAAAATACTGAAATTCATCTTATTATAGAAATTATAGAAAGACATCTTTTTTCAGGTGCCTTTTCTTAAGAGAAAAAGGGACAAAAAGGTTAAGGCCGAAAGAGGTCCTACTCCCCCCCCCCCCCACCTCCCCCTCGAATTGATGGTCTTGGGGGTGCAGTACTCCTTGCTCAGGCTTGTCTGAATGTCTGCTATAAAGATGGGTCTCTAAACACTACAAATTTCTGGAAAGTGGAACTGGTCCTATTTTGTAAATGTGCTTTCCTACTTCCTGTGTGCTGAGCTCATGTATTGGTCCTAAGCGTGCCTCCAACTTGAAAAGGTTGGATGCCTGGTATGCTATTTGAAAAGACGTTGCCCTTTCTGCCTATGCTTAAGCATGGTCCTGATAAACAAACTATTATTAACACATTAAATCTACCTGTAGGTAAATAACTGTTGGTTTGATTATATCACAATCTTAATACATTATTATGCCCTGCAGAAATCACTGGTGTTGGGAGCTGTTGGTGCTTATGACTGGAGTGGCACCATTGTGCACCAAAATTCAAACCAGTTTTCTATTTTCCCCTACAATGCATTTGAAAAGGTTCTTTATGACCGAAACCAAAGTTCTTATCTAGGTAAGTTTGAGGTTCATAAAGGAAAGTTCATTACTGCATTAGTTTTTCAAAATATATTTATGACTGGCTACCATTCCTGCTCAAAAAATATTTAGAACGATGCTGAATTAGGATTTCCTTGTATCATATAACTAATATACATCTAGATAAAGAAGACATTCTGACTCTATTTAAGATGGTACAGTATTTCCTGGAGACTATTAGGTCTCTGATTTATTTATTTCTGGAGTAGCTGTTTAAACCGAAATGCTTTCCAAAATATATTTCTGTTAGGATGGAATGGGCAGATCTTGAACACCAACTGGACCCTCCCCACTGTACAAAGTGTTCTCTCCACACTTGTCTTAGATATACCAGTCTGACACATTGGCTTTGCAGCTGGTCTGCTTGTCAACCAACAGCTTGTATGGTCCTCATATATTAATATGAAGAACCCACTGGAGAGAATCGCTGCCCCCGTACACAAAAGAGAAAAATTCAGTTAAGTTGCAGTTGTTTTGCAATATAACACATATTTGCACCTATATGGTCTAATTAAGGCGGTAACATGTAGCTACATTTAGAATGTATGTCCTTTAGAAGACTTGTCCTCATTAAAGTATAACTCCATGCTACAGCACTGCCACCAGTCCATTTCTGGCTAAATGATAGCCAGTATAATTGTACGCATTTGCTGTAAACCAAGCCTGTCTTTGACACACCCTGGGGGTAGTCTAGGACTGATGAGCACTTACACGTCAATATATGCGGAGTCCAGGAGAAAAGCCCACCCCTGCTACTGCCAAGAGAGAAGAGGAAGGACCCATGACATCACAGGGCTGGTTTGAAGACTGTAGAGAAAAGGGTATGTTTATGGTATTTTTATTTTTTAAAAAAAATAGGAAAGGATCAAGGGAAGGTGTGTGTAGGGGAAGCAGAGGTGGTGATGGGGGGGTATAGGCTTCTAGTTCGGCAGTGGAAGGAAACATAGACACAGCTGGAGTTCTGCTATAACTCCAGGCAAAAAGTTCTAAGGCCACATTATGGATGTAATTACATACCAGGCCAGCATTTTAGACAGGAAAAAAATGGATAAGTAAATTGTATGAGGAAAGAGGGTTGTCTTATAGGTTGCTACCCCCTGTGTTACTGAAAGCTTCAGGTTTTGGATTCAGCAACATTATACACTCCTGTCAGCATCTCTTCATAGGAAGCTTGCCTCTTGGGAAAAAACCTACATCTAATTTAATGTCTTGGTATGTCATATGAAAACCATATGCTGTGAAGTAATTTGCTTTCTGAGTGTGTTCTATACATCTTTTTTGCAGGATATTCTGTTGCCATTCTCAATGTAGGAAACTCGGTGAACTTTGTTGCCGGAGCCCCAAGAACAAATTACACTGGTCAGGTTGTGGTTTACACCATTAATAATAAGGGGAATGTGACGATCCTTCAGATACAGAAAGGAGAACAGGTATGTGAACCCAGTGGAATCCTACATATTGCTCATTAACAAGCCTGAAGTCTTGACTGTCTGTATTGCTGCTCTGCCTTTCTGTACCATAAACAATAGTTGAAGAATGGTAGGATCATCAGACTGATTGCTTTTAAATGGTACAGACATTTCTTGTTTTAAAGTTGGACTCAAGGTATGATCCCTATTACGTAGTTACATTGGTCCAGCTTGGGCCAATGTAAGTATGCATATCTTATACCCGATAAGCTGCTGGGGAAGTTGACAATCACTGTGATAGTCAGCACTACTGCAGGGATAGCAAAAACATTCAGATTTTCTTCTGACTCCAATGGTACATTCTTTGAGACTATTGGCTCTCAGGGACCCATTTGACCTGGTTCAAAGGTTATGCAGTGCATTATTTGTTTGGGCATAATTTTGGTTGTCAGTTCGGAGGCTCACCAGAGCTTGATATTCCCTTTGAAGTGAAGATGACTCCGAATCCCTAAAGCCTCATACACACGATTGAATTATTGGCCAACAAAACTGTGGACTTTTGTCCAAAGGGCATTGGCCCAAACTTGTCTTGCATACAAACTGCAAGGAATTGTCGGCCAACAAACACAAACGTAGTGAAGCACTATGTTGTTTTTTAGCTCTTTAGTGCCACCCTTTGGGCTCCTTCTGCTAATTTCATGTTAGTAGAAGTTTGGTGAGTGTTGATTCGCGCTTTTCATTTTGCACTTTTCATTTTGCACTTTTCATTTTGCGCTTTTCATTTTGCACTTTTCATTTTGCGCATTTCAGTTTGTTTCTGAACAGCCGTTCATCAACCAGCCATGTTGCGGAATTGGAGGAGATAACGTGTTATTTATTATTGGCCTTGGAGTTATTGCTTTGACATTATTTTTTTGGTTGAATAATAATTTTATTTGGTACATTTTCTATATTTTTGGATGCATAGAATGCACTTTTTGGTTAAGTTATTTTGGCAGATAGCATGCCTAATTTTACTTGTTTTCTTTTTTTAATGCACAATAACAAAAATTGTATAGAATAATACTTGGCTATGTGTTTTACTTCAAATGACAGTTTGGGAGTAGGCAGTTACATTAAAAAAAATACAATGTAAAATTGACAAGGGACCATAGTTGTACCTTTGATCCTAAAAACTACGGGATAATGGTGTTGTGGTAACTTTCCCAAATAAAAAAAAAAAAAAAAAAGCATAATAATATTATTCTTGATATCACTAAAAAAAAAAAAAACCTTTGAAAATGTGTTTGCAATAACCCTAATCGGTATCACCAGCAAAGCAGCTTCATTATTATCCCATTAAAGAAGAAGAGAATTGTGCGCTGCATTTCGAGATTTCATAATTTGCCACATCACGAATGTTAATTCTCCATTACGGACGCTAGTTTACAAGACCGACCGCTTCCGGCTCGTCCTTGCTTCCGAGCATGCGTGTTTGTACTTTGGACTTTTGCCCGACGGACTTGTGTACACACGCTCCGAAAATCTGACAACAGACATTTGTCCGCGGAAAATTTTAAAACCTGCTATCCAACATTTGTCCACGGAAAATCCGACAATTGTCCGATGGAGCATACACGTGGTCAGATTTTCAGCCTGTCATCACACATTTCCCGTCAGAAAATCCGATCGTGTGTATGAGGCTTAACTCTGGGCACTTATTGCTTTTTGTGGGCTACTATTGTCAGTTTTGCTTTGTCTTTAGGTCTGACAACCTCCTAGAACCTTCACATTTATTTTGGGCATTGATGTTTGTTGCCTTTCTACAGCATAATCAATGTAAAAGCGGGGAGATTGTGAAGTCCATGATGCCTTTTTTTCCCAATTTATTTGCAGATTGGTTCCTATTTTGGCAGTGTTTTGTGTGCTGTAGATGTGGACAAGGATTCTATCACAGATGTGTTGTTAGTAGGAGCCCCCATGTTCATGAATGAGAACAAGAAAGAACAAGGACAAGTGTATCTATTTTCCATCAATGGGGTAAAATCTGTATTCTTTTTTTTTTCTAAACCCTAGTAAAATACAATATTATTTAATATTACAATGTCAAATAATTCCACGAGCTTAAGTGACATATGAACAGATATGTATTTCTCTGATCTTTTTTTTTTTTTAGGGAACTTTAAATCAGCGTGAACAGTTGGAAGGTCCTGATAATCTGGACAATGCTCGGTTTGGAGCAGCCATAGCGGCACTATCCGATATCGATTTGGATGGTTTTAATGATGTTATTGTTGGAGCACCTTTAGAAAATGAGGCCAGCGGTGCTGTTTATATTTACAACGGAAAGAAAAATACAATTAGGACTAAGTATTCCCAAGTATGGACACTTATGAAAGTTACAATTTTTAAATACATTTATTTATATAATATAATTTCAAATATATGAGCGTATACAGATATCAGAAGACAACCTCTTTTATTTTGGAAGAGGTGAAGTTAATTAAACGATTTTCATAGACACAACCCAAATTTAGCCCAATTCTCCCTCTCCACCTCTAGATCATGTTCGAGCATTGTTTCTTTTGTCATCACCAGGCTTCCAAAATTCTGATAGGGGCAGCTATGGGACCTAGTTCTTAACATAAATAAACCACCAGAACCAAAAGCCCTTTCCCTACAAATAGTATGTGGGATTTTGGAAGACAAGGCAGCAATATTTGTTAAATAAAAGAAAGAATACTAATGCGCAAACCACATTAAAAGGTCAAAATAATAAAGGAGCAGCAGCCGACATAAAATAGTGTCCCCACATTAAAACAGAATATAAATAAATAAACATGGCCCTAACTCGAATCAATTGTGTAACAATAAAATGTGAAATTGTGAAAAGCTGATCACATATAGCAAAGGATAACACACATGAAGTGACAAATGTATTAGTTAATAAAGTCCAACTGTAATCCATTCAGTGAAATAATAGTCCAAAATTAAGATCTCAAACATTAAAATGCATGTGCAAAAAATATTGTAATGATTGATAGCAGAAGTGTGAAAATCAGGTGCAGAGGAAGGCATTAACTTTTAAACATTGTGGTCAAACTTCCTTTCAAAATCCACCAAAAGTGTGGCCCAGCCATTCACCTTAAATGAAGACCCTAGCGGGTCTAGCGACGCTTTGGATAAATTGGATTAGGTATTCAGATTGACAGATCATTTAGCAATTGTTGCAAAGCTAGAATTAAAGCTTGCATTTAGCTAAAATGAAAAACATAAAAATCAACATAACTTACAGTAAGTACAATGTATCCCTTGTGTAGATTATTCTTCTTTCAAGAGAAATATTCTTCCATCCCTGCCCACTTCCACCGCTGTGATCTTCCAGTTCAATGGGAGTTAATACAGCTAAAGGTCTGTGAGGAGCTCTCTTCAAGAGAGCTTGATTATGCCCACCATTTCCAGCCAGATACATAATTCATAGAAGCTATAGTAAGATTGACAGGAAACAAACATACACTTGTGGTCATTTTTGCAATTACAATAGGAAACCATTTAAAAACATTCAAAAGGTTCTAAGCCAAATGTTAACATTCTCAGCATTGTTTAGAGCAGTGGTTCCCAACCTTCCTAGTGCCGTGACCCCTTGATAAAATTTCCCATGTTGTGGGGACCCCTAACAGTAAAATTATTTTCGTAGCGTGGGTTGTCAGCACCCAAGGCAAGACAAGTAATTTGCTCCCCTAACCCACTGACATTTAGCACTCCCTGAGTCCCTTCCACTTGTACAGTATTAAAACCCCTTATGGTACATTTTAGGATGTGCCACTCTTTCTCTTTGTTCTCCTTTTATCTCTCTCTATCCTAATTTCTTGTTTCCGCCCCCCCCCCCATCTCTCTCTCTAGCCGCGTTTCTTGTTCTTTCTCTTATTCTTTTTCTTCCTTTTTCTTTGTTCCTCCCCCTCTTTTCCTCCCCCTTCCATGTATTCTCTATTTTTATTCCTTCTCTTACTCCTTGGTGGGGGGGGGGGGGGATAAGTGGCAGTGCTGGTGGGGGGTGGGATCAGTGGCAATGCTGGGGGGAGTTCTGATCAGCCAACTTAGGTGCTCTTGGTCAAGGTCATCTGCTGATCTGAGAACTGTAGTGGGGACTTTTAATGGCAACTATAATCACAGGTAGTGTTACTCATTGTGTCTCCGACTTTGTGGTGTCTCGTAGCAGTGACACCTATGTCGAAATCAGGAGGTAGGGTCCCCTCCAGCCCCTCCCACTTGACATTCCTCATCAGTCAGCTGACCTCTAGTCTCTGCCCCCCAGCCATGCTGTGAACTGAATGGGTGGTTGCGAAGAGGCTGAGTGGGTGGCCGCGGGCTCCAGGAACAACTCAGCTGGTCGGCCACAGGCTCCAGGGACAGCCCTGCTGGGCGGCCGCGAAAAGTCTGGGGGAGCAGTATGGGCTTCAGGAACAGCTCAGGATTCGGGGACCCCTGGCAAATCATCATTTGATCCCCGAGGGGGTCCCGACCCCAGGTTGAGAACCACTGGTTTAGAGGTTATTTCACTAGTACCTGTCATTAAACGTCATTGGTAACCTCCATTTTTCAAAAGCAGAGACCCGCAGTGTGTTAAAGAAATAAATGTAGCTAAGTAAAGTATACATATGCACACATTGCATTGATTTGATTGATAAATGGTTTTCTTTCTTTTAGAAAATACTTGGATCCTCAGTTAACACACAATTGCAGTTTTTTGGAAGATCAGTTGATGGACACACTGATTTAAATGGAGATTCCATAACTGATGTGTCTGTTGGTGCTTTTGGAAAAGCAGTACAGTTTTGGTGAGTAAATCAAATGACTAAATTGGAATTATTAAGCCAACATATCATACAGAGAGCCTGGACATGTCAACCCTCCCCCCTGATAGTGCTAGCAAAACAGGAACCTCTTCTATACCAGTAAATGGGTGGTTTGCACTCCTGTTAATACTCATGAATAGTTAAAAGACACAGATACATGGAAGCTGTGCTTGTTGACTTATTAAAGGTGCAAGGTTCAAGGCTGCAATGTTTATCCTTCCTTCACTGCTTTGGATAATGATATGTGTATCAGGTGCACAGTTTATTGCTTCTTGTAGGTGTTACGCTTTTTGCACTATTCTGGACAAGGTTATGGGACATGATACTGACCCTAATAATAATGTAAACATCCTTCTTATACCCCATCACATAAGGGCTGGATTAGGCAAGTAATATAGTACACTATATTGTCAAAAGTGTTGGAACACCCGCCTTTGCACACACATTAACTTTAATTGCATCCCAGTCTTAGTCCGTAGGGTTCAATATTGAGTTGGCCCACACTTTGCCGCTATAACAGCTTCATCTCTTGTGGGAAGGCTGTCCACAAAGTTTAGGAGTGTGTCTATTGGAATGTTTGACCATTCTTCCAGAAGCGCATTTGTGAGGTCAGGCACTGATGTTGGACGAGAAAACCTGTTATACAGTCTCTGCTCTAATTCATCCCCAAGGTGTTCTATCGGGTTGAGGTCAGGACTCTGTGCAGGCCAGTCAAGTTTCTCCACTCCAAACTCGCTCATCCATTTCTTTATGGATCTTGCTTTGTACACTTAACTTTAATTGTATCCCAGTTTTAGTTTGTAGGGATCAATATTGAGTTGGCCCACCCTTTGCAGCTATAACAGCTTCATCTCTTCTGCAAAGGCTGTCCACAAGGTTTAGGAGTGTGTCTATGGTAATGTCTGACCATTCTTCCAGAAGCACATTTGTGAGGTCAGGCACTGATGTTGGATGAGATGGACTGGGTTGCAGTTTCCGCTCTAATTGATCCCAAAAGTGTCCCATTTGGGTTGAGGCCAGTCACGTTCCTCCACCCCAAACTCGCTCATCCGTGTCTTTATGGACCTTGCTTTGTGCATTGGTGCGCAGTCATGTTGGAACAGGAAGGAACCATCCCCAAACTGTTCCCACGAATTTGAAAGCATGAAATTGTCCAAAATGTCTTGGTATGCTGACGCCTTAAGAGTTCCCTTCCCTAGAACTAAGGGGCCAAGCCCAACCACTGAAAAAACAACCCCACACCATAATCCCCCTTCACCAAATGATTTGGACCAGTGTACAAAGCTGAGCTGAAGAAATGGATGAGGTGGAGGAACTAGACTGGCCTGCATAGAGTCTTGACCTCAACCCAATAGAACACCTTCGGGATGAATTAGAGCAGAGACTGCATACCAGGCCTTTCGTCCAACATCAGTGCCTGATCTCACAAATGCACTTCTGGAAGAATGGTCAAACATTCCCATAGACACACTCCTAAACTTTGTGGACAGCGTTCCCAGAAGAGTTGAGCTGGTATAGCTGCAAAGGGTGGGCCAACTCAATATTGAACCCTACGGACTAAGACTGGGATGCAATTAATGAATTCATTAATTAATTAAAATAGATTTGCCATCTCTTTTAGCCCCTGTTGAAGAGATTTCCTGTCCTGACAGCAGTAAAAACCTCGGAAAGAATTGAACACTTCCCTGCTCTATCCAAACCAAAATAAGTTTTTTTTTGGAGTTAGACTTTTACCAATTTTACCAACTTTTGCCAGCAATTTCCAGCTTTCAGAAGTAATAGCGGAGAGTTGGGAGTTAATACAGCAGCTGTAGAAGCGTCTGCTATCAAACAATGGACTGTGTGCACACTGCACTGTTTATAAAATCTGTTGGGATGCTTTCACACTGCTCTATTGAAAAGATGCGGTAAAAATCATTTTCATGCGTTTTTGCCGCATTTTCTGATCTGACTCCAATCATGCACCTGTGACTCAAAAAAAACACACCAAAAATACACCACTGGTTTGTTTTTGAAGTGTTTTTAGAGTGTTTTTTATAGAAATTATTGGGAGATGCGCTTCTGGTGTGTTTTTGAAAAGCACACCAAAGATGTAGCATGCAGGATTAAAAACACACTGCACCCGCAGCGCACTAGTGTGAAATGTTACATAGGATTTAAAGGGATACTTTTTTTTATGCATTTTTCTTTTACCTTTTTAACCCCAAAAATGCATCAAAAATAATCAGTGTGAACAGGCCCTTAAGTAATGTTGATTTTGTAATCACTCTGTTTCATATATCTGCAAATCAAAGGCATGAGCTTCACACTGTAAATATTGCAGGTTAAAGCAATCTAACGAGAAAAAAAAGTGTTTTAAAATAAAATTTGTTCCTATTTAATCCTTCATTAACCCTTTGTTTACCTTAACCAGCCGTAAGGCTTGATTCACACCTATGCATTTTTAGTGCTTTTTGCATTTTGCAGATTTGCTCTACAGAACGTGTTCCATAGGAAACCATGTTAAATGGACTGTAGTGCAAATCTGCAAAATGCAAAAAGCACTAAAATTGCATAGGTGTGAATCAGGCCTAACTAAAGGAGAAGTACAGCCAAAGCTTGTTTGTTCATTCTGCACTCCTGTGACCTGTTTTCAGCACACAGCGGGCTGCAGCCTGCTGTCAGCTATTATGGAAATTTGGTTGTACGCAGAGCACACAGCAAAATCTCCTGTTTCTCATAATAATAACAATTTAGTCTAATGATATAAATGCATCTCACCTTTTGATCGTATCCATCCTCTGGTGTGTGCCCCATGCATCCAACTAGACAAAACACATGCTTCTTACATTCTCATCTCAGCAAGACTGCTTGCCACAGCCCTCAGTCTGCCTCCTTTATTCAAAAGACAACAAAAGCAATCACAAACTGGAAGCCCTGGCCCCAACAGCCAATCGCTTCCTTCACAGGATATGACCTCAGCCTCACAGGATATGACCTCACAGGATGTGACTGACCAAATAAGGATTTAACAACAGAACACTAAACAACCACCAATTACTACAGGACATGATACAATATACAATAACTAAATGACGATGACTAAAGTTCCTCGTGCATGGGAGATTATCTGCAGGTGTACGTCATGGCACCCCGAACATGTTGATCAGGCATACCAGGGGTGACAAGAGCAAACCACCGTTAAACAGATAATGTCTTTGCAGAGCGAACACACCCCCACCAGATGATCATTCTGTGCATTGCACAGGGGCCCTTTGTCACAGAGCCGGTCCAGACTGGGAAAAGATCACGATCATATGGTCGGGATCCACCCAGGAGCCTGGACTGGCACCTGGCTTTCAGAGAGCCGCTGAGTGCCTAGGCTAGCCGCTCCCACCCCCTCCACAGCCCAGCACTCCAGTGAGCGCAGGGAGGGGGGGGAGCAGAGCAGACAGCGGCGACTGACAAAATTGTTGTTTGTGTAGCTGCGTTGGCCCTTTAAATGTGCGTATCAAACACTGCCTCAAAATTTCAGCTATATCACATATTATGCCTTCATTAACATGTACTAATAATTTCCATCACAAACCATGTTTAGCAAATCATAAAAAAGTCCCAATATTGAAAATGTGCAGTAAATAATAAAGTCCGAAATAATTTATACACTGTGCTGAACAAAAAGGTGACTTCCAAATCAATTGTGTTGTGATCCACCACCACCTTCCAATCTACTGTATGTGCTTACCAAAAAGCAGTATTAGACAAGCCTGTATAATGCCTTTCCTTAATCATCCGAGCCGGTGAGTAGATTAGGTTTCCACCAAATCACAGACTATGCTGTTATATGTCTCCAGTTAGTGTGGTTCTCAAAAAAACTAAATTGGCCATCGTTGCGCAAAATTCCATATTTTAATGGTTAAAAGGTCATATACAGGCATACCCCACTTTTAAGTACACAATGGGGTTTATTTATTAAAGCTGGAAAGTGCAAAATCAGGCTCACTTCTGCATAGAAACCAATGAGCTTCCAGGTTTTTTACCAAAGCTTAATTGAACAAGCTGGGGTTAGAAGCTCATTGGTTTCTATGCAGAAGTGAGCCTGATTTAGCACTTTCCAGCTTTAGTAAATAAACCCCATTGTGTACTTAAAAGTGGGGTATGCCTGTAAAAAGTTTGCACTCACATGTATGTGTGCCTTAAGCCTCGTACACATGATCAGATTGTTGGCCAACAAAGCCTTTTGTCCGAAGGGCGCGTGCTAGGAACTTGTCTTGCATACAAATGGTACACAATTATCGGTAAACAAACACGAACGTAGTGACGTACTACATGGAATTTCAGCTCTTGAGTACCACCCTTTGGGCACCTTCAGCTAATGTCATGTTTGGTGAGCATTGATTCCGAGCATGCGTGTTTGTACTTTGGACTTTTGTGTGACGGACTTGTGTACACACGATACGAAAATCTGACAACAGACAGCTGTCCGCCGAAAATTTACTAGCCTGCTATCCAACATTTGTTAGCCGAAAGTTGGACAGCAATTGTCTGTTGGAGCGTACTAACGGTCGGATTTTAGGCAAACAGTCTGTCATCACACAATTCCCGGATGAAAATCCGATCGTGTGTACGAGGCTTTAGATCGGCACTGAGTCTGTCCAGCGTTCCAGTATTGCCAGTAATGGCAGTAGCGGTGACTGACAGTCACGGAGCACTGAGAATCAAGAAATCAGTGGTGTTTGATCGCTCAGTTTTGGAGCCAGTGTGGGAAAGATGCAGCATCTACCTAGGCAAGTACGATTCTTTGGTATACTCAACAGGATCTAAATTTACCCTTACTACTCAATTGACCTTACCACTGCGCCAAAACGAAGTAAACATCTACTGAAGCTGCCACTTTAAATAAATATGTAATAAAAGTCAGCAAATCTACCACAATCTAAGTATGATTCTTTAAAAAAAAAAATCCCGAACTTCTCTTTTAACTCACTCTTCTCCCTTTCTTCATAACTATCATTTTCTTTTTCTTGTTTCTTATTTTTTATTTCTATTTTTTTAACCAATATTATCTAAACTCGTTTTGTTTTTAATTGTTTTGTTCATTCATTTTCTTTATATTTCATCCATATTTACCTAATTCTTCCCCTTCTCCCCTAACTATTATTTTCCCAATTATTATTATTTTTTGTTTATTTCCAGATATCTAATTATTAATGTGAAAACTTTTTGTTTTTGTTCATCTTTTTCATTCATTTTCTTTAGTGTTGCATTAAAAAAAAAGTGCAAAACATTTGCAATGCTTTAAACCCCAAACATTATTTTATTGTAATTTTAAATTGGACAAACTTTAAAATACAAGCTATAGTTATTACCTACAGTAACAATAATTGAAAAAAAAAAAAAAAACGTAATCTGGTTGAAAAAAGTGTGCTTTTTTCAGTGTTACATTTTTTTGTCTTTTGGATTACATAAAAAATAATTTTTACAAGACAAAATCACTTTTAAAAAAAAGCCTTGTTTGTTCTAATAAATCACGTATGCATGGTTTTATTATCTTGCGTTATTACTAAATTATTGCCCAAACAAAATAGGCCCATAAACAGATGAATATGTAAATAATTCTCTGGTCAGTTAGGGCTGTACAGGTGTGGGAGCTGAGTTATTAATTTATTAATGTGAAATATATCTTTTTCCTTTGCAGGTCACTAGGTATAGCAGATGTGACCGTAAAAGCATCATTTATCCCAGATAAAATAATTCTCACAAACAAAAATAGTGAGATTACTGTAAAGATCTGTTTTATGTCAACATTCAGACCAGCTAATGCAAAGATTCAAACAAGTGAGTATAATAATATTAATAATACATCCGTCTGAAAAAAAACTTGGATTTTGTTGTCGGAATGTCCGATCGTGTGTACAGGGCAAAAGTTTGTGCAGGCAGAGGTCACTAAGGCAGATCAGCCAAACACACTAAAGAATTGAAATTAAGAGCCAAATAAAAACATGCTATTGGTAGCTAGACTAGCTAGTGGAACATTTAAAAGACAGTACAACCAATCCCTAAGCATGTATATGTTTGCCTTCAAGCATGGCACACCTGAACTGTGGGAACATGGACAGAAACAAGCTGAGGTGTGAGTGGAGGGCAAGGGAGTGGATACAGCGGTGAACAAGGTTGCAGGGGCCTGGGTATACACTGGTGGCTCAGCAGATGAACCCACAGTCATCCACTCAGTGGAGGCCTTCACTACAGCTTGGCAACCTGGCTTGGAGCAATGGTGAGCAGAGGTGGACAACAGACAAATTCCTTATAGAGGATAACCTTTTTTAATTTTCACGTATTCACCATTAATTTATGCCAGGTCACATCTAATATAATTTTAAGGGAGGGAAATTTAAGAACAAGCTCTTTTCAGAAGTGGTGTAATAGTTTTTTCTGTCCATGTTAGATCAGATTTTACCATTCGGTCTACTTTTCAGTAATGTTTTAGATTTCAACAGCTTTCTATGTCCAACTGGGAGAAAAACAAGTTGCTGAGATTCATAAATTGGCCTCTGCATGTTGTTTACAACATTTCAGAGATCAGAATAAATGAGACAATATTTGTTTATTGGTTTAGTCATTTTTAAAAATCCTTCCCTTTTTCCACAATATACCTTGATGCCTGGTTTTGCTTGTCTTTGTGCAGTGGCTATCACTTACAACACTACATTAGATGCCGACCTCTTGTCTTCACGAGTGACATCTAGAGGGCAATTTAAGGAGACCGGTGACAGAACTATAATGAGAAATGTTGATATTAGCACAGAAGAAAGATGTTTTGAACACATTTTTAATGTTCAGGTAGGTTCAAAATTATTAATTTTATTCTTAATGGGCATACTTCTACTGTTTCTTGCCACATGATGCTACTTGAAGTATAACTAAAGGCAAAAGTTTTTTTTTGTTTTGGGTAGAGTAGAGAGGGGATTAGAACGACTGTCAATTTTTATTGCTGTCTGTGCCCCCGTTAAGAGGGCTCACCCTCGATTTGTCCTGTTTAACGTTAATATTGAAATTGCAAGTAAAAGAAAGTCCCAAATTTTGGGTTATCTCCAGAAAAGTAATAGAGGGGAAAGCTTCCAATGGGGACACTAGTTCTGGTGACCTGGGGGTCCTTAAAGTGGTTGTAAACCCTTGTTTACAACTTTATGTTACAGGTAAGCCTATATTAAGGCTTACCTGTAGCTAACAAGGATATCTCCTAAACCTGCACGGTTTAGGAGATATCCCTGTATTTGCATGTGCCGACGTCATGCGGCACATGCGCACTTAAGACAACTGAAGCAATGGCGCTATATGCCGTTGCTTCAGTTGCACTGTGCCGTTTCCGCGCACATGCAAGGAGTGTGGTCATTGTGGCTCCGGCTAATCACAGCGCCGGAGCCGCGATACCCGGAAGTCACTCCAGGACACTCTGGGACAACATGTCGGCAGTCGGAGGGAGAGACGTGGACTGATGCGGAGGCTTCAATCTGAGGTAAGTAATACATAATTAGCTAGTATGCTATGCATACTAGCTAATTATGCCTTTGTCTTGCAGGGTTTTTTGTTTTTTCATTTTTTTGCTGAGGGTTTACTTCCTCTTTAGGGAGTTCTGTAAATTTGCAGGGATTTCCTCTCACTTCCTATTTGGCTATGGGACAGGAAATGAAGGGAATCCCTGTAATGGGACACAGATGGTGACATTTTTTTTACAGCGGTTATAACTTTTCCTTACTCTATCCAAAATGAAAAAAAAAGTTTTGCCCATAGTCCTACTTTAAGTATAAGTCTTTAGAACACTTCATGTACTATTTTACTTGCACTACCCTTGTTATACCTAGTACATATAAAAGGTTCAAAAGAAGATTATGATGCTATATAAATGATTATTAATAGTGTAGAATGATGGATTTTAAAAACTTGTATGATCATGAAAAAGCTCACATAATTCCTTTAGATACCTCACTGAGCACTGGCTGTTAGCCAGTAGTTTAGAACTAAGGGTAATCTGTAAGTCCCAAATGACAGTATTTCAACCATCTAGTCCTAACTAGAAATATGTAGAGTATAATCACTGGGTCCTTGGCCCCAATGTAACATCATAGCAGATGCAGAAACATGACATAATCAATCATTACAACATTTCATCCCCAATGGGTACCTCCAGATACCTGATTACCATGTATAGAAACTCTTTGGGATACCTCCATTGAAGGGGATGATGAGAGGTCTCTGCATGAACAGGAATAGCATGCAGAGCCTCCAGTGCACCATGGCCAGCATGCTGCAGATTGGCTAATCAGCTTTATGGGCCCAACAGGTGGAGGAGGTGGTGCACCTTCTACATCCACAGCAGTACCACCAATGTGTAAAGTATATGATGGATAATGTATCTACTGCTGTAGTTAAAGAAGGATGTCACTAATCAAGAAGGTGTTCTATGGCTTTATGAAGCTTTAGACTGTAGGACATGGAACTCTACGTTATTATTATTATATAGGATTTATACAGCGCCGACAGTTTACGCAGCGCTTTACAACATTAGGGCAGACAGTACAATTACAATACAATTCAATACAGGAGGGATCAGAGAGCCCTGCTTGTTAGAGCTTACAATCTAGGAGGGAGGGTCAAGTTATACAGGGTAATAGCTGTGGGGGATGAGCTAATGTAAGAAAATAGTGCAGTTGTTAGATGGAGGCAGGATAGGCTTCTCTAAAGAGGAAGGTTTTCAGGGATCGCCTAAAAGTGGATAAATTTGGAGACCTTCTGACAGATTGGGGTAGCGAATTCCAGAGGATGGGCGAGGCTCGGTAGAAGTCCTGGAGGCGGATATGGGAGGAGGTGATGAGGGAGCTAGAGAGCAGGAGATCTTGGGAGGAACGAAGAGGGCGATTAGGTTGGTATTTTGAGACTAGGCTAGTGATGTAGCTGGGGGCAGAGTTGTGGATGGCTTTGTAACTTATTGTTAGTATTTTGAATTTAATTTGTTGGGCGAGTGGCAGCCAATGGAGGGATTGGCAGAGAGGGGTAGCGGACATTGAGCGGTTTGTAAGGTGGATGAGTCTGGCAGCAGCATTCATGATGGACTGAAGGGGGATAGTCTATTTAAAGGTAAGCCAATGAGGAGGGAGTTGCAGTAGTCGAGGCGAGAGATAACCAGGGAGTGAATCAGGAGCTTTGTGGTTTCATAGGTTAGAAAGGGACGTAGTTTAGAGATGTTGCAAAGGTTGAGGCGGTAAGCTTTGGAAAGTGAATGGATGTGGGGCCGAAAGGAGCGTTCAGAGTCCAGGATAACACCTAGCACCCCGACATGTAGGGATGGGTGGACTTCTCATGTCTGTATGAACTACTCCATAGTAGAAGTTGTCACTGGCACCAACAATTTGTTTGAATAAAGTCAGTATCTGGAGTAATTAGTGTGTAAAGATCAAAAATGTCTTAATTATGAATAGATAAGGGGAAAAGTTATTATTGCTATCTACATCTACACCCCTGCTTGGGACATTTACCCTCATGTCCTGTTCTCCTGTAAACAGGACAAGGAGAAATCTCTTCAATGGAGACACAAACAGTAATATGTATGTTACGGCATGGGACAAGGTGTCATCAGACTGAAAATAAATAGAAAGTTCTCTGTAGGGACACCAGAAGCAACAAAAACAAAAAGCGCTTCAAGCCATCCCCTACCCAACATAAAACAAATAAAAAGAAAGTTTTGGATTAAGCTTGGTTTAGAAGTAAATATGTCACAAACATAGGCAATTCATACTGAGCATATAATGAAAAAATGAATAAGGAAAGATTACACTCTCTAGAAAACTGATGTCAAAAGGATTAGTGGAAATAAAAATAAAGGGCACCTGCATTAAATGAAACATTTCCTATAATGTTTAGCTTTGCGCTACCCCTCTTAACTCGGTAATGTCTTTAATATATGATGGACAGACCTCCAAAGGATTCTTGGAAGGAGGGGAAGGCAAGTATTATTAGGATCTGCATATAATTCCAGCTGCCTCTCTAGCACAGCCTTTCTCAAACTTTTTAATGCGGAAGAACCCTTGAAATAACGTTTCAGGCTCAGGGAATCCCTGATAAAAATTTCTATAGCTACAGCCAGTACATCGGGGTGATGTTAACTGGGAATGCTCATTATAGAAGAATTTCTCGTCTTCAACCAACTGTTACTGGACTGTTGTCCACATCTGATGCAACACAAACGCCTCTTAGTTCTGAACCGTCTTTTTTCTCGAGACTTGAATATTCGCAAAACTGCGCTAATCTCTCCCCCCTCAGCAAGGATTGAGATTTCCGTAAAAATAGAGATATGACGGCAGTGGCTGGCTCACCAAATGAAGATTATTATTAATATTTAATATTCTTGTATCTCAAGGGCATTTCCGGATGAATAGTATTGATAGTCAAACTGACTGATGGTCCCACTCCCGGCCTGCCTTGCTCCAGTCCCGCTGACCTGCACACAAGGCTCTGGCTGCTCTGCTTGGCTCCCTTGCACTATGACATCACACGACATGCTCAGGCACGGCCTCCGCCAGAGCCACCTGAACACACTGTAACAGGCACTCGGATGGTCTCGACCGAGCCGAGTGTCAGTTATATTTGTTACTGGCAACCTTTTTCTTTTACTGGCATTTACTGGCAGGAGAAATTTGCCTATTTTTTACTGGCTGCCAGTAGAAATACTGACGGTTGGCAACACTGGTCCACATGTAACATTTGTAGTAATGTTCTGATCATGTAATGTCATATAACCAAACATCTACTAATATGAACACATATTATCAACTTTATCTACAATAAGTAAATATAGCAAATTAGGCGGCCGTGAGGCCCCTGTGAGTGCGAGGCCTTAGGCGACCGCCTGATTTGCCTAATTAGAGAGCCGCCTCTGCATATTGATATGACTAAGACTAGGCTAAACTTAATTTAACAGGATATAATCCACAATGTATTATTCCTTTAGCTACGTAGACACGTGTCTATTTTTGTCTTCTCATGACATTCTATACCAAGATACCTTATATGTCATCCTCATACACCAGAAACTTATTACTAACTCAGCTTTAGATGAGGATATATTTTACTGAACATTTGATCAAGGTCATTCACACATACTGTTTATTATGACTAATCATAAAACCAAACATGTTTTGCAAGCTTGCCATGAATATAATACAACACCTATAAGTGCCGAATTATGAATTTGGAATAATATTCTAACAGTGGTAACTGAGAAAATCCCCCTTATCCACTTCAATACCAAGGACGTCATATGACGTCCTTGGCTTTGAGCAGGTATATCTGAATGATGCCTGTAGTTACAAACATCATTCAGATATTGCCGGTTTCAGCCGGCGAATCTCTACACCATAGGAATGATCATAGCGGCCGTTCCACCGCTTGATCGTTCCTATGGGAGGCGAGAGGGGACGTCCCCCCCCTCCCCCCGCCCTCCGGTGCCTGCTCCGTTTCACCGTTACGATCGGTGAGGCAGAGAGTGGATCCACCGGCGCCGGATGTAGATCATAGAGATTTCCGGCGGACCAGATGGTCCCCGGAGTCTCTATGATCGTCGGAGGCCGGGCGCGATGTTATGACGTCACGCCCGGCCTCTCCATTCAAAAAAACGGCGCCGCTCCAGCTTAGAAGCGGCGATCGTTTTATTTTTTTTTACATTTCAGGCTTCCCAGCCTAGTGGTGAGATATGGGGTCTTATTGACCCCATATCTCACTATTAAGAGCACCTGTCATGTTATATTGCTATTACAAGGGTTGTTTACATTCCTTGTAATAGGAATAAAAGTGATCAATTTTTTTTTTTTCAAAAAAGTGTCAAAAAAAATATATATATAATTAACAATAAAAAAAAAAAAAAAATTTAAAGCGCCGCTGTCCCCGTGTGCTCACACGCAGAAGCGAACGCATACGTAAGTCCTGCCCACATATGAAAACGGTGTTCAAACCATACATGTGAGGTATCGCCGCGAACGTTGGAGCGAGAGCAATAATTTTGGCCCTAGACCTCCTCTGTAACTCAAAACATGTAACCAGTAAAAAAAAATGTAAGCGTCGCCTATGGGGATTTTTAAGTACCGAACATTGGCGCCATTCGACGAGCGTGTGCAATTTTGAAGCATGACATGTTAGGTATCTATTTACTCGTTGTAACTTCATCTTTCACAAAATGCAAAAACATTGGGCTAACTTTACTGTTTTGTTTTTTTTTAAAACATAAAACATTTTTTTTCCCCAAAAAAACGCGTTCGAAAAATTCCTGCGCAAATACTGTGTGAGATAAAAAGTTGCAACAAAACCGCCATTGTATTCTCTAGGGTCTTTGCTAAAAAAACATATATAATGTTTGGTGGTTCTATTTAATTTTCTAGCAAAAAATGATGATTTTTACATGTAGGAGCAAAGTGTCAGAATTGGCCCGGTATTGAAGCGGTTAAAGATCGCAAAAAAAAAAAAATCCTTGTTGTCAGTGGTTACTCATTTGACAGGTAAAAATGTCCCAATAAAAAATTATTTGATTGAAAAAAAAAAAAGGAAATGTCCCATTGCTCAAGGAACCCCTAGCAACCACTGGAAGAACATTTGGGCTGGCCAGCATGCCTGGTGGCACATTGAGAAAAGCCACATCCAGACACTGCAGAGGTTGCAGATTCAGACCTAGGTCCTGACAGGGGCCCGGTCTGATGAATTCAAGAACGGTTTGAGGAACACAACAGGTTTGAGGTATTGACTTGGCCTCCAAATTCTCCAGATCTCAATCCAATCAAGCATTTGTGAGGGATCTGCTACTGACCGCTTGGTGCCACCGCATGCCTTCAGAGATCTAATAGTGGGTGACCATAATACCCTGTTTCCCCAAAAATAAGACCTATCGTGATTGTCGGTGATGGCTGCAATATAAGCCCTACCCCCCAAATAAGCCCTAGTTAAAGTCCTTGTAGGTCTTATTTTCAGGGTAAGGCTTATTTTTGGGGAAACAGGGTAGGGCTTATTTGGGGGGTAGGGCTTATATTGCAGCCATCACTGACAATCACGCTAGGTCTTATTTTCGGGGAAACAGGGTAGCTGGTGGATTTGTGTATGAGTATATACTGTATATATAGAGAGAGGGAATATTCCAGCACTAAGAGCTGCCTATTTAGATTTTGGGACTTGCCGTTTTACTACATTAAACAGACCAAAGACCACAGTATTGCACTCGTATGATTTCCTGTTTACAGAATGAAAAAAATCGTTCCCAGATTTGGCCTGTAAGACACATGGATGTGGTAAATGATATCAACTCAGTCTGGTCTATTTATAAGTAACTTAATTAACTTGCATATTTTCAACTGGAAGATGCAATGTCCCAGGCAGTGGGGGGCGTGTTTCTATATCTAATCTCTGTGTCGTGTTCAAGCGCCCAGCCAATCAGATTCCTTCTGGCACATTTACTGTGTGTATACTGTTCACCATAATTGGCTGCTGTCATTTTACATCTCCCAGACTAGGATCATGCATTGCATTAGGGCAGTAATTAAAACAGAATCATTTCACTGATAACAGGGAGAATCCCTCTGCTATCAATTATAATATATGCCTAGAAGATTAAATCCACAATGAAAATGTAGTCCCTGTATATTAAAGCACACACTGGGGTTTATGCTTAATTATAGGTGCAGAGAGAATAATTGTATTGATTTTATGTTACATATACACACACACATATACACATGCAAAATCTGGTGCAACTTTGCAGAGAAACCAATCAGCTTCCAGGTTGTTGTTTTTTTTGTCACAGCTTAATTGAACAAGTTGAAGTTAGAAGCTGATTGGCTACCATGCACAGGTGCACCAGATTTTGCACTCTCTAATTTTAGTAAATCAACCCCTTTGTTTCTTTAAATGACACCCCTGCAGAGGTCAGACATGAGCACCAGTTTAAAGCGGAAAAAAAAATTAAACTTTTATATCTGAACGCCAGAAAAACATCTAAATACACAGATACACTTCCGACACCATGGGGGTTATTTACTAAACCTGGAGAGTGCAAAAGCTGGTGCAGCTCTGCATATAAACCAATCAGCTTTCAGGTTTTATTGTCAAAGCTTAACTAAACAAGCTGAAACTAGGAGCTGATTGGCTACCATGCACAGCTGCACCAGATTTTGAGTGCTCCAGTTTTAGTAAATCTCCCTCATGATTCTGTTTAGCACATGATCACTACAGCATAATGTATTGGCTACTTGTGCTGCTTCTCCCTCCCTAATGCCCTGTGCACACGGTCGGATTTTCGATGGAAAATGTGTGATAGGACCTTGTTGTCGGAAATTCCGACCGTATGTGGGCTCCATCACATATTTTTCATCGGATTCTCCGACACACAAAGTTTGAGAGCTTGCTATAACATTTTCCGACAACAAAATCCGTTGTCGGAAATTCCGATCGTGTGTGCACAAATCCGAAGGACAAAGTGCCACGCATGCTCAGAATAAATTAAGAAACGAAAGCTATTGGCTACTGCCCCGTTTATAGTCCCGACGTACGTGTTTTACGTCACCGCGTTCAGAACGGTCGGATTTTCCGACAACTTTGTGTGACCATGTGTATGCAAGACAAGTTCAAGCCAACATCCGTCGGAAAAAATCCTAGGATTTTGTTGTCGGAATGTCCAATCAATGTCCGACCGTGTGCACAGGATATTAGTCTGATCTCTGTTGTACAGTTAATTACAAGAGGCTGACACCATTCAGTTGAATGAGCCACATTCGGCAGGCGCTACTGCCTGCAGAACGCAACAGCGAAGATAATTTTTGCTGTGGCATATGTATGCTCATATCCACTGCCTTTGCAGCTTGGGGGGGGGGGTTCAGTAAAAATGTGCCTCAACTTTCCTTTTTTACCACCCCCAACCACAAGCGTAATCGAGGCCTAACGAAAAGTAGACACTTGATGATCATGGATCTCAAGTATGCAGCTGTATCTAACACATGCATCAAACAGGCTTTACATGTGCACAGTTCTGGAGATGAATCCAAAAATATATCAAATCTCAGCTACTAATAAATGTATTTGATGTTGAGCACCTGGTATCTTGTATTTAAGTGAGACTCGCCACAAAAGTCACAAATGCAGTTACTTAATGGTATGTCCCATGTATGTGTTCCAATGACAACTGTACTCTCCATTACTTGCCTTGTTGTTAGTGGGACAGGAAGTAATGAAAAATATCCCTAGTGGAATCCACGGGCGTACCTAGAGCATTTGGCACCCGGGGCGGATCCTATATCTGACACTCCCCCCTCACTGATCATACCTGTACGCACTCAGCCCCCTCATACCGCTACGCACTCAGCCCACCCACCTGTACGCACTCAGCCCCCTCATACCTGTACGCACTCAACCCCCTCATACCTGTACACACTCAGCCCCCTCATACCTGTAGGCACTCAGCCCCCTCATACCTGTACACACTCAGCCCCCTCATACCTGTACACACTCAGCCCCCTCATACCTGTACGCACTCAGCCCCTCATACCTGTACGCACTCAGCCCACCCACCTGTATGCACTCAGCCCCTCATACCTGTATGCACTCAGCCCACCCACCTGTACGCACTCAGCCCCCTCATACCTGTACGCACTCAGCCCCCTCATACCTGTACGCACTCAGCCCCTCATACCTGTACGCACTCAGCCCACCCACCTGTATGCACTCAGCCCCTCATACCTGTATGCACTCAGCCCACCCACCTGTACGCACTCAGCCCCCTCATACCTGTACGCACTCAGCCCCCTCATACCTGTACGCACTCAGCCCCCTCATACCTGTACTCACTCAGCCCCCTCATACCTGTATGCACTCAGCCCCCTCATACCTGTACACACTCAGCCCCCTCATACCTGTACACACTCAGCCCACCCACCTGTATGCACTCAGCCCCCTCATACCTGTACGCACTCAGCCCACCCACCTGTATGCACTCAGCCCCTCATACCTGTACGCACTCAGCCCCCTCATACCTGTACACACTCAGCCCCCTCATACCTGTACGCACTCAGCCCCCTCATACCTGTACGCACTCAGCCCCCTCATACCTGTACGCACTCAGCCCCCTCATACCTGTACGCACTCAGCCCCCTCATACCTGTACGCACTCAGCCCCCTCATACCTGTATGCACTCAGCCCCCTCATAACTGTACGCACTCAGCCCCCTCATACCTGTACGCACTCAGTCCCCTCATACCTGTACGCACTCAGCCCCCTCATACCTGTACGCACTCAACCCCTCATACCTGTACGCACTCAGCCCCCTCATACCTGTACGCACTCAGCCCCCTCATACCTGTATGCACTCAGCCCCCTCATACCTGTAGGCACTCAGCCCCCTCATACCTGTACACACTCAGCCCCCTCATACCTGTACGCACTCAGCCCCTCATACCTGTACGCACTCAGCCCACCCACCTGTATGCACTCAGCCCCTCATACCTGTATGCACTCAGCCCACCCACCTGTACGCACTCAGCCCCCTCATACCTGTACGCACTCAGCCCCCTCATACCTGTACGCACTCAGCCCCTCATACCTGTACGCACTCAGCCCACCCACCTGTATGCACTCAGCCCCTCATACCTGTATGCACTCAGCCCACCCACCTGTACGCACTCAGCCCCCTCATACCTGTACGCACTCAGCCCCCTCATACCTGTACGCACTCAACCCCTCATACCTGTACGCACTCAGCCCCCTCATACCTGTACGCACTCAGCCCCCTCATACCTGTATGCACTCAGCCCCCTCATACCTGTAGGCACTCAGCCCCCTCATACCTGTACACACTCAGCCCCCTCATACCTGTACGCACTCAGCCCCTCATACCTGTACGCACTCAGCCCACCCACCTGTATGCACTCAGCCCCTCATACCTGTATGCACTCAGCCCACCCACCTGTACGCACTCAGCCCCCTCATACCTGTACGCACTCAGCCCCCTCATACCTGTACGCACTCAGCCCCTCATACCTGTACGCACTCAGCCCACCCACCTGTATGCACTCAGCCCCTCATACCTGTATGCACTCAGCCCACCCACCTGTACGCACTCAGCCCACCCACCTGTATGCACTCAGCCCCTCATACCTGTATGCACTCAGCCCACCCACCTGTACGCACTCAGCCCCCTCATACCTGTACGCACTCAGCCCCCTCATACCTGTACGCACTCAGCCCCCTCATACCTGTACGCACTCAGCCCCCTCATACCTGTACGCACTCAGCCCCCTCATACCTGTACGCACTCAGCCCCCTCATACCTGTACGCACTCAGCCCCCTCATACCTGTACGCACTCAGCCCCCTCATACCTGTACGCACTCAGCCCCCTCATACCTGTACGCACTCAGCCCCCTCATACCTGTACACACTCAGCCCCCTCATAACTGTACGCACTCAGCCCCCTCATACCTGTACGCACTCAGCCCCCTTATACCTGTACGCACTCAGTCCCCTCATACCTGTACGCACTCAGCCCCCTCATACCTGTATGCACTCAGCCCCCTCATAACTGTACGCACTCAGCCCCCTCATACCTGTACGCACTCAGTCCCCTCATACCTGTACGCACTCAGCCCCCTCATACCTGTACGCACTCAACCCCTCATACCTGTACTCACTCAGCCCCCTCATACCTGTACGCACTCAGCCCCCTCATACCTGTACGCACTCAGCCCACCCACCTGTATGCACTCAGCCCCCTCATACCTGTACGCACTCAGCCCCCTCATACCTGTACGTACTCAGCCCCCTCATACCTGTACGCACTCAGCCCACCCACCTGTACGCACTCAGCCCCCTCATACCTGTATGCACTCAGCCCACTCATAACTGTACGCACTAAGCCCCCTCATAACTGTATGCACTCAGCCCCCTCATACCTGTACGCACTCAGTCCCCTCATACCTGTACGCACTCAGCCCCCTCATACCTGTACGCACTCAGTCCCCTCATACCTGTACGCACTCAGTCCCCTCATACCTGTACGCACTCAACCCCTCATACCTGTATGCACTCAGCCCCCTCATACCTGTACGCACTCAGCCCCCTCATACCTGTATGCACTCAGCCCCCTCATACCTGTATGCACTTAGCCCCCTCATACCTGTACACACTCAGCCTCCCTCATACCTGTACGCATTCAGCCTCCTCATACCTGTACACACTCAGCCCCCTCATACCTGTACGCACTCAGCCCACCCACCTGTACGCACTCAGCCCCCTCATACCTGTACGCACTCAGCCCCCTCATACCTGTACGCACTCAGCCCCCACATACCTGTACTCACTCAGCCCACCCACCTGTACGCACTCAGCACCCTCATACCTGTACGCACTCAGCACCCTCATACCTGTACGCACTCAGCCCACCCACCTTTACGCACTCAGCCCCCTCATACCTGTACGCACTCAGCCCCCTCATACCTGTACGCACTCAGCTCCCTTATACCTGTAAACACTCAGCTGCCCCCCCTCCTCACACCTATAGACACTCAGTTGACCCCTCCTCACACCTGTAAACACTCAGCTCCCGCCCTCACATCTGTACATACTCAGCTGGCCCCCACACACACACAGCTCTGCCACCCTCCTCTTTCACAAACAGCCTCCTCCCTTGTACTCACAGCCCCCACTTGTAAGGTGGGCTTCCTTGTCCCAGGTCTTGATTCCACATGTCCCTGTGTAAACAAATTGCTAGCAGCACAAACGAGGGGCGTACATGCATGAAGCAGCCAGAGGTGGCAGTATAGAGCCCGATGTGAGCTCAGTGACACTGAACAATAGATGCTGCACACTCGCACAAACACAGGGAGCCAGCACAGCTACAGAACACTTCCTGCACCCACCACTGCCCCGTCCGAGCTCTGATAGCCAGCCTGACACCCCCCCGCCCAATGTGTGGAATCCGGGGCGGACAGCCCATCCCCCCCCATAGGTACACCACTGGTGGAATGACACAGGTAAAAACCTGACAAAATTGTAACTCTTCTCTACTCTATACAAAAATAAGCTTTTGGTTGAATTAGGAGGCTTTAAAGCTGAACTGACCCATACTATCAGGAAATAAACCAGTGTATTAAAAAAAGTGAAAAAATAAAAAGTTCCCCTGGCCCATTTGCATCATTGTGGTGCTATTTTCAATTTCTGTAGTGGTTGTCAACTTATAGGGGGCCTCAAATTTCATTACCAAAGGGCGTACATAATCAGTATACTGTATGTAATGCTTGAAGGGGCCTGTCAGAAACTGCAGACGTAATAGAGGAAATGAAGGTCAGAGAGTGTGGTCATGCTATGTTTTTGGCTGCAGAAGACAATCCAAAACCTGGAACGTTATATGAGACTTGTAGCGATCAATGCTATTACCCTAATCAATGTTCCCACTGCTGAGGTCTGAGGGCTACACATCATATACCAAAGGGCCGCCCAAAGGTTGGGCACCAGAGCTGTAAAGGATAAAATTTGCTAGCAGCTGTTTTTCCTCTTCTCTAGGTTCCACCCGGAACTCCCAGAAAATATATTTGTAGGTTTTCTAGATATCTTTCTGTGTGTATGTAGCACTGTTGCTAAGATTACAGTAAAGACATTACTTTGAGAGCATGACAAAGGGAAGAGATTGATGTGACTCCTCTATGTTTTCTGTAAAGCACTCTAGAGTTGCTGAATGCTATGTAAAGTATTATAATATAGTCCATTGATTCAAAGTTGTTCATTTTTATATACATATATACGTATTAAAAGTAGCAGAATTATATATGCATGACAAGTTTCTTTTGATGAAATTACCGTGTATATTTATGTTGCCAGGAGACATCGGACTCAGAAAATGCTCTGGCGGTTCGCATTAATATTGCAGCTCAAAAACCAAACACCAGCCCAGTTTTAAACCCTTATTCGTCTGGTTCAAGTGAATGGTTTGTAAGTATGTTTTCATTGAAGTAATATTTCTCTTGTCCATTTTACATCCTGGGAATAAGCCACCACAATACTTTCATTTGAAGCAGGTGGAAGTCATGAATCTCCATGAATTGTAAATATAGGAACTGTCTTCTCATTTAATGATTTTGGGTGGAGGCAAAGTAGTTTTGTGGTATGTTTGGGCGGTGGTATCTCCCTTAAGCGTCACCCACGCTTCCTTGCTGGGTCCCTAGCTTGACACTTCGGATACCTTCAAGCTTCACCCCTGCTGACCGGCTCGGTCCCTAGCTTGACACACAAGGCTGCTCTGCAAGCATCACCTCCGCTGGTTGGGTCCCTGACTTGATCACCGCCTGAAGTTTCCCGATTCTCCACCTTGCCCATTCGGTGAGAATACTGCTCCGGTACTTGCCTCAGTTACTCACTGTGGTCCCTGGTAAAAGTGATTGGTCCCTTAGTGGCGACAGCTTCCCTTCTACCTCCGACCACGACAGGCTCTCCCAGCAGGCCAAGGGATTTAACAAAATACCTGCCCATTGGCTGAGATACCCCATATACCCATAATATGACCTTGAGTTGTCCTTCTCAATGTAATATATCCAAGTGCCCGGTCACCTGGTGGTAGAAGAGGAAAGTACAACCAGGTCAAACTTAGGGAGAAGTCAACGAATCCCTAATAATTAACTACAGTAGCTACTTCTGACATATTTAATGCTTGAATTTGTATATCTGAAGAATTCATCTCTCCTTCTGTTATTTGTGTTTTGCATTAGATTCCCTTTCTAAAAGAATGTGGTGATGATGACATTTGCACTTCAGATCTTTTACTACAAGTGGAGCAGAAACCAAAGGATGTGTGAGTCCAGCTTTCAAATTCTACACATTTTATTTATACAACATATTTATACATAATGCTATTCTATAAGCTCACAATGATCCTATATGTTAGAAACTAAAAAAGAAAAGAAGAGAAATTGTTGAGCAGAATAAAAAGTGTAATGACAGCTGTTTTCAGTTAATTATGGCTCATCCTTCTAAGAACATTGTGGAAGGTCCATTTTGTTGCATATATTTTAGATATATTTACTATATTTTAACAATAGCCATAGCAGTCGATGAGGGTGCTATAGGACCTAGGATAGGAGGGGGCTCTCATTAGAAAGCCACGAGGGTGCTCATTAGAGAAGTTGTTAAAGTAGATCTTCATCCTTTAAACCCAGCTTACTAGGTGTTGTCTTCTGCACAATTTAGATACTCATCCTCCCAGCGGACCCATAGTTCTGCTGATATCCTCTTCTGTTTTGCCACCGCTCAGTCCATGGCGCTGTGCTTTTTGTGATGTCATCAGTAGGCACCAGCTTTTTTGGGGCGCCGGCCTGCCCCTCTCTCACTCCTTTACTAAATGAAAAATAATTTCTCCTGGGATATGTGATGTGCATATCCCAGGAGGCAAAGGGAGCACAGTGCATGTAATTTGCCTAGGCAAATGATGTGCACCTGAGGGGTGGCCCAAACACTAAAAAAAAAAAAGGAAAAAAATAAATAGACACTGCTATTTCATAAGGGGAGGAGGGGAGGAGGGGTGAGTAGAAGTGAAGCTTAACTGAAGGATGAAGATCTGCCTATGGAAAATAAAACTGTTTCAAGTATGGAAGGGCTCAATTTAGACCCCAGACCTCAGGATGGTCCCTAGTCACAGATCCTCCCCTGTGCAGTAGGAGGCATTTGCCTATCTGTCTTAGCATTGTAGATTTGGTGCCATCTGAAGTTCTACTACAGACTGAAATGAACCCTGTATGCCTAATGTAGTCAAAAATTTCAGAATGTTAAAGGACAGCTGAGGTTTATAGTTCTACAACAAAGTTTGTATTAGTGTAGTACTTTCCCGTTAACAGAACGCCTTGTATTAGAAGGTTCACTTACATACTACACTGCACTTTGTGAATGGTCAAGGGGAGAGGAGGGGCAGATAAACAAGACTAAGTGGTCTATTTATAATAAATTTGGTGGACAAATGTCACAAGCATTCGCCAAGCAGGTCAGATCCTTGCACCACCAACTCTCTCTACATCACATGTTTGGAAAGCAAACCTGCAGAGTTGGTATCATATACAGCATCAAGTGCAGAGAGGAAATGGGAATGAAGACAGCTCTGATGGAAGTGTCTACAGTGGTAAAGTACCTAAGCCATATCTAGGATCTTATTTATGTATTAGACTTTGATATGCCAATGGCTTAAACCTTCAGCTTCCTCCTATCATTTACTCCTTTTCTCTGACAGTCCTTTGCTGGCCGACCCACTACTTTTACCGCTCCCACTGATGCGGCAGATGACATTACACCTGCCAGCACCAATTAATTAATCTACACTGATAGTGATGAATAACAACAAGTGTACAAGTTGCCTGTGACATATTCTCTACACTAAAAGATGCATTAACGGTTGATCTTCTGGTTAGAGGAAAGTGACTAACCTTTGCCATTTGATTCAATGGGAAAACATTTCATTATCTTATCTGGATGTCTAATGCCGCGTACACACGAGCGGACTTTTCGACCGGACTGGTCCGACGAACCGAGTCCGGCAGACAATTTGACGGTGTGTGGGCTCCATCGCACCTGCAGCGGACTTTTTCGGTCGAAAATCTGACGGACTTTAGATGTGGAACATGTTTCAAATCTTTCCGACGGACTCGAGTCCGGTCGAAAAGTCCGCTCGTCTGTATGCTAGCCTGACGGACGAAAACCGGCGCTACGGCAGCTATTGGCTACTGGCTATCAACTTCCTTATTTTAGTCCGGTCGTACCTCATCACGTACAAATCCGTCGGACTTTGGTGTGATCATGTGTAGGCAAGTCCGTTTGTTCGGAAAGTCTGTCGGAAGTCCGCCGAAAGTCCGTCGGATAGACCGTCAGACCAGTCCGGTCGAAAAGTACGCTTGTGTGTACGCAGCATTAGAGATCCCAGTGACATTGACAATGTTTTCTATTTCTGTTGTTACCAGTGGCATGCACTAGTGAAGCTTACATGCAGCCATGACCCTGCTGTATGGATAAAGAAAACCTCCCGCCTACTTGAATATTTTATACACCTTCCCTCTATATGAAACTTGTGATACTACCATCATTTCATTAAGCATCTGGGGAAGAGAGGTTCCACTATCCCTCCAACACCCCCGGGGTAATGCACAGACCTGATGTCATATCGTTACACACACATTGTTGTATTAAATGATTCACGCATTTGATAATTATCGCTTGACATCCTGCCTGTGCATTATATTAAGCGTCCAGACGTTTTGTTTTTTATATGTACATATGTTGTTATGTTACATGTCTGTCCGTGTCTGTTGTCCTTCATGAAGCACCTTATTTAGGTACCGTTTTTTAATAAGGTGACACTGTGAAGCTGTAATTTGTATCACATTGATGCTTTTATTGTTTGCCAATAAAAATATTTTTTGTTTAGATACCACTCTAGTACTGCCCTTTTGTTACCAATAGTAACCACTATGCTTTCCCAATGACTCTCATTGGGATACCCTCTTTTTTGTCCATAATGAATTCTAACCTTTTTTTTGCTTAATATGTTGATTTCCTATGATCTTTAGCTCCATCTAGAGGCCAGAATGTGTTATGTTTCTGATTGAGTTATTTCAGATGAAGCTGTTGATTATAGGAAATCAACATACTAAGCAAAGTACAATCAGAATTTGTGATGGCAGAGTGAATGCTTGTGACATTCGACCTACAAGTTTTTTTATAAATAGACCTCTTTAATGCATAAGAGCCAATGCTTTCATAGTGGCAGTAGCATATACTACAGTGCTGTCTGTAGTATCTACATATACAGTACAACTGGCGTTCTGTTTTAACATAGGATAAACTCTGGTTGCCTGCTGATGATTACTCATAGGTGTGCACAGCCTATTGCATTAGGGTGTGCACCCTTAAGCTCAAACACACATGCATGTGCGGGTGTCTACATATATATGACCCCGGCACATTGATCTCCCTGTCGGCACAGTGAAAGAGAAGAGCATAAACACTTCTCTTATGGCAGAGCCGATAAGAGGGAGATCTTTCCCCTGTTTCTGCTGCTACACAGAGCGATAACATTAATGTGCATGGGGTGATTAGGGTGTGCCTGGGCACACCCGGCACACCCTGTGCGCACGCCTATGTGATTACTGTATGGCATTGGTTGTTTTTTTTGGTTTTTTTTATTAAATAAGCCTTTAAGGTTAGATAAAAGGTCATAATATGTCTTTTTTTTTTTTACAGCAAATTACCGTATGTGGTCAGCGACAAGAACAGACGGCTGCTTTTCCAAGTAACTCTGACAAACAAAATAAATCAGGAAAATGCATATAACACAAAGCTGAAAGCTCTTTTCTCCGAAAATTTGTTCTTCGCATCTTCAACAACTCCCGTGAGTATAGTATTATAACATAGTGTAGGTGATAGGGCTGCAGGGATCCTCAAAAACAGTTTTTTTAATTAATTTAAAATGTACGTAGAGTCAACATTTTTTATCGTTTTTGGATATAGTAGAGAAGGGATAAATGTAATTTTATTTTTCTCTATCTGTGTATATTTGGGGAAGTTTACCTTCACTTGCTGTCCCAGAGACAGAGCAGGAAGTTATAGAAAATCTCCCAGCATGAGGAAAATCCTTTTTTTAGACAGTTGTCCTTTGAAGAGGTGTCCTCTTTAACCACCTACTGACTGGCTCCTGTACATATACATCAGCACTTTGAAGGTGGATATTTCAGTAATGGCAGCAGCTGCTGCCACAACAGAGGTATCCACCTTTACAGGAGCCAGTCGTGTTTCCGATAATAGTGGTCTCTGGGGCGGGTTCGCCGCAAGATCACCATTATCGGCGGCAGGAGAGGTGCCACCCCCCTCCCGCCGCTCTCCCGCGCCCTCTGGCGCTTACCAGAGCCGTCGGTAGCGGCGGAGGCGATCGGGACCTGTTACTTCCTCGGTATGGAGACGAGTGAGGCTAAGATGGCCCCCACCCGTCTCCATACCAAAGGAGGGCGGAAGCAATGTCCTAACGTCAGCTCCGCCCATTTGCTTTAAAGGCATATTTTTTTGTTGTCTTTTTTTTTTTCTTTGCATGTAAGTCCAAATATGGGATCTGAGGACTTTTTGACCCCAGATCTCATATTTAAGAGGACCTGTCATGCTTTTTTCTATTACAAGGGATGTTTACATTCCTTGTAATAGGAAATAAAAAAGATCCAAATTAAAAAAAAAAAAACAGTGAAAAAATAAATTAAATAAAGTAAAATAAATAAGAAAAAAATAAATTTTTTAAAGCGCCTTGTCCCGACGAGCTCGCGCGCAGAAGCGAACTCATACGTAAGTAGCGCCTGCATATGAAAACGGTGGTCAAACCACACATGTGAGGTATCACCGCGACCGGTAGAGCGAGAACAATAATTCTAGCCCTAGACCTCCTCTGTAACACAAAACATGCAACCTGTAGAATTTTTTAAACATTGCCTATGGAGATCTTTAAGGGTAAAAGTTTGACGCCATTCCACGAGCGGGCGCAATTTTGAAGCATGACATGTTGGGTATCAATTTATTTGGCATAACATTATATTTCACAATATAAAAAAATGGGCTAACTTTACTGTTGTCTTATTTTTTTATTCAAAAAAGTGAATTTTTTCCAAAAAAAGTGCACTTATAAGACCGCTGCACAAATACGGTGCTAAAAAAAGTATTGCATTGACCGCCTTTTTTTTCTCTAGGGTGTTAGAAAAAAAAACAATATATAATGTTTGGGGGTTCTAAGTAATTTTCTAGCAAAAAAAACTGTTTTAAACATGTAAACACCTAAAATCCAAAACGAGGCTGGTCCTTAAGTGGTTTTAAACATTTTTTTAATTTAGTCTTTCCACAAACGACACAGTTGACATATACGCCAAAAAATTTATCATGTCTCAAACCTGGGACACCTCTTGTCTGACATTTTGCCCTATCTTTCATGGGAAAAATGGTCACCGGGCAGAGGGGAGAATTTCCCCAATAGGAAAACTGACAGCAATAAAAGTTTGATGGAGGGGCTAACCCTTCCCAGCTCTATCGTAAACTTACAAAAGATACTCTTTAAAGAATGATCTGCACAGCTTATTCCCCAATGAATAACGGCACTAACAGATATATTACATGCATGTTTGGGCTGCAAGGAGAAATAGTTTGTAGACTTGGTCAAGGAACATTAGCCAGAGTTGTGTAGTGGCCTACAACGACCTCCTTAGTCTGACTGTGAATAGCTGTATTGGACAAACATTCTCCTACAGCTGTATCAGGGACATGCAGTCAGGGGAGGCAGGTGAGGCAGAGCCTTACCTGCCATGAACATAAAAAAAAAATAAAAAACGGTCGTGCTTCGCGGGTCATAGCTTGGCAACCTGGGTCACAGAGACCCAAATTTGTGGGGTAGGTAGCTGAAGTCCTACCCCACCACTGGTCACCGGGGCTCCTACGACCTATAGTTCCGCTAGGACAGCTACTAACAAATGGACAGCTTGGAGCCTTGGACCAATGGTAAAGTACGATTGGCCCAAGCTGTCCAATAAAAATGCTGCAGTGGAGGCACGCCTCTCACTGCAGTGTCATATAAGGGACCATGTGTCCAAAAGACAAATGCTCCCTTCCAGCCCAGCCCTTGTAACTACAAGGAAAAAACATGGGTTTATGGGTATAAGATTTACCCATAATCCCATGTTTTTCTCACACAGTTAAGAGGGAGGATTTGCTGCTGTTGAAAAGGTACTGTTTTAATTAAGCTAAATCATACATTATAATGCTATATGTTATAACATAATAACTTATTATTTATCTATTTACTGTGAAATTGCTGGTTGGAAGTTATAACTTTAAACTTCAGTAGTTTGTCCGTTAAGCCACCTGCTTGAGTATAGTTTTTGTAAATATAGTAAATTACCTTAATAATTATTTGTATAATACTTACTTATGGTAATTTACCCCTTGCCACCCATGCCAATTCTGACACTTCTCTTCTACATGTAAAAATCATCAATTTTTTTTTTTGCTAAAAAAATTCTCAGAACCCCCAAACATTATATATATATATATATATATATATATATATATATATATATATATATATATATATATATATAATTTTAGCAGACACCCTAGAGAATAAAATGGTGGTCGTTGCAACTTTTTATGTCACACGGTATTTGCGCAGGAATTTTTCAAATGCCTTTTTTTTTTGGAAATTAACTGTTTCATGAATAATAAAAAAAAAAACACTAAAGTTAGCCCGATTTTTTTTTTTTGTTTAATGTGAAAGACGATATTACGCCGTGTAAACAAATACCTAACATGTCATGCTGTAAAATTGCGTACACTTGTGGAATTGTGTTGAACTACAGTACTTAAAAATCTCCATAGGCGACGCTGTGAAAATTTTTACAGGTTACATATTTAGAGTTACAGAGGAGGTCTAGTGCTAGAATTATTGCTCTCACTCTAATCGCGGAGTATGTAACTTGTGTGTATCTGGCTCTAATACTAGCCAGTGCCTCAACAGCCACTCACCTCACCACACATCCTTGATCTGTAGGCACCTTAAAGAGGAAGTAAACCCTGATGGGTGTTACTTCCTCTTTGTTTCCCTGCAAAGGTAAAGCATAATGGGCTACTATGCATCGCATAGTAGCCCATTATGTGACACTAAGAGCCCTTTCACACCGGGACGCCCATAGCGTCGGCGGTAAAACGCCGCTATTTTTAGCGGCGTTTTACTGTCTAATTAGCGACACATTTCGGCCGCTAGCGGGTGCTTTTACCCCCCGCTAGCAGCCGAGAAAGGGTTAAAACCACCCGCAATGCACCGCAATAGCGTCGTTTTGCCGACGGTATCCCAGCACTGCCCCATTGATTTCAATGGGGAGCAGCGGTGGAGGAGCGGTAAACACACCGCTCCTTCACCGTTCCAAAAAAGCTGCTGGCAGGACTTTTTTCCCGTCCTGCCAGCGCAGCGCTCCGGTGTGAAAGCCCTCGGGCTTTCACGCTGGAGACAATACTGCAGCTGTTTGAGGGCGGATTGCAGGCGTTATTTTTAACGCTATAGCGCCTGCAAAACGCCCTCGGTGTGAAAGGGGTCTTACCTGCAGGAGAAGCCTGCGATGTCCCCGTCTTCCTCGCTAGTAGCGAGCGTCCATTCTTCACCCCTCTTCCTTCCGGGGCCGCGAACTTCGGCTCTGTGACTGGCCGGTGTCGCCTGACGTCACTCCCGTGCATGAAAATTATAAGCTATATTCTCATTTTAAAACATTGTTTTCATAACTACATACAGTTGTATGTTTACATACCCTGGTAGAATTTATGATTCCTTGGCCATTTTTCAGAAAATATGAATGATAACACAAAAACATTTCCTTCACTCATGGTTAGTGTTTGGCTAAAGCCATTTATTATCAATCAACTGTGTTTACTCTTTTTAAATCATAATCACATCAGAAGCTACCTAAATCACCCTGATCAAAAGTTTACATACCCTGGTGATTTTGGCCTGATAACATGCACACAAGTTGAGACAAAGGGGTTTGAATGGATATTAAAGGTAACCATCCTCACCTGTGATCTGTTTGCTTGTAATTAGTGTGTGTACATTAAAGGTCAATGAGTTTCTGAACTCCTGACAGACCCTTGCATCTTTCATCCAGTGCTGCACTGACGTTTCTAGATTCTGAGTCATGGGGAAAGCAAAAGAATTGTCGAAGGATCTGTGGGAAAAGGTAGTTGAACTGTATAAAACAGGAAAGGGATATAAAAAGATATCCAAGGAATTGAGAATGCCAATCAGCAGTGTTCAAACTCTAATCAAGAAGTGGAAAATGTGGGGTTCTGTTGAAACCAAATCACAGTCAGGTAGACCAACTAAAATTTCAGCCACAACTGCCAGGAAAATTGTTTGGAATGCAAAGAGAAACCCAAAAATATTTTCAGGTGAAATACAGGACTCTCTGAAAACATGTGGTGTGGCTGTTTCAAGATGCACAATAAGGAGGCACTTGAGGAAAGATGGGCTGCTTGGTCGAGTCGCCAGAAGAAAGCCATTACTACGCAAATGCCACAAAGTATCCCGCTTACAATACACCAAACCGCACAGAGACAAGCCTCAAAGCTTTTGGCACAAAGTCATTTGGACTGATGAGACCAAAATTTAGCTTTTTGGCCACAACCATAAACTCTACATTTGGAGAGGAGTCAACAAGGCCTATGATGAAAGGTACACCATTCCTACTGTGAAACACGGAGGTGGATCGCTGATGTTTTGGGGATGCGTGAGCTACAAAGGCACAGGAAATTTGGTCCAAATTGATGGCAAGATGAATGGAGTATGTTATCAAAAAATACTGGAGGAACATTTGCATTCCTTAGCCAGGAAGCTGCGCATGGGACGTACTTAAACATTCCAACATGACAATGATCCAAAACACAAGGCCAAGTCGACCTGTCATTGGCTACAGCAGAATAAAGTGAAGGTTCTGGAGTGGCCATCTCAGTCTCCTGACCTCAATATCATTAAGCCACTCTGGGGAGATCTCAAATGTGCAGTTCATGTAAGACAGCCCAAGAATTTACAGGAACTGGAGGCTTTTTGCCAACAGGAATGGGCAGCTTTACCATCTAAGAAGCTAAAGAGCCCCATCCACAAATACCACAAAAGACTTCAAGCTGTCATTGATGTTAAAGAGGGCAATACACGGTATTAAGAACTGGGGTATGCAAACTTTTGATCAGGGTAATTTGGGTAGTTTCTGTTGCCATTATGATTTAAAAAGAGTAAACACAGTTTATTGATAATAAATGGCTTCAGCCAAACACTAACCATGAGTGAAAGAAACATTTTTGTGTTATCATTCATATTCTCTGAAAAATGGCCAAGAAATCATAAATTCTGCCAGGGTATGTAAACTTATGAGCACAACAGTACATACATAGTTAGTCTGGTTGAAAAAAAAGACACAAGTACATCTAGTTCAACGAATAAAAGGGAAAAAAATATATATACAGGTACTCCTCATTTAACGACCAGGTTCCGTTCCAACGACCAGGTCGTTAAATGAATTGGTTGTTAAGCAGGGAATCACAAGTAATCAATATTTTAAGCATTCTCAACTACTATACTGTACTGTATTGTGATGAAAATGTCTAAACACAAAACTCTAGCTCAGTAATGTTGTTTTAATTTGCATAAGTACAGAACAAAAATGAAAATTAAATACAATACAATGATGTATATATGCGACATTAGAGTGGGGAGGGCCAGTCGTAAGTCCGAGTAGTCGTTAAACAAGGAGAATCTGTATAAAAAAATAAAATAAATCATACTATCCCATATACACAATCCTATACCCACAGTTGATCCAAATGAAGGTGAAAAGCCCCAACAATTTGCTCCAGCAGGGGAAAAAAATTCCTTCCTGATCCCCCAAGAGGCTATGGTGCCCTGCGATTTCAGACCCATAGACTTGTGTGGTGTGAACAGACCCTGCAATCTTTGGTCTTCCCTTTTGGTTGTTACGTACGTGTACTACCTTGGGGGTTATGGCCTGGATAAAATAACCAAGTTTTGTATTTAATTTACCGGATTGTGGCTTTGTATCTGCAGAGTGATGGAACAGAAGTGTTGTGCCAAGTTGGAAATACTCAAGATTCTGTGACCTGTCTCGTGGATTTTCCTCTCCTGAAGGCTGGACAAATGGTATTTAAAACATTTTAGTTATTCTACCAGTATAAATTATACGTTTTTATAATTCTTAGAGTACTGACCTTACATTTTTCTGTCTTAGGTGACATTTGATATTGGATTTGACTTTAATCTTAAAAATCTTCAGGATAAAGCATACATATTCTTCCAGGCCACAAGGTACCACATTGCCTTTTCATCCATAGATAATACTTTATGTGTTTAATAAATATATCATATTTTATAATCTGCTTTACAATGTATTTGTCTGATAGTGAAAGTAAAGAAGTCTATGAAGGAGACAATTCTGTCAACAGAACTATTCCAGTTCAATATGACGCAGGGATCCACTTAACAAGGTAAATTGTTTAGATTTAATTGTCCTCTGTAAGCAGTATGTTACATTCACCCTAATAATGGCAGTCTAGCAATCATGGAATTTGTGTTTGCTCCCATGGGAAATGCAACTACAGCCAACCGGTCAAATCAGTTAATGTTTATTAAACCTTGTAGTTCAGGACATAGACCTGGTACAAAAGCTTGGTGGTTACAGTACAGTGGTTGAACGGTTGCAACAAATAGTTTGAATTTTCCAGTATGAAGCAGACCCACCAAAAGGTATCTAAACTCAAAACTTTCTTTGAGTTTTGGATAAAGTGTAGAAGCACTTAAACCCTTGTCAGGTTTTATTGTTGTCTGTGTTCTTGCTGTCAAGATTTCTATTGTATAATACATAATATAATCGAACCTCTGTGCCTCTGGAAATAATGTGCAAAATAGAGTGTTGGAAGCTGCTGTACACCTCCTATTTCCTAATGGAAAATAGTAAAGCAGATCAAATATAGTTGGGTTGGTTCAGCACTCTTAACAAAAACATGTACTAAACTCAAACATACAGAATAGAAAAAATTCAATTATGAACATTGTCCCTAGATTGTAAAATCATGGGAAATCCTAAAATATACAGTGATCTCTAGAAGAAAAGGCGAGAAGAAACCTTTAAAAGTGAACACTTGCTTCAGGGGCAGCTGTGTAATGCCGGCCATACACGGTTCGAATTTCGTAAGAATTTTCTTTCGAAAATCGTATGAAAGAATTTTCGTACGAATTTCGCACCATTAGTGAGCTGCAACAACGGCCGATTTTCGTGCGGCAATCAAGTTTGAGGAATCGGACATGTTGGAAATTTTTAGAAAAACAAACGATTTTCTAATCAATGATGGGAGAATCATGCGAGAAATGTAATAAGAAAAGAAAATTTACAAAGAGAAAAGAAGATTTCCGGGCACGAAAATTCTTTTCTGTAGCAACATGCGGTGAAATTGAAGGCTTGGGCGGCCGAATTTCGAAAATCAATGGTGGCATCATTGGATCACAAAAAAATCGAACTCTCTGATTTTGAAAAGAAAATTAGTTCCAAATTCGACCATGTATGGCCTGCTTAAGGCTGGCTTTACATTAGGCCCCTCCCATGCCTCCCCAGTGTGAAAGCACTCGTGGTGCGCTTGAAGAATGTTAGAAAAAGTCCTGCAAGCAGCATCTTTGGGGCGGTTTAGGAGCGCTGTATACAATGCTCGTAAACCGCCCCTACCTATTGAAATGGATAGGCAGCCCTTCCGAAGTGCCTGAAAAGCGATTCAGAAGTGCCGCTACACTGGCACTTTTAACCCTTTCTTCGGCTGGTAGCGGTGGTTAAAAGCACCCCGCTAGCGGCCGAAAAGCACCGCTTAACCACTTCCATACCGGGCATTTTCACCCCCTTCCTGCCCAAGCCAATTTTCAGCTTTGAGCGCTGTCACACTTTGAATGAGAATTGTGCGGTCATGCGACCTTGTACCCAAATTAATTTTGATCATTTTTTTCCCCACAAAGAGAGCTTTCTTTTGGTGGTATTTGATCACCTCTACGGTTTTTATTTTTTGCACTATAAACAAAAAAAGAGCGACAATTTTGAAAAAAAAAACCACAATATTTATTACTTTTTGCTATAATAAATATCCCAACTTTTTTTTAAAAAAAAACTATTTTTTTCCTCAGTTTAGGCCAACATGTATTCTTCTACATATTTTTGGGGAAAAAATCGCAATAAGCGTATATTGATTGGATTGCGCAAAAGTTATAGCGTCTACAAAATAGAGGATAGAATTATGGCATTTTTATTATTTTTTTTCTTTTTACTAGTAATGGCGGCGATCTGCAATTTTTTTCATGACTGCAACATTGCGGCGGACAGATCGGACACTTTTGACACTATTTTGGGACCAGTGACATTTATACAGCAATCAGTGCTATAAAATGCATTGATTACTGTATAAATGTCACTGGCAGGGAAGGGGTTAACACTAGGGGCAATCAAAGGGTTAACTGTGTGTTCTAGGGAGTGATACTAACTGTAGGGGGAGGGGACCGATCTGTGTTCCTCTGTAATGGGAACACATGGATCGGTCTCCTCTCACCTGACAGGATGTGGATCTGTGTGTTTACACACACAGATCCATGGTCCTGCTCGGTTAACGGGCAATCGCGGGTGCCCGGCGGACATCGCGGCTGCCAAGCACATGCATCGGGTCCCAAGTAATGCGGCGGGCGCACCGCCGGTGGCATGCGCGCTCTCCACAATGCGGGGAATCCCAGGACGTCATATGACGCCCGCCGGAGGGACGAAGGGTTCCTGCAGGCGTCATATGACAATACAGCGGTAGGGAAGTGGTTAAGCAGTGGTAAAGCACCGCTAAAACGAGCGGTGCTTTACTGCTGATGCCCACACCGTCCCAGTGTGAAAGTACCCTTACAGAATCTTCTTATTCAATTTTCCTTTAGATTTACCAAAACTATATAATATGAGGTCAAGCCTAAAAACTTTCAATTTGTATGCAATCAGGCAGGCCTTTGCACAACAAAGCTGAAGGTAATTCTAAAGGAAATTAAAAAAGAAAATTGTATAATGTATGGCCAGCTTAAGTGGGCATTTCTCCCTGAGGTAGCCATATAAAAAAAAAATGGATTTCTCCATCCACAAAAATGGCATAGTCTTAAGACCCCCACCCCCCTTCCACCAGTCTGTTGTATTGTGACAGCTGCTATTCGGCTGACAATATTTGCGGCCTGACTCCTACAATGAAAATCAAATGAGTAATCAACTTTTGTTGAGACAGTACACCCACCCTCTGAATAAGCAAAGAAAGTGTGTATGGTGAACTTTACTATGGTGAGGTTTCTTATTGTTTCCCCAGGACAGTAAAGCCTAGTACACACAGGCCGAATGTCGGCCGACGTCCGCGGTTCAATAAAAAACGGCTGACATTTAGCCAATATGTATGGCAGCTGGTCCAGCTGGCTTTTGTCAAAGGGTCATGACCAAAAAAGGTCTGACGACTGGCTTCCGGTCAGCGTTCCGGGGGGTCATCTCCCTGTCGGAACACAATAGCTCAGCAGGGAAGATCGCTGTACTAACAATGTTGGTACTGCGGCTCCGACCGGACCTGTCAGTTTTTTTTTTTCGTTTAACCCATGCTTAAGTGAAAGGAAATCAATCTTCTTAATGGAACACAGACAGCAAAAAATTGACAGATCTCTGACCATTCCTTTAAAAAGCAGTAGTAGAGTCTTATACTGTGTTAGCCACCGATTAATGCAGACATTTTGGAGTTTATGTGATACCCTTTACTGGATAAATCTAATAACTAAAGTTAGTAAAGGGTATCGCTTAAATAAAAAATGTCTGCAAAATCTAAGAAAAAAAAAAAATCTTTGACTTCAGATATAATTTAAAAAAAAGGTTAGCAACGCTCAATTAACACCTAGCACAGTGCTTTCACCACCCTACTTTAACTGGCTACTCAATGTAATCTGATCATAAACTCATTCTGTCTCTGGAGGTCCACAAAGATATAAAGATGTTTCTGGGTCTACTTCGAACAGTTCTGCTCCAACATATTTGACCACCCAGACCAGGACCAATGCCAGATATCTGAGGATGCTTCTCAACATACACAGAGGAGCATGGGGAGGGTGGCCTCTATTGTGCCAAAGAAATATCTCCATACAACACTACATATCATTTAGGATGTAGTACAGTCACACTTGTTTTATACAAATTATATGAAACTTATAGGTTTCCTTATTTAATATTATGGAAAGCTAGACACATAGTACATCACTGACAGGCTGGAAGTGCATGCATCTCCTGACCTAAGGACAGCACGGACAAGAAGGGTGGTACTGGAAGGTTCCAGTGCTGGCTTATTTTTGGGTAAAAAAAAATGTTTTCTAGCCCGTTCAATCTCGTTATACCTCAGGAACAGTTTTGTGTGGTTGTCAGGTTATGCTGTTTTACTTTTTTAAATAATATATATTAACAATATTCTAAGTGCTAATAGCTTTAGAAAAAAAGGCAAAGGAAATGACCACAAACATATCAATAACCAATTGCTACACAGAGCTGTAGACTTATTATTATTTCAACGCATATGTGAAAGTTAGCTGGTTCTCCTGGAAGACTTATCCTTAGGGGAAATGTCTCCTTAAGAAACACCATTTCCTTCAAGGTCCTTGAAAACAATGGCTAAATTGCTGCAATGTGATGTATATATCATTAACTGGCATTCTCATGAGAAATGAGCTCATATCATAATGCATGTTTTAAAGCTATATATGTATATAGTTATATACAGTATAATGTTGTGTTTTAACCGTTTATTAGAATTGCCACTTGGTTTTCATGGCCTTTGTTTTTCTCAGAAAATGTATGCAATATTAGTGCAGATATTCTAATTTTCAAAGTACAGTGCCTTGAAAAAATATTAATACCCCTTGAAATTTTCCAGATTTTGTCATGTTACAACCAAAAAAGTAAATGCATTTTATTGGAATTGTATGTGATAGACCTACACAAGGTGGCACATAATTGTGAAGTGGAAGGAAAATGATAAATGGTTTTCCAAATTTTTTACAAATAAATATGTGAAAAGTGTGGCGTGCATTTGTATTCAGCCCCCCCCTGAGTCAATACTTTGTAGAACCACCTTTCGCTGCAATTACAGCTGCAAGTCTTTTTGGGGATGTCTCTCTCTACCAGCTTTGCACATCTAGAGAGTGACATGTTTGCCCATTCTTCTTTGCAAAATAGCTCAAGCTCTGTCAGATTGGATGGAGAGAGTCTGTGAACAGTAATTTTCAAGTCTTGCCACAGATTCTCAATTCATACACATGAATATGCTTTGATCAAAACCATTCCATTGTAGCTCTGGCTGTATGTTTAGGGTCATTGTCCTGCTGGAAGCTGAACCTCCACCCCAGTCTCAAGTTTTTTGCAGACTAACAGGTTTTCTTCTAATGCCGTGTACACACGGGCGGACTTTTCGACCGGACTGGTCCGACGGAACGAATCCGTTGGACAATCCGACCGTGTGTGGGCTTCATCGGACCTTCAGCTGACTTTTTCTGTCGAAAATCAAATAGACTTTAGATTTGGAACATGTTTCAAATCTTTCCGCCGGAACTCCGCCGGACCCAGTTCCTATCGAGAAATCATCTGTATGCTGGTCCGACAGGCGAAAACCGACACTAGGGCTATCAACTTCCCTATTTTAGTCCGGTCATACGTCATCACGTACGAATCCATCTGACTTTGGTGTGATCGTGTGTAGGCAAGTCCGTTCGTTAGAGAGTCCGTCGAAAGTCCGTCGTAACTCTGACCTTCGATGCCGAAAAGTCCGCCCGTGTGTACATGGCACAAGACTGCCCTGTATTTGGCTCCATCCATCTTCCCATCAACTCTGACCAGCTTCCCTGTCCCTGCTGAAGAAAAGCATCCCCACAACATGGTGCTGTCACCACCATGTTATACGGTGGGGATAGTGTGTTCAGGGTGATGTGCAGTGTTAGTTTTCCGCCACACATAGAGTTTTGCTTTTAGGCCAAAAAGTTAAATTTTGGTCTCATCTGACCAGAGCACCTTCTTGCACATGTTTGCTGTGTCCCCCACATGGTTTCTGGCAAACGGGACTTCTTATGGCTTTCTTTGAACAATGGCTTTCTTCTTGCCACTCTTCCACAAAAGGCAGATTAGTGCACAACTAATAATTGTCCTGTGGACAGATTCTCCCACCTGAGCTGTGGATCTCTGCAGCTCCTCCAGAGTTACCATGGTCCTATTGGCTTCTTCTCTGATAAATGCTCTACTTGCCCAGCCTGTCAGTTTAGGTGGACGGCCATGTCTTGGTAGGTTTGCAGTTGTGTCATACTTTTTCCATTTTCGGATGATGGATTGAACAGTGCTCCATAAGATGTTCAAAGCTTGGGATATTTTTTTATTACCTAAACCTGCGTTAAACTTCTCCACAACTTTATCCCTGACCTGTCTGGTGTGTTCCTTTGGCCTTCATGATGCTATTTGTTCACTAAGATTCTCTAACAAACCTCTGAGGGCTTCACGCAACAGCTGTATTTTATACTAAGATTAAATTACACACAGGTGGACTCTATTTACTAATTTGTTCCACTAGATTTTAGGGGTATCAGCGTAAAGAGGGCTGAATACAAATGCACACCACACTTTTCAGATATTTATTTGTAAAACATTTTGAAAACCATTTATCATTTTCCTTCCACTTCACAATTATGTGCTACTTGTTTTGGTCTATCACATAAAATCCCAATAAAATACATTTACGGTTTTGTAACATGAAAAAATGTGGAAAATTTCAAGGGGTATTAATACTTTTTCAAGGTACTGTATGTCAAAAGCTAAACCTTGTTTTTTTGGGTGGGGTAGGGTTGGAATCTCTGTTGGATTTTTATTGCTGTCTGGCGACCATCAGCATAGAGACAGAAAGTGATAAAAAATAAAATATTTTATAGTTTTCACCAGAACAAAAGGTGAATGGAAATCTTTTAATGAGGACACTTTTCTCAGTTGAAATTTCCCCACGTTACTATGAATATGAGATTACTGTATATAAAGGTTCACTCTTCTGCTTATAGATCCACCAGCATTAACTTCTATGAGGTCTTCTCTGGAGCCAGTGTACCCTCACAGATAAACAATTTTGATGAAATTGGCCCTGAGTATAACTTCACAATAAAAGTAAGTAGAGCGTGGACCGCATACTATCATGTTGCCCTATTAACCAAGGAAATCTTGTACACAAAGCCTTTGTAGCCAAGCTAGCTAAAAAGCTCCATGTGTCTAATGCCCCGTTTCCACCGAGCGGATCGGTTCGGGTCGGTACAGTTTGGAAGGCCTAGAATGGTCCAGCCTATTCAGGTGAGCGTTTCCTCTGCAAATCGGACCATCAGGGGCCATACTTGGGTTTAGAAAAAATGCCTAGCATGGCGTCACAGGTCTGCCAATCAGTGGAATGTATCGTAGCTCCGCCCTAACCGAACCGTTCCATTTTCTATGGCCTCACATCTGAAGCAGGACCATGAATGGTGTGGTTTGGGTCGGTTGTATGGGCTGCTTACATAATGGAAACACTCAAAATAGCGTACCGTACTGAACCGATCTGCTCAGTGGAAACAAGGCACTAGATACCTAACAGACAAAAGCAGTGCTCGCTCAGTACCTTTACCGCCTCAATAAGAAGACACGAGGAATGGTTGATGTCAACCAGAGACTCCCTCATCTGGATATCTTTTCAACATGAGCCTTAGTACATGCAAAAACGTTCCTAAAATTCTTGAAGTTCATGAAATATGATTGTGTATTTAAATGCATCAGTTTAAATAGGAACCTAGCTTGTTTAAAACCATGTCATGATATGCTGCTTTCACAGGGGACTAACAAGAAACATGCTGACAGAAGCAGAGAACAGAGTGATGACTTATCAGTTTGCTGCTGTCCCTACACTGTCCAGTCACAGGTTGGGGGTCTGGGAGATGACTAATGCCCCGTACACACGGTCAGACTTTGTTCGGACATTCCGACAACAAAATCCTAGGATTTTTTCCGACGGATGTTGGCTCAAACTTGTCTTGCATACACACGGTCACACAAAGTTGTCGGAAAATCCGATCGTTCTGAACGCGGTGACGTAAAACACGTACGTCGGGACTATAAACGGGGAAGTGGCCAATAGCTTTCATCCCTTTATTTATTCTGAGCATGCGTGGCACTTTGTCCGTCGGCTTTGTGTACACACGATCGGAATTTCCGACAACGGATTTTGTTGTCGGAAAATTTTTATCTCCTGCTGTCCAACTTTGTGTGTCGGAAAATCCGATGGAAAATGTCCGATGGAGCCCACACACGGTCGGAATTTCCGACAACACGCTCCAATCGGACATTTTCCATCAGAAAATCCGACCGTGTGTACGGGGCATTAGGCAGGACATACATTCATCTTTTTTTTTTTGTTTCATTAAATCAGTGGGTTGAAAAAAAAAAAAAAAATGGACTCGATTCCTACATCCACACACTCTATGTGGATGAGGGAATCCTCCCACTGAGATATTTTACCCACTTGCTGACCGCCGTGCACACATATACGACGGCAGAATGGCACAGGCCGGCAAATGGGAGTACAGGTGTGTCCCCTTTAAATTTGCCGATTTTTCGGGCACGCCGCGGGAACGTGCCCGCAGTTCCCGGGAACTCGATGTTTGCCGGCGGCCCACGATTGTGGTGTGGAGAGGTAGAACGGGGAGATGCCTATGTAAACAGGGCAATTCCCCATTCTGGCTTGTGTCATGACAGAGATCTACTGCTCCCTGTCATCGGGAGCAGTGATCTCTGTCATTTCCTAGGTAGCCCATCCCCCCCACAGTTAGAATCACTCTCTAGGACACACTTAACCCCTTGATCGCCCCCTAGTCTTTAACCCCTTCCCTGCCAGTGTCATTTATACAGTAATCAGTGCATTTTTATAGCACTGATCGCTGTATAAATGACAATGGTTCCAAAAGGAATGTCAAAAGTGTCCGATGTGTCCGCCATAATGTCGCAGCCATGATCAAAATCGCAGATCACCGCCATTACTAATAAAATAAAATAAATAATAATTATTAATATTTATATTATATTATATTATAATTATTATAAATGAATAATAAAAATATAAATCTCTCCCCTATTTTGTAGACGCTATAACTTTTGCGCAAACCAATCAATATACGCTTATTGCGATTTTTTTTTTACCAAAAATATGTAGAAGAATACATATCGGCCTAAATAGCAAAAAGTAAAAAATATTGCTTTTTTTTCAAAATTGTTACTCTTTTTTTTTTATAATGCAAAAAATAAAAACCGCAGAGGTGATCAAATAGCACCAAAAGAAAGCTCTATTTTTGGAAAAAAAAGGACGTCAATTTTGTTTGGGTACAACGTCGCACGACCGCGCAATTGTCAGTGAAAGTGGCGCAGTGCCGAATCGCAAAAAGTGCTCTGGTCAGGAAGGGGGTAAATTCTTCCGGGGCTGAAGCGGTTATTCTGACAACAGAGAGGCTTCCTCACTGTTAGAATACTTTACACTGATTGGCACCACCAGCTAAAGCCAGCGGTGCTGACCGAGAGAAAATTTTCCAACAGGCTGGTTGTACAAGAGTTGATAAATAGATTGGCTTGTATACAACCAGCCTATCAATACATCAATCAGTCTGGTCCCTGCTGAATCCGTCAAATTGTGATCCATGTGTTGCCGGTTTAAGTTATATTGCTTGCAATAGAGGAAAGGCAGATCACTAGGCTGGCTGTGCTGTAATAGTTTTGCACAGAGTTGCCCCGATCCTCTTCTGGGGTCCCCCACCGATGCTCCCTTCTGAGCACTCCCATAGCAAGCCACTCATGAGGTTTTGATCTTGAGATTGGCTGTGTGTGTCTATTGGCACACGCAGCATGGCTTGACCCCACCCCCTTCTCCTTGTTCACATAATTTGATTGACAGCAGCAAAAGCCAATGGCTCCCACTGCTGCCTCTGAGTCCTTTGAGGAGAGAGAGCAGCTCCGCCTCTCGCGAGCACAGCTTTGGATCAAGATCACGCTCAGGTAAGTATAAGGTGGGGCTGGGGGGGGGCTGATCATGAAAGGTTTTTTACCTTAATGCGGAGAATGATTTAAGGTAAAAAACCTTTAGCCTTTACAAGCACCTTAATCCTGATTGTCTCCCATCATCCTAATTATTCTTCCTATACTCTTGTATGTTTACCTCTGAGCAGCAGGTGACACTATTCAGAAATACGGCGCATGCTGTGCTGGGCCAGAAACAGTCATATGGGAGCAGGACAATATAGTCCTTCATAGGCACAGTCTAGCCCAGTGCTTCTCAACCTTTTTTCAGTCAAGGCACCCTTTAAAAATTATGGACAGTCTTGAGGCACCCCATTCCAAAATGCAAAAATTATTCTAAAAGTTTTACATAATGCGGCAACATCCACAATTCCAAGTAGGACAACCCAACATTAGAGGTGATTTATTCTTTCAAAGCAAATACACTTTTGCAAACTGGTACCGACTAGTATTCCAATGTTTCTCTTCTCCCTCAGTTTTTCTCCATCAGTCAGCTAATGTGACCCCAATGCTGATGGAGAGGTGCAGAGGAGGGTCAAATAAGGATGCTCTGCAGACCACCAACATCCTCCTTGTCAGCAGATGATGCCATTGGTCGTTAGGAAGCCGGCAGCTAACTGGTTGTAATGGTGCACAATGAAAACCTGTGGCTTAGTGTAACTAAAAAGCAGGCTTGATCCACACACCGGCTTTTATACAATTTTTGGGCTATTTTTAGGCAAATTGCCAAGGCACCCCTGAAGAAACCTAAAGGTACCCCAGGGTGCCTGGGCACCTTGCTTGAAAAAGCCTGGTCTAGCCCTAAGAAAATAGCCATTCATGTTCATCCATCAATATTTAACCTTCTTTAGCGATGGGAGCAATATATGAACAGGCTAGCAGTGCAGTGTGGAATGCAACATACAGAATTATCCCATGCTCAGAAGTTTATAAAATATCATACCACCTTAACTATTCTGTATTCGTTACTGATTGTCCACAAATTCCTGGCTGGTTGGTAAGCCTGAATGGACAGTTTTTTTTTTCTTCGTAATCAGTATATTCTGCATTTTGTTGTTTTAGGTCAGTACTGGAACCATGCCAGTGAGAACGGCATTCCTAACCATTAATATCCCAGAGTTCACCAAAGGTAACAACCCTCTGATGTACATCACCTCGGTGCAGACAGATCAGGTAAAAACATATCATACAGACAATTGGCATCACACTGGTATTTATGAGATTCTGAGATGTTAATTTAGCAGCATTATAGAAGTTACCTCTTACTCCTGCTTTAATGAATTTATATACAATGTACTTGGTCTTTTTCAATAAGAAATAACAGTGACACTGTGCAGGCCTAACCCCTATGGCTTAGCCCAATTAAACCATCTAACTGATGTGCTTACTGTAAGTGAATATCACTATCAATGCATAGCACACAATTATTGATGATATCAATAGTAGCTATGCCGCTCCAAACTTGCCTCTTTCCCTATACCTCTAGCTTCCATCAGGTGCATGCCCAGGAGCACATGTCTGCTCAGCCGCTCGGCCTGTCAAGTAGAAAAATGAATAGACCACACACTGATGTTGTCATTGAGGTAAAACCAGTCTCCATGATTAAGCCCTTTTTTGTGGTGAAACGCGTTGGAGCAGGAAGTGGACAGGAAAGATATATGTTGTGAATCCTCTATTTTTTTATATTACCCTTTTATGCCTAAGCCTTTTTCTGACATTTGTTGCTTACAAGTTAAAATCCTTATTTTTTGCTAGAAGATGACTTAGAATCCCCAAACATTATATATATATATATATATATATATATATATATATATATATATATATATACATATATATATACCAAATTGTGTACTTAAAAGTGGGGTATGTATATATATATATATATATATATATATATATATATGCAATTTATACACCTCTGGGGGAATCTAGGATGGAAAAGGACCTGGGGGTCCTAGTAGATGATAGGCTCAGCAATGGCATGCAATGCCAAGCTGCTGCTAACAAAGCAAACAGAATATTGGCATGCATTAAAAGGGGGATCAACTCCAGAGATAAAACGATAATTCTCCCGCTCTACAAGGCTCTGGTCCGGCCGCACCTGGAGTATGCTGTCCAGTTCTGGGCACCAGTCCTCAGGAAGGATGTACTGGAAAGAAGGGCAACAAAGCTAATAAAGGGTCTGGAGGATATTAGTTATGAGGAAAGGTTGCAAGCACTGAACTTATTCTCTCTGGAGAAGAGACGCTTGAGAGGGGATATGATTTCTATATACAAATACCGTACTGGTGACCACAATAGGGATAAAACTTTTTTGTGGAAAGGAGTTTAACAAAATACGTGGCCACTCATTAAAATTAGAAGAAAAGAGGTTTAACCTTAAACTACATAGAGGGTTCTTTACTGTAAGAGCGGCAATGATGTGGAATTCCCTTCCACAGGCGGTGGTCTCAGCGGGGGGCATTGATAGTTTCAAGAAACTATTAGATAAGCACCTGAATGACCGCAACATACAGGGATATACAATGTAATACTGACACATAATCACACACATAGGTTGGACTTGATGGACTTGTGTCTTTTTTCAACCTCACCTACTATGTAACTATGTAAGCAGCAGGGAAATGAAAGGAAGATGAGATGTTGGAGAGGAAAGCAGTTAATGGAACCTGTTTTTTTGGTCCTGCATGTCCACTTTAGGAAAATCTAGAACATTCTAATGTTTTTTTTTTAGGCTGTATGGTTAAATAAGATCAGATATTCTGTACCCCAAAGGTGTGGGGTACATTTTAATAAACTTCATTGTCAAAAAAATAATAATTTCTTGATCAGTAACTAAATAAAATAATTTACAAAGGTCTTTTTGCTTCACTATTCCATGCTGGGTACTGGTTCTCTGTGGAAAAAAAAAAAACTTTGGACCAGCATCATTACCCAACAACTATGTTGCTTAGCCATAGAGTTATCCCCTGTGAGTTGTTTCTATGTAATTATACAAATATTTTTCAAAGTCCAGTTTCTAAGGCTCTGATTGGTACATTACTTAATTCATTATTAACAGTTAAACAAATTCATTGGTTAAATAAATCAATAATGTTATGAATGGAGTTACTGGTTTCTGGGGACCCACCATAAAAATGTCAATCAACAAACAAGATTGGAAATTACTTTCAGGCAAAGATTACTATAAAAACTCAACATGTGTCTATTATAGTTTCACTTTAAAGATGACAGTAACTGAAGAGAGATTTTATGAATCCCTTTATAATACGAAAAACAGGAAAATTTTCAAGGGCTAAACTTTCCAAGACCTGGAATAGAGGGAGAGTTGGCAGCCATGGTGGTGGTATGCAGACTACCCTGGGGACATAGGCTTAGTGCTGGAAATTATATACTATTAGGATTAGAATACTTTTCAATTATTGCTAATAATAATAAAACATTTCCATATGCATTTCTAATTCTTGTAAAAGCTCTTTCACATAAATCTATTCAAATATTGGATACCAACGAAGGTGAAAATTAATCCTTTTATTTATATTACCACTTCTGGGTTTAGTAGAAAGTCACAAAAAAATTGCAGGTACTCAGCCAGGATTACACAGGATTTCCCTTTAGTTGCACTAATGCCTTTGCACCATTTGCAAATGCCAACCAACTAAACTTTCTCTAGTATGCTCAGGCTCAGTATATTGTCTAATTTTCGAGCAATTTTATTACGTTTCTTGGTTTATTTTTTCACAGCAGAATGCCTCTCTGAATTTCCTTACGCTCATACATCTTGCATTCAGGACATGCTCTAAGCAGACTTAGACGTTTTCTGGCCTACCACGTATTGAGAGATTCTACGTTCCAGAAAGTCATTATAACTAGAGCCAGGCAAAAGAAAATAATTGATCTATGCCAGAGCTGAGCAACCTGCTTCTGCTTCTTTTCAGCTGTTGAGGAACTACCAGTCTCAGCCTGTATTTTTAGATGGCAGATGGCATGGCATGATGAGGCCTCTAATTCTTCTAAAGTTGCAGAGTATGACCTTTTAAGATATTAAGTAGACCCTTTGAAATAGTTTTGGTGCTCATTTGAGACCCATGTTTTAGCAGCCATACATTCTTTCCACCTGGTTAAAACAACATCCATCGTAAACTCATAGGGGGTCTAGTGTGACCAGAGGTTCATTTTACTTCTGTTCCCTGACAAACCTCACCAATAACTACCCCATTTACTCCTGTTCTTCATTAGTTAGCATAACCAGCATCAGTGACTTCACTACTTCACATGCTACCTGCATCAGTGCATCATGGAGAAAATCACATCTCTAAGGCAGTTCAGCATCTCCTCCAAAGTAATTGAGTCAGCAACATGCTGAAATCTTCCATATACAAAAACTTTATTGGCTTACATTATAAAATCCAGTATTAGCGGGCTTACGCATTTCAGCATTATGCGTTAAGTTGCTGAAACATGTAAGCCCTCCAATACTGGATTTTATATTGTGAGCCAATAAAGTTTTTGTATATGGAAGACTTCACTGTGTTGCCGTCTCATTTGCTTTGGAGGACTTACCATGAAGTGGTTAACAGATACCCTAGCATGAGCCCCGATATCAGCTATAAATCCGACATAAGCTAGAACACTGTTTGCTGTCTCCTTGTGGGGGTCTAGTTTCTCAATAGGGGTGCTCAGTTGGAAAGAGGGCCCTCCTCTAACTTGAAAATATAGCCATGTAACTCACTTATGGGCCTTTCTTGTAACCTTGGGCCCATATAAAACAGCTCAGGTAGTATATCCTCTCCTAGGCCTGCCTGCTTTTTACTTCAAGTCAACTTATCAACCATTCTATTATTTTAGAAGTTGTGTAAACGCGGGCCTTACAAGAGGCCCACTATTTCCTTTTTTAGCCAGAAAACACCCTTCTGCCCATCCCTCTGAAACTGGATTTTACTTTGTAATGCAGTTCTTGGGGTCCCTAAATTCAGAGCTAAGGCACACCAACCTTATCATTTACCCGCCCATTGAGCTATTGGCCACTGAGGCACCAGAGCATGGAAAAGATTAGTCCCAAAGTCAGGTATAGCAAGTCCTCTGAAACGACATCATGTGGGAGCAGACAGGGCTGTCTTTAACATACTTGCACACTAATGAGCCCTAAGGTAGCAGGGTTAGTGGGAGCAATGGCAAGCTTTACCCTCCTCTGTTCCATCTACAGTTCTCTTGCTTAATTTGACCAAGTTGTCAAGTGAAGCGGCTGCAGGTGTTGAGGAGAGGAAACAGAAGGGTCTTTATACCCCATTAAATATGAATGATGAGCCCAAAATCCATGTGCCTCTGATTATACACTCTAGAAGTAGTTTTAACTAACATACACTATATTACCAAAAGTATTGGGATGCCTGCCTTTACACACACACACACATGAACTTTCAAGGCATCCCAGTCTTAGTACGTAGGGTTCAATATTGAGTTGGCCCACCCTTTGCAGCTATAACAGCTTCAACTCGTCTGTGAAGGCTGTCTACAAGGTTTAGGAGTGTGTCTATGGGAATGCATGAGTGAGTTTGGGGTGGAGGAACTTGACTGGTCTGCACAGAGTCCTGATCTCAACCCGATAGAGCACCTTTAGGATGAATTAGAGCGGAGATTGCAAGTCAGGCCTTTTCATCCAGATCAGTGCCTGACCTAACAAATGCGCTTCTGGAAGAATGGTCAAACATTCCCATAGACACACTCCTAAACCTTGTGAACAGCCTTCCTAGAAGAGTTGAAGCTGTTATGGCTGCAAAGGGTGGGCAAACTCAATATTGAACCCTACGGACTAAGACTGGGATGCCATTAAAGTTTATGTGCGTGTAAATGCAGGTGTCCCAATACTTTTGGTAATAGTGTGTAATCACATGTAATCATCAAGAGCCAGGGCTTGTACAAAACAGGGTCTTCATTCAGATCTGTCTAGGACAGCATAATGTTTAAATAGGACCCTGGATACAAAGAAGGGGAAGAGGGTTCTGGCTAATGTGATTAGCGGGTACCTGCTTTTAGAAAGGACTTTCAGTAGTAAAAGTTCAAGATGGCTGGCAGCTCACCCTTAACAGGTGGTAATGAGGGTCCTTTTCCACTTTTGAGCTATAAAAGCAAGATTTGTTTGTAAGTCCTGGACATTGCGAATTTTACTTTTCTAGCAACAAATGTTACACGTTGCAGCTTGATCTTAGCGCAGTGCTCAAGAGCTCTTCAGCATTGTAAAAAGAAAAGACAAAACAAGGATTGTGACTGGCAGAATCATTATCCTTTTAAGTTGTAAAAACCAAAACGCACCACTAAAATAATACTTTCCAGTGATCTTCTTTTAGAAATATGTTGGACGGACCTTGTTGTTGCACTGTGCTGTAAAAGACATCTGCAGTAGCAAATATTTTGAGGGAACAGTATCAGCCTAATTGTATGGAACAAAATGCCAGCCGGCTTGGCCTCTGGTTCTCTGCGCTGCTTAGAGCCTCTTCAACAAACAATGAATTTACTGTCAGACTTCTAACTGTGACCTGCTGTTGCTGGAGAGGTCAATTATGAGCCTATAAACTCCATTCTTTTTTTCAACTTCTGTTTTAGGTTAATGGAATCACTTGCAATGTCAATGTTAATCCTCTTCAAATAGGAAAAAAAGAATATGCAGCTTCATTCACTGAGGAGAACCTTAGGCATGTCCCTGAATTAGTAAGTTTTTTTTTTCCTAATACAAATATTTCTTTGAGCCAGGTTTACTCGTTATATTGATTATATATAATTAACATTACCAAAAGTTATAAAAAATGGAAATTGATGATTATAATATATCGTGTGAAATGTTACAATCTATACTGCCTATATTCTTGGGAGAGGTTGAGTGTTGAATTTGAAAGCTATGAGAGTAATGCCGTGTACACACGGGCGGACTTTTCGACCAGACCGGTCCGACGGAACAAATCCGTCGGACAATCCAACCGTGTGTGGGCTTCATTGGACCTGCAGCGGACTTTTTTGGTCGAAAATCAGACGGACTTTAGATTTAAAACATTTCGAATTTTAAAAAATTTTAAACATTTAAAAAAATTTCAAATCTTTCCGACGGATTTGAGTCCGGTTGAAAAATCCGTTCGTCTGTATGCTAGTCCGACTGACGAAAACCGACGCTAGGGAAGCTATTGGCTACTGGCTATGAACTTCCTTATTTTAGTCCGGTTGTACGTCATCACGTACGAATCCATAGGACTTTGGTGTGATCGTGTGTAGGCAAGTCCGTTCGTTCGAAAGTCTGTCAGAAGTCCGTCGGAAGTCCATCAAAAGTCCGTCGGAAAGACTGTCGGACCTTTGATGCCGAAAAGTCCGCCCGTGTGTACATGGAATTATTCTTACTAGCCCACTCTCCGACTTACTTATACTCACCTTCCCTGTGCTTTTCCAGCTGACCTCTTCCTCTATGTGTCAAAACCTGTGCAAGCACCTTATTGGATTGTATCAGAGGTTACACAGGGTTGATGGCATCGTCAGATGACAGTGTTTGGGCATGATAATTAGCCACTGGGCAGTGAGATGCAGGGCCATCTTTAATATTGACTGGACCCTGGGCAAACATTTTCTTGGGCCCCCTCTTTCATTCAATTTTGCTATCCACATGCTTTGAGACATACAATAAATAGAAGTTGGACTCAAAATCAGTTTACTGAATCAGATCAGGAAGCGATTGGTTGCCAGAGGTTACAGTGTATCATTACCGCTCACTGACTGGCTGCTAGAGGTTACAGCACACACTATGGCTCACTGCTATTTTCTAGAGGTTACAGCACATGACTTCTGCTTGTTGATTGGTTGCTAGAGATTACTGTACATCAATACTTCTCACTGATTGATTGCTAGAGGTTACTGAAAATATATACCACTCACTAATTGGTTGTTAGCGGTTACTGCACATTATTACTGCTCACTGATTGTTTGCTAGAGGATACAGCACATCATTTCCTCTCTGCCTGCCTGTCTGCCTATTCACATGCACTAAAATTCAGGGTGCTGTGGCACCATATTATTTTGAAAACGGGTTCCACCTCCAATTTGCTTACTTTTGCAGAACAGGTTGATGTTAGGCTTAATGACCACAGTTGTAGGCAGGACTTTCAAGCATGCCCCTTTACCTCCCCAGTGGGCAGCATTCAGCAGAAGTGATGGTGGATGTGACCTCAGAGGGACATGATATACATATGAATGCCGCCTCTATTTACATATCAATGCCGCGGTCCACGACTATTTACATATTATTGCCACCACTATTTTACATATCAATGCAAGTTATTTACATGTAAACACAGGGTCTGCAGGTGAGTCATCTGAACATGGCGATAGGGCAGAGCTGAGCAGCAGCAACAGAACTGTACACTGAGATATCGGGACACAGCACGGGACTAAAACTTCAAGGGATAAGGGAATCTAAAATGGGATAGTTGGCAAGTATGAGGCAGCTGCTTTGGGCCCCACTACAATGATGGGGCCCAGGGCAGCTGCCCCTTTTGCCCTGCCTTAAAAACAGTCCTGGCGAGATGTGCATCCTGAGAGAAAGTCACATGCTAACCCATACCTGGAAGCTCTGGGTATTTTTGGAGCAGCACTCTGACAGAATAACGATGCTGTGGCTGAGCATGGAAAAGGTATAAGTGAGATGGGAGTGATGGTGAGTATAAGTGGGATGGAAGTGAGCTAGCAAAAGATCACACTCAGGACAAAGTGGCAGATTCTTGTTAAGGGCTCATGCACCCAGGTGCAGAGGTCTGTACACCATCAAGAATTAGTGTATTTTTGCACCCAACAGTCATGAGTGTCACGGACGATCAATGACAGGCTGACAGATCCTGTGACTTTACACCTGTAACCACACATCTGAGCAGTTACTTGTACACAGGGATTGTTGAATGGCTCATGGCTCTGGATGTAAACTGTTTCTGTCCAAAGAAGCTAATTCATCCCTTTATGCATTGGAACGGCTTGCATGTTACAGGCATACAGTCACGGTATCTGTAAGCCTTTTATTGATTTGTACAGGCTTCTGACCACGACTGTATGCAAACACTGTTGACGTATGGGCTTCTTGAGGATGTATAGCCTTCTGAGCTTGTGTGCATGCACACTAAAGGAAACTTTACCAAAGAAAAATAAGGCGGAGCAGTTGCTGATTTCTCAATTTGCAAATACCAGTCGCCTGGCTGATTCTCTGGCTTCCGTACTTTGAGTCACTAACCCAGAATAAGTGTGCAGATCAGGACTTCAGATGTTGACTTTCCTAATCTGCTTTTGTGCTTCAGATTAATGACTCAGAAAGCATTGAAGCCAGGGTTCAGAATAACTGCCTTATTACGCAGGACAGAACACCCGTGTAATAAGGCTCTGATAGAAGTAGCCTTTCTCTGACTCATCCAACGCATACTAATTCCAGCAAATGGGTTGAAAAACGAACTCCAATTTTATTGAGAAAAAAACAACCCCCTCTGAGTGATCAATGTAACTTGCAAGGATTTAGCAAACTTCGTTGTTCCTACCTGTTTCCACTCTGTAGGAATAGCTCTTTGTTAGACCATGTTAGACCATTTCTTGCGCAGGACCGATTCTGAATGGCAGTGTCTTTTTCATTTTTGACCAGCTGATGCACTTGCAGGGCACTAATGAGGAAGGAAATATAATTTTTAATTACAATACATTCTAATATGGCTTGTATCGCAGTTGTATGTGCTATTTTGTTATTTGAAATATTCCCACAAAAGTGGCATTACCCTTTAAATTTACCAACACTGGCTCTTCAGTTTTGTGTGATTAAGGTGGTAGAAGGAAATGCCTAACACTAACTAGTCTTAAAAACTGTTACCTTCCTCTTCCTACTATCTATCCTGCATACTTTGTGTAAAAAATGATCTGTGTACTTAACTCTTTTTAATCTGGTCCTGTCATGTGGTCCACAGCTCTGGCTACCCTGTGTAAGGGCACGCTCTACAGTGGCTGTGAATTCCAGGAGCTGTGATTTTACACATAGACTCCCATTATGCAGCCATTGTCGGCTTTTCCTCCTCTCCCCTGCAGCAGCCACTCATCAACACAGGGGAGTGGGGCTGGAACTATAGGATCACATGACAAGAGCACAGGGTGGATAAAAAATCAATGATTTAAAAAAAAAAATAATAATCTGATTTTTTTTAATTTAAATTGGATTTTTTTAAATTTAAATCGGATTTAAATTTTTTTATTTTAATCAAATTTATTTTAATAAAATGCTTTTGGAGTGAGTAAAAATCTAAAGATAGTTTTCTATTTAAGATACATTAAAAATTTAGTTTATTCAGCATGCAATGGAGCTTTGTTATGTAGCATGAGGCTGTATATTCTGCAATATTTAGATTTTTGTTAAACTCATTCCATGAATCCAAGCTCTGCAAGCTGAGATCTATTAACCTATATATCGGGGTGGGGCGAGTGCGAAAATACCATCCCTTCTATAGAGGCACCATCCCGTAAATATATGCAAATGTGTTCCTAAAAAGGTATATAGAACTGAATGGGACTTTAATTGTGCCTCTAAGAAGTATAAATAGATAAAAAACAATTAATGAAAAGATACATTATTTTATTCAGTATAAAACCAGTTAATAATACATTACAGTTAATACGGTTGAAATGGATTCAGGGTGTGCAAATCCCCGATTTTAACAGAGTTATGGCCTACGCGTTTCACAGACGAGGCCACTTCGTCAGGGCCTTTGAGAATGGCACAATGTGATCATGTGTAGATTCTACAAATAACACATCAATTAATATTGCATAGATTTATAAACCTATTAACCTAAAATCAGTTCTGATATCGCTGTTTTACTAACCTGACAGCTTATTATTCTAAATAGGAAACCTTCATTTTGTTTGCAAATATTAAAGATTCTAACTACCAGTAAGAATAAGTGCTTACATTTAAAGAGCACCTGTCATTTCAGATCCATCATGGCAGTGCCTGTTAGCGGGCATCCACTCACCTGCTGCCAAAACGTCCCTCCCCTTGTTGTGTCACTGCCACATCACCAGCCATCCCCTTAAAGTGAATGTGACTGTCGGTGAGTCAAGAGCGGGTCAGAGGAGGAGCCGCTGCGGGACAGAGATGACATTTGCGCTTTAAAAATTACGATTTAAATTGAGTTGATTTAAATCAAGCCTTTTTACTAGTGTTTTTATTTATGATATAAATCATGATTTAAATTGACTTGATTTAAATCAAGTCCACCCTGCAGGAGCGCATTAAAAATAGGTAAGTACCCAGATCTTTTTTCATACAGGTTATGCAGAATAGGTAAGAGAAGGAGGGGGGAGTGAACAATTTTAAAAATGAATAGCGTTGGGCTTTTCTTTGACTTTAGTTTTTTTTTTTTTTGCCAGTATTGATCAGTATTGAACAGTCTATTATACATCTCATTGAATATTTTTAACCATGGTTCTCTCTCTTTTAAAGAGCTGTGATAATTCAAAGTGCACCACATTTAAGTGTGTGATTAAAGACCTGCATCTCAGAGATTACTTTGTGAATGTATCCACCAGAATATGGAATGGGACCTTTGCGGCTGTAAGTATTGTAAATGTTTTTTTTTTGTTTTTTTCAGAATAAATTCATTTGTATGCATTCTACACAGTGGTGGGCATGGTCAGCAAAGGGCCCCTGTAGGAGAAAATGTTTTGGCTCTCCCCATTAAATTAGGGGAAATGATTGGGGCATAATGAAGATAGCTTCCCAATTCTTACCTGCCCAAGTGAATAGTGTCCAGATGTACATGAAAGTGGAGGAGGTTCCTGACACCCATCCAATTCACATTTTATGTAACTAGGCCCCTCAATCAGAATATAGAGGATTGGTGTTGTATCAATTTATCATATGGTGTTTCTATCCCTAGTCTATATGTAGACATTTCTGTCCATCTAGTTCTTGGACGGAACAGTACAGTTCAGTCTGACAGTGAAAGACAGTTTTTTTTTCTGCTGCAGTTGAAGTAAACCCAATGGCTAACATTTAATAGGCTGTAACATATTAAAATAATTTCAAAAGTTTTTTGTAACATTTTAAAATCTGCAGGTTTCAATAAATTAGCATGTGGTGGTCCCGCTATTAAGGACCATATCTCCTGTTATACACGTAATCTACATGCGGGGTGCCGGACCAATGTTTTTGGGTTTTTTTTTTAAACATGTGATTAGAGCCAGAGGCTCTAATAGGCTTCAAAAAAAGGGTGGGCTTTTGGCACAGAGCACTGCGCCCCGAGCACACCCACTTGTGTGACAATAGCGAATGAATATTCGCTATTGTCACACTGATTCTCCTCCTGGTCAGGAAGCGGGTCATGAGACCTGTCATCCGATTGGCCAAAAGCAGATGCGATCCAATTGGCCGCCTAGGAGACGCATGCCGCACAGAGGAGAGGAGGAAGGAGACGCACGGCATGATGCAGGGGAGGAGGAGCCGCCGTAACATAGATGGGGGTGGCTGGAGGTGACCTGGCGACCTACCAGAGGGGTGGCTGTGGTGTACATTGTTTGCCCCCCCCAAAAAAATATATACCACCACCACTGGACAACATACTTTTGTCTTGTCTGTCAATCGTTCTCCTGCATTGCTAACCTGTCACAAACCCTATAAATGAAGACTACAAGCAACTGTTCCTCAAGACGTTGCACAGGCATAATTTACTATTGCTACAATCAGCAAACCCAACCTGAGAAATTCAACCATTGCTGAGGTGCATGCATGTAGACAAAAAGCGTCTGCAGAGAGGCTACAGGAAATCGGTAGTGCTGATAGCCAACAAAAGTTAAAAAACTGAATATATTTTATAAAAAAAATACCACTTGTTTAGTGCTTTAGCAATCTAAGGCTTCATGTACACGGGACATTTTTACAACATCTCCTGAAAGATTTAACTTGACAGTTAGTAACCCACGTTTAAAAAGCCCATTTTGCTGCGTTTACATGCCGCATTTAGTGCTGTTTTGCCACGTTTGCGTTTAGAAGCATTTAAACATTTTTTTTTTTTTTTTTTCAAAATAGCCAAAAATGAAAAACACCTGCAAACGAAATGTGGCTAAACGCGAGTTACCGCGTTTCGCCGCATTTAAGGCGCTTGGCGATTGAAATGCCTGTAAACTCAGCTTCTGAATGCATTTTTTTGCGTTCCAAAAAAAGCCTCTGAACTCAACTGCCTAGAAACGACTGTAAATGACCCTGTGTACATGTACTAATAAGATAACATAGAGGAGAGTTCAGGGGCAAAAAACTCCCAACTGCTCCTGAACGTCCATTTACCAGCAGCAGTGTACATGAGGCCTAATTGTTAAGGTTTTTATGTACCTTGATCTTGTTCCTCCCCCAGCCTGTGATTGGACACTGAAATGAGAAGCATCAGACTGATCAGTTCATCTCTCATGCCCTCTCCTCCTATCAGCATGACTCCTGTTAAAGTCAGGTTTATTACAAAATTATACTCGCCTAGGTGGCTAGAGTAACGATCGAAGCTGCACGTGTCTCCCGCTGTCTCTACACTGAGAACTGAGAGATCAAAGACCTCTAATCGCTCAGTTCTCCCCTCCGCTCTGAGCAGAGAGTGGTGGCTGTCAGTCACCGGCTTTCTGCTTTGCTCCTCTAGCACTCACTGGAGCAGCAGGCTTTGCAGAGTGAGGAATCAGCTGGCTCAGTCTCCCAGTGGCTTTCTGAGAGGCTGAGCCAGCTGCAGGTCCACACTTCTGGGTGGATTCCAACTGTAATGTTGGGATCGATCCAGCGCCTGGACCGGCTGAGTAACATCAGCCGACAGTGGACTTTAGTCAGCTGTCAGCTGAAAACAAGTCACGGGAGTGCAGAATGAACTGCACTCCTATGTTCCATAGGAGAAGTAGGGCCAAAAAAGCTTTGGCCTTACTTCTACTTTAACACATAAGCACTTTAGCACAACTAGTTAGCTCCATGTGCTGGTTCTCCCTCTCCCAGTACTGTGGATTACAAGCAGCTGATACACTTTGCATTTAAAAAAAAAATACATAGAATGATGTATTATTGAATACAGAGCTAAATTATTGTGTGTCTTTTATATCTGCCTGACGTTTAGTTCTAAAAAAACCTGAGCGTCATAGTTCTTAAGCAATAATCCAGTCTGTTATGCACCAGGAATTGGAATCCAAAGTCTTCAACTTTAGCATGTTGGCAATAGTGCAGAGGGAACAAAAGTGAAATACACTAAATCTGCAGCTTATGTGAAATGAGCCATAAGACAATTACCCAAATCTGCTAAATTACAGGTTATTTAAAAAGCGTAAAACAATTCTAGGAAAATATCTGGTAATATGAGAAGAAATTACACTCGCACTACCCAGTAGCTATCAAAGATGTATAATAGTTTTGAGAATTGTAGTCCTCCTAATGGAAAACTTATTACCTTGAATGGTTTTTATGGAGTGGATTTGGAAAATATGTTCCGTCACCGTCATCATCAGTATGTTGATCCTAGTGGAAAGAGGTCATAGGGACAGCAGAGCAACCCAAATTTCCTTTTGCTCGGTCATAAGGTCAAGCATTTCCAAAGCGCCTTAAAGTATTTCTTCAGAAAAGGGGGGGCTGTTCAGATCTGTGTAAAAGATTTGCTTTTTTCTAGATCGGTCATGTTGAGAGCCTGATTGGTGGGTGCTGCGTCTGATATCTATTTTATTTAGTATATGGCAGCACCTTCTCTAACATCCTGTTTTTCCATCACACTTCATTTCAGATGAGGCCCTAGGCTTCACACACACAGGTGGAATAGTCTACCTCTTTATCAAATTACTTCCTTTGGAAATTCACAAGGAGACAGAATATCTTCACAATTATCTGGACCACCTCTCTGTTAAATGTGTGTAGCACTAACCCCACAAGGGCTGCTGGTAAAGTTGAGCTTGTTTTCCCCTGTGTAGCCCACACACAGCAATGTATACAGAATTGTCCGCATTCTTCTGATGACTCAAAAGATCAGTCTAGGGCAATGATGGCAAACTGTGGCAGAACTGTGTAGAAGAATATGTATCAACCTAAACTGAGGGGAAAAAAAAATGTTTTTATATATATATTTTTGGGGGATATTTATTATAGCAAAAAGTAAAAAATAATGCGTTCTTTCAAAATTGTCGCTATTTTTTTTTGTAGATAGGGCAAAAAATAAAAACCGCAGAGGTGATCAGATACCACCAAGAGAAAGCTCTATTTGTGGGGAAAAAAGGACGTCAATTTTGTTTGGGAGCCACGTCGCACGATCGCGCAATTGTCAGTTAAAACAATGCAGTGCCGAATTGCAAAAAGTGCTCAGGTCTTTGGGCAGCCAAATGGTCCGGGGCTTAAGTGATTAAAATCCTACTGAAGACAATTGTATTGGCTGCCCAAATTAGTATTTAACAGTATGAAGCACTTTTTATAGGTAGCTCACCATGTAACACTGAATATGTTTTTTTCCCATGTATTTTCAGTCATCCTTCCAAGCACTGGAGTTGGTAACAAGAGCAAAACTTGAAACTTCCAACCCTGAGTTATTTATTGTCAGCAAGGATGATTTACTGGTAAGAACCTTAAAAGGGCAAACACCCTAAAATGATGACTAACAGTTAAAATACATTAAAGTATGCCTCTGACATCAATAAAATAAATGTGTTTTTTTTTTAAATAAATGCAGAAGAAATCTTGTGTTCAGGAGTTATAGAGAACCATTAACTCATTATAGTTGAGCTACTGCAACTTTTAGCCCCCCTCCCTTTACACCTATCCAGTGTGCTGTCAATGTAATGGGCTGCCAATATACCAATACACGTCAAAAACAGTATTCATTTTTTCTATGCAGAATATCCCAATGCACAAATGGTTGTCATCTTTGCATTGCGGTGTGCTGAAACCCATGTGCATTGAGCTGCACTGGCAAGGTGATCAGATTGGGATGCCATTTCCCAATGAATGACCTAGCAATGCACAGCAGCACATACTATGGTGTATGTTTAATAACCCGTGTTAAACTGGTGTTAAGTTGTGTTAAGCCTTATGACAGTGAATCAGGGTGGTAAATCCCTAAGAGGTGTTTAAGTGGTTAAACGTACACCATAATGTGTTACCAAGTAATGCAAAATCTATACATCTCACAATTGTATGGGTGAGTTTCTCCCCAAAACAGGAACACTGTAGTTGCACAAGCAATCCTGTTTGGGCCATTAGAGCAGGGAAGTGAAGGAGGAAGTCAGAAAAGCTGTACTGTCCAATATATCGATTTTGAATAATTGCATGCTCTAGTCTAGGCTGATTGGGGTATTGTCCTCTAATATCTATGGCACCTAATGTCGCGTACACATTAGCGGACTTTACGGCAGACGGTCCGGCGGACTTTTCAACTGACTTTCCGACGGACTTTCCGAATGAACGGACTTGCCTACACACGATCAACCAAAGTCCGACGGATTCATAGGTGATGACGTACGACCGGACTAAAACAAGGAAGTTCATAGCCAGTAGCCAATAGCTTCCCTAGCGTCGGTTTTTGTCTGTCGGACTAGCATACAGACGAGCTGACTTTTCGACCGGACTCGAGTTCGTTGGAAAGATTTGAAACATGTTTCATTTCTTGGTCCGTCGAACATTTGGTAAAAAAATGTCTGCTGGAGCCCACACACGATCAAATTGTCCGACGGGCTCCGGTCCGCCGGGCAAAGTCTGCCGTAAAGTCCGCTCGTGTGCATAAGGAAACTGGTCAAAGGAGAAGGATTGAGGCTATCTTTGCTGAAATGGCAGCTTCCATGTTTCTCTCGTGACTCAAATTGGTTGATTTACTAAAAGCGATTAAACGGTTCACTTTGCAAGGGAATTTTCATCAAAGCTTAGTGAATGAGGTGAAGCTTGGCTGACTTCCTTCAGCCGATCATTTTTCCTTTTCAATAATTTTTCAGCGGTAACAGTATAAGTCATAACACTATAAATGTACAGTGAGATTTAACAACCACAGGTAAGGTACAAACGTTCATTAAAAGCATAGGAAAAAATACAGGATTCGCTAACCGCGACAGTTGTGTATATACATACATCTTCAAGATTAGTTGCAAAGTCAGATATGCAAGTACTCAAATTTGAAGGGATATCTAGCTCAGTTGCAAATGGTGGTAATGATGCTGAAGAGGAAGGAAAAAAGAAAAGTTTGAGGTTGGAGAGAAGCAATAGGAATAAATAAGGAGAGAGAGGGGATAAAAAGAGTGGGTGTGGGCAGGGGGTGGGGAAGGGTAAGAGGAGAGTTGGATGGGGGGACGCCCAGGTTATAGATGGCAGCATGTCGTAGGTTGTAAGGTCACAGTTTCAGTAATCTGCAGTTAAAGTTTCTCGGGAGAAATGTTGTAATCCCTGGGTCCCAGACTGGATTTTGAGTATAGTGTTCTGTAGTCGGGCTGTCAGTTATTCACTGATCAGGGTCCAATGTACTCTAGTTTTAACCTCTGAGATGGGGATGTGTAGCGACAGCCAGGCTTTTGCCATCCAGTCATTTTTAAACTGATAGTTAGAAATGGGATCCCAATTCTCACTGTCATCCAATCATATTTAAAGAGTTACTAAACCCACAACAGTAAAATCAGTCTATATGCAGTAAAGCATGATTGTTATACTCATTGTGGAACCTAAGGGGTTAATCCTCTGCATTGTGTAAAAAGGCTGTTGGGTCCTGTCTTCTCCGATCCTCTCCTTCTTCCATTGTCCTCAATCGATCTCCTGATAAAACAAAAGCCTTTAGAGCAGTGGTTCTCAACCCCTCTAATGCCGAGACCCCTTGATAAAATTTCCCAAGTTGTGGGGACCCCTAACAGTAATGATTTTCGTAGCGTGGGTTGTCAGCACCCAAGGCAAGACAAGTAATTTGCGCCCCTAATCCACGGACATTTAGTGCTCCCCGAGTCCCTTCCACTCGTATAGTAAAACCTCTTATGGTACATTTTAGGATGTACCACTCTTTCTCTTTGTTCTCCTTTCTGTCCCTTTTATCTCTCTATCCTAATATCTTGTTTTTTTCCCCCATCCCTCTCTCTAGCCATCTTTCTTGTTCTTTCTCTTATTCTTTCTCTCCATTTTTCTTTGTTCCTCCCCCTCTTTTTCTCTCCCTTACATGTATTCTCTATTTTTATTCCTTGGTTAGGAGTGGGGGGAATGGGGTGAGTGGCATTGCTGGCGTGGAGTTGGGATGAGTGACAGTTCTGGTGTGGGGTGGGATCAGTGGCAGTGCTGGGGGGAGTTCTGATCAGCCAACTTAGGTGCTCTTGATCAAGGTTATTTGCTGATCTGAGAACTGTAGTGGGAACTTTTTAATGGCAACTCTAATCACAGGTAGTGTTACTCACTATGTCTCCGACTTCACTGTGTCTCTAGCTCTGTGGTGTCTCGCAGCAGTGACACCTATGCTGAAATCAGGAGATAGGGTCTCCTCCAGCCCCTCCCACTTCACATTCCTCACCAGTCAGCTGACCTCTAGTCTCTGCCCCCCACCCATGCCGTGAACTGAATGAGTGGCTGCGAAGAAGCTGAGTGGGCGGCTGCGGGCTCTAGGAACAGCCCAGCTGGGCCGCCACAGGCTCCAGAGAGAGCCCTGCTGGGCGGCTGCGAAAATTCTGGGAGAGTGGCGCGGGCTTCAGGAACAGCCCAGGATTTGGTGACCCCTGGCAAATAGTCATTCGACCCCTGAGGGGGTCCCGACCCCCAGGTTGAGAACCACTGCTTTAGAGTCACTCTGCACCTGCTCGTATTGGTATGATTTACTAGAGAGTTTTTTTTTCCTTGGGAGGGTGTATGTGATCAGTACTGTCCAGACAGGGTTCCTGCAGCCTTATAGGACAGTCAGAGTAGAATGAAAACTCATCCTACAACCTTTAACCAGACACTGATAGAAATCTCAAAACTGCTATATACTGCCGATGACAAAAGGTATTTAGCAGGTTAGATTTACTAAAATAATAGCATTTCCATGTTCTGTGTACTGCGAAAGATCAGATTTACAGTAGTGAATGCAGGGTCCTGGGTTTAATAACACTTTAAGAAAAAAAAATGTTTTTCTTGCAAGTGATTGGATAGTTTGCGAGGCAAAATTGCACCACAATCACTAATTTTTTCGGAAAGATTCCTACGTATAGTGAAAAGTTGATTTGCCTTTTGTAAATCATTTGCTTTTTTTTAAATCAACCCCAAAGTGTAATTAGGTAATTTTGTTGATGACTTGAGACCTGCGGCGCTTCAATCTTTACTTCTCTTGCAGATTCCACTCAGAATAATAAAGCCTGGTGAGAAGTCGGAGGTTCCTATCGGAGTGGTGATTGGAAGTGCACTAGCTGGATTGCTCTTACTTGCTGCATTAGTGGCTGCTCTGTGGAAGGTATTTTATGTTACGCATTGTCTTCCAAGCTATCAAGCTCTGCCCCTTATACAGTTAACCCCTTCCCACCACCTCCTGACCCTTTAAGAGGTTCTAAATGTCGGGAGGTGGAGGCAGGCATCCTGATCATGTGACCAATGTGATTGGCAGTCACAGTGGTTAGATGATCGAAAAGCCCCCAATGCATACTTGTGATCGGGGGCTTTCCGATCATGTGACCGATGTAACTGCCAATCACAGCGGTATGCATCGGGAGCTTTCCAGTACCTGTCAGTTACTGTGCTGGGAGCACTCTCAGCACAGTAATGTGTTTACAAAGGGCTGCATATATGCGGCCTCCCTGGATTAAAGCCCACCTGCCGAGAGGTTGCATATATGGGTATGGTCAGCAGGAAGTGGTTAAAGCTGAACTCTGGAAAATAGAATTTTTACATACCTACATTGGGCCAGTTTGACTCGATAAAGATATGCATATCTGATATCAGGGGGGCCACTAGGATGCTGTAAATCATAGTAGGCCACGCTACATAGATCTTCCAGCTTCTGTGGGAGTAGCTTTCCCTTTGCACACTGACCACACGGGGGTTTCCTGGTATAGCATGTGATCTTTCTTCAATAGAAAACCCTTTGGACATAATTGAAAATCCTTGGTGTGCTGGCAAATATTTACATTTTAGTTTTCCCTTTGCACACTGACCACATAGGGGTGTGCTGGCTTAGCACTTCTGCCATTCATAGAACACCTTGCAGGGCATTTTTTCAGCAGGAACACAGGGGAAAGTAGTTCTGGCACCTCCAGAACTGAATGAAGAGGTGCTGGGGTGTGCTGGAGGGTCTATTGCTGCTGACTGCTGGGAAATCTATTGATACTGGGGGGACCTATTTTTTTTCAGGGGAGGGGGGTCTATTGTTGCTGGGGATGGGTATTACTGTATGTTGCTGGGGTGTCAATCATTGATAGGAGGGATGTACTGTTGAGGGAGGGGTCTATTGTTGCTGGGGATGAGTATTACTGTATGTTGCTGGGGTGTCAACGGGTGCGCACCCGGGCGCGACGGCGCCCCCCACTGGAGAATTCAGCTGAACTGCTCTGGAAAAGCCTCTCGTGCATCTATGTGCACGCATGTTAGCCCGACGAGCACCGACATGTCCCTGACAGGGATCTATTGTTTTTGGTGAGGTCTGCTGTTGCTGTTGGGGGATCTCTTGTTGCTGGGGGTTGATCTTATGTTGGGGTCAATCTTAGCTGAGGGGGATCTGCTGTTGAGGGAGGGCTCTAATGTTGCTGGCTACTGGAGGGTCTATTGATGCCGGCTGCTTGGGAGTCTGTTGTTGCTGGGGTGGATCTATTGTCACTAGGGGTGGTCTATTGTTGCTAGATATATTTTACTGTTTCTTCTTTTTAATAATAAATTCCCGACAAATTACATAGCACCACAAAATAATACTTGGTTCTGTATTCTCGAAAAGGGGTGGTAATGGGTGGCGGATAAGGGGTGGAACCAAGGAATGGTGCTCGGAGGTGGGTAGGGGGCGGAGATAAGGGGTGACTCAAAGGGGAGGAGCTCCTGCACATATTCTCTGAGAAAAAAAAAAGCCCTGACACCTTGTACTGTATAGTTTTTAATGAAGGTGGATTGACATCATAGTTCCTCCTGTCCACCTTTTCCAATCAAAAAATGGATGTTTATGTCGTTCAATAGATTTATAGAAACAACAAATTTATAGACAGTTACAAAAGCATTTATTACAAAATACATTTGACAAGCAATTCTTCCTAATACATCTCCTTGTGTGTTTTTCTAGCTTGGATTTTTCAAAAGAAAATATCAAAAACTTCAGAAACCAGAAGATGAAATGGCGGAGACTGCTCAACTTAATTAACTGTCACCCTTGCCTTATTTTTTTGTAATAATTGTAATTTCTTGATGAAAATGATTTGTACAAATCTCTTTAAGGAGTTTTTTATTTTTAAATCCAGGAAAGTTTTTTTTTTTTTTTCTTTTTATCAAACTGCAGGGCAGTTTTTGGCATAGTCTTTATTGTTGTATATCTTGACCTGCTGGACTGGGGATCTTTGCTACAATTTTATAGTTTAAACTGTTAGTTTTTACATAGCTGGACATTTTCTGCAGTTGTACATTTTGGTTTACATTTTGTGTATTTGGGAGTTTCACTATTTAGTTTACACATGTATAGTTGCTTTTATCAGGGGAAATAAAACGACACCAACATTTATATTATGAAGCAATAGCAAACATTAAACTGCTTATTTTAACCTTTTTTAGTGATAGGGATGCATTAAAGTAACATTTGTACAGTGCTTTGAGCAATGGTATCCTACTTGCAGAGCAGCATAAAAGTATTAAAAATGATTAATCATTATAGGCATACTAGATAGGAACACATATATATTTAAAGGGCTACAATCACAAAACTTGCATTTTTATAAGTGTACTTAGTTTATACATGTAATATTAGTATTCAGTGTATGAATGTCTTTTTTCTACATATTTTTCTCCTTGTTTCCAAGCACACCAAATTTACCAGCCAAAGTGACAGGGTTTGAAATAAACTATTAGGCCCCTTTCACATGGAGCAGACTCCGTTTTGATCAGCAAGAGATCTGTCTGCTGATTCAAAATAAACAGCCTATTTACCTTTAGTAAATCATTTCTTAAAAGAGAAGTATGGGGTTTCTGTTTTTTTGTAGATTTATACATACCTAGGTGGAGGTCCACTGGCATCTCTAACACTGCAGATTGCTCGATTCTCAGGGCTCCCCCCGGGCAGAGAGCTAATGACTGTCAGCCACCTGCTCTCTGTTCTGCCCCCCCCTCCCCTCCCCCACTGGAGAGCTGGGCTGTGGGGGGGGGTGTCAGCAGCCTGCTCAGGCTCTCAGCGACTCGCTAAGAAGCTAAGCCAAGTGCCAGTCCAGGCATGTGGGTGGAACCCGACCCCAGGGTCGCGATCTTGCCCGAGCCTGGACCGGCTCTGTGATGTCAGCAGAGAGCGGACTTCAGCCAGCTCTCTGCTGAAAACGGGTCACATGAATGCAAAACGAACTGCACTCCTGTGATCCACAGAAGAAGTATAGCCAAACGAGCTTTGGCTATACTTCTCCTTTAAATCTCAGTCCCAACCTGCTGATAAGAGCAGAGCATGTGAGTGGCTGAACGGTGGTGAGGCGTCTGTCTTGATGGTCAGAATGTAGCTTGGCCATCTGAGCCCAAGCGGGGAGGCTTCCAGAAAGAGTGGCGTATTCCTAGACTTTCACCTATTCATCTGGAAGTTTTCCCTATCGCTAATACTGTCTCTGAGAGTCAGGTGACCTGTCCCTACGCTGTCCATACGCAAAATGTGCACCAAACTCAGAAGCGAGGGTAATAGATGTTGCCAGACCCAAGATGGCCACCAGGGTCACATGGGCTGTCAGCATCCAACTGGATCCCTGCCTGCCCCAGTAACCCAGGAAACCATAGAGGGGTGGTCTACAAACTGCAGCCCAGGGGCCAGCGGTGGCCTTTTGCTTGCTTTTATATGGCCCTTGGGGCACTTTTTTATTCACTTACACCAGCAATGGGGCACAATTCTTCCCAATGACACCAATGACAGGGCACAATTCCTCCCAATGACACCAACGACAGGGCACAGTGCCTACCAATGACACCAATGATGTGGCATAGTGCCCACCAATGACACCAACGAAGGGGCACAGTTCCTGCCAATGATAGGGAACAGTTCCTCCCAATGACACCGACGACAGGACACAATTCCTCTCAATGACACTAACAAAGGTGCACAGTTCCTACCAATGAGAGAGAACAGTTCCTACCAGTGACGAGGCACAGTTCCTACCAATGACATCAATAATGGGGCATAGTTCCTCCAAATGACACAAACAATGGCGCACAATCCCTCTCACTGACACCATTTTCTACTCATGCTGACCACAATCTGGCCCCCCTTAAGTCTGAAGGACAGTAAACTGGCCCTTTGATTAGAAAGTTTATAGACCAGTTTAGTGGAACCATAATCCTCCTGACTTCCTCTCCTCCTGCATTGCACTGTGGTCCAGCGCCACCTGCAGGGGAGAAAACAGACTGTACCTGCCTACAAGTGGGCAGACGACAGGTCCGTATCCACTCAGTTTATGCAGAGCGGACATAGACAAAGCCTGCTCTGCTCCATGGACGGCTGGGTGTAAACAAAATCCGTTGTCTGTCTACACCTAACTGCCCTCTGATCAGATCCGATCCATGTAGACAGAGGGGGACAGATGTAGCCCTTGTCCTGGATATTTATCAGTGTGTATTTTTTAGCAGACCGGATTAGATTGGAAAAGGGTGGGCGTGTACAGACACAAGTCCGTTTACACCCACCAGTCCATAGAGGTGAATTGACCGCCCGATCAGGTCCACCTGAAAAACTGACAGGTGGATCTGACCCTTCTTGTGAAAGGGGCCTCATACGGACAGTGGTGCTTGAAGAGTTGCAGCAACAGTTTTACTTGTAAAGATTTAAACTATATGTATATAAGGTGACCACTGTAAGCCCCCTGATAGTTTTATAGTACGTTCCAGCCACTGCCTCTTTTTGGTCTTTATGGCAATGTGGAGAAAAGTCATGTAAATTGAAAAAAAATGATATGCTTTATACATCATTACATATATTTACTACATAAAGTTGTAAAATTCAAATATTTGGCAATAGATGTCCTTTAGGATGTAGCACTGGATGTAAATATATGAAAGTAGTGTCATGTTCTTATAGGAGTGACTTTGATTGCTGAAAATCAAACATTGTTCTGGTGCTAGTTCTCTGTGATTTTTCTACTGCCAACACATCTGCCTCCAATTCCAGCTGATTTGCCCTGTGCATATTTATTCCGTCTTAAATAGGCAAATATGACGTTAAAATAAGCGAAACCCTATGCTCAAGGAAAAAGGAATTTCTGCAGTTAGTGGACATCAGTGGGTAAAACCAAATACTACAGATAGACTTCATGGCCACCAGTTCATCAACTCCTAACCATCACAAATATTATATGGCCAAACATATGTGGACACCACTCTAAATTATTGAGTTCAGGTGTTTCCAGTGTAGGCTACCATTCATACTACAGCATAGAAAGACATTAAAACAACCCTGTGGCAACAGTTTGAGGAAGGCTCTTTTTTTTTTGGCCAGCCTGACTGTGCCCCTGTCAGGAGAAGGCACAATATGTTTTTGCTAGTTATACATTCACTAACCCTATGGATTCTTGCCCAATGTAACTGTAATCTGTATACAAATTTACTTGATACATCTTTGAGCATAGCATAGGCCAACAAAAGTAGAGATTTTCAGTGCAATAGGTACAATTATATATTTTTTATAATAAGAACTCTACCTTTAAAACATAAAATGAACAGGTTAATAAAGGGATTGGCTTTTATCCAATATATCTTGCTTTTACTTTGGTATACATGGAAAACTTTAATACAATTTTTAAATATAAATACAAAAAAATTCTTGTTTAAAGGCAAGAAAAAATTTATATTTTACAGCTTATTTTTATATGACAAATTGAGTTTGCTAATGACTGTTTTCAGGACTATAGATTAGGTTACTAGTTTTTTTTTTCCTTCTTGTACATGATTGGGTGATTAAAGGATAAGTTCACCTTTTGTAAAAAAAAAAAATCAAAAACAATTGCATATGATTTTGCAGGTAAAAAAAAAACATTATTTTTTACATTGCAGCCTGTACATTGCAATGCTTTACAGGCTGCACTGTAAAAATAAAAAATTGCAAGTGCCAGGCCCCTGCAGACACTCAGTATAGCTGTCTGCTTGTAGCTCCCATAAGGGCAGACAGTTACTGGATTGAAGGAAGAATCAATGAACTGTGGGGGCGCTGACGAGTGATCTCGTAGTTTATTGATTCTTCCTTCAATTCTGTGACTTAATTCAATTCAGTGAATTAACTACAAGCTGTCTGCTGTGGTGGCAGACAGGACTTGTAGTTCATTCACGGGACTCTGTAAATGGATGATGCAGCTGCGTCGCTGGAGCCCCGCTGTTTTTAAACTGACAGCAGGTTCGGGTTACGGGGCTGCAGAGACTGGAGCCCAGTAACATGTTATATATTACACCCTATAATGCTACAAAAGGTGAACTCATCCTTTGAAAAAAAATTATCACTTTATTTACTATCATTTGCTTTTCAAAATGAAAATGCACTTTTCAAAGTAAACAACCATTTTGCTAAATGACACACCTCTGGTCCTTTAGTAAATCCAATTTAATAAAATTGTAATGTTAGGTTTTAGTTAGTCTTCAGTGTCTGTAGACTGTTCATATATGTGTGTAAATGATCGCAAACTTGTCTAGAGACATTTGTCAGTTTCCTGTGATATACCCTTTGCGAGTTGCCTCCCCTAGACGTAAATGGCTGTGTGCGGCTGTACTCGGGTACACACCAGTGCTATCACAAACACGAATATAGCGCAGTGTTTCTCAACCTTTTTTCAATCAAGGCACCCATTAAAATTATGGACAGCCTCGAGGCCCCCCATTCTAAAATGTAAAAATTGATTTGAATAGTTTTACATAATGCAGCAACATCCACACTTAGAACACCCAACGTCCAAAGCAAACTCACCTTTCCACATCGGTACTGACTAGTATTCCAATGTTTCTCTTCTCCCTCAATTTCTCTCCATAAGTCAGCTAATGTCACCCCAGAGCTGAGGGAGAGGGGCACAGGAGGGTCATACAAGGATGCTGTGGGGACAACAGACATCCTTCTCATTAAGTGATGACATCATTGGTTGTTAGGATGCCAGTGTCTAGAAAGATGTAATGGAAACTCATGGCTTTGTGTAACTAAAAGGCAGGCTTTATCCACCTGCTTGTATACAATTTTTGATACATTTTTAGGCATTTTGCCAAGGAACCCCTGAAGAAACCTCAAGGCACCCTAGTTGAAAAAGGCTGGTATAGCGTACTGACCTATTCCAAGAATAGAAAATGTTCTATTTTTGTATACACCTGTACACTGTATTTGTGTTTAAGATAGCCTTGGCATATACACAAGTACAGCTGCACACAGTCATTCATGCTGTATATTGCACTTAGGCTTCCCAGGTGAGGCAAAGATGGCGGAATTTTCGCTGCACAGCCTTAGCTGCCAGTGAGCAAAAGGCCATATAGCCCATACAGTGGGGAAATAATTATTTGCTCCCCCGCAGATTTTGTAAGTTTGCCCACTTACAAAAAAATGAATTGTCTATAATTTTTACCATATGTGTATATTTAAAATGATAGAGACAAAATATCAACCAAAAATCCAGAAAAAAAAAACACATAAAACAAATGCTATAAATTAAGTTGCAGTTCAGTGAGTAACAAAGTATTTGATCCCCAAGCAAAACATGACTTAGTACTTGGTGGAGAAACCCTTGTTGGCAAGCACAGAGGTAAGACGTTTTTTTTTGTAGTCGGTGACCAGGTTTTTACACATCTCAGGAGGGATTTTGGTCCACTCTTTTTTCCAGATCTCTAAATCCTTAAGGTTTTTTGGCTGTCTCTTGGCAACTCAGAGTTTCAGCTCCCTCCATACATTGTCTATAGGATTAAGGTCTGGAGACTGACTAGGCCACTCCATGACCTTAATGTGCTTCTTCTTGAGACACTCCTTTGTTGCCTTGGAGGTATGTTTTGGGTCATTGTCATGCTAGAAGATCCATCTTCAGTGTTCTGGCTGAGGGAAGAAGGTTCTCATCTAAGATTTTACAATACATGGCTCCGGCCGTTGGCCCTTCAATGCGGCAAAGTCGGCCTTCAGCAGAGAAAAAGCCCCAAAGCATAAGGTTTCCACCTCTGTGCTTGATTGTAGGGATGGTGTTCTTAGGGTCATAGTCAGCATTTAATTCCTCCAATTTGTATCATGTGTTTTTCTGGATTTTTGGTTGATATTCTGTCTCTATCATTTAAAATACACCTATGATAAAGATTATAGACCCTTCATTTCTTTGTAAGTGGGCAAACTTACAAAATCTGCAGGGGACCAAATAATTATTTTCCCCACTGTATATAAATACATGAAAAGATTAGTGTTGACTAAAAGAATAGAGACTGATAACAGTAAAGCTTTCTTCACTTCAATCAGCAAATCATTTGCGTGCATAGACCTGTATTTTTGTTTCCCTTGCACATGATTGGGTGTTCGAAGTGAACACAGCTTCATCCTATTTACAAAGCATGGGGACAATCTCTATTTTCTAAATCAACCCCACTGTGTGAAGGGCTTGCACTATTATAAACCACAAAATTGAATTTTAACCTTTTTTTTCCTCAAAAAATACAGTGACTTGTACAACTAATGTTAAAATGTTTGAGGTGTTGTTTTTGTTGTGATTTGCAATAACAGGGATTTGATTTGTGGCGGGGCTTTGTGCAATAGAATTTCATGCTAAGCAGCACTCCATAATATGTAAAATAAGATTTATGATCTATTAGGGGGTTAAATCTGACTCCACCCAGCACAGAACGTCTTCCATCCAGACTTCTTTGGGCAATGGCACATGACAGTCACAAATATGTGTTTTCTGGGAACAAAACCATGAGGCAGATTTTGCTTGATCACCTGTACCAGGACAGCCTGCATATCCCCCTCTCCATTATTCTTTGCCATGAACAGGAACGCTAACACAACCAGAGTGTGAACAATGGCTGTCCTTGTTTATCAATAAAAAAATAAATAAATAAAAACTTTATTTACATTTTATAACTTTATTTAAAGTTCTAAAATAAATTCTGGATTTTCCTGCAAGAACCCACTTTTCTGCAATAGGCCACACATCTTTTTGTATCATATATTTGTATCCATCCAAACTTTTGTTTGAAATACTTGAAACAGGCTGTATGTATCGTTCTTTGAAAAATATTTTATATAAATAAAGTTTTATAGATTATGGTCTGTATTGCCTCTTTCATGGTTTTCACGTGGTTGCATCCTATTTTATTTCATGTATATATTTTAGCCAATTGTTATGGATTAATCGGGTTGATTTACTAAAACTGGAAAGTGCAAATTCTGGTGCAGCTCTACATAGAAACCAAACAGCTTCCAGGTTTTTTTTGTCAAAGCTTAACTGAACAAGCTGAAGTAAAGCCTCGTACACACGATCTGATTGTTGGACGACCGAGCGTCTGATTTTTGTCAAAAATTGTCGTTTGACAACCACGAATGTAGTGACGTACTCTGAGAGTATAAAGAGGAAGTTCATTTCTCAAGCACCACCCTTTATGCTAATTTCGTGTAATTTTGGTGAGCGTTGATTCGCAATTTTCAGATCGTACAAAACAAATTCCTTTTAAAATACATTTGGCATAACTACATGCAAAGCAGCTTCATTTTTATCCCATTGAAGAAGATGAGAATTTTGACATTTGACATCAGCTGTTAATTCTAGATTATGAACGGTAGTTTACAAGACCAAACTCTTCCCGGTCGTTCCTTGATTCTGAGCATGCGTGTTTCTACTTTCAACTTTTGTGTGACGATTTCTGTACTGACCATCCGAAAATCAGATGTTAAGTTCACATCAGACAAAAATTTTATAGCCTGCACATCCAGCTTTTGTCTGACGATAAAGTCAAATCGGCTGTCGAATGAACCCGAATTCACCGTACTAACCATCCGAAAATCCACAGACAGCTCGTCTTACGACTTTTCTCTTCTGATTTTCCTACCGTGTGTATGAGCCTTTAGAAGCTGTTTGGCTGACATGCACAGCTGCACCAGATCTGCACTCTCTGGTTTTAGTAAATCAACCCCAATGTATTTATATTATAATTTAAAAAGGAACTACAATTTGACCAAACAAACTCACTAAGCAGCCCATTTACAACAGTGTTCTGCATTGCCGCACACATTACTGTAACACATCGCAACATACACTAAATTGTCAAAAGTATTGGGAAGCTGCCTTTACACATATATGAACTTTAATGGCATCCCAGTCTTAGTCCGTAGGATTCAATATTGAGTTGGCCCACCCTTTGCAGCTATAACAGCTTCAACTCTTCTGGGAAGGCTGTACACAAAGTTCAAGAGTGTGTCTATGGGAATGCTTGACCATTCTTCCAGAAGCACATTTGTGAGGTCAGGCACTGATGTTGGATGAGAAGGCCTTGCATGCAGTCTCCGCTCTAATTCATCCCTAAGGTGTTCTAATAGGTTGAGGACAGGACTTTGTGTGGGGCAGTCAAGTTCCTCCACCCCAAACTCACTCATCCATGTCTTTATGGACCTTATTTGTGCACTGGTGCACAGTCATGTTGAAACAGGAAGGGGCCATCCCCAAACTGTTCCCACAAAGTTGGGCGCATGAAATGGCCACTCCCTGATGAAGTCACGTGGTGTGATGATACGCGTCGGGATTGGAGCACTGGGTTCTGTCACAATCTGACTGTAAGATACAAGCTTGATGCTCGTAGTTTGCTGCATTATCCATGCCATTTCAAATGTGAGTTTTTATGGTTTAGATTTCAAATAAATTTGTTTTAAAAAACGGGATTACGCTATGGGCACTTCTCTATTTATATTTTAAAAACACCACCTATTGAGCCTTATTGGAAGCGATTTGGAGCAAGAGCAGACCCAGGACCATATACAGGGGCTTATGAACTCAGCGTTTGTGGTTTGATGCATACGCTCTTATTTTAAAAAGTGAGTGTATCACTTGTGGATCTGCTTCTGTCCCATTCCCTTCCATTTACCTTGCGGAATTATGTTATGAACCTTATGTTTGTGTTTCTTCACATGCTTTAAACCTGGCATTGAGACCATTCAAGCAATCAAACACAGCCTTGAGGGGATTGTTATGTCTTGCATCTGCCATTCCATGTAACATCTGCGACCAAATTATGCTGTATACCTTACGGCAGTAAGGTGAGCTGATTGCACAACCACAGGTGTTATCAATGAAGTTTTGCCATTTTTGCAGCACTCCTGCTATATTGGTGGAGGGACTTATCAATTACAGTCCGCATTGACTTTTGGTTGAGATATTAACTGTCACCACACATCATCACTTTTTCACCAGCTGATCAAGTTGTTTTATTCAGTCACGTATTCATAGACTTATATTGCTTCAAAAAGGATTCATCACTATTGTTCATCACGTGTTTACTTTTTACACATTTTTAATCGGGATTTATCACATTTTATAGGATTGATGTTCACTTTACTTATTTCATTTGTATTTTATTCCAAATTGTGTTAACTCTGTCCTTCTATTAGGACTTATGCCCTAAAGCGATTTTATTTGGGTATACTACATATCACTTCCTTTCACACAGCGCAGACACCACCATTTTTTCATTGATCACTTTTGTCTGTTTGGATCAGATCCACAGGTGTCTGCAGTAGTGTCTCTTAGTTTAGCTTAATTAGACAGCACGGGAGTCATCTATTTACACGGGCAGATATGAGTACATCTGCACACACAGTGAGGAGAAGACTTTTGGAGGATGGCTTGGTGTCAAGAAGGGCAGCAAAGAAGCCACATTTTTCCAGGAAAAACCTCAGGGACAGACTGATATTCTGCAAAAGGTACAGGGATTGGACTGCTGAGGACTGGGGTAAAGTAATTTTCTCTGATGAATCCCCTTTCTGATTGTTTGGGGCATTCGGAAAAAACCTTGTCCAGAGAAGAAAAGGTGAGTGCTACCATCAGTCCTGTGTCATGCCAACAGTAAAGCATGCTGAGACCATTCATGTGTGAGGTTTCTTCTCAGCAAAGAATGGTTCAAAAAAACATCATCTGAGAATAACTTCTCCCAACCATCCAAGAACAGCTTGGTGGGGTACAATGCCTTTTCCAGCATAATGGAGCACCTTGCCATAAGGTAAAGTGATAACTAAATTGCTTGGGGAACAAAACATCAACATTTTAGGTCCATGGCCAGGAAACTCCATAGATCTTAATCCCATTGAGAACTTGTGGTCAATCCATCAAGAGGCGAATGAACAAAAATAACACCACAAATTCTGACAAACGCCAAGCATTGATTATGCAAGAATGGGCTGCCATCAGTCAGGATGTGGTCCAGAAGTTGACTGACAGCATGCCAGGGAGGATTGCAGAGGTCTTTAAAAAGAAGGGTCAACACTGCAAATATTGACTCTTTGCATACATTTCATGCAATTGTCAAATAAAAGCTTTTGACAATTATGAAATGCTTGTAATTATGCTTCAGTATACCATAGTAACATCTGACGAAAAGATCTAAAAACACTGAAGCAGCAGACTTTGTGAAAATTAATATTTGTGTCATTCTCAAAACCTTTGGACACGGCTATAGAAGCAGAACCTAATGATTTCTAAGAGTGCTCACAAATGTTTGTTTTTAGCTTAGAACACTGGGTAGATATACCGTATTTATCGGCGTATAACACGCACTTTTTTCCCCTTAAAATCAGGGGAAAGTCGCAGGTGCGTGTTATACGCCGATCCCCGCCGATCCCGATCTGTCAAAATGTCAAAATCGCGGTCCGCGATTTGAAAATGGCGCCGCCGGCGCCGAAGTACAGAGAGCCGGTCCTCGGCTCTTTCCGGCGGCTCTCGTTTACTTTCGGCTCCACTCGTAGTCCCGAGCGGAGCTATCCGAACCTACTCGGATAGCTCCGCTCCGGACTACGAGTGAAACCGAAAGTAAACGAGAGCCGCCGGAAAGAGCCGAGGACCGGCTCTCTGTACTTCGGCGCCGGCGGCGCCATTTTCAAATCGCGGACCGCGATTTTGAAGCCCTGGAAGCAGGGGCAGGGGATACCAGGCTGCACTGGGGCAAGGCTGCACTGGGGAAGGCTGCACTGAGGAAAGGCTGCACTGAGGAAAGGCTGCACTGACGAAGGCTGCACTGGGGAAGGCTGCACTGGGGAAGGCTGCACTGAGGAAAGGCTGCACTGACAAGGCTGCACTGGGGAAGGCTGCACTGACAAGGCTGCACTGGGGAAGGCTGCACTGACAAGGCTGACAAGGCTGCACTGGGGAAGGCTGCACTGACATCGCTGCACTGACATCGCTGCACTGACATCGCTGCACTGACAAGGCTGCACTGACAAGGCTGCAATGAAGGGCATTTAAATGTAAGTTTTTTTCCCTTCAACTTCCCTCCTAAAAGTTTTTTTTCCTTAAAATTCCCTCCTAAATTGGGGTGCGTGTTATACGCCGGTGCGTGTTATACGCCGATAAATACGGTAATTAATCTGAAATTATTCAATATAGGTATTCATTGAAAAAAATCATTCATTTTTGTATTTAAATATGCAGCTAGCACAGCAAGTCTACATACATGGCATTCTTTTATCCTCTGCACAACAAACTAAGAGGGTCAGGGAAATCCTTGGGTTGGAGCAGTGCTGTCAATGCTTACAGGAGAGAGGAGCATAGGGATAATATCATCAGTACTCCGCTATTCCTTCACTGTCCACTCAGAAGGTTGGGACTAACTTGGTGACAAAGCTGTAATGCTTAACCGATTGCTGACTAGACACGCCGATATACGTCGGCAGAAGGGAACAGACAGGTATATTAACGTACCTGTACGTTGCCCTTTAAGAAGTGGCTTGTGGGCGCGCGCCTGCCGCGAGCTCCGCAAGCGTGATCACGTGTCCCGTGGACTCGATGTCCGCGGGGATACCCACAATCGTCTCACGGAGAGGAAGAATGGGGAAATGCTGAAGTAAACAAGCATCTCCCTGTTCTGCTTAGTGACATTGATCACAGCTCCCTGTGATCGGGAGTGGTGTCATGTCACACATAGCCCCTCCCCCCCACAGTTAGAATCACTCCCTAGGACACACTTAACCACTACAGTGCCCACTCCTGGTTAACCCCTTCACTGCCAGTCACATTTACACAGTAATCAATGCATTTTTAATTGCACTGATCACTGTATAAATGTGATTAGTCCCAAAATAGCGCCAAAAGTGTCCAATCTGTCCGCCATAATGTCGCAGACCTGATAAAAATCGCTGATCCCCGCCATTACTAGTAAAAAAAAAAAAAAATTAATAAAAATGTGATAAAACTATCCCCCATTTTGTAGACGCTATAACTTTTGCGCAAACCAATTAATAAACGCTTATTGAGATTTTTTTTACCAAAAATATGTAGAAGAATACGTATCGGCCTAAACTGAGGAAAAAAATTGTTTTTTTATATATTTTTGGGGATATTTATTATAGCAAAAAGTAAAAAAATAATGCGTTTTTTTTAAAACTGTCGCTTTTTTTTTGTTTATAGCGCAAAAAATAAAAACCGCAAATACCACCAAAAGAAAGCTCTATTTGTGGGGAAAAAAGGACGTCAATTTTGTTTGGGAGCCATGTTGCACGATCACGTAATTGTCAGTTAAAGTGACGCAGTGTCGAATCACAAAAAGTGCTCTGGTCTTTTGCCAGCCAAATGGTCCGGGGCTGAAGTGGTTAATGAAGAAGAATTAGGGATAAAACCCTGGCTCCAGGGCCACGATAACCGCCGGCCACGAGCAATCGTGAGCACGAGGGACAGAACATGGAAGTGTGTGTGTAAACACACAAATCCCTGTTCTGTGAGCAGTGACAGATGTTCCTATTAGCTAGGAACCAAGATCTGTCACTTCCTCTAGTCAGTCCCCTCCCCCTTCAGTTAGAATCACCTCCCAGGGAACACAGTTAACCCCTTCACCGCCCCCTAGTGTTAACACCTTCACTGCCAGAGCAATGCATTTTTATAGCACTGATCGCTGAATAAATGCCAATGGTCCCAAAAAAGTGTCAAAATTGTCCGATGTGTCCGCCATAATGTCGCAGTCACAATAAAAATCGCAGGTTGCCGCCATTACTAGGAAAAAAAAAAAAAAATAATAAAAATGCTATAAATCTATCCCCTATTTCGTAGACGCTATAACTTTTGCGCAAACCAATCAATATACGCTTATTGCGATTTTTTTTACTAAAAATATGTAGAAGAATACATATCGGCCTAAACTGAGGAAAAAAAATTGCTTTTTTAAAAAAAAAACGAGGATATTTATTATAGCAAAAAGTACAAAATATTGTGTTTTTTTCAAAATTGGCGGTCTTTTTTTGTTTATAGTGCAAAAAATAAAAACCGCAGAGGTGATCAAATACCACCAAAAGAAAGCTCTATTTGTGGGGGAAAAAGGACGTCAATTGTGTTTGGGTACAGCATCGCATGACCGCGAAATTGTCAGTTAAAGCGACACAGTGCCGTATCGCAAAAAATCAGGTAGGCCCTTGCACTACATAGTTAAAGGTAAATCTAAAAGGAAATTGAACAAGAAAACTGTATAATGTATGGCCAGTTTAGGCAGGATTTAAAATTATAGGCCAAACAGTGACCACTTCTTATGCAGTCACTGTCTGGCAGCACCACTGTATTCAAGAAGCTGCAGCTGCCCGAATACAATAGCTGGCAGTGGAGATTCCTCCATCTACGCTGTTAGCTTGGATGTGGGATTCAGATGCCTGATGAGAGAAAGGCGTGTGGAGGTGTGAACGGCAATCTTTAGTAAAGGAATCTAGTTGGGACCATCTCATATACGATGTGGATGGGGAAATCACTCCCGCTATGCTACTGTATTCTGATGGCGGGGAGCCTTCCCTGCCAGCAGAATAGAATGATTAGTGTTGTCGGCTACAGCCAGTGGCACCGATTGTTTTGGGAACAACCCGACAGGTTCGTTGTACACAAGTCAAATCGATAGATATGTCTACAACCAGCTACCCCATACATGGATCAAAATGTGGCCAATCTCTGCTAAACTGGCTGAATTTCAGTCCATGTATGGCTGGCTAACCACACTTATGTGGGAAAATAAATTAGCTAAAAAATAAAAAAATTAACAATGTGTATACAATTGTGACACATGTCATTGAATTTTATAAAAAATGTACCTGTGACAGACTCACCCGGGACAGAGGCTATTGGAGGGGACTGAATGTGAGCCTCTTGCCAACAGATTATGGGCCCTGGATTTTAAGGGAACAATACTCTACAAGGTGAATTAGAAATCCAGTCTGATCTGTACTAATCAGACTCAATCGTGTATATATGTATATATTGTATTTTGTTTGATTCTGAACTCAACCTGTTAATGGAGTGAGCTGATCACATTAGCCTCCAGGACTGGCTAGGAGACGAACAGTCTAGTCTGGCTTACCACAGGTTCTAAGGGTATTCCACACATTGTTGTATGTTCTAATTAACCCTGTGTTGATGTTTATGGTAATGTGTATTGAATAGTCAATTAGTCTGGGTAAATGATTTAGTAAACTAGCTCATGTTAATTAGGTTACAGTTGTATTGTCAGGAGGAGGTTCCAACGGCATATAAAGCCTTGTAATTTTGATTCTAAATAAAATAGTCCATGTTAGCATCTAAGCAAGTGTCGCCTTGTTTTGTGCTCAGAGCGGTTGGAATATCTGATATCTGTATTCAGACTGGGAGGAAGTGGTATACCGACAGAAACACTCAAGCGGAGTGAGGAACGTTCCGTGACAGTACCTTTCCTTTTTAATCTGCAGCTCTGTAATTTTCTGTAAAATGCAATATGGCAACCTGGAGGAGTTCTGTCCACAGAATGTACACAGAACGCCCCCCAGATATGTCATTTACTGATTTTCCCAGACGACTGCACTTAAATACTAATCAGATTTTGAACATCCCCTGCAACAAAAATGTTGTTTTTGGAGGGACACTTCCAATAGAAAAGCACGTCTAAAGGAATGCAGGCCCTACAGCTTTCCTCATGAGAACCCTGCAGCTGCAGCAGCCGATTGATAATTATAAAAATCACACCCATACAGATTCGCTGAGCGCATGGACACAGGCAAACAGCTATTTCTTCAGAATAACAAAAAGGTAGGAATCTGCACCAAAGTTTGTTAAAATTCTTTTGCAATGTACGTAGATCACCCAGAGGGGGAATGGTTTTTCCCCTACAAAAGTGGAGTTACGCTTTAAGCCGCTGATAAACTGCTACAAGGGTCAGATGTGGGCTTACATCTGTAAGACGTATAACTAAATTGGTGGGCTGTCCCTAAAAGCAATTGTCAGTTCCACTTTCTGTTTTGCCAGTTTTCAAGTCTATGTCAGGTTTACAATAACATTGCTACAAAGAGAACCCTGTATAGATTGTAATTCTATTTTATGCCATCTTCTTTTTTCCAGAAACATTCTTTATTTTCTTTCCAAGTATAGCCATCCTCTTCATACATCTCCTAGACAAAAAAACAATAATACAAATGTTAAGAGAACAGAATAAAATACAATACTATCATTAAAGATATGATTTATATGCTTGCGGGCTGTCTATTGCAGATTTACTACAGCAGAGCGGTCGCGCGTGCTGGATCATGATTTAGCACTTCCAGGTAGGGGCACTTCCATGCGCCGGCCGCCCCGTCTGTGTCGCCATTCGCTACAGCACAAGCCAATCAGCAAGTCCCAGCCAATGATTTATGGCCGAAACGCAACAATCAGCTGAACGAATGACAGAAGAGAGCCCTGTGTGGGTAAACAACACAGAGCTTTCTACAGATAGCAGCAATGTGAGTTTTTTTTTCTCTCCCTGCAAAGCAGGGGAGTAAAAACCAGCACATTGCTTAGTAAAAACAGCATGCAGTACACACACTAAACATTGTTAGGCACACATTTAACCCCTTGATCGCCCTAGATGTTAACCCCTTCCCAGCCAGTGTCAGTACAGTGAAAGTGCATATTATCATTGATCACTGTATTAGTGTCACTGGTGATGTCAGTGTCAGTAGCCCTATCACAGTCCCATTATAAGTCACACTACCATTCGTACTATAAAAATAAATACAACAATTTTAGTATATATATATATATATATATATATATATATATATATATATATATATACACACTATAGTTTGTAGACGCTATGGCTTTCATGCAAACCAATCAATATACACTTATTGGGATTTTTTTTAAGACATGTAGCAGAATACATTTTGGACAAAATTTATGAAGAAATTAGATTTTTTTTTTTTTTTTTTTATGGATATGATCTATAGCAGAAAGTAAAAAATATAATTGTTTTTTTTTTTTCAAATGTTCCAGTTCTTTTTTTGTTTATATCGCAAAGATGATTTGTGTGAAAGAAATATATACATTTAGTCTGTTGTACAGTGTTGCATGACCGAGCAATTACCAGTTAACCGCTTAAGGACCCCCCGCGTACATATACTGTGGCAGGGCAGCTCTTAAGTGCAAAATTACATAACTGTAATTGATTTTTTGTTCCTTGGCTCTGGGGTGCACCGCCAAAGCCCAGCTCCTGCTGTAAATGGACATAGCGGGAGCCAATAAGCAGGTCCGGCGGACCCGATGTCCACCGGAAACCGTTCCAAGAGAGGCAGAACAATGGTCTGCCTATGTAAAAAAAGGCAGTTCGCCATTCTGCTAGTAAGGAAGACAGACAACTTTCTGTTTCTGCTAAGCGAGAACACAGATCTCTGCCTTCCTACAGTTAAACCATCCCCCACACAGTAAGAAAGCACTCCCAGGGAACACATTTAACCCCTTGACCGCCCCTGAGGTTAACCCCTTCCCTGCCATTGTCGTTAGTAGAGTTACAATGCATATTTTTTAGAGCTGATCACTGTATTAGTGTCACCGATTTCCAAAAAGCATCAAGTATGTCAGTTAGGTGTCCGATTTGTTTGCCACAATGTCGCAGTTCCAAAAAAATAAATAAATAAATAAAAAAAAATAAAAAAAGCAGATCGCCACCATTGCTAGTAATAAAAAAAATATATAAATAAAAAGTCCATAAATATATCCCATAGTTTGTAGACACTATAACTTTTGTGCAAACCGATCAATATACGCTTATTGGGAATTTTTTTTTTTTACCAAAAACATGTAGAAGAATACATTTTGGCCTAAACTGATGAAGAAATTTGTTTTTTAAATGTTTTTTATTGGATATGTTTTATAGCAGAAAGTAAAAAAATTTTTTTTATATATATATATATATATATATATATATATTTTTTTTTTTTCAAAATTGTTGGTCTATTTTGTTTATAGCGCAAAAAAACAAAACAAAAACGCAGAGGTGATCAAATACCACCAAAAGAAGCTCTATTTGTGGGAAGAAAGGACATCCATTTTATTTGGGTACAGCGCTGCACGACCGCACAATTGTCAGTTAAAGTGACGCAGTGCCGTATCACAAAAAATGGCCTGGTCATTAAGGGGGGCAAAACCTTCCAGAGCTGAGGTGGATAGTATAAATAAAAATTATTTATAATGGTTCAGTATAGGACCAGGGTAGTTTATCATATTGGTTGTAATTCACAGGGACTTCTAGAATAATTTCTAAAGATTGCATGTACACTCTACAGAGTCACACATCTCGGCTGACTGGCTGAGACACTGACCGATATAAGCGCGAGTTATGATACGGCACTGCTATATACATTGATCCTCTCCCTGTATTACCTTACCAAGCTACAGCACAACTCACAGAAAACACAGTTTAAATGTTTCTAAACTCAAGAACAAAAATTTGATTTATTACAGCTTTACTAGTCTTTAGAAATGGGGACCTATCAATCATCCGCCCAGCCTCTATGTAGAGATCCCACTCCAATCATAGAAGCCATAGTGCAGCTTTTGTGAATGGAGGATCGGGGCAGAAAGGGCTGCATAGTCGGGCTCTCTTGATAAGAGCCTGTGACAGCCTAGAGGATTTAAAATAACAGAAGAGGCATCAACACAAGGGACACTGTCTACAGACTGCAAGTTATGTCCCTTGTGCTGATTTTTCCATTTTTATTTTTTTTATTATTATTTTGGTTTCCACTATTGCGACCTGAAAGTCATGCAATTTTGCCGCAATTTTGATGCAACTGGAAACAATGTCTTTGTACTCTTGAGGTCTATGGACCTCAAGTCGCATCAAAGTGGGACCAAAGTAGTGCACGGACTACTTTAAATTCGCTGCGACTTGAAGTCGCACAGTTATGAATGGTACTCATTGGAAATCATGGGGAACGACTTGTCATGCGACGTTGCAGTCCCACGTCGCATGACAAGTCGCACCATTGGAATCCGAGCCTTAGGCTTTATTACAACAGGTGATTTTAATTCAATGGTATTTTTATTACACCAGGTACTTTTTACATTCATTTTGTTATTTTATGAATAAAACAAGTACTTCCATTTACCTTTTTCCATATAGGCACAGTTGCTTTTAAGGCATTTATACAATATTTCACAGCATCCAGGGAGTCATTCCTGTGTGGCGAGGAAATTGCAATGGCAACACTGGCTTCAATTACTGGAACCAACCTACCAACAATAACATTTTTAGTGATTTTTTTTCCCCATAATTGAATATTTTGTATTTATTTTTTTGTACAAAATTACAAAAGCACCTGATTATTGCAGACAGGTTATCTTGAATACATACAAATGTATCACAAAAATTTCCAAAGTGCAACATAATAAATATAAGTGGAGTAAAGAGGCTCGTCAGCCATGTGAATCATAACATATATGAACAATCACAACTAAATTAAAGACAGTAACGTTTTTTTAATGTGTAAAAACAGGGGGCAATATCCGTGCTAGGATGATAATCAGATAATAAAAAACAAGCAGCTGACATAAATATAATGATTGTAATATACTGTATTTATTGGCGTATAACACTTTTTCACCATAAAAATCGGGTGCAAATAGCGTGTGCGTGTTATACGCCAATACTTCAATTTTAGCTGCCTCTGAGGGGACAGAGATCAGGGCGGGATGAGCGCCGTCAGATTACATTCAGTGAGAATCTCCTGTTTACTTGGCGGCCTCTGTAATAGGAAGCTCCGTCTCCTGGGCCGCCATTGGACCACTGTTCTGTTCGATCAGGCTGCACTGATTTCAATGGTGAGGCTGCTGCATTGAAGGCAATGGTGAGGCTGCTGCATTGAGGCAATGGTGAGGCTGCTGCATTGATGGCACTTGTGGGGCTGCAGATGGGCATTGATCAGGCTGCATTGATGGCAATGGTCAGGCTGCAGATGGGCACTGACTCTTATTTTGCTTGAAAGTTTCTTATTTAAAATGTAGGTTTTTTTCCTGAAACTTCCCTCTTAAAATGAATGTGCGTGTTATACGCCGATAAATACGGTAAATGAAAACACAAAGTCTAAATGTAGCCCTGAAGGTAGGAGATAAATGAGGAGATGGTGGGTATAGATGGACATAGGAATGAAACCCCTCACACCAATTTCAAAGCATAATGAAACAGACACCGCCGTGCTGACAAATATATCTTCTTATCAGAGGTCAGATAAATCAGGCATTGGGGTAGAAGCCACATCCAATAACTACTACAGGCAGCATCATCATCGGCTTTCACATAGGAAACAAAAGAAAGGATCCTCTGTAGTTTCCCTATAGCCAGCAGTGGAACACCATCAGACTCCAGTACCAATCAATGGAAGCGATGTGTACCATATAAGAAAATAAGGAGGCACATAGTGAAGTCCAAAAAAACAATCCTCGATTTATTTAAAAAAAAAGGGGTACTCACAAACGAATGATGAATACAAGCATGTAAATCAAAAAAGACCACAGTGGTAGCGTGCTCACATCATCACCTGATGCATTTCAGCCTATTGGCCATCGTCAGATGATGAGAGTACCCCCTTTTTTTAATAAATCGAGGACTCTTTTTATGGACTTCACTATGTGCCTCCTTGTTTTCTTATATGGTACACAGGTCGGGTGGAACGCACGTGTCGGATGTCAGGAGGGGTGCAGTAACGCGTTTCGGAGCATGCTCAGAAGCTTCTTCTTCAGACCTTGAGTCCATCCTATCTTTTGCCTGGATGGTGACCAAGAACAGCAGGTAACATCAGGTCCCCTTCACGCAGAAGCACCCTATGAACTTTTGCTTTCATATGGACATAGAGCCCGCTCAGGAGTGAGCATGCATGAGTGCCCCTATAGCCAGCAGCTTGCTATGGGGGCACTGGATGGGAAGGGAGAGCCAGAAGCGCCAGTAGTGAACCTGAAGAGAGGAGGATCAGGGCCGCTCTGTGCAAAACCATTGCACAGGGCAGGTAAGTATACCATGTTTGTTATTAAAAAAAAAAAAAATGGAGCAATTATAATCAGGTACTATGTGTTTCAGCAGGGATTTAAAAGCCCTGTGTTAGCAGCACCCTGGATAGTCTGCCTGCTGCTCTCACACACATAGCAGGGTCATCCGTGGTCCAACCCACCCTCTGCACACAGCCCCAATTAACTGCACTGTGCAGGGAGTGTGAGTGCTGTTAATGGGAGCAAAGAAGGGGGGGGGGGGTCCCACTGAAGACCCAGACAACTACATTATGTGTGAGAGCAGAGGTCTGACTCTCCAGTATGCTGCTAGCACATGGTATTTTAACCTTTGCTGCAGCCAATAAAGGGAAGAATAAAAGACATCCTAAGGATGTTCATTACTGCATATATGCAGCCTGACAGCATTATTCTAATAAATTAAGAAGGTTCAATTGGGCTTGAAGACACAAGACAGATGTGTGAGTGACCAAATCACCAGTGCCTTATCCTGCCAGCTAGGTATGACCAACGTGCTGGTGACTGGAGGAGTGTGGACAACCCTCTCTCAGTGAAAATAACACACTTGCCCATTAAGCAAAGTAAGAAAGAACAATCAGTTCAGTGAAACAATTCTCTACTGCTGTGTTTTTAGGTTGCCAAGTCCTGGGTCATGAACAGCCCTGGCTCTTAGCAAAACAACCATGGACTTACCCTAGCCTGTGATGAACCGCTATGTGCTTTACAGTCGGCCATTTCTGTCTGATATCAGACAATATTTTTTTTATTTCCATCTCTGCCATTGGTACGTAAGCCTCATACTCTAAACTCACAACCTTCTTCCCTTCAAAATGATTCCTCGTCGTACCTAGAAGACAATGCAGGATTCATAGGCAGAGAACATGAGGAGGAGTAATTATAGTGGAACAGGTGAAACTGTATCGCAGAACCATTATTTTATTTCTCATTCATAGATGTCTCTCCTTCTTCTGTTGTAAGAGGAAGGAGATGGATCCACCATGTCAAACACAGTTTTGTTTTTACATTCTGACCACTGTGATTAAGTATCACAGCAATCACAATGTACCCAGCCACTGGGAGTGGCTTGGTATGTGGGAGGAGATTTACCAAAACTGGTGCACACAGAATCTGGTGCAGCTGCGCATAGTAACCAATCAGCTTCTAACCTCAGCTTGTTCAATTAAAAAGTAATACTAAACCTAAAAAAAGTTTTGCTTGCATTAAAGTGATTGTAAAAGTAAATAAATAAAAAAAAAATAACAAACATGTCTACACTTACCAACTTTGTGCAATGGAATTGCACAAAGCGGCCGCAAACCTCCTCTATTCAGGTCTCCCGCTGATGCTCCAGGCCCCTCCCCTCTGTCCATTGACACAGACAGCGGGACTCGGCCCCGCCCCCCGCTGCCTCGTCATTGGTTTGACTGACAGCACTGGGAGACAATGGGTCCTCCGAGTGCCCCGGCAAAGCCAGCGAGACCCAGAAGTGAGGGGAGAGAAGACCCTGAGATGTGCCCAGTGCTGGATCCACAGGTAAGTAAAAATACAGAAAGAAGTTGAGATAAAGAAGACTAAGGGTTGGTCAACATCCCTGTGTACAATATACAGAGAGCAAGGTTCCCCCTTGTGGAATTTTAAAGGCTCAGATGGCAATATACCACCAAAAAACAATATAAATGATGAATATAAAAATAGAAATGTATTGTAGTATATACAGTTCAAAGACAAATAACAAACAATGGATAATTGATAAGAAAAAGATGGCCAAGGGTGTGGAGCCCGCACTCCATGTGGTGTCTTTTGACCCCTTACAGCATCAAACCAGTGTATCATATTGATGTGTAATTGTATCAGCCACGTTTTCTTATCAATTATCCTTTTGTTTGTTATTTATCTTTGAACTGTATATACTACAATACATTTCTTTTTTATATTTATCATTTATATTGTTTTTTGGTGGTATATCGCCATCTGGGCCTTTAAAATCCCACAAGGGGGAACCTTGCTCTCTGTATATAGAAAAGTAAAAAGGGGCTGAGGGGGTGATGCTGACACCTAAACATTTTTTAACTTAATACGAATAAATAGGAATGCGTTAAGGTAAAAAATGTTTAGGTTTTACAATCACTTTAAAAGGAGGAAGTAAACTTCCATCTTCGAAATGTACCTATTGGTAAGCCTATAATAAGACTTTCCTAGAGGTAGTGTAAATAGCTCCTAAACGTGCGCCATTTAAGAGATATTTACACTATCTATAGGTAAGCCTTATTATACACTATTTATTGTACATGCAGCCGGTGACATCACTGGCACATGCGCTCTAAAGGAATGGCCACACCTGCTGTTCCTTCAGAGCCCTGTGCCGTGACTGGCGGCTCCCGTGCGTGAGTGACGTCATTGCGGCTTCAGCTAGTCACAAAGTCGGAGTCCGCGAACCCGAAAGCAAGGTGAAGATGGAAGCTGTCTCCAGCGATCGTTTTCAGGTACGTTTCACATAATGTGCTAGTATGCGATGCATACTAGCACATTATGCCTTTGCCTTGCAGGTAAGAAAAAAACATTTTCAGTTTTCCTGTGTCCCGCTTCCCTGTGTGTGAAGTAGAAGAGAGGGGAGAAGAGATCAGCACTGTGCACGGCTGCATCTATTCTCCTCTCTCTTCTTCTTCACACTGAATTCGAGCAGCAGCAGGAGCCATTGGCTCGTGCTGCTGTCAATCAAATGCAGTGAAGAGGAAGTGGGGGGCGGGCCTAAGTCCCAGTGTCTACGTTCATGAAACGCAGCTCCATAGACACACAGGTCGGGAGCGCGCATGCAACGTGTGTCCCCATTGCAAACAGCTTGCTATGAGGGCACACAAAGAGGAGGAGCCATCATCGCCGCCAGGGACCAGAGAAGAAAATTAGGCCTGCTCTTTGCAATACCACTGCACAGAGCAGCTGAGCATAACGTTTATTTTAAATTATTAAAAACGTAGACTTTAGTAACACTTTAACCTTTGACAACACAACCTGGAACCTGATTGGTTACTATGCACAGCTGCACCAGATTCTGTGTGCACCAGCTTTAGTAAATCTCCCCCAATGTGTGTGTATGGAGCTGTCTAGTGACAGCTTGGTACACAGCGGTTTAGGGGTGGCACAGCTGCCCATGATTTTTTCCTTTAGAGTATGTAACAGCAGAACCTATAAAGTTATGTACCTAGAAAGAGGGACACCGCACCACAGCTAGGAGAAACCACCAACTCAGACACTTCATCCACTGAGAGCTTTCCTGATGACACCCTAATGAAGTCTTGAGGCTCCTCACTATCCTCCATTGCAGCTGCAAACCAAAGGGAAAAAGCATTAGGACATTAAACATTAAAGTATAAATAAAGACAAAACTTGGAGATGGATTAGCACATATATTAGTTTTTTTTTTTTGCCATCTCTGCCCCGTTAGGGAGAATCACCCTCTCTATTTGTCCTGTGTAACATTATCATAGAAAGGGAAAGTAAAAGAAAATCTCAAATCTGGGTTGACCCCAGAAAAGTAATAGAGGGGAAATCTACCAGTGGGGACACTAGTTCTAGTGACCTGGGAGTCCCCAAAAAATTCCCCAATTTGCAGGGATTTTCTCTCACTTCCTGTTTTGGCTATAGAACAGGAAATGAAGGTAAATCTCCCAATGGAACACAGATGGCAAAAAAAAAAAACTGACAGGGGTTATAACTCTATCTAAAGTGAAAAAACAAAAACAGATCCTTGAGTTCTACTATAACCACTTCCCCCGTTCAGTGTCATTTTTTCATTTTTCACACACATTAAGATCAGATCATTTTATGCTGAAAAATTACCTAAAACCCCAAACAATTATACATTTTCAGAAAGCAGAGGCCCTTTAGAATAAACATGGTGTTAGTTGCAATTTTTTTTTAATCCAATCAAATGAATATGTTTAGAAAATAATTCATGGTTAACTCTAAACTGATAACCTGTAAAGCTTTTTACAGGCAAGCCCAATTTTGAGGCTTGACATTTTTGGTATCTATGAACTTGATTCTACTTGGTGCAACCCCATTTTTTTTTATCTCACTGAAAAAAAGGGTTTTATATTATGTTTGCGTTTATAACAAATAATTTTAGTACTCACAAACATACTAGAATACCCACATTTTTTGGTGAGATAAAAAAAGATGGGGTTGAATCAAGTAGATAGATACCAAACATGTCAAGACTCAAAATCGTGCTTGCCTGTAAAAGCCTTTTACATTACATACGTTATCAGTTTAGAGTTCGCTACAAATTATTGCTCTCACTCAGATGTACTCGGTGATACCACACGCGCAATTCCCGTTTCCATACGCATTAGAGCTGCACGATTAATCTTTTAAAAAGCACGATTCAACCCCCCTCACGATTCTATGAAACAGTGCAGAGCCGTTCTCTGTTCAGAGCTGTCAAAAAAAAGAAAAGAAAAAAGCTGTCAAATGTTTATCAACATTCTTCAGCTGGCTGGGAGATAAAGAGAAACATTGTAACATTTCGTTCTTTCAGATAAAAGAGAAGAACTTCGGTCTGCAAATGAGCTCTGTTTAACCACTTAAAGATTAATGCCGCGTACACACAATCAGAAATTCCGCCAGCAAAAGTCCGATGTGAGCTTTCGGTCAGAAATTCCGACCATGTGTATGCTCCATCAGACTTTTGCTGGCGGAATTTCCACCAGCAAAAGATTGAGAGCAGGTTCTCTATTTTTCCGTCGGAAAAAGTTCCTATCGGAAATTCCGTTCGTTTGTATGCAATTCCGACGCGCAAAAAAACCATGCATGCTCAGAATCAAGTACGAGATGGAAGCGCTCGGTCTGGATTAGCAGAAGGAGCCCAAAGGGTGGCGCACTTCGTATGGAACTTCCCTTTTCTAGTGCTGTCGTACGTGTTGTACGTCACCGCGTTCTTGACGGTCGAAAAGTTCAGAGAACTTTTGCGTGACCGCGTGCATGCAAGCCAAGCTTGAGCGGAATTCCGTCGGAAAAACCATCCAAGGTTTTTCAGATGAAAATTCCGAGCGCGTGTACGTAGCATAAGCCTTTTTCTGACAATTGTTGCTTACAAGTTAAAATCAGGATTTTTTGCTAGAAAATTACTTAGGACACCCAAACATTACATTTTTTAGCAGATACCCTAAAGAATAAAATGGCAGTTATTGCAATATTTTATGTCAGACTGTATTGGCACAGCGGTCTTTCAAACGCAATTTTTGGAGGAAAAATACACTTCAATTAATTAAAAAAAGCTAAACAGTAAACTTAAGTCAAAAATAAGAGCGCTACCCCGTGCTAGGTTAATACATCATAAACCTATATCCATGACAAAAATCATACTGTATAAATAAATAAAAGTGAAACAATAGTCCATAGAGGGGAGCATGGATTACCTTTTCAGCACTTGGCACTTTGTATTGCACCTATCGGAAATCTTGAAGTTGCACTACAAAGATTTGGAGTTTATGAACTTGAATACACTTTATGGACTATTATTTCACTTTTATTTATTTACCGTATATACTCGAGTATAGGTCGATCCGAATATAAGCCGAGGCCCCTAATTTACTACAAAAACACTGGGAAAACTTATTGACCCGAGTATAAGCCGAGGGTGAGAAATGCAGCAGCTACTGTAAGTGGAAAAAGAGGGTCAACAATGCCCATCTGCAGCTGCATGACTCCCTGTGTCCATTGTATGCCTCCCTGTGTCCTGTGCATGCCTCCCTGTGTCCTGTGCATGCCTCCCTGTGTCCTGTGCATGCCTCCCTGTGTCCTGTGCAAGCCTCCCTGTGTCCTGTGCAAGCCTCCCTGTGTCCTGTGCATGCCTCCCTGTGTCCATTGCATGCCTCCCTGTGTCCTGTGCATGCCTCCCTGTGTCCTGTGCATGCCTCCCTGTGTCCTGTGCATGCCTCCCTGTGTCCTGTGCATGCCTCCCTGTGTCCTGTGCAGTGTCCCTGTGTCCTGTGCATGCCTCCCTGTGTCCTGTGCAGTGTCCCTGTGTCCATTGCATGCCTCCCTGTGTCCTGTGTATACCTCCCTGTGTCCTGTGCATGTCTCCCTGTGTCCATTGCATGCCTCCCTGTGTCCCGTGTATACCTCCCTGTGTCCTGTGCATGTCTCCCTGTGTCCTGTGTATACCTCCCTGTGTCCTGTGCATGCCTCCCTGTGTCCTGTGCATGCCTCCCTGTGTCCTGTGCATGCCTCCCTGTGTCCTGTGCATGCCTCCCTGTGTCCTGTGCATGCCTCCCTGTGTCCTGTGCATGCCTCCCTGTGTCCTGTGCATGCCTCCCTGTGTCCTGTGCATGCCTCCCTGTGTCCTGTGCATGCCTCCCTGTGTCCTGTGCATGCCTCCCTGTGTCCATTGCATGCCTCCCTGTGTCCTGTGTATACCTCCCTGTGTCCTGTGCATGTCTCCCTGTGTCCATTGCATGCCTCCCTGTGTCCTGTGTATACCTCCCTGTGTCCTGTGCATGTCTCCCTGTGTCCATTGCATGCCTCCCTGTGTCCTGTGTATACCTCCCTGTGTCCTGTGCATGTCTCCCTGTGTCCTGTGTATACCTCCCTGTGTCCTGTGCATGCCTCCCTGTGTCCTGTGCATGCCTCCCTGTGTCCTGTGCATGCCTCCCTGTGTCCTGTGCATGTCTCCCTGTGTCCATTGCATGCCTCCCTGTGTCCTGTGTATACCTCCCTGTGTCCTGTGCATGTCTCCCTGTGTCCATTGCATGCCTCCCTGTGTCCTGTGTATACCTCCCTGTGTCCTGTGCATGTCTCCCTGTGTCCATTGCATGCCTCCCTGTGTCCTGTGTATACCTCCCTGTGTCCTGTGCATGTCTTCCTGTGTCCTGTGTATACCTCCCTGTGTCCTGTGCACGTGTCCCTGTGTCCTGTGTATACCTCCCTGTGTCCTGTGCATGCCTCCCTGTGTCCTGTGCATGTCTCCCCGTGTCCTGTGCATGTCTCCCTGTGTCCTGTGTATACCTCCCTGTGTCCTGTGTATACCTCCCTGTGTCCTGTGCATGCCTCCCTGTGTCCTGTGCATGCCTCCCTGTGTCCTGTGCATGCCTCCTTGTGTCCTGTGCATGCCTCCCTGTGTCCTGTGCATGCCTCCCTGTGTCCTGTGCATGCCTCCCTGTGTCCTGTGCATGCCTCCCTGTGTCCTGTGCATGCCTCCCTGTGTCCTGTGCATGCCTCCCTGTGTCCTGTGCATGCCTCCCTGTGTCCTGTGCATGCCTCCTTGTGTCCTGTGCATGCCTCCCTGTGTCCTGTGCATGCCTTCCTGTGTCCTGTGCATGCCTCCCTGTGTCCTGTGCATGCCTCCCTGTGTCCTGTGCATGCCTTCCTGTGTCCTGTGCATGCCTCCCTGTGTCCTGTGCATGTGTCCCTATGTCCACTGCAGCCTCTGTGTGCCGATCTGCAGCCACCATTGCCCAGTCAGCATGTTATAAAAACATTCGGCGGCCATTCCAGTGTTCAAAAGCCGCGCCTCCTCCTTGTTTGTGATAGGCGGAACACTCAATTTCCCAGCAGTCAGTGTTCAGCCTATCACGGACATTCTCTTATCCTCATACCACGGACGAGGATGAGAGTATGTCCGTGATAGGCTGAACACTGACTGCTGGGAAATTGAGTGTTCTGCCTATCACAAACGAGGAGGAGGCACGGCTTTTGAACACTGGAATGGCCGCCGAATGGTATTATCACAGGCTGGCCGCCGTCTGTCTGCAAGACACGCTGATCAGGTAGGCAGACGGTGGTGACTTGAGTATAAGCCGAGGGGGGCACTTTCAGCCTAAAAAAAGGGCTGAAAATCTGGGCTTATACTTGAGTATATGCGGTATACAGTATGATTTTTGTCATGTATATTGGTTTATGATGTATTAACCGCTTCAGCAGAGATCCCGGTTCTCACTCTGTCACGAGCGATCGCGGGAGCCCGGCGGCACTCGCATCAGCTCTGGGAACACGACGCGGGCGCGCTGCCGGAGCCCCTAGTGGCCAAAAGGTGAAGCGTCTTAAGCTGACGTCGTTTTGCCCAGCCGTGCCATTCTGCCGCAGTAAAACTGTGGCGGCTGGTCGGCAAGCGGTTAACCTAGCACGGGGTAGCGCTCTTATTTTTTATTTCATTTTAAAGCACATGCACTTTGAGAGCAGCAACCCACAAGCATTCACTTTTTCACTTTAATATTTATTCATTCGATCACCCATTAGTGCAGGAACATATAGGTGTGCTCCACACATCTATATATTCATCCAACAAACAGTAAAGTTAGCCCATTTTTTTTGTATAATGTGAAAGATGATGTTACGCCACGAAAATCGTGATCTATATTTTAAGCAAAAATATTGCGTTTCTCATTTTAGCCAGAATCGTGCAACTCTAATATGCGTGGCAGGCCCCACTTGTGAGTGTGCATCACATGCATGCATGGGACGGAGTGGGGAAGCTTGCTTTAAACACTATTTTTAAATTATATTTATTTATTACATTTTAGCCTCCCTATGTGACAGCATTGAGCAGGTGACAGATACTCCTTATGGAAACATCAGGGAGACCTCCAATGTTCCTGCAGCCCTTTACTATAGCTAATCAAGCACAGATTGTACTAAATTAACCATGAGTAAAATGGCTTAAAGATGCCAGGTGGTTAAAGAGTATGTACAACCTTGAGATCAGCGCTTGGTTGAGACGTGGTAGTGCAATGGTAATTTTCTAGTGTCCTACTCCTGTAGGTGGCGCCATAAACTCATAGTCAAGAATCAGAAGAACTGAGACAAAGAACTTTCATAACACAGACAACCCCATACCTCAAAGTTCTAGCCACCACTGACAGGAGGAATGACAGCAACTTCGTCCCCAGGGTGCAATCTTATGACCTCATCACCAATCGCAACATATTCCTGACGGACAGCGAGGACCACAAAATCTTGAATAATGCAAAGCCTGTAGAGAAAGACAATTGTTATATTAAAGGAAATATTCATATTTAATACACTAATTTAGATAAACATTGGACATTTTTTTACCAATAAATCCTGTAATCGCATTTGCAATAACGCCACTTATAGAGGCTTCTGCTTGTACAATTCTTCTGAAGAGCCAAGTGCACAGCAAGCTTTCAGCTAATTCTTCTTTAACCACTTACAGACCGGAAGGATTTACCCCCTTTATGACCAGGCCATTTTTTGCGATACGGCACTGCGTCGCTTTAACTGACAATTACGCGGTGATGCGACACTGTACCCAAACAAAATGTATGTACTTTTTTTTCTCACAAATAGAGCTTTCTTTTGGTGGGATTTGATCACCTCTGCGGTTTTTATTTTTTGCCTTATAAACAAAAAAAGAGTGACAATTGTGAAAAAAAAAAAAAATATTTAAACTTTCTGCTATAATAAATATTCCAAATAAAAAAATAAATAAAAATTCTTCATCAGTTTAGACCGATATATATTCTTCTACATATTTTTGGTAAAAAAAAAAAAAAAATGCAATAAGTGTATATTGATTGGATTGCACAAAATTTATAGCATCTACAAAATAGGGGATAGATTTATGGCATTTTTATTAATTTTTTTTTTTTTTTAACTAGTAATGGCGGAGATCTGTTATTTTTAGTGGGGCTGCGACAGACAGATCGGACATTTTTTTGGGACCATTCACAATTATACAGCGATCAACGCTAAAAATAGCCACTGATTACTGTATGAATGTCAGGGAAGGGGTTAACACTAGGGGGCGATCAAGGGGTTAAACGTGTTCCCTCGGTGTGTGTTCTAACTGTGGGGGGGATGGGACTGACTGGGGGAGGAGACCGATCGCTGTTCATATTCAGTATTAGTGGGAAATGTTCCATATCTCAGGTCATGGTGTCACATGTGGTCTCTTACCTTGGGTGCAATGAAGTGATTTTCTCCCACAGTTGCTTGGATGTCGTTTCTTGGGGAACAATTATGTTTTCAGATCGAACGCCAGCGAGTTCGGAACTTTTTGCAAAGTACAACACCACCACCTGTGGATAAAGGGACTTCATTTACAATTTAAACACAACGCAACCATTTTAAAAACATGGCAAAATCAAGCTTTAAGGTGCTGTTTTTTTCCCTCTGATAAAGCATCCATGGTGGATTGTTTTTCATAGGGCAGTTGACAGGTGGCTGGGGAAGAGATATGTCACCTTTTCACTGTTTTAATGCTAAAAAGTCTGCACCGTAACTGCATGGATTGCACTGACCTGGTTGTGGCGTGGCTCCAATGCATTTGAATGAGTCACGTTTGGAGGTAGCATTGCTCCCCAATAAATGCGACAGGGGTTTCATTTTTTTTTTGAAGTGGCTGCATGCTCTTCTTTAAGTGGGTGGTTGAGGGGCGGTAAAACTGTGGCTCAACTGCCTGTTTTCCCATGTACATGGGATGTTTTTACAACCTCTCTTGAACTATTTAACTTGACAGATAGTAACCGATGTTTAAAACGTCCGTTTTGCCACGTTTACATATCGTGTTTAGCAGCGTTTTGCCGTGTTTGCGTTTAGAAGTGTTTTAAAAAAACTTTTTTTTTAAAAAAATAGCCAAAAATGAAAAACGCCTGTAAATAAAACATGGCTAAACGGGAGTTACCGCGTTTAGCAGCGTCTGGCGCTTGAAATGCCGGTAAACTCCGATTCTGAACGCATTTTTTTTTGCGTTTCAGAAAAAGACTCTAAACTCAACTGCCTAGAAACGACTGTAAAGCACCCCGTGTACATGTACTGACAAGAGAACATAGATCACGGTTTCTCAACCTTCTTCCAGTCGGGGGCGCCCTTAAAAAGTATTTTTAGTCTTGAGGCACCCCAGTCCAAGGCTTAGTTCACGTTACTGTCGCGGAACACACGTAAAATCGCACTAGTTCCTGACACACAGACGAATGCTCTGCTCTTTAGGGGTGCCATTCATTCTTAATTGTACCCCACACATTGGAAAACGTGGGGTGCTTTTGGTGCCGTGCAATTTAAAAAACAAAAAGGTTTGTGGATAGGGAACCCCATTGAAATGAATAGGCTGCCCTACACGCAGCCACACAGATGTGAACCAAGGGCCTGCTCACATGTCCGGTTGGAGGGGCGGTAAAATCACACGGTTGAGCTGTTTTTACCACCCACAACTTCCCCCACTTTAGCTGCAGAGGCAGCAGCTGGGGGTGTCCACATGCTGTGGCTGCAGCTGGAGGTATCCCCAGGGTGAATGGGGCTGCACTGCAACTACCCCGCAACTGTGTGCATGGCATGGTTGTGGTGTAGTGATGCTGCATTTATGGGCTTAAAACAGGTGGTGAGGAGACAACATAATGCCTCTTTACCACCCGTGAAATGCCTCTGAAAAGCAATCTGTGTGTGGATTGTTTTTCAGAGGTGCATTGTCCCAATGTGCGGCTGCAGAGATCGGGAAATGTCTCACTACCTGTGATTAGCGCAGCGCATTGCCGACTTCCTGGCGGGCTCTGCATTGTGGGCTGTGCGAACATGCCGGAGCTTATCCTTACAGACAGCCCCCCTCCAGCATACCGACAGCCCCCCGTCCAGCATACAGACAGCCCCCCGTCCAGCATACAGACAGCCCCCCGTCCAGCATACAGACAGCCCCCCGTCCAGCATACAGACAGCCCCCCGTCCAGCATACAGACAGCCCCCCGTCCAGCATACAGACAGCCCCCCGTCCAGCATACAGGCAGCCCCCCGTCCAGCATACAGGCAGCCCCCCGTCCAGCATACAGGCAGCCCCCCGTCCAGCATACAGGCAGCCCCCCGTCCAGCATACAGGCAGCCCCCCGTCCAGCATACAGGCAGCCCCCCGTCCAGCATACAGGCAGCCCCCCGTCCAGCATACAGGCAGCCCCCCGTCCAGCATACAGGCAGCCCCCCGTCCAGCATACAGACAGCCCCCCGTCCAGCATACAGACAGCCCCCCGTCCAGCATACAGACAGCCCCCCGTCCAGCATACAGACAGCCCCCCGTCCAGCATACAGACAGCCCCCCTCCAGCATACAGACAGCCCCCCTCCAGCATACAGACAGCCCCCCTCCAGCATACAGACAGCCTCCGCCCAGCATACAGACAGCCCCCGTCCAGCATACAGACAGCCCCCCGTCCAGCATACAGACAGCCCCCCGTCCAGCATACAGACAGCCCCCCGTCCAGCATACAGACAGCCCCCCTCCAGCATACAGACAGCCCCCCATCCAGCATACAGACAGCCTCCGTCCAGCATACAGACAGCCCCCGTCCAGCATACAGACAGCCCCCGTCCAGCATACAGACAGCCCCCGTCCAGCATACAGACAGCCCCCGTCCAGCATACAGACAGCCCCCGTCCAGCATACAGACAGCCCCCGTCCAGCATACAGGCAGCCCCCGTCCAGCATACCGACAGCCCCCCATCCAGCATACAGACAGCCCCCGTCCAGCATACAGACAGCCCCCGTCCAGCATACAGACAGCCCCCGTCCAGCATACAGACAGCCCCCGTCCAGCATACAGACAGCCCCCGTCCAGCATACAGGCAGCCCCCGTCCAGCATACCGACAGCCCCCCATCCAGCATACAGACAGCCCCCGTCCAGCATACAGACAGCCCCCGTCCAGCATACAGACAGCCCCCCATCCAGCATACAGACAGCCCCCCATCCAGCATACAGACAGCCCCCCATCCAGCATACAGACAGCCCCCCATCCAGCATACAGACAGCCCCCCATCCAGCATACAGACGGCCCCCCTCCAGCATACAGACGGCCCCCGTCCAGCATACAGACGGCCCCCGTCCAGCATACAGACGGCCCCCGTCCAGCATACAGACAGCCCCCCGTCCAGCATACAGACAGCCCCCGTCCAGCATACAGACAGCCCCCGTCCAGCATACAGACAGCCCCCCATCCAGCATACAGACAGCCCCCCATCCAGCATACAGACAGCCCCCCATCCAGCATACAGACGGCCCCCCATCCAGCATACAGACGGCCCCCCTCCAGCATACAGACGGCCCCCGTCCAGCATACAGACGGCCCCCGTCCAGCATACAGACGGCCCCCGTCCAGCATACAGACGGCCCCCGTCCAGCATACAGACGGCCCCCGTCCAGCATACAGACAGCCCCCCGTCCAGCATACAGACAGCCCCCGTCCAGCATACAGACAGCCCCCGTCCAGCATACAGACAGCCCCCGTCCAGCATACAGACAGCCCCCGTCCAGCATACAGACAGCCCCCGTCCAGCATACAGACAGCCCCCGTCCAGCATACAGACAGCCCCCGTCCAGCATACAGACAGCCCCCGTCCAGCATACAGACAGCCCCCGTCCAGCATACCGACGAACCACGAAAGGTCCCCCTTCCTCTTCACTGACCAACTAAGCTCCGATCCTGGCTCAGTGATGCAAAATGCAACCCTTTTCCACCGGTCACGTAACTGACGCACCACAAATAAAAAAAGCTGTAGCAGATGGGCAGCTCGGGACTCCAGGGTGGCTGAGCCCCTCGCGACACCCTGGTCCCCTACATGTGTATGGGCTGTGCCCCTCTGATGGTGACCCTGGTGGTCGAAGTGCAGTCAGTGCAAGGAGTGACAGGCTGATGCTCAAAGTGAGCACACTCAGGAGTCGGGCACAGAACAGTGAATGAGCTGACAAAAGTCCAGGCGCCAGGACACAATTTCTAGTCGCCATGACGACTTGGGATTTGTCGAGCCCAGGGTTAATGTAATTTCAAACATCATTTTGGATATATTCAAATCTTCAGCTTTCATAAACATATTGCCCAGTGATCCTGCTATGAAGGTCCTTGTCAAAGCAATTCCTGTTACATGGTGACAACGCTCCACCCCTGTTCCCCAAGTGTGCTCCTGGGTTGTCACCTTGCCATGCAGACCTCTGATAGTGACTACATGTGGACATTCCAGCATACATTTTTCAGGAATGTTCCACTGTTGCCACCATAGGGAAAAACCACACACAAAAAATACCAAGGACTTTATTACCAAAAACCTGTAAATTGTTTATTATACTCACTGCTATAGCAAACAGACGGGGAGATTTACTAAAACTGGTGTACACAGAATCTGGTGCATCTGTACATTATAGCCAATCAGCTTCTAACTTCAGCTTGTTCATTTAAGCTTTGACAATAAGCCCTCGTTCACATTGAACGCGACTTTGAAATTGTGCGACTTCATCTGAAATAGCATGATTTCAAAGCTACATTTCAGTGCGACTTCTGATGTGACTTGAAATACATCTATGTGGCTTCAGCCCTGGTTCACACTGAGCTGTGGGAATGAAGCTGTGCGAGTTCAGCTGAAATCGCACAATTTCAATCCCGCGTGTCAGTCCCGATTTTGGCAACGATTTCACAAACATCTGTGCGGGTTTCTAGATGTCAATGGAAATCGCGCCCCGAAATCGCAAAAAGTAGTACAGAAACTACTTTTTGAAATCGGTGCAGCGCCGCAAATGCAGTGTCACACTGATTTAGAACGGTGCCATTGCCACCGATTTGACATGTCAAATCGCACCAATGTGAACTAGGGATAATGCACAGATGTCTATTAAGGTCGCACTCGAAGTTGCCAAAAGTAGTGCAGGAACTACGTTAGCACAAATGTGCGGTGTCGCACCGATTGGAACAGTACCATTGCCAGCAATAGGCTGCGACTTGACCTATCAAATCGCTCCAATGTGAACGAGGGCTTAAACCTGGAAGCAGATTGGATACTGTGCACAGCTGCACTAGTTTTAGTAAATCTCGTCCAGAATGTCCTTCTGGTTCACACCGGGGCGGACCCGCTACTTCAGCGAGATTTCAAAGCCGCAAATCAGTGCGATTTGTACATCCAATTTCACTGCCGCTTGCGACTTCATTCAACCGAATCTATGCAAGTTGCAGTGAAATCGAAAAAGAAGTACCGCAGGGACATGAGTGGCAGCAATTTGAATGGAAATGAGGTGCGACTTGCCATGCGATTTATTCGGATCTGTCAATTTGCATGACAAATCGCAGGGGTGTGGACCAGGGCTAAATTGGGGTTCCAGATAACAAGGAAATGCCAGATAAGTTAGGGAAGACCTCTTGCTGGAGTTGATGGAAGGATCTTTCTGTGCCAGGCGACTTGGGAAAGCTGTAGCTGAACCGGTTCTCCCAGATCTGCACAGCGATCTCACCCCGGGACTGTCAGCACAAAGCAAACTCTCATTATCTTCCTCTTCTCCTAATCATTGTATGGGACCCCCCTGTGTACACTGTTACTGCTCCACCATACACCAACACATTGCACTGCCATACACCCCCTTACCTGACAAGTCATGGAGCCAGAGGACAGGGATCACATGGAGCCAGAGGACAGGGATCACATGGAGTCAGAGGACAGGGATCACATGGAGTCAGAGGACAGGGATCACAAGGAGTCAGAGGACAGGGATCACATGGAGTCAGAGGACAGGGATCACATGGAGTCAGAGGACAGGGATCACATGGAGTCAGAGGACAGGGATCACATGGAGTCAGAGGACAGGGATCACATGGAGTCAGAGGACAGGGATCACAAGGAGTCAGAGGACAGGGATCACAAGGAGTCAGAGGACAGGGATCACATGGAGCAGGCTGCACAGTGCACACTGACAAGCAGGAAGAGAACTCAGGCTGGAGACTTTGCCTGCACATTGTGAGCTGCCTGCTGATTGGTGGACCAAAGGAGAGCGAAATGTGATCTGCTCTGTGATTGGTCAGAGGCACTTCCCACCCATACAGTCAGCTGGGAGCACAGGATCTGTCATAGTACACAGAGAGGAATGAATACAAACACTGACAGTGGTGTCTGTTTATGACATCACCGCTGATCGGTTTATGAAACAGATGATCGGGGGGAGAACGATCATCTCCACACACTGAGAAGCTGTCATTGACTGACACAGAAACGCCCAGTTTATGAAGGCAGACATCCCAAGTCTCCTGCAAATCGCAGGAGACTCCCGCATTTGTCTGCGGGCTCACAGACATCTGCCAGTGCCGGGCGATCTACTGGCTGAGCTTGTCACTCAGAAAGACAGAGCAGCCCGAGCGGTGCAACGTTACTGAGCTGGTGACACGCTGCGGCTTTCCTTCCCAGTGTTATGAAATAGACAGCACCCCTGGCTTCCCTCTAGACGTGCACTTCTCCCTTCCTGACACTGCTTGTAGATGAATTGGAATGTGATTATAGAGCATCCCTCTCAGGCTGACTGTTCTTCATGTTCTACACCCCAAGGGATGCCACTGTTTGCTAATTTATATTGCAAATAGAAGTTTTCAGTAGATTATGCCAAAAGCCTTTCTAATATTTGATGTTACAATGGCAGTCCTAGCAGAGTCCTCTGTGAAGAGCTGAGGGGATATGGCAGGAGAACTTGCCAGAATATGACATTATACATTTTATTGCAAATTGAAAGTGTATGTATACCCTAATTTGTCATTTTTACCTACAGATTATAATAAGTCTTATCTGTAGGTAAAATTAATATCTCCTAAACCTGCATTGTTTAGGAGATATTCCCTTTGCATGCTGACGTCAGCGGCGCATGCGCTGTGAATACCCGGCTGAAGGTCCAGCAGATGCTGCCGGACCACGCCGAGAAGAAGCCTCCCGAGCGCATGTGCGGAAGTGACGTCATCGCGGCGGCTTCGGCCACGGAAGAAACGCCGAGGGCAAGATGTCAGCTCCCTCGGCGTGGACCGGGCTGCTATACAGGGGCTTCGTTCTAAGGTAAGTATTTCATAATATGCTAGTATGCGGTGCATGCTATCTCATTATGCCTTTGCCCTATAGGGTTATTCTTTTTTTTTTTTTTAGATGTGCGGGTATACAATCGCTTTAACTTGAAGTTTCCATGTTCCAGCACTTACAGTTTTGCACTCTCCCTTCTCTCTGAAACAGACAGTACTCATTCAAAAAACATTTACTAGTAAAAAAGAAAAATAAGAGACACAGAATGCCTATGTATGTCAAAAACGGCAAACTTTAATTGGCATTGATCAGGCTGCATTTAATTGGGGGGGCGGAGCCGGCGCATCTCCTCCATGAGATGAGTTTTTGCAGGTTGGGATGTCTGTGAAGCTGTGATCTGAGCACTTCATTGGCGATCTGTCAGGATTCACACTCCCAGCTCAGAGGTGGAGAATCAGGGAGTGAAGAGAGAATCCTGGGGGAAGGAGGAAGATTTTTGACTTCCTCCTTCTTCGTTCAGACCCCCGAAGACAGTAGCCATGCCCCCCTGTCATGTCTATGTATTAGGGTTGCCACCTCATCCCTTTAAACCCAAGCACATATTAATTACACAGGTTCTGAGGCTAATTTAATGCAGATAAGGCACCAAGTGAGTTTAATTACCACCTTAATCAGCCACAGAACCTGTGTAATTAATATGTGTTCAGGTTTAAAGGGATGAGGTGGCAACCCTGCTATGTATGTGTGTGTGTGTATACTGTATAGTGTGGGGGACAGATAATTTGTTAACTAGGTGGGCGGTCTCCTCTGAGAATGTCCGTGTACAGAGCAGTGATAATTCATCACTGATTAATAAACGGACATCTTTGTGTTTCGGTGAATTTCTGGTACTGTATTCTCGCAATATCTCACAAGATTCCAGTATCAGGGGCGATCTCCACTGTTTGAAGCGTTTGTAGATCACTTCAAACAGTGGAGGACGCCCCTGATACTGACACCGAGATATCCAAAGCAGAAGCAAGCTACACCACTTCATAAACTGGTACCCAGAGGAGAGAGATCTCCACTGAAAATGCCAGAGAACTCAGCGGTGGATATTTTCCACTGCTTCATAAAACAAACACCTCTGTACATTACATACAACTCTGTCATGTCCAGCAAAGTTAGCTCTTATCAAGCAGCCAAGGACATCTTTTTCTCAGGATCACAAAGCATAACAACCAGTGAATAGTCCATCCCTGCACTGAGGTGTATACAGTATATACTTATGATATAGTGATAGCATGTAAAAAGGAAAAAAAAATATTTTTTTCTTGAATATCCACTTCCAGTCTGGGCCTTTTTTGGCGCTTTTTGTTTACATGTAACAATGAGTAACAATCAGTATTTTTTTTTTAATGCAGACGCCCTGGAGCATGGGCTAGCATAAAGGAGATAATACTACAATAAAGACCAACAACCATTATATTCCTTTTTTTATAACAATTTATTTATTTTGGAAAATTACATTTAGGCCACGATGTTGTTCAAGGGGTAACCTTATAATGAAATAACGCAACTTCAAATAATTATAAAGCCATCTTGGCTATAATACATCAACTCAAATTTTACACTGTGTCCATCCAGACAATGCTGGACTACTATTCCCCACCGGCTGAGGCCAAGAAAGAAACCCTTGGCTGAGGTCCCCCCAACATCGCAGCACTTTCAATTAAACTTTGCAGGCCCATATTGAATATGTCCAGACCTATGTCTGACAAGTGAACTAAATCCTTCCTAAATAACCCAGGAACGAAATCTTCAAGCTCCAAGTGGCGGAAGGACACACCTCCCGAGGACACTAAAAAGTTATGTATGGTCCTATATCTCTGAATCTTATCCACGTAAAATAAATTCCCAGAAGGGGACCAAAGGAGTCTAGGAATCATTTAGGAGAAGGCCAAATTGGTACTTGGAAACAAAAGTTTAATGGAATAAATATCCTGCTTCATTTCACAAAGGAGCTCCCATGTTCTTATTTTACCAACATCATTTGCTCCAACGTGAAGAACTAGAACCTGAGGAGAAGGCCAAACTGTGGATAAGTGAATTAGGTGGTCTTTAAGATTACGCCATCTGAGGCCCCTAACTCCAGACCATAAAACTTTAAAGACATTACTATCCAAACCTAAATTGTTTGTATAAATCCTGGATGCAGCCTGTTTTTCAGCCCAGAAAATGTAGGAGTGGCCTACTATCCAGAAAAATAGAAAATCAAACAATTAACAATTCAGGGCGGACATAAATTTTATATCTATTACTAGCCCACCTACCAACCCTTTTTTGACCTTTAGGAGAGAAACCCAACAAATTGGCTGTGGTGGCGGCCCCAATCCTAAATGAATGTGATGAGAATCCGAGACCTAGTAGGTTAAGGCGCTTGAGGCATGAGGATAGCACCGCAGAAGACTGGTATCGGGACAAAGGGGATAAGTCCTGGTGGATAAAAAAAGGAACTATCAGATGGGGGCCTTACTGACATATAACTGGCAGTATGCGACACCGGGCAAACCAACTTATTAGGGGATTTACCCAGATATATCCACTGACCATTGCCCAAACCAAAAGTTTTGGACCGGCAGATAAACAAATGTAAGCAATCTGATTCCATAAACACATGAGAAAACAGCAGGAAGGCTGAAGATGATTTGTTTTGCACTGTAAGTTCTCCAACTCTAAGGGCACCAAAAAAGGTAACAGAAAAGGCTGCCCTGAAAAGCAGAAGTTCAAATTCAGTAAAACAAATCTCTTCTAATATAAAGAGTAGTTTGATTAATAGATTAACTGAAATGGGACGTCTACAATCCTGGGTAGGGCATGAATTCTTGAATCCTTTGAGGACCTGACTAACCTGAAAAAAAGGAGGACAGGGCTGGCATGCCTGCAAATTTTAGAAAAAAGGAAACACCTGCCAACACCTTGCTAATGGAGGCAGGACTAAGGCCAGACTGAATTAGAAAAGACACAAAAGCTAAAGAGACATACGCGTTCACTTCCAAGACATCTATACTCCTGCAAGAGCAAAAAGAACAACATTTTGACCAGGCCAGACTATATTCCAGCCATGTCTTAGGTGCTACCGAGTTCCGAAGATGTGCAGAGATCAGTCCCAGATCAAGCCCCAGAGGAAATCCGGGCAAGGGGTTCCACACTGATCCACCGATGGGGCCAACTCCCGGAATCTCCGGAACTGTAAACGAGATAAGGCGTCAGCTATGTTATTATCAATCCCAGGAATATGCCAGGCTTTTAACCAGATATTGAATCTCATGCAGTGCAACACTAAAAAACGTAAAAGTTTGATAACTAGCTCTGACCTAGATGAAAGCATATTGATAGCAAATAGTACACATTTATTATCTGTATTTACAATAATCCTGCGATTCACAAAGTGTTCTTTCCAGAGCACAATTGAAACTATAACCGGAAACAACTCAAGGAGAACTATATTGTGCAAAATGTCTTGTTGCAACCAACTAGAGTGCCACCTAGAAGCACACCAATGGCCATCCAGAAAGGCGCCGAAACCGGATGAACCAGCAGCGTCTGTAAAGAAATTTAACTGAAAATCATTTGTAAAGGATTGTTGCCACACTGTGGACCCATGGAAGTTGCAAAGAAACGAATCCCAGATTTTTAAATCTTCTTTGACACTTTTAGAGATGCAAACATGAGAACAAGGGTTCTTAAAACCTTTAATAGCCAAAGCAAAACATCTGGAAAAAATTCTAGCTATGGGAATAACCCTAGCTGCAAATGCAAAAAGACCCAAAAGGGATTGGGCCTCTTTTAACAAAACTTTGCTCTTTGACAAGAATAACGAGATCATTATTCTCATACGATGCAATTTATCCCCAGGCAATCTGAACTCCATCGATGATGAGTCGATAGTGATCCCCAAAAATTGTAAAGTGGATGTAGAAAAGACAGTTTTTTTATGAGCAATGGGAATACCAAAGGAATCACAAATATGAAAAAATTTGTTCAGCAATTCCGAACATATGGGGGAGTCTGCTGGGCCCAAAAAAAAAAATCGTCTAAATAATGTAGAATACCCCCAATATGGGAACATTCAGACAGAACCCAGTGCAAAAATTTTGAGAAAGACTCAAAATAAAAGCACGATAACGAGAAACCCATGGGCATACATTTATCAAAATAAAATTGGTCCTGAAAATGGAAACCCAGGGAATTGAATCCTTGTGGATGCACTGGTAGCAGGCGAAAGGCAGATTTGATGTCCGCTTTTGCTAACAGTGCACCGTGACCAAAGTGACGTAAAAGCTCTAGTGCTTCATCAAAGGAAGAGTATGAAACAGGAGCTATAACCTCTGCAACCTCATCATTAAGTGAAGCGTCCTCTGGATATGATAAATGGTGAATGAGCCTGAAACTACCGTGTTCTCTTTTAGGAACAATGCCCAAGGGGGAGAGACGGAAGTTTTTAAAAGGTGGGCAAGAAAATGGGCCAGCTACTCTTCCTTCTGCCACTTCCTTAGAGCTTTTTTCTTGTACAATTTCAGGTTGACTCATAGCAGAGCGTAAATTCCTAACCAAAGTGCATCCAGTCCCTGCAAAGGAGGGGACCAAGAATCCGTCCTTAAAACCATCAGTTAGCAACCGTGCCATTGTGCGGTCTGGATAATGATCTAACCACGGTTGCATGCTTAGCAGGCTCACCGGCGTCTTGGCCTTTTCCACCAGCATCGCGTGAAAAGGATGGGAGAGAAGCTGCTGATGATTTTTTGAAACATCTACTCGCAGAATGGTTCCCATTGCAGTAAGAGCACTCATGCCTATACCTACAGTTTAATAAGAATTTGCATTATCCTTCATTAAAGGCAAAACAGAAGCCTTTACGAAAGACATTTTGTGGGCTAGGCACTGTTCTAGGTGTGAATTGCGGCTTTTGTGGAAGCATGAGATTCAACCATAGACCCACATCCTTGCATCCCCATTGCAAGGTAGGGTGAACTGCTAATTTCTGCCTAAAATTCTCATCATAGGTGAACCAGGCTGTACCGCCAAAATTACGGAAGGCTTCAGAAACTATGTCCATGTGTTGAAAAAGGCCTGAACATTTCTCAGGAAATTGTTCTCCGAACACAGCTACGGAAATGCAAAAAGCCTGCAGCCAATTCTGAAAGGTTTTGGGGACAGCCCTCCGCCTATCCTCTTCTGTGCGCTCATCTGATTTCCTGTCAGATTTAGCTAGAAACTCTTTGGAAGCTGGCAATAATGACAACAGATCAATAAAATCACCCCCGCAAATTTTTTCTTTGACAGAGGTGGATAAGTGGAAACCTAGCGGTGATATTTCACATGGCATAGGCGCCTTAAAGGAGGACTCTGCAACTATAGAATGAGCAGAGCATGCAGAAGGCATAACAGATTTGCAAACCTGAACCGGCTTGCGGGCCATGCCACCTGTACTATTTTTAAAATTCTCACCAAGGGGGTTCTCTATCATATTATGCCAAATTGGACTTATATCATGTATCTCATTCTGTTGAAAAAAGTTCTCATCCTGCTGTAAAAAAGCACCATATAACTGTGCCCCTTTTAAATCATTACTAGTATCAGTATCATTCAAAGCACCAGAATACTGTGCTCCTTCAGCCTGCTCAACAAAAGCACCAACTGTGTGTGCCCCTTTAAGCTTGTGTAACATACTAGATAAGGTTTTAACAAGGGAGCAGCAGATGCAGGCTGAGTAGCGGTATCCTTTTCCATTGGAGGTGCATTCCTGTGAGGAACGCTGCCAGCTCTCTCCTTTCCTTTGAGCTGAGGAGAAGCCTCCGTTCTCTGCCTCTTCTTTCTTTCTCCCTGGCTGCTGGCGCGGACTGCGCATGCCCGCTTCTGGCTCCTCCATCTTTTCCTGGGCTGTAACATTCGACGGCCCGGGCAGAGTCTCGGAACGTCCGTCCTCCAGGCATTGTATAAGCCACTCCTCACCTCCGGAGCCTTCAGCTTTTTCTATGAGGCGGCGGAGCAAGCTCTCCCTCCTCTCAGGTGAGCGGCGCTTCATACTTCCGAGTCCCGGTCTGGTTCCACAGGGTCTGCTTGCTTAACGGCCGGACTGCCCCTTTTATTTTCTTCAGAAACGCGGGCTATGCAAACCGCCAATCTCCTTCAATCAGCTGCTTGTTGCTGCGCAGGAGAAGCTGCTGCTGTAACCAATAGCAATCCTACAGAAAACATAAGGAAACATGCATTCCCCTTTGAGCTCTCCCATGTTGGTCCTGCATATTGCATGGACCTGTCAGGGATACTGAATAAAAAATTCATGGAGGTCGGATCAAAAAAATGTTCTGCCAGAGGTCCATTTTGCAAATTTTTGTGATGACTCTCCACATCACAGCCCCCATTTTCTTACCACAATTCCCTTCTTACGTCAGTATCCCATGCCCCCCCCCCCCCCCACAGTGGTGTCCTCTACCCTCCTTTACAGCATTCCCTTCCCACAGCAGTTTTCTCTGCCCCCTTCACATCACAGCCCCCCTTGGCTCTGTCCCACCTTCACATCACAGCCCCTCACAGCTCTGTCCTCATAATTTACATTGCAGCACCTGCAGCTCTGCCCCCTTGGCTCTGCCCCCCTTCACATCACAACCCCCCTTGGCTCTGTCCCCCTTCACATCACAGCCCCCCCTTGGCTCTGTCCCCCTTCACATCACAGCCCCCCCTTGGCTCTGTCCCCCTTCACATCACAGCCCCTCACAGCTCTGTCCTCATAATTTACATTGCAGCACCTGCAGCTCTGCCCCCTTGGCTCTGCCCCCCTTCACATCACAACCCCCTTGGCTCTGTCCCCCTTCACATCACAGCCCCCCCTTGGCTCTGTCCCCCTTCACATCACAGCCCCCCTTGGCTCTGCCCCCCTTCACATCACAGCCCCTCCTTGGCTCTGTCCCCCTTCACATCACAGCCCCCCTTGGCTCTGCCCCCAGTTCACATCACAGCCCCCCTTGGCTCTGTCCCCCCTTCACATCACAGCCCCCCTTGGCTCTGTCCCCCTTCACATCACAGCCCCCCTTGGCTCTGTCCCCCCTTCACATCACAGCCCCCCTTGGCTCTGTCCCCCTTCACATCACAGCCCCCCTTAGCTCTGCCCCCCCTTGGCTCTGTCCCCCCTTCACATCACAGCCCCTCACAGCTCTGTCCTCATAATTTACATTGCAGCCCCTGCAGCTCTGCCCCCTTAGCTCTGCCCTCCCCCCTTCACATTACAGCCCCTGCAGCTCTGTCCTCCATTCACATTACCGCCCCCCATATCTCTGTCCCCCCAATTTATACTGTAGCTTTTGCAGCTCTGCCCCCCATTCACATTAAAGCCCCCCAAATCTCTGTCTCCCCAATTTACATTGCAGCCCCTGCAGCTCTCCACCCCCCCCCATTCACATTACCACTACTGAAGCTCTGCCCCCCCATTCACATTACTGCCCCCCTAGCTCTGACCTCCCAATTTACATTGCAGCCCCTGAAGCTCTGCCCCCCCCCCATTCACATTACAACCCCTGCAGCTTTGCCCCTCCTATTCACATTACAACCCCTGTCAGTATCCTCTGCCCCCCCTCCACAGTGGTATCCTCTGCCCTCCTTTACAGCATCCCCTACCCATTCACATTACAGCCCCTGCAGCTCTGCCCCATTCACATTACTGCCCCCATAGCTCTGTCCCCTCAATTTACATTTCAGCTCCTGCAGCTCTGCTCCCCACAGCTCTGTCCCCCCAATTTACATTGCAGCCCCTGCAGCTCTGCCCCCCCCCCACATTCACATTATGCCCTTGCAGCTTTGTCCTGCCCACCCCTGCCCATTCACATTATAGCCCCTGCAGCGCTCTGTTCCTCCCCCCATTCACATTACAGCCCCTGCAGCTCTGCCTCCCCCCATTCAAACTACACCCCCTGCAGCTCTGTCCCCCATTCATATTACAGCCCCTGCAGCTCTGCCCCCCTATTCATATTACAGCCCCTGCAGCTCTGCCCCCCCATTCATATTACAGCCCCTGCAGCTCTGCCCGCCCCCCATTCACATTACAGCCCCTGCAGTTCTGCCCCCCCTATTATATTACAGCCCCTGCAAATCTGTCCTAGTATCCTCCCCCATTCATATTACATACCCTGCAGCTCTGCCCACCCCCCCCCCCCCATTCATATTACAGCCCCTGCATCTCTGTCCTTTCACTCTCCTACCTTACTCGGGCACGGAGCAGACAGCGGGATTAAAGACAGCTCTGGTTGAAGGGGCGGAATCGGCAGCTGCTGGAGTTTACTTCTTTGCTGGGACCGCCCTGCATCCTAACAACCAAACACTGGCTGATTAACTTCAAAAGTTAACTCTGGCAGCTCCTGCAGCCGCCCTTCATCTAAGCAGCTGTGTCCCCCGGTCATCTAGCCTGCCTCTCCGCTCTGCTTTGATACTCACAGCAGTGATGGAGGCTGAGGCTGAAAACAGTGGAACCATGGCGGCCTAATGGGAAAATGACACGGACCGGGCCATGCCTGGACCGCCGGTCACCATTCAAGGACACCTGCCCTAGAGAATAAATTGGTGGGTTCTGCAATTTTTTTTGTCACAGGATATTTGTGCAGCAGTTTTTCAAATGCAATTTTTTTGGAAAAAGTACACTTTTGTGAATTTTATTGTCCCATCAAAAAAAAAACAGTACCTAACCCAATTTTCTTGCAAAATATAAAATATGATGTTATGCCAAGTAAATAGATACCAAACATGTCACACTTTAAAATTGCACACACCCGAGCAACAGTGACAAACAACACCAATTTTACTATCTATAGCCACTTGATCTCCAGAAGATTTACCCCCTTCCTGACCAGGCCATTTTTTGCGATATGGCACTGCGTTACTTTAAATGACCATTTCTGTTATAAAACACATCCCATAATTTAAAAAAAAAAAAAATCTAATTTCTTCATCAGTTTAGGCAAATTTTGCTACATATTTTTTGTAAAAAAAATCCCAATAAGCATATTTTGATTGTTTTGGGCAAACGTTATAGTGTCTACAAACTATGGGATATATACTGGAATTTTCATTTATATATTTTGTTTTACTAGTAATGGCGGTGATCATCGACTTATAGCGGGACTGCAAAATTTGCGACGAACAAACTGGACACTAACTGACCCGTTTGACACTTTTTTGGGGACCAGTGACACTAATACAGTGATCATGCTAAAAAATATGCACTGTCACTGTACTGACACTGACTGGGTAGGGGTTAGCATCAGGTGAGATCAAAGGGTTAAATGTGTGCCTAACTACTGTAGTGTTTTGTTTTTTTTACTGTGGGGGAAGTGCTTTTACTTGGGGAAGGCATGGATCCATGTCTCTGCTTTGCAGGAACACAGGTTTCGTGCATTCCCTACTGACAGAACGGAAATCTGCCTTGTTTACATGCTGTTCTGCCTCCGTACTAAATGATCAGCTGGTTCCAGCAGACACTGAGTCATTCATGTCCACTACCCAGAAGTGTAGGATCATATATATAAAGTATCTGACAAAAGTGAGCACACCCCTCACATTATTGTAAATATTTTATTATATCTTTTCATGTGACAACACTGAAGAAATGACACTTTGCTACAATGTAAAGTAGTGAGTGTACAGTTTGTATAACAGTGTACATTTACTGTCCTCTGAAAATAACTCAACACACAGCCATTAATGTCTAAACTGCTGGCAACAAAAGTGAGTACACCCCTAAGTGAAAATGTCCAAATTGGGCCCAATTAGCCATTTTCCCTCCCCGGTGTCATGTGACTCATTAGTGTTACAAGGTCTCAGGTGTGAATGGGGAGCAGGTGTGTTACATTTGGTGTTATCGCTCTCACTCTCTCATACTGATCACTGAAAGTTCAACATGGCACCTCATGGCAAAGAACACTCCGAGGATCTGAAATAAAGAATTGTTGCTCTACATAAAGATGTCCTAGGCTATAAGATTGCCAAGACCCTGAAACTGACCTGCAGCACGGTAGCCAAGACCATACAGCGGTTTATCAGGACAGGTTCCAGTCAGAACAGGCCTCAACATAATTGGCCAAAGAAGTTGAGTGCACGTGCTCAGCGTCATATTCAGAGGTTTTCTTTGGGAAATAGACGTATGAGTTCGGCCAGCATTGCTGCAGAGGTTGAAGGGGTGGGGGGGTCAGCCTGTCAGTTCTCAGACCATACGCCGCACACTGCATCAAATTGGTCTGCATGGCTGTCTTCCCAGAAGGAAGCCTCTTCTAAAGATGTTGCACAAGAAAGCCCGCAAACAGTTTTCTGAAGACAAGCAGACTAAGGACATGGATTACTGGAACCATGTCTTGTGGTCTGATGAGACCAAGATAAACGTATTTGGTTCAGATGGTGTTAAGCGTGTGTGGCGGCAACCAGGGGAGGTAAACAAAGACAAGTGTGTCTTGCCTACAGTCAAGCATGGTGGTGGGAGTGTCATGGTCTGGGGCTGCATGAGTGCTGCCGGCACTGGGGAGCTACAGTTCATTGAGGGAACCATGAATGTCAACATGTACTGTGACATGATCAGAATCCCAAAACTATACCTCTCACATGTGTACAGATAGAGACTAATATAAATTGTGTAAAATAATGGGTCAGAGCAGCATAATGCCTATGACCCTCTACTTATACATAAAAATAATAGTGTCATAAAAAAAATTATTTTTATCATGAAAAAAATTTCAAATGGGATCCCATTTCAAGAAGTCTTTTCGACGAAACATGTCTGGGGCATGGTCAAACGGCCTTCCATCGCACTGACATTAGATGCCGCTGTCTGAGGAGGACTACACCGATCGGGTGGCTGGGCCTTAGAAGGTTGGGTGAGAGATACACCAGTTTACACTTCAGGTCCGCTGTGACCGCGGTGCACCGTTGGATCACTGATCCTGTTGCTTGCTGTGCTTGCTGTGGATTTTTTTAAAGGCTTTTATGTTTCAGTTTAAAAGTGAGTGTAACCATTGAAGTGTGTTTGAAGTGATTTTAATAAATCTGTCAAAATGGTATCACGCTATGTGGAGCACTTTATTCATTTTTTCACATATGGAGCTGGCTTTATTGGATTCACGGTTCATCACATGCAACCCAGGTGTGGTTCAATTGCTGTTTTGCCGAACACGAGAGTGGGAGGCTACACAATCTGGTGAGTGCGCTCTTCAGAGGGAGTGGTGTCACTATCATGGTGGTGTGGTGGAAGAGTAGAATATTTTTCACACAAGAAGATTGAAAAACAACTGTTGAACTTGATCATTTATCTCTTGTAATTTATTATCTATAGTGACACTTTTCACTGGCTGTTAAAGAAATGTTTTGCATGATAAAAATAATTTTTTTCGTGACACTATTATTATTATTTTTATGTATAAGAAGAGGGTCATAGGCATTATGCTGCTCTGACCCATTATTTTACACAATTTATATTAGCGTTGTTGTCTCTATCTGTACACATGTGAGAGGTATAGTTTTGGGATTCTGATCAATTTACGTATTTTTTTAAGTGGCAGCTTTTTTCACTGTACACTATGTATGTACACACATTTTGTATTCATTTTACACATCTTTTATACAGTTTTGCACTTTTCTTTGGTGCAGTGGAGTAAGAGGGATTCAGGGGCGGTTTATTTGTATATCTCTTGCTACAAACCATGTACTGTGACATACTGAAGCAGAGCAGGACCCCCTCCCTTCGAAGGGGGTCCTGCTCTGGGCCAATTTACACTGGGCCACAGGACCGTGTTCCAACTTGATAATGACCTCAAACACACCTCCAAGACAACCACTGCCTTGCTAAAGAAGCTGAGGGTAAAGGTGATGGACTGGCCAAGCATGTCTCCAGACCTAAACCCTATTGAGCATCTGTGGGGCATCCTCACACAGAAGGTGGAGGAGCGCAAGGTCTCTAATGCCGCGTACACACGGTCGGACTTTTCATCTACAAAAGTCCGACAGCCGGTCCGACAGACTTTCGGCGGACTTTCGGCGGACTTGCGGCGGACTTGTTGCAGACTTTCTAACGAACGGACTTGCCTACACACGACCACACAAAAGTCCGACGGATTCGTACGTGATGACGTACACCGGACTAAAATAAGGAAGTTGATAGCCAGTATCCAATAGCTGCCCTAGCGTGGCTTTTTGTCCGTCGGACTAGCACACAGACGAGCGGATTTCGGGGTCCGTCGTAGTTACGACGTAAAGATTTGAAGCATGTTTCAAATCTAAAGTACGTCGGATTTGAGGCTAAAAAAGTACGTTGAAAGTCCGGAGAAGCCCACACACGATCGGATTACCAGCCAGCTTTAGTCCGTCAGCGTCCGTTGGACTTTTGTAGCTGAAAAGTCCGACCGTGTGTACGCGGCATAACATTCACCAGCTCCATGATGTCGTCATGGAGGAGTGGACGAGGACTCCAGTGGCAACCTGTGAAGCTCTCGTGAACTCCATGCCCAAGAGGGTTAAAGTGATTGTAAACCCTCATTTTTTTATTTTTTTAAAATAACATACATATCATACTTATCTCTACTGTGCAGCTCGTTTGGCACAGAGTGGCCCCGATCATCCTCTTCTGGAGCCCCCGGAGGCTCTTGCGGCTCCTCCCCGCATCAGATAACCCCCTATGAGAAGCGCTCCCCCGAGGGGGTTAACTTGCTCCCGAGTCCAGCATTTGCGTCCATAGAGGTTAACTTGCTCCCGAGTCCAGCATTTGCGTCCATAGACGCGAATGCCGGACTCGGCCCCGCCCCCAGTCACCCGCGTCATTGGATTTGATTAACAGCAGCGGGAGCCAATGGCTGCGCTGCTATCAATCTATCCAATCAAGAGCCAGGACCCCGTGGAGAGAGGGAGAGTGTGTCTCCGCTGAGTGAATGAAGGGGCTCAGGTAAGTAAAAGGGGGGGCTGGGGGGCCGGTCATTGCCAGGTGTTTTTTCACTTTAATGCATATGATGCATTAACGTGAAAAAACACAAGGGTTTACAATCCCTTTAAGGCAGTGCTGGAAAATCATGGTGGCCATGAGTGGCGTCGCTACAGGGTGGCTATTGAGGCTAAAGCCTTGAATCTGGGGCCCATAGCCCCAACTCTCGTACTGTAGGGGTCCCTGCCTAACTAGCGGGCTGTGGCCTCTCTGCAGCTGGGCCACAGGTGCGGCGGGCGGGCTGCATGAGAGCCGAGCAGGTGAATGACAGAAGCAGGGAGGATGAACAGAGATGACATCATCTCTCTCTGCCTGCCCCGCATTACCGCTCTTCTGCCCTCAAAGCCAGGCCTCTTCAATGTCAGAGCGAGATGTGGTGGGGAGCAGTGAGATGACATCATCTCTCACTGCCCACCTCGCATCACCGCTCACCTGCCCTCACTAATATGTAAAGTGCTGCCAGCTTGCCACCAATGCAGCGACAATGCACATTTGGTGGCACTGGTTGGCATGGCAAGTATCAATCCACAAAAAATGGCAGGCGATCATCCACATCAGGTGGCAGGTGATGGTGGCAAGTGACAATCCACATCTGGTGCCAGGCAACAGTGGCAAGTGACAATCCACATCTGGTGGCAGGTGACGTGACAATCTGCAAATGGTGGCAGGTGATGAGGCAAGTGACAATCCACATCAGGTGGCAGGCGACGGTGGCAAGTGACAATCCACATCTGGTGGCAGGCAACGGTGGCAAGTAACAAGCTGCACCTGGTCACAGGCAACGGTGGCAAGTGACAAGCTGCATCTGGTGGCAGGAGATGTGGCAAGTGACACACCCAGGGCTTCCGCTGATTCTGCATTATGGTGAGTTGAACCACTTCATTTTATATTACAATGTATTAATAGAAATTAAAGCACCAACACCAGCCATTGCCCGCAAAAAATTGCTTATCACTCGTGTTTTTTGCGCTATTAACAAAAAAAAGAGCGACAATTATGAAAAAAAAAAATATTTTTTACTTTTTGCTATAATAAATATCTCCAAAAAAAAAGGTAAAAAAAAACGAAATTTGGTTCATCAATTTAGGCCGATATGTATTCTTGTTGGATCTGTTTGTTTGCATACACAGGTCCCCGTTCTGGGTCTCTGTAGAGTGATCGCGGGTCGTCAGCAAACATTGCGGCCACTTGCCAGGCGCATCGGCTCTGGCATGGCGTGCGCCCCCCATAACGCTCTTAAAGTGGCCAACGCACCCCTACGGCGATTTCTGCGCAGCCGTGCCAACCTGCCGTAGTATAATGACGGCGGCTGGTTGGCAAGCTGTTAAATTTGGTTTCTTTCTACTGTAACTGTACTGGCTGACTTCTGCTGACATTATCTGGGCTTCTTACAAAAAAATAAATAAATTACAAGTCACATGCTGGAAAGTATTTTTGTTGCACAGGATTCCACAAACGTTTAGGTATGCACTAGCAGACTTGTACACTTAATTTTTAACTTCTGGTCTCTAATTTTTATATACCATCCAAAACTGGTTTAGATTCAAGAGGGCCGACTATATAGCATCTTTGGTTCTTTGCCTTTTTTATGTCTTACATGTGTTTCTGTTTGGCTTGTATATAAAAAATGAATAGTCTGTTACCACCAGGTGGTGCTGCTAGCTTAAGAACTTTCCACCCTCTTTATTCCTTCTGCGGGACTATGGTAAATCTTTCATAACTATAAGTGGGTCGTGACCATGTGATAGTAATTTACCTATATTGTTGGTAAATTATCAGGCTAATATAAAGCAAAAGAGTTTTGCCTGCGCCTGCATTGTTTCAAGGGACACTAAGCATATTTTCATATTCTTGTTAAAATTTGTTAATTGAAATTTTTTAAGTTCAAAAGTGATACAGGAGTATACAATATTAAGGTACAGTATAATTATATTATGTGACTAAGGATAAATAATCTTGCTCTTAGGTCAAAAGGTTAATAACTTAGAGAGACTATTTCCTATAATGTTAAGAGAGCATAAATGTCTAAACATAAATTATGATGAGAAAATGGAGTCTCAAAATAATTATAGCTGAAATTATCTAAAGATTCTTAATACAGGAAGCATTAAGGGAACATCGCTCTCATTTTTCAAGCAGGAGGCAATTTCTATGTTTCATAACGTTATATGAACAGGAAATACGATTCAAAGGAACGCTATATGAACCTGATGAAGAGAAATGGTATAAGAGAAGAAAAGAAAAGTAGAGTAACAGAGGGGTTAGAAAAAAGGGAAACGAGAAGAGAGGAAGAGAAGTGAAAGGAAAGGGATCTCAGAGGTAATGTGTGTTTCCAATCAAATTTTAAATATGGGGAAAAAAAAAAAAATACTGAAAGCGTATGGGAAGTTTACCATGGCATCAATAATGATACATCGAATTTAGACGGCAGCGAGTATGTCGTCCAGGGGAGCCATATCATCTTAAATTTAGGAATTTTGTCATGGGTTATAGCCTCTATTTTGAAATGTACCATGGCTTGATTAATCCTATGTTTTGTTTCAGTTAATATCAGGGTAGGAGTTTTCCAGGATTTAGCGATTGTTTGTTTCGAGGCCTTAGTTATCTGTAATAAAAATGAAAAAAATGTGTCTGCGCTAGAAAAAAGGTCACATCAAACAAAAATGCAACAATAATAAATGTATAAGAAACATGGATGTTGACCAATAATACATTAAAGTGAAAGTACCACTAAGTGCTTAAACTAAAAAGTGCACAGTGCTACATAAAACACACAATGTGAGTGATCAATCAGAAAACATATAACATAAACACTGAATCAAATAAAGTATAAGGGATGTATCCACTGGTGAATAAGATAGAGTCCAAATCAGTGTATATCCGGAAATATAAAAGTGCCCAAAAAACATAGTCCATGAATTAGTGAAGCTCGCACATCTTTCCTTCCAAAAGTGTGTCACCAAGAAACATGCTGTAGTGTCTTCCAGCCACCCCCACAGGTATATCTGCTCACCTTCCTATGTGTGACACAGTGATTAAACTATGCCAAACAAAGCCTTGGAGACACTCCTGTGCTCTATTGGAATCAGCTGTGCAGACCTTCAATGCTCTCAGTGAAGATAATATATGCAAAAGAAAAAAACTCCATAGCGCAATATTGCAAGATGTAATAAAAGGATATTTATTTAAAAGGTTCTCTCCCCATGCGGGGGTACTCACATACTGTGGGTGCGTGAGTGCACCATCCTAAACGAACAAAGAGCGGCTAATCTCGCAGTGTGGCATGCGATGCGGTGTGTGTCTCAAAACTCTCCTTCTCCCTCTCTGCAGAGAGGGAGAAGGAGAGTTTTGAGACACACACCGCATCGCATGCCACACTGCGAGATTAGCCGCTCTTTGTTCGTTTAGGATGGTGCACTCACGCACCCACAGTATGTGAGTACCCCCGCATGGGGAGAGAACCTTTTAAATAAATATCCTTTTATTACATCTTGCAATATTGCGCTATGGAGTTTTTTTCTTTTGCATATATTATCTTCACTGAGAGCATTGAAGGTCTGCACAGCTGATTCCAATAGAGCACAGGAGTGTCTCCAAGGCTTTGTTTGGCATAGTTTAATCACTGTGTCACACATAGGAAGGTGAGCAGATATACCTGTGGGGGTGGCTGGAAGACACTACAGCATGTTTCTTGGTGACACACTTTTGGAAGGAAAGATGTGCGAGCTTCACTAATTCATGGACTATGTTTTTTGGGCACTTTTATATTTCCGGATATACACTGATTTGGACTCTATCTTATTCGCCAGTGGATACATCCCTTATACTTTATTTGATTCAGTGTTTATGTTATATGTTTTCTGATTGATCACTCACATTGTGTGTTTTATGTAGCACTGTGCACTTTTTAGTTTAAGCACTTAGTGGTACTTTCACTTTAATGTATTATTGGTCAACATCCATGTTTCTTATACATTTATTATTGTTGCATTTTTGTTTGATGTGACCTTTTTTCTAGCGCAGACACATTTTTTTCATTTTTGCCACTTGCACGCTTATGAAACGTGACTGAGTGTTTGCAGCTGGTCTCAATTCAGGTTTGATTATACATTAATTTGTAGGCATTTATCCGTAAGTGGCTCGCAGGGTTTTACTTATCATCTTTATCTGTAATAAAAGTTTGAATTGATTATTAGAGAGAGTTGTTGGTTTTAAGTTTAAAAGTGCAATCAAAGGATCTGGGAGGATGGACACTGCGAATAACGTCGAAATCATGTGAAATATGTCTTCCCAAAATCTTTTGACAATGGGGCAGGTCCACCATATATGGAAATGTGACCCAGGTTCAGTACAGCCTCGAAATCAAGAGGAGGAGTAATTGGGAGCAAATTTCACAATTCTGGTAGGAACTAAGTACCAACGTGTAAGTAGTTTATAGTTGGTTTCTAAAGCAGCTATGTTTTGAGAGGAAGATTTTGTAGTTGTCCAAATCTTGTCCCATTTGGTAGTATCTAATGTAAATCCAAGATCAGATTCCCACTTAGCTACATACGTGGGTGGACTAGAATCCGGTTTAGAAATGAGTTGGGCGTAAAGATTTGAAATAAGTCCTTTCACGTGGGGGTCATGTTTACATACATTTTCAAAGTATGATAATTTATCAAGTAGAGGCCTTCCATGAATATTAGGCATAAAAAAATTTTAATCTGGAGATATCTGAAAATGTCTGAGTTTGGAAGTCCATGACTTACATAAGTCAGGGAACGTTTTAAAGGAATCATTAGAAATAAGATCATGTAATTGGGTCAATTTAGAAGTGGTCCATGCTTTAAAAGTTTTAGGAAATTTCCAGGTGGTATAAAAAAGTGGATTTTTAAGAAACAATAAGAGTGGATTATGTGAGGATTGTAGGCCACATAACAATTTAGTTTTGTCCCATATTACGAAGGATTGTTTAGTAATCGGATTTGTTAGGTTTTTCCGGTTAGAGGGTTGTAACCATAAAAGATTAGATATTGATAATGGGTCACAATCTATAGATTCCAAAGCTACCCAGAGAGGTACTTCATTGATTGCATGGTATTTAGGCATTTGTGCCAAATGAACTGCATGGTAGTATGTAGATATATTAGGAAATCCAAGACCACCTTGAAGCTTTGGAAGATATATCGTGTGTTTAGGCAAGCAAGGTTTTGAAGAGCCCCAAACAAAGGTTGTTAATTTACGCTGTATTATTCGTAAGAAATATGCTGGGACCGAGATGGGTAAAACCTAAAAAGATACAAAATTTTAGGTAGTATAGTCATCTTAATAACATAAATTTTACCTATCCAAGATATGAGGAGAGAAGACCGCTGAGTCAATAAGTTGGTAATTTGACGTAAGATGGACAAATGGTGGAAAATTAGCCCTAAATAGTTCAGAGAGATTAGGCGTAAGATTAATTCCTAGGTATGGAAGACAGGTAGCGGACCATGTGAAAGGGAGAGATGCTTGCGCTTGTTGTACAGCTGAGGGGAATAGAGAGATATTTAGTTCCATAGATTTTTGAGGATTAATGACTAAACCAGAAATATGAGCGAAACGATCACGTTTTTGTATAAGATTAGGAGCTGAAATATGTGGAGAGGACATAAAAATTAAGATGTCATCTGCAAAGAGACAGGTTTTGTGATGGTGTCCAGCTAGCTCAATACCTCTAATTGAGGGATCAGAACGAATAGATTGGGCAAGGGGTTCAATAAGTAAGGCAAATATAAGTGGGGATAATGGGCAACCTAGTCTCGTACCTCTGCAGATATTAAATGTGTTCGATTTGTAACCTGCATATTTTACATATGCTTTAGGTTTATCATATAAAAAGGAGAACCAACTAAGGAAATCGGGGCCAAATCCGCAGCGTTGTAGGACATAGCGTAAGTAGGGCCACGAAACTGTATCAAATGCTTTTTTGATATCTAGAGATAGAAAACAAAGTGGGATTTTCCTTGTTTTGGCAATATGCATCAATAGTGACGCCCTACGTATATAATCTCCTGCTTGACTCTTTCGAATGAAGCCTACTTGGTTTCTGTGTATTAAAGAACCAACTACCGTATTTATCGGCGTATAACACGCACTTTTTTCCCCTTAAAATCAGGGGAAAGTCGCAGGTGCGTGTTATACGCCGATCCCCTGCGATCCCGTGGTGTCAAAACTTCAAAATCGCCGACCGCGATTTGAAAATGGCGCCGCCGGCGCCGAAATACACAGAGCCGGTCCTCGGCTCTTTCCGGCGGCTCTCGTTCACTTTCGGCTCCACTCGTAGTCCCGAGCGGAGCTATCCGAACCTAGGTTCGGATAGCTCCGCTCGGGACTACGAGTGGAGCCGAAAATGAACGAGAGCCGCCGCAAAAAGCCGAGGACCGGCTCTGTGTATTTCGGCGCCGGCGGCGCCATTTTCAAATCGCGGTCGGCGATTTTGAAGCCCAATATGGCAGGGACAGGGGATCGACGGCTGCAATGGGGCAAGGCTGCACTGGGGAAGGCTGCACTGACAAGGCTGCACTGGGGAAGGCTGCACTGACAAGGCTGCACTGGGGAAGGCTGCACTGACAAGGCTGCACTGGGGAAGGCTGCACTGACAAGGCTGCACTGGGGAAGGCTGCACTGACATGGCTGCACTGACATGGCTGCACTGACAAGGCTGCACTGGGGAAGGCTGCACTGACAAGGCTGCACTGACATGGCTGCACTGGGGCAAGGCTGCACTGAGAAGGCTGCAATGATGGGCATTTAAATGTAAGTTTTTTTCCCTTCAACTTCCCTCCTAAAAGTTTTTTTTCCTTAAAATTCCCTCCTAAATTGGGGTGCGTGTTATACGCCGGCGCGTGTTATACGCCGATAAATACGGTATATCATTTAGACGGGTTGCTAAAACTTTCTCTAGGAGTTTGATATCTAAATTAAGTAATGAAATGGGTCCATAATTGGAGCAAGATGTTTCTTCAGAGTTGGATTTGGGAATCATTGAGATAATTGCAGTTAAAATTTCAGTTCTAAAGGAATGTCCGTTTAATATGGAATTAAGGGCCTCAGTCAGTACTGGAGCTAGGATAGAAGCAAATTTCTTGTAATATAAGGCAGAAAAGCTATCCGGACCTGGGCACTTATTCAATTCGAGGGATTTAATGGCCATCAAGATTTCACTAGAGGAAATAGGGTTTTCAAGGCATTCGTGATGGGCCGAAGAAATGGATGGAAGACTAATTTGTAAAAAGAAAGAGTCTGCGGATGCCTGATCTAAAGGACCTTCCATTTTATATAGGGAAGCCAAATGCTTTTGAAATGTATTTTTGGACTTTTATAGGGTTACCGGTATATGTATTTTGAGACAATTTTAAATTTATTGCTTTAGAGGGGCGGTTGATCTTGTTGAGGGCCCGGGCTAGAAGAGTATTAGGTTTGTTGGCTTTAAAGTAAAATAGATGTCTGGTTTTACATATCTTTTTATCTGCGAGGTCTGAAAGGAAAAGGTCAAGTTCGAGATGTGTTTTATCTAATTTTAATTTGGTCATAGGAGAGGGATTCGATTGGAAGAGTGCATGTGCAGAATTCAATTCTGCTTCTATTTTTTGCTGCATTAGGCGTTTTTCTTATTTGATGAAAGAAGCCTGGCGAATACAAACACCTCAGATCCCGGGTTTATGCGCTTCCCAGAGTGTCATTGGAGAGATGTCGGGAGTCGCATTATTAACCAGATATTCCTTTAAAGCTTTTTCCAAATCCTAAGGAATAAGATGGATGAGATAAGATAGAATCATTGATAAGCCATGTGGGGTCATGCACTTTAGGGATTAAAGAAGTAAGTGTGGTTAGTACCACACTATGGTCTGTCCACGCAAATGGTATAAAAGAAGAGGAGAGGAGTTCCGCTCATTGTGATCAATATGTGATTAATTCGGGAGAATGATTTATGAGGATTGGAATAGAAGGTGAATTGTCGTTTGGTAGGATTTATTTCAATATTTTCATATTCTAATTTAGGTAAATTTTTCTAAAACAGTTATTATAAGCAATCACATTAGACAATTGGCAACTTACACTGCAGGGAGAGAAGCGCTTGTCAGACCCACAAAGGATCCTGCACAGGAGAAGGTGTAGTGGTGCAGAGACATCTGCTTGGTGGAGAGGTCGGCTGGGACGCTTGGGGCTCCCGCAGGTTCAAGACGCTGAACAGCGGCAGCTGGGGGTGACGTCAGAGCTGGGAGGCTAACCTATTTCAGAGCTACCCACGGCTCCTTTGTCAAAGCTGGTAGGATTCCGGCACCCAGCTTGTATTTGTAATGACAAGGTGCGGTGCCCAGGAGAGGCAGAGCATGGCAGGATGACGTCATTCGTGTAACCACAATGCAGCCATTTTCTGCATCGATGCAGAAACGTTCAAGACTGCATCGCAGTGCATCAATTCAGCAATTATTTTCAACACCCTTACTTCATGGTCCCCAGCCGTGAACCTGTAAACTGTTCCAGTCTACCTTTATATGTGCTGAAGCTACTTCATGGTCCCTAGCCGTGAACCTGTAGACTGTTCCAGTCTACCTTTACATGGGCTAAAGCTACTTCATGGTCCCCAGCCATGAACCTATAGACCAGTGATGGCGAACCTTGGCACCACAGACGTTTTGGAGCTTCATTTCCCATGATGCTCAACTACACTGTAGAGTGCATGAGCAGCATGGGAAATGTAGTCCCAAAACACCTGGGGTGTCAAGGTTTGCCATCACGGTCAAGATTTGTCCACTGCGTGAACCTGTGGACTGTTCCAATCTACCTTTACCTGTGCTGAAGATACTTCATGGTCCCCATTCGTGAACCTATAGACTGTTCTAGTCTACCTTTACCTCCACTGAAACTACTGTACTTCATGTTCCCGAGCCGTGAACCTGTAAACTGTTCCAGTCTACCTTTACATGTGCTGAAGCTACTTCATGGTCCCAAGCTATGAACCTGCAGACTGTTCCAGTCTACCTTTACATGGGCTGAAGCTACTTCATGGTCCCCAGCCATGAACCTATAGACCAGTGATGGCGAACCTTGGCACCCCAGATGTTTTGGAGCTTCATTTCCCATGATGCTCAACTACACTGCAGAGTGCATGAGCATCATGGGAAATGTAGTCCCAAAACATCTGGGGTGTCAAGGTTTGCCATCACTGCTATAGACTGTTCCAATCTACCTTTCCCTGTGCTGAAGATACATCATGGTCCCCAGCCATGAACCTATAGACTGTTCCAGTCTACAGTACCTGTGCTTGTACTACAGTTACTGAGCGAGAAGTATCCTTTGTGAACAATACCTGATATTTTGGAGTATCCCACATATCTCCAAATCCCCTTCTGCTACCAGTTCTACAAGCAAATAAACCCTAAAGGACATCCCCTAGACTGTTCAATGAGCCAGAGAGAGTGGACTGTTGCTGTGCCCCTGACTGCCTCTGCACCTGTGAATTTACAGCTGGCCCTTCGATGGTAGCACTACAATTATTTGAGTTAGCTCTGGGGAAAGGGGGTGCGTCCCACAAAATGCGTCAACTTGCAGACACTCTGGTGCATTGGATCGGGTGACACTTCACCAACACTAGAGCTGTCATTGGTGTCACACAGTGCTTACATTTTCTCCTCTTTTGTGAGTGTGCATATGGCTTTTTTGTCTATTTTCTATGAAGAAATCTTTTGGTAATGCACTAGACATTTGCGTCCTCATGTTTGTGACACATGATACAATGACTGCTTACCCCAAGGGAGTTCAAATACAACATTTTCCTGCCTAATCAGTTTCTTTAGCACCCCCCTGCCCCAAAGCACCCACCCCCCCATGTTGAGGGCATGCGGCGAGGGGGGGTGCTCACTCCACCCCCATTCCTGACCGGCCGGGCTGCATGCTCGGAGAAGGATCTGGTATGGATTTGGGGGGGACCCCACGCCGTTTTTTCGGTGTAGGGGGTTACCCTTAAAATCCATACCAGACCGAAGGGCTTGGTATTGTCTGAGGGGGGAACCCCACGTCAATTTTTTTTTTTCCCCTTCATCCTCAGCACACAAGTCGCACTGCAAGTTGGATCATGATGATCCGACTTGCAGTGCGACTTCTATTCAAATCAATGGGCTCCCATAGGGAACCATTGATTTTGAATAGAGGCAGAAACGCAGAATGAGTCTTAGCGCTCTTTTTACAGCGTTAACCCTCGTTTAACACCTTTTACCGGTGTCTGGCGTTTCCAGTACTGCTCTTGAATGCAAATTTCTGGCGTTCAGAAAAAAGCCCATAAACTCCTCTGCTCATTAAAGCTAAAAAACTTCCATGTGTGCATGGACACATAGGCTAACATATAGTCGAGTTTATGGGCTTTTAAAAAAACGCCCAAACGCCAATAAACTGCAGTTTATCAGCTCCAGTGTGCATGGAGCCTTATACAAGCTGTACACTCACTACTTTACATTGTAGAAAAGTGTCATTTCTTCAGTGTTGTCACATGAAAAGATAGAATAAAATATTTACAAAAATGTGAGGGGTGTACTCACTTTTGTGAGATACTGTAGGTATCAAAGCCAAATGAAGGTTCCCTGTATTCAGGATAAATGGGTAAAACAAGTTTAGCGAAACTATTTTAAATTAAAAAACTTTCCTTCTTGCAATTTTGTCTGTGTTTCTGTTTATTTTAAAACAAATCTGGGTATTTTCAAAAAATAAATTACCAAATGAAAAACACCTTGTAAATAATTTTGCTATGCAAAATAGGTAAAAATGTATTATTGGGTGGAATGGCATCTGCCAAAACCACTTCAAAATCTGATCTGCTCACAAGGGTTTGATTTTTCTTGGACAAGAACGGGATAAATGATTACACTTTTAGCAAACCCGGCTTCTTCCTCCCTTCCTCCATCAATTTTTAATTGTACAGACTTTCAGAAGCATTTAAACTGAGGGTCAGACATGGTTTATATCCTGTCTGGCAATGTGTCTTGTGTAATGATAATAATTTATATGTACAGTGCCTTGAAAAAGTATTCATACCCCTTGAAATTTACCACATTTTGTCATGTTACAACCAAAAATGTAAATGTATTTTATTAGGATTTTATGTGATAGACCAACACAAAGTGGAACTTAATTGTGAAGTGGTAGGAAAATGATAAATGGTTTTCAATTTTTTTTTACAAATAAATAACTGAAAAGTGTGGTGTGCATTTGTATTCAGACCCCTTTACTCTGATACCCCTAACTAAAATCTAGTGGAACCAATTGCCTTCAGAAGTCACCTAAAATAGAGTCCACCTGTGTATAATTTAATCTCAGTATAAATACAGTTGTTCTGTGAAGCCCTTAGAGGATTGTTAGAGAACCTTAGTGAACAAACCGCATCATGAAGACCAAGGAACACACTAGACAGGTCAGGGATAACATTGTGGAGAAGTTAAAGCAGGGTTAGGTTATACAAAAATTTCCCAAGCTTTAAACATCTCACGGAGCACTGTTCAATCCATCATCCGAAAATGGAAAGAGTATGCCACAACTGGAAACCATCAAGACATGGCCGTCCACCTAAACTGACAGGCTGAGCAAGGAGAGCATTAATCAGAGAAGCAGCCAAGAGGTCCATGGTAACTCTGGAGGGGCTGTAGAGATCCACAGCTCAGGTGGGAGAATCTGTCCACAGGACAACTATTAGTCGTGAACTCTATAAATATGGCCTTTATGGAAGAGTGGCAAAAGAAGAAAGCCATTGTTGAAAGAAAGCCATAAGAAGTACCGTTTACAGTTTACGAGAAGCCATGTGGGGGACACAGCAAACATGTGGAAGGAGGTGCTCTGGTCAGATGGGAACAAAATTGAACTTTGGGCCTTATAGCAAACATGTGGCGGAAAACTAACACTGCACATCACCCTGAACACACCATCTCCACTGTGAAACATGGTGGTGGCAGCATCATTTTGTGGGATTGCTTTTCTTCAGCAGGAACTGGAAAGCTGGTCAGAGTTGGGAAGATGGATGGAGCCAAATACAGGGCAATCTTGAAGGAAAACCTGTTAGAGTCTGCAAAAGACTTGATACTGGGGAGGAGGCATACCTTCCAGCAGGACAACGACCCTACACATACAGCCAAAGCTACAATGGAATAGTTTAGATCAGGGGTCTCAAATTGGCGGCCCTCCAGCTGTTGCGAAACTACAAGTCCCATCATGCCTCTGTCTGTGGGAGTCATGCTTGCAACAGTCAGCCTTGCAATGCCTCATGGGACTTGTAGTTTTGTAACAGCTGGAGGGCCACCAGTTTGAGACCACTGGTTTAGATCGAAGCATATTAATGTGTTAGAATGGCTCAGTCAAAGTCCAGACCTAAATCCAATTGAGAATCTGTGGCAATACTTGAAAATTGCTGTTCACAGACGCGCTCCATGCAATCTGACAGAGCTTGACCTATTTTGTAAAGAAGAATGGGCAAAAATGGCACTCTCTAGATGTGCAAAGCTGGTAGAGACATCCCCAAAAAGACTTGTAGCTGTAATTGCAGCGAAAGGTGGTTCTACAAAGTATTGACTCAGGGGGGCTGAATACAAATGCACACCACACTTCTCAGATATTTATTTGTAACAAATTAGGAAAACCATTTATCATTTTCCCTCCACTTCACAAATATGTGCCACTTTGTATTGGTCTATCATATAAAATCCCAATAAAATACATTTACGTTTTTGGTTGTATCATGACAAAATGTGGAAAATTTCAAGGGGTATTAATACTTTTTCAAGGCACTTGTAAATACATACCAATATTTGTTTGCACAGTGTTGGCCATTGTTATACTGTCTAATATAAGGCAATAAGGACATTAATACAATTGTTACTGGTGTCCCTACTTTTTCTTAATCATCCCCCTTTTATATACTGTATATTGTCTGGAGTCTGACAGACATACTGTATATTTGTGCTAGAAGTATAATTACTGTTTAGCCACCAGGGGGCAATATTGTACTTCTTGTTTTATTATTAAGAACTCTCTCTTATTAGACTTGCGTTTCAAGCATGAATAATTGAACTTTAGTTAAAAAAGGAGTTGAAATATGTGTCTTTAGGTCTGTGATGCAATACAAGCATCATAATGCATGTTGGTACCGTTCAGACTACATATAGTCAGATTTGTTGTTTTTTTCTTTTTTCAGTACTATGCTCATTTATGTTCTAAAGTACATCTGCCATTAGTTTATAATATATCTATCTACAGTGCCTTGAAAAAGTATTCATACCCCTTTTCCACATTTTATCATGTTACAACCAAAAACGTAAATGTATTTTATTGGGATTTTATGTGAAAGACCAACACAAAGTGGCACATAATTGTGAAGTGGAAGGAAAATGATAAATGGCTTTCAATTTTATTTTACAAATAAATATGTGAAAAGTGTGGCTTGCATTTGTATTCAGTCCCCTTTACTCTGATACCCCTAGCTAAAATCTAGTGGAACCAATTGCCTTCAGAAGTCTTCTAATTAGTAAATAGAGTCCACCTGTGTGTCATTTAATCTCAGCATAAATACAGCTGTTCTGTGAAGCCCTCAGGGGTTTGTTAGAGAACCTTAGTGAACAAACAGCATCATGAAGTCCAAGGAACACACCAGACAGGTCAGGGATAAAGTTATGGAGAAGTTTAAAGCAGGGTTAGGTTCTAAAAAAATACCCCAGGCTTTCAACATCTCGCGGAGCACTGTTCAATCCATCATGCGAAAATGGAACGAGTATGGCACAACTGCAAACCTACCAAGACATGGCCGTCCACCTAAACTGACAGGCCGGGCAAGGAGAGCATTAATCAGAGAAGCAGCCAAGAGGTCCATGGTAACCCTGGAAGAGTTGCAGAGATCCACATCTCAGGTGGGAGAATCTGTCCACAGGACAACTATTAGTCGTGCACTCCACAAATCTGGCCTTTATGGAAGAGTGACAAGAAGAAAGCCATTGTTGAAAGAAAGCCATAAGAAGTCACGTTTACAGTTTGCGAGAAGCCCTGTGGGGGACACAGGAAACATGTGGAAGAAGGTGCTCTGATCAGATGAGACCAAAATGTAATTTTTTTGCCTAAAAGCAAAACGCTATGTGTGGCGGAAAACTAACACTGCACATCACCCTGAACACACCAATTGCACTGTCAAAGGTGGTGGTGGCAGCATCATACTGTGGAGATTTTCTTCAGCAGGGGCAGGGAAGCTGGTCAGAGCTGATGGAAAGATGGATGGAGTCAAATACAGGGCAATCTTAGAAGAAAACCTGTTATGCCGCGTACACACAGGTCGGACTTTTCAGCTACAAAAGTCCAACGGACGCTGACGGACTAAAGCTGGCTGGTAATCCGATCGTGTGTGGGCTTCTCCGGACTTTCAACGTACTTTTTTAGCCTCAAATCCGACGTACTTTAGATTTGAAACATGCTTCAAATCTTTACGTCGTAACTACGACGGACCCCAAAGTCCGCTCGTCTGTATGCTAGTCCTACGGACAAAAAAACGACGCATGCTCATAAGCAAAAACTAAACGGAAGCACTCGGTCTAGTAAAACTAGTGTTCGTATTGTAGGTAGCACATTCATCACGTTGCAAAATCTGTGATCGTTGAATGCAGCGCATTTTATTTCTTCTTTACGAATGCTCTAAAGAACGAAGGTGTTTTGCTTTTCATATTCAGAGTTCTCCCAAACTGATTTCTGGATTCTTTTTCTCTTTGATCTCATGAATGATATAGTATGCTTTTTAAAAACAATGTTTCCATACTAATAATACTTTTTACCTTTTATTTTTTTTTTTTTTTTTTAGGTTTGTAAAGTTACCACAAAGAACCCATTATTCTAGTTTTGTTTTTCTAGTGATTATTTTTTAGTTTTTAGATAAAGTTAACCCAAAGCACCGTTTTTGGTTATGTAGATTTTTTTATTTTCAAGACTTACCACTTGAACATTATTAACATTAGTAATGTATTTTTGGTGTGTTTTTTCAAACTCAATGAGATTGTTGTCCCTTGTTAATTTAACATTGTGTGTAAAATCAATGATTTAAAAGAAAACACATAAAGTCTTTTGCTAAACTCAAAAAAGATCCATTTATTCATGGTCAAAATAAAATAAAGAGGAAGTCAACGCTGGAAAAAGTCGGTGTACAAGAAAATTGGGATCTTGAGGAGTCCATATAAGAGGGAGCACAATCTGGTCCAAGAATCCCAGAGATCAACAGCACCAGCAGATGATCTAGATGTCCCCAGACTGTGGTCCTACAACAGCCTGCGTCTTCTGTCAGACCAGACTGAACCCAGGTCATCACTTTCTTCTCTTCCCTGCAGCCTTTCCTCCACGCTGCCCTGCAGCCTTCCCTGCAGCCTTCCCTGTAGCCTTCTTTGGAGGCTGTGGCTGTGGTGTTTCAGTTGTGGCAGGAGGAGGAGGAGGAGGAGGAGGAGGAGGGGGGGCTGCCTCATGTAGTTGTGTGTTTCGGGTTAGCGTGCCCTGCAGCCCCTTCTGGATAGTTTCCCCAAATAGGCGCTCGCAAATGAGACGCTGTTCCCAATCCATTTGAAGAAGCCTGCTGGCTAAGTAGCAGCCATAGGACTCTTCAGCTTCGGGGGGGCTTCTCAAAAAACGGGTGGCCTCTTGCATGAGGCGCAGGGATGCCTCCTGTGTGACCGTCCCCTTCCTGGCCCTTTTTTTGGGAAGGTGGAGGGGAAGCACTTGTGATTGGGTCATGCTCCTACTGGGCCCAGCCACCTCACTTGGCCCAGCCACCTCACTTGGCCCAGCCACCTCACTGGGACCAGCCACCTCCTGCCTGACACTGGGCCCAGCCTCCTCCAGGATGATGGAGAATCCGGCCTCCTCCAGGCTGTCCATGGGCCCGGTCTCCTCCTGTCTGCCACTTTCCACACATTCCTCCTGGATGGACTCATCCTGTGTATAAAAAAAGGACATAGTTTTATTTATTTATTTGGGGTTCATCAATGACACACAATTTGCTTCTCATGACTAGCAAATTCAATGTGAATAGATCTCTTTAATAAAAGAGTCTAATCAGACACCCTAATTTTTTATAGCAGGTGCCAAACATATTTAGCCACTCCTGTCAATTGATATGTATACACAATTTTGAGGGCAAAATTATTTTAGACAATTATAACATCCAGTTAACATCATTAATATTAGTACAGTAAATATTTGTTAATATAATTTACCTGACTCCAGATGGTCATATCCGGTTCATCCAGGATGGAAGACCCAGCTTGCTCCTCATCAGCCTCTGCTGGGGTGGAGGGAAGGGTGGAGGGAAGGGTTGAAAGTGATGCCCTGGCTTCATTCTGGTCATCAAGAAAACGGAGTTGATTGTAGTACCACAGCCTGGGTACATAAACATCATCTGCTGATGCTCCTGATCTCCTTGATTCCTGGATCTTCTTATGCTCCCTCTTATACATATTCCTCAAGACCCCAATTTTCTTGAGCAATGTCTCCATTGTTGCTTCCGGGATGGTCGCCTGGACAAAGGACAGAAGTCTCTCCAGCGTTGACTTCCTCACATGCTTTGCATAATACTGAGGGTGTTTCACCTCCCACAAATTCCTCATCTCTCGATATTTAGATATAAAAGCTGTAAGGAACTCTGGATCCTTAAATAGGGGATTCATTATATCTGGAAAAGATAAAGTCACAAGACAAAAAACACTTATTAGGTTTCTGCTAACCCCTCATCATCTTCTCCCTATGTAGGCCTCATCAATCTATCAAGCCATATAGGCCGCTTGCTACAAAGTCATGACCATAAAACCAAAAAAAAAAATTATTTAAAATTACCTTCGTTTTGTAACGTCCTGGTCCACTATCACCTACGCACAGAACGTACGTACGACACGTGCGCAAGGGCCCTCTTCATACACTACGCATGTGTGAAACTCCGCCTGCGTCGCCCGCCCCTGACGTTCGATTTTAACTCATGTTCTCCGCCCATTTTTAGTTACGGCGCGTAGTGGGGTAAATAATGGCGGAGACACCTGACATGTTCACTACCTCAGGTAGCGAAAAAAGCCCGGAGGCTGGAACGTCAACCAGATCTGTGAGGCCTAGATTTAAGGCCTCCAATATGAGTTTTGAAGAGATAATGGAGATGGTGGCCATTCTTCAAAAAAACGACTATGATGGGAAGTATGGGCCGTACGCACGGCCAAATTTGCGCAAGGCCAAAATAATGGCGAAGGTGGTGGACACTTTGCAGGCTTCTTTTGGGGTACAGCGCTCCCGAGATCAACTTCGCAAAAGATGGTCTGACCTGAAACTCAGGGAGCCGGATCAATACAGACGGATCCGGAAAGTGCTGAAAAAAAGTAAGTACTTGTCGTGTTTTTCTCTTGTGTTTATTACCTTGTATACTGCTCCATGTGCTTTTCCTTCCTATACGATTTTTTTGCTCATCGTTTCAAACGATCTTTTAATAAACCTCGTTACATATCTATAGATATATCTATATATATGTATATATATATATGTATATATATAGAGAGAGAGAGAGAGAGAGAGAGAGAGAGAGAAATGTAAAACATTCTTTTGGAATATTTTAAGTTATCTTTTTTTTTTCTTTACATTTAGTTAGATATTTAGATTTTGTTCCAGATATATATATATATATATATATATATATATATATAGAGAGAGAGAGAGAGAGAGAGAGAGAGAGAGAGAGAGAGAGAGAGAGAGAGAGAGAGAGAGAAATCGAAAGATTATTAACTATATTTCGAGATATTGATATCTAGATATCTATCTATCCGATATGTCTTTATAATTTTAAATATTGAGGTAAAATAGGAACTCTACACAAACCACTTCACTCCAAATGTTTGAAAATTACTATGTACTAAAATATCTGTGTGCTAAGTAGATGAATAATTTTTTGTTTCACATAGGGGAAAAATCACTCAGCCAACAAGAAGACAGTCCACCCCAAGCCAAACAACATGATTGGGAAATCAGCCCAAGCCCCACTGAGGATGTGGAGGAAGGAGAGTTGGGCGACATGGGCACCCCACCAGGTGAGTGTCTGACACACCAGCTTACGGTAATCTATGCATGGCTGCCTTTTCTTTAATGTAATTTTTCTACTCTATTTTAGGGGATCTGGTTGTGCTTGATTCAAGCAACAGTGCCACCCCCGAGGATGTGGAGGAATTAGGCTACATGGGCACCCCACCAGGTCAGTGTCTGAGACAACAGCTTTATTATGGTAAGGTAAACTATGTATGTGTGCATATTTCTAAATACATTTTTTGGTTTCATTCCACTTTAGGTACAAGAAGTGACTATTTCACCTCAGAAAGTGCCCAACGGCTAATTGGTCAAATAATGGCCTGGAATAGGGAGATCGATGAAATGCGTAATCGGCTGGATCGTATGCAGCAGGAAATGAAGGACATGATTGATGTTTTGGGTCGAATCTAAATGCCCTTTTTGAAACCCCAAAACATCGATCATGTCCTTCATTTCCTGTTTTGCTGACCCCATTCTGGGCCTTCTCTTTATTTTTTTGGCTGAACATATATGGCTGTTTAACATAATTTAAAAAAGGAGGGCTGTTTCTAGAAAATACATAAAAAATCCACAAAAAAATAAAACTTGATTTTCAAAAAAAACAAAAAAAAAAATAAAACTTGATTTAAAAAAAACAAAAAAAAACTAAAACTTGATTTAAAAAAAACCAAAAAAAAACTAAAACTTGATTTAAAAAAAACAAAAAAAAACCTAAAACTTGATTTTAAAAAAACCAAAAAAAATAAAAAACTTGATTTTCAAAAAAAACAAAAAAAAAAATAAAACTTGATTTAAAAAAACAAAAAAAAAACTAAAACTTGATTTAAAAAAAACAAAAAAAATAAAAAACTTGATTTTCAAAAAAACCAAAAAAAAAAATAAAACTTGATTTAAAAAAACCAAAAAAAAACTAAAACTTGATTTTAAAAAAACCAAAAAAAAACTAAAACTTGATTAAAAAAAAAACAAAAAAAAAATAAAACTTGATTTAAAAAAAAACAAAAAAAATAAAAAACTTGATTTTCAAAAAAAACAAAAAATAAATAAAACTTGATTTAAAAAAAACAAAAAAAAACTAAAACTTGATTTTAAAAAAAACAAAAAAAACTAAAACTTGATTTAAAAAAAACAAAAAAAAACTAAAACTTGATTTAAAAAAAAAACAAAAAAAATAAAAAACTTGATTTAAAAAAAAAACAAAAAAACGAAAAAAAAAATAGATTTTACAAAAAACCAAAAAAAATAAAAAACTTAATTAAAAAAAAACAAAAAAAATAAAAAACTTGATTTTCAAAAAAACCAAAAAAAAAATAAAACTTGATTTAAAAAAACCAAAAAAAAAACTAAAACTTGATTTTAAAAAAACCAAAAAAAAACTAAAATTTGATTTAAAAAAAAACAAAAAAAACTAAAACTTGATTTAAAAAAAAACAAAAAAAATAAAAAATTTGATTTTCAAAAAAAACAAAAAAAAATAAAACTTGATTTAAAAAAACCAAAAAAAAACTAAAACTTGATTTAAAAAAAAACAAAAAAAAACTAAAACTTGATTTAAAAAAAACAAAAAAAAACTAAAACTTGATTTAAAAAAAAAACAAAAAAAATAAAAAACTTGATTTAAAAAAAAAACAAAAAAACGAAAAAAAAATAGATTTTACAAAAAACCAAAAAAAATAAAAAACTTGATTTTAAAAAAAATAAAAAAAATAAAAAAAACTTGATTTTCCAACAAAAGAAAAAAAAATAAAACTTGATTTAAAAAAACAAAAAAACAAACAAAAAAAAAAAAAGCCTGTTTGCGAAAATCAAAAAGCCAGAAATATTTTTTGTGGATTATGTAGAAATATTTAAATATAATTATATTTTTCAAAATTATTAAGATATCATTATATTTTTGTCTATGAACATTTTATACTAAATGCATAACTGAATGCAGAACAACGATTAATAAAAACATCTCCTTATAGGAATTAAAAAAATGTGTGGTTTGTTATTTCAATGCTCAGTATCAGTTTGGTTATAATTGTAAAAAAGTTGTTTACAGTGGCAATGGAGCTTATTTAGACATTTAAAATGAAAATACAGTTGGCACTACAACTGCTCGACCATAACCTAGGAGAAAGCCCAAAAGAAAGGCAAGCAATAAATATAATTCCAGATTTCATCAATATTTTTTTTATTGAAAAAAATTAAATATCCTGGCCCATTGCAATGGCCCCCCTACCCATAAAATAATTAACATATTGCTGTCTAACTTGACGGGCACTTTGGGGGGCCAAGCCAGTACGGACAGTATCCAGGCCCGTAAGGTTGTCATCTATAAGTCCGGCCTCAGGCCCAACTGTTCCTATATAATTCAGAGAATGTTTGTGTAAAAAGTTGTGCAGAATGCAGCACGATAAAATGATAAAATTAAGTTTGTATTCCGCCAAATTAATGGCTGTTTGAAACAGGCGGAACCGGCTGGCCAGAATTCCAAACGCATTCTCAACCACTCTTCTAGCTCTGGCCAGCCGTAAATTAAAAACCCTCCTCTCCGGGGTGAGGGTTCTTTGGGGGAATGGCCTCATGAGGTGCTTGCTCAGAGCGAAGGCTTCATCGGCAATGAAGATAAAGGGGAGTCCTTCCACATTATCCCCATCAGGTGGCAATCCCAGGCCACCACTCTGGAGACGCTGGCAGAACTCAGTCTGGGCAAATACTCCTCCATCCGACATCCGGCCATTCTTCCCCATGTCCACATATAAAAATTCATAGTGTGCCGACACCACCGCCATTAAAACAATACTGTGGAACCCTTTATAATTAAAATAGTATGACCCCGAATGGGGTGGTGGCACGATGTGGGCATGTTTCCCATCTATAGCCCCTCCACAATTGGGAAAGTCCCAACGGCTGGCAAAATGGGATGCCACAGTCTGCCATTCCTGTGGCGTTGAAGGAAACTGGGGAATCAAACAAGAAAACCAAAATCATTAATTTGGAAGCTAACATTGCAAGAAAATTATACAATTAAAAACATTATTCCCCAGCATCAGTATAACATTAACCACTTCCTGCCCAGCCTATAGCGGATTGAAGTCCGAGACGTGGTTCCGTTATCCTGACTGGGCGTCATATGACGTCCAGCAGGATAACATGCCGCCGCGACACACCGCTACACCGATCTTGGTAAAGAGCTTCCGGCGGAGGCTCTTTACCACGTGATCAGCCGTGTCCAATCACGGCTGATCACGCTGTCAATAGGAAGAGCCGTTGATCGGCTTTTCCTCACTCGCGTCTGACAGATGCGAGTAGAGGAGGGCCAATCGGCGGCTCTCCTGACAGGGGGGGGTCTGTGCTGATTGTTTATCAGCGCAGCCCCCCCTCAGATCACCACACTGGACCACCAGGGATCGCCACTAGGACCACCAGGGAAGGGGCAACATGTGGATGGCCAGGTATGTACCCCATGGCCATCCACATGTGCCCAATCTGTGCCAATCAGTGTCCACAAATGGGCACTGATTGGCACCATTATGTTTCAGTTATGCCCAGCAATGCCACCAATAAGTTTTATCAGTGCCACCAATCAGTGTCATCAGTGCCACCTGTCATTGCCCATCGGTGCCACCTGTCAGTACCCATCTGTGCCCATCAGTGCCCACCTATCAGTGCCCATCAGTGCCACCTATCAGTGCCACCCATAAGTACCCATCAGTGCCACCCATATGTACCAATCAATGCCACCTACGAGTGCCCATCAGTGCTGCCTATGAGTGCCCATCGGTGCCACCTATGAGTGCCCATCAGTGCCGCATACCAGTGCCACCTATCAGTGCCCATCAGTGCCGTCTATCAGTGCCCGTCATCAGTGCCACCTCATCGGTGCCCATCAGTGCCGCCGTATCAGTGCCCGTCAGTGCAGCCATATCAGTGCCCGTCATTGAAGAAGAAAACGTACTTATTTACAAAAAATTTTAACAGAAACAAAGAAAAACTTGTTTTTTTTTAAAATTTTCGTCTTTTTTTTTTTGTTGCGCAAAAAATAAAAACCAGCAGAGGTGATCAAATACCACCAAAAGAAAGCTCTATTTGTGGAAACAAAATGATAAAAAATTTGTTTGGGTACAGTATAGCATGACCGCACAATTGTCATTCAAATTGCGACAGCGCTGAAAGCTGAAAATTGGCCTGAGCGGGAAGGTGTCTAAGTGCCTGGTATTGAAGTGGTTAAATAATTTAATTCTTCTGGAATAACTAATATGGAAAGGCACACTTATCAGATTGCTCACCCCCTCTGATGGAACATTGATTACATTTTAGGGGGTTGTGAAATCCCTAAAAAAGATTACTTTTAGGACACGCAGGAATTTAGGGACTAAAAAGGCTACAAGACTGCAGTTGTCGCACTCTGCAGGTGCAGTTGCTAACCAGCTTACAGTAAATGAGGTAATGTAAAAAGGCATTCATGTTGCAAGGAGTACACAATCACATGCAAGGGCAATTAATGAAAACACTTTGTGGCTTGCATATGATTTGATGATGGAAATCAGCAGAGCTTCTGCTCATTTACTAAAGCACTGGAACAAATGCACTTGTAGAGTGCACATGCATTTTGCAAAGTGCAACATATATTTGCTTTAGACAAATCAACACCACAGAACATTCAAGCAAATTTTTACGAGGGTGGGGGGGGGGGGGTTGGGAAATCTAGCTAATTGCTAATTATCAGCACACTATTTGGAGTGAGTTTAGGTGGGGGGGGGTTGGGAAATCTAGCTAATTGCTAATTATCAGCACACTATTTGGAGTGCGTTTAGGTGGGGGGGGGGGGGTTGGGAAATCTAGCTAATTGCTAATTATAAGCACACTAAATACACTCAAACAAAATACATTCAAAATGAGTAGACTAGGTGGATATGTTCCCATCATTGCATGCTGGGGAGGTTATTGAAGGAAAATATACATGCATGACAAAAAATAACAGGAAAAAAATCCAGCATGTGTGAGGATAAAAAGGGGACATTCACACTATATTGCAATGATGGTAAGTAGTGTTTGAAGCAAGAAATACATTACATTATCAAAGATTACATAAAAGAACATGTGATGCTAATAAAAGAAAAATATCTTACCTTAATATAGTCCTTCTGCAGGACCTGGATGATGGCAGAACAGGTCTCTGGGATAATGATCCCCAGAGCCTGGGGGGAGATGCCTGTCGAGAACTTAAGGTCCTGCAGGCTTCTCCCTGTGGCCAAATACCGCAAGGTAGCGACCAGCCTCTGCTCGGGAGTGATTGCTTGCCTCATGCAGGTATCCTGCCTGCTGATATAGGGGGTCAGCAAAGCCAACAAACGGTCAAAAACGGGGTCCGTCATCCGGAGAAAGTTCCTGAAATCCTCAGGATTATTCTCACGGATCTCACGGAGCAAAGGCATGTGACAGAACTGGTCACGCTGGAGCAACCAATTCTTGGTCCATGAACTCCTCCTCGCCCTGTTCATGGACTGGTCTTGGTCTGAAGAATAAACTACAGCACCAAACACATACAATGCACGAGCTCGACGACGAGTACGTACAGGTAACATGGTTTCAAAACGGTCGGCTGGTCAGAACGCACTAAACAGAACGCACTGAAGAACAGCAAGGCCTGTGAAGAGCGACCTGAAAATCAGGAACGAGCGGACAATAAAACAAAGATTTCTCAATGCCAACTGACCAAACGCACTGAAAAGCAGATACAAACCTCACAAGCACAGACTGAACAACAGTTAAAACGAACTGAAAAATACGAGTCTCACAAGCGCGAATCGTCTCTCACCAAACTTCTACTAACACGAGATAAACACGAGATTAGCAGAAGGAGCCCAAAGGGTGTCGTACGGGCTATTGAACTTCCGTTTTATAGTCTCGTCGGACTTGGTGTACGTCACAGCGTACTAGGCTGTCGTACTTTTGTGTGGTCGTGTGTAGGCAAGTCCGTTCGTTAGAAAGTCTGCCGCAAGTCCGCCGAAGGTACGCCGGAAGTATGTCGGACAGGCTGTTGGACTTTTGTAGCTGAAAAGTCCGACCGTGTGTACGCGGCATTAGAGTCTGCAAAAGACTTGAGACTGGGGAGGAGGTTCACCTTCCAGCAGGACAAGGGCCCTAAACATACAGCCAGAGCTACAATGGAATGGTTTAGATCAAAGCATATTCATGTGTTAGAATGGCCCAGTCAAAGTCCAGACCTAAATCCAATTGAGAATGTGTGGCAAGACTTGAAAATTGCTGTTCACAGACGCTCTCCATCCAATCTGACAGAGCTTGAGCTATTTTGCAAAGAAGAATGGGCAAAAATGTCACTCTCTAGATGTGCAAAGCTGGTAGAGAAATACCCAAAAAGACTTGCAGCTGTAATTGCAGCGAAAGGTGGTTCTACAAAGTATTGACTCAGGGGGGCTGAATACAAATGTATGCCACACTTTGCAGATATTTATTTGAAAACAATGTTGAAAACCATTTATCATTTTCCTTCCACTTCACAATTATGTGGCACTTTGTGTTGGTCTATCACATAAAATCCCAATAAAATACATTTATGTTTTTGGTTGTAACATGACAAAATTTGGAAAATTGTAAGGGGTATGAATACTTTTTCAAGGCACTCTATCTATCTATCTATCTATCTATCTATCTATCTATCTATCTATCTATCTATCTATCTATCTATCTATCTATCTATCTATTTATTGGTTCCTAGGTTCCCTGTACACAGTTTAGCAGGACCGGTGAAAACTGGTGCGAGGAGCAGGACAGCGAAGGCCTCAAGGGGTGGGCAGGATGACATCACCTGGTCTACATAGTGCAAACGAGCGGCCCAAGAGACGGAGGCTGCGGGAAAGGAGAGCAGCAAGATGCCAGGAACAGTGGGCACAGCGTCTCCGGCTCCTCCCAGAGCCTGGAGCCCCTGGACTCCTTAAAGTGAGTTGTAAGTGTTCATTTTTCTTATTTAATAACAAACATATCATACTTACCTCCACTGTGCAGCTCATTTTGCACAGAGTGGCCCCGATCACTGTCTTCTGGGGTCCCCTGGCGGCTCTCACAGCTCCTCCCCACATCAGATAACCCCCTAGGAGAAGCGCCCTCCTGGGGGGTTACCTTCTGGGCACGCTCCCGAATCCAGCATTTGCGTCCATAGACACCAATGCCGGACTCGGCCCCGCCACCCTGGCGTCATTGGATTTGATTGACAGCATCGGGAGCCAATGGCTGCGCTGCTATCAATCTATCAAATCAAGAGTTGGGACCCCATGGAGAGAGGGAGAGCGCGTCTCCGCAGACAAAAATATGGGGCTCAGGTAAGTAAAACGGGGTGGGCTGGCGGGCCGGTCACTGCCATGTGTTTTTTCACTTTAATGCATAGGATGCATTAAGATGAAAAAACACGAGGTTTTACAATCCCTTTAAACCTCCTCACCGCTCCCAGGCCTGGAGGACAGACTAACGGGGGGTTCAGAGAACAAGGGCGGGCTGGAAATGCAAGCAGCCAGGGACAGCTCCATGTCACATTATAGATCCGATGGAAGGAACAGAGCACCTCCTATCCTTACCCAGAATGAAAATGGGTCTTGCCAGCTTCTGGCCATCATGGACATCCTACTGGCATGCATAAGTGTGCGGAGCCTATTGCATTAGGGTGTGTACCCCAAAGCTCAAACACACATGACTTTCTCTGCAGCCTCAGCTGAGCCATCACTTAAATAGCATACATCCGCATCCAAGCCTCGTTTTGAATCGTGCGCCATATTGGACGTTAAAAGTAGTCAGAACGCAGAAGAGAGCCAGACCTCGACCAGGCCTTGTTCCCATTTGGATGCCATATTTAGGCATAAGAGTAATACGATGGAACGCAAAGAAGGGATCAGACCTCGATCTGATACGCTCTCCTCTTCCTGTAAGATGTGCCCATAGTGTCATGGGTGTCATCTTAGGGAATCTAAAAATCAAACTAAATGCAATCAGGAAGGAAAGTGACAAACAATCTCAAAACTTCCTCTGCATATATTAGTAGCATTCTAATGGGGCGATATAAGTAAAAAACATTAAGCTCCATAAATTATAAAAATTAACGCCTTTATCGACAATGCTTGATCCTGTTCAGATTCTGTCTATACAAATATCTTCCTATTTGAATCTATGTATGTATATGTTTTCTCTGCGCATAGGGGGAAGCCTGACCTCAATTCTATCCTGTTTTTTTAAAATATATATTTTTTAACTTATTCTGTTTTTTTCTTTATGATATGCGATATTTTAATTAATTTTTGTATAATAATTTTTTGTATAATTTTTTGTATCTACATGCAATTTCGGGTAAGCTAAACACTTTACATAATTCCTCCCTATGTACTCAGATTCTTTACTCCTCAGTACTGGCAGTCTCTTAAAAGATGCAAAAGCCCCTTACAGGCTAGGAACTCACAGTCCCTTGTAGAAGTAGCACAAAATTGGCTGTAGACTGCCTCCTAAAGTACATCCAGCTCCCTTGTAGACACCGATTCTAGCTCTACCTTCTGCAGGAAATGCCCACCTGTCTGCTTCTTTCCCAGCCACCTGGCTGCTTCTCTTTACGTCTACCCGACTGACCCTCTTCACCAGTCTACCTGACTGACTCTCTGGAGATCTCCCAGGGCAAGGTAGAGAGGTTTTAAGCACACTGCTATCTTCTGGAGAGACCTGCTACCTATGGCAGTCTCTCCCCTTGTCTTGTGCTGCAGTACTCACACTGTCCTCTTCTTGCTCCCGTTGCCTCTCAGGAAACGATCCAACTTCTTCTGTGGTAGGATCCTTCCAGATCAGCCACCTGAGCCCCAGCCCGAGGGACCCCTGCCATTGAGTTGCTCCATGGCAGGGGTCCCTCGAGGACCACCAGCAGTCCCCCTCAGCACTCCATCTCTATCTTCCACCTGACTCCCCTGCTGACATGACTCAAACATATTTAAGAGCTCACGTAGTCCCCTGCCAGGCCCATCACCTGGGGATTGGCTACGCTCCCCTAAGTTTGCAGGTCAACCCTTCTAGCCTCCGCCCTTTAGTTTCTAGAACGTTTTCCGTTTTCCAGCATCCCAGAACCAGGGGAAGGCACCAGAGAGCTGCCTGGATGAAACATCAAGCCCTGAACTTTAGTAAACCCTGACCCAGATTCCATGACTCAGGCTTAGCCCTGAGTCAGATTATGGTCTACTCTCACACTAATTGTACACTAGGGGGTGCTACAGTAATTTAAAATTACATTAGTTTAAATGTTACAGCTTTTTTAAAAAAAAAGAAGTATGGCCAAAGCTAGTACTTAATAACTGGTCCATTTTGAAACAGGATAAGGTAGGCCCTCTATTACCGCAGCGACCATTATTCATATACAAAAAAGCTCCTTCCTTACGGGACCCTCTGGCACCAGGAGTCATTGACCCACCAGTTCAATCGGAAAGCCGGTTATTTTCTTTCCTTTCTGGATTTTATGCCTGCGGGCGGTGTACCGCCAGTAAACATTCAAAGTTTAAGAAGCGGAAAGAATTTCAGGCTTCAGCGACAAATAAAAAATACAAGATTCAACAACTAATTACTTGTGCGACTATTGGTGCTGTTTACATGCTCAAATGTGAGTGTGGCCTGCAATATATTGGTAGGACCTCTAGACCTCTTCATGTCAGATTAGGGGAGCATGTAAACAACATCAAGAAAGGACTAAAAATACACAATGTATCCAGACATTTCAAATTGGTTCATAACCAGAACCCTAGGGGTTCTAAATTCTGGGGCATTGACAGAATCACAAAACATTAGAGGAGGCAACTTCATACGTCAACTCAGCCGCAGGGAATCTCATTGGATACATGAGACACAAGTTTTAGTACCAGCAGGCTTGAACGTTGATTTTGACATTCTTTTTTTTTTTATTTATGACCATTAAGTTTATAATTTATGCAAACACATGTCAATATGTACATTTGTGTTGTTTATGAGAATCAATGAGGACGCGGGTTGATGTGCAATTATAATGAATGATCATTATCTTTTTATTATCACAATTAGTCGTATGTGTAGCCCCCTGTTCCTAAAATTGGGGCTATAGTGTAAATTTAGTTTTTGGCTGAGCTGTAAACAGCTCAGATTGATTGTACATAGTTTATTTGGTTCTGTTCTAAACTTGGCTGTGTTGTGCATTTCCCACTGTTGCCAGCAGGTGTCACTGGTACCACAGGACAGTGTGAGAATTACAACTAGGTTGAGCTGTAATGAATATTCTTTTTCCAGAAACAGCCCAGTAGGAGGTTCCTGGCCGCTGTGCATTCTGGAAAGGGGTATTTATTGAACAGATGCCATGTGCTCTTAGTCATTTTTACCTTTGGGCCCTTCCGGCCTGAGGCTATACTGTTGCATCTTCTGCAGTAGGCCCAGAAGCCTGTCTGGGGCCTACTAATCCTGAGGTGGACCTTAGGCTGTCTTGCCAGTGTGGAGGAAGCCGAGCCAAGCCAAGGAGATCCAGGGGAAGACCCTTGCTGGAGAAAGCCAGGATGAAGGCTGGTCTCTCAGAAGGGCCTGGTGACTCGTTTGGAGGACGCACCTATATCTAAACTACCCTTACAGTACTGCTGGTTCGGCTTAAAGGTTCTGGTACTGTTAAGCTGTTCTACATTCTAATCAAGGTAACTAGCTCCTGGCTGCTAAGTCTGTGAGAGAGACTTATCCAGGTATTCAAGATCTACTAAAGAGAAAGCTGTTTGTCCTCTGGATTCAAGGAGTCTGTAAGTGATCTGCTAAAATGTGTATCTGAAACCTCCCCTCAACCTTTTTCCTACAACCTTTCTCAAGTTCTAATTAAAGCATGGAAAAATACCTAAAGTGACTGGCGCCTAAATTCTGTTCAACTTCCCATTATAGCTATAGACTCAGCCCTGGGGTGAATTTAAGCTTGCCCCCTGTATCTGGAGGTACCTTTTCTGCTCCCAGTAGACCCAGGGGGGGCGCTACATATGATATATTTTTTATCTTTCTCATTACTGTGTGCCTTTGTGTCTGTTTAAAGACGTGAGTTATAGTGCAATTTTTGTCCTCACCTTGATACGGACCTTTTGTTTTTGTTTTTATATGACTCTAAGTGTTAGGTCACTTCCTGGTTCAGCACGGTTACCATGGGGATTTATCATGTGCAATACCCCTAATGGCCTTAGGTGTCAGTCCACGATATATAAAGCGGGTGTCTCACGTCATTTCGTCACCGCTGATGAAGTCCCGTCCCCTGGGACGCAATGCGTATGGAACCATGTGACTAGCGTGATGTCACCCGCATCTTGTTGTTGATTGTTTTACTACCGGTCCTGTCACCTTGCACTGAAGAACAGTGCTATATTTTTAAGTGCAATTTTTTATTTTAAATAAATTCTTTTACCAAATTTTTACCTATATTCTGCTGCTTCTATTCCATTTACGAGTGAACCGGAGCCTATGGTCAGAGCACAAGGGATCTCACAACCATTAGTATGCACTCCTCTCCAGTGTTCAGCATATCTAGTTACCCAGCTGTTATACCCTTGTGAAGAAACTGCCTCTATGATCTGTCTGATTTACTCAGGGGTCCATTTATTGAGGTGAGCTTCTAGGAATATCGCTGGTGGAGGTTGTCACAGATCACCTTGTAGCTCATCCATAGAAGCACTTATTTGGACACTTAGTGGTGTTTGTTGTTCATCTTGAATGTGAACATTGTGGACTCTTTCATCATTTAATATTTTAATATGTTATTGTATGTTTTTGCGCTGCACTGCTTTTCTACCTTGGCATATATCTCTTGTGGGCCACAGGAGTGCACTTACTTTTGCTCTTCTGGGACCCAGAGTCACCTGATAGCGGGCCGTCCCAGGCTCTGGAAATCTAGGTTCCCATATATGCATTTTCGGTTAAAGTGTTTTTCCGGCACGGTTTGTTTTTAAACCTGTGTTTTGATTGCGTTTTTGCATGCAGTTTTCATGCATTTGGCGTTTTTTTTTTTTTTTTTTTTTTATATTTTAATCTTTAACTGCTTGCTGCCCGCCCACTGTCAAATGACGGCGGAGCGGTGCAGCTCTTGTTCTAGCACGACGTCATATGGCGGTGTCCCAGTATGGCCGCTCTCGCACGCCCATCGTGGCCGCGCCGTGTTGCTAAGACACTGCGTGACCCCGATTTGTGTAGAGGGCTGCGTCCGCGGCTCTTTAACCATGTGATCGGCTGTGTCCAATCACAGCCGGTCACATGTAAACATGGAGATGCTGGTAACCGGATCTCCTCGCCTCACACTGATAGTGTGTGTGGCGAGGAGAGCCGATCAGCGGCATCTCCTCACATGGGGACATGTAGGAATGTAATTAGGGCACTGATCATCAGTGCCCTGATTACAATAGTGAAATAGAGTACAGTGCCCACCAATGCCAGCATACAGTGCCCACCAGTGGTAGCAATCAGTGCCCACCACTGCCCACAAGTGACACCAATTAGTGCCCATTAGCCATGCCAGTCAGTGCTGGCAATCAGTGCTGCCCATCAATGCCCATCACTGGTGTCCATCAATGCCCATCAGTGTCGCCCATCAGTGCCACCCCTCAGTGCTCATATGTACCGCCTATCTGTGCCCACCAGTGCCGCCTATCAGTGCTGCCACTGCCGCCTATCAGTGCCCACCAGTGCCGCCTATTAGTGACCATCAATGCCACCTAACAGTGGCCATCAGTACCGCCCATCAGTGCTCATCAGTGCCACATATCAGTGCCACCTATCAGTGCCCATAAGTGCGGCATATTAGTGCCTCCTCATCAGTGCCACCTCATCAGTGCCCATCAGTGCCGCCTCATCAGTGCACATCAGTGAAGGCGAAAAATTACTTAGTTACAAAATTTACTGACAGAAAAAAAGTAAAAAACATTTTTTTTTCAACATTTTTGGTCTTTTTTGTAAAAAATAAAAAACCCAGCAGTGATTAAAAACCACCAAAGGAAAGCTCTATTTGTGTGAAGAAAATGATAAAAAATTTGTTTGGGTACAGTGTAGCACAACCACGCAATTGTCATTCAAATTTGTTTATGATGCCCAGTGATTGAGCATGCTGGGTACCATCCATTTACCGTTTACTTGTGCTTTAAGAAGCATGTTTATAAAACATTGAATATGACATTCAGTGAAAATTCTCTGCAGGTGAATCTTCCAGGTCCATGAGTTTTAAATAACAGTGATTGACTCTCCACCAGGGAATGTATGGTGGATGTCAATTTCACTGCTTTATCATTAAACCCTGGTTAAGGGCTCATTTTAGAGTTTAGGGTAGGTGGTAAAGCCTAGGGAGGGTCGGGTGGTATAGGACAAAGTAAGAGTTTAAGCACCCATCTCCAGATTCATCCCCTAGTGGAAGATCACCCTTCCTTTTCCCCTTTGGAGCTCCCTCACACTGCACACTCTTAGGTCCCCTTTCACAAAGGCATTCCGATCAGGTCTGCTTGTCTGCTTGTTTTTCAGGTGGACCTGATCGGAAGGTCTATTAATCCCTATGGACAGATGGGTGTAAACGAACCTGTGTTTCTTTACACTCGCCTACCACCAGGTCTGACTGAGTCGATTAAAAAAAGGAAGGGGACTCCATCCTCTTCCGTTTAAGTGGAGCGGATCAGAGGTAGTTGGATGTAAATGGACAGGGGAGTCAGTTTACTCCTGGCCGCCCATACAGCAGGGGATCTGTGAGCTGATCACAACAGAATCCATCCCATGCCTTAAAGTGGTTGTAAGGGCAGAAGTGTTTTACCTTACTGCATTAAGGTAATAAACTTTGTGTGCAGCAGCCCCCCAGTGCCCCCAATACTTATCTCTGCCCCATCACGATCCAGCGATGTGCATGAGAGCCTCGGCTCTCTGGGGACTCTCCCTCCTCTTTGACTGAGACAGCTGTGAGAACCATTGGGCCCCGCTGCTGTCAATCACAGCCAGGGAGACCATTAGGAGATAGAGGTGTGGAGCGGGGCCAAGCCGAGTCTCTGTGTGTGAATGGATATTCACATTCACTCTGCACATTGAAACACACAGCCATTCTTTCAGAGCTACAAAGGGGCAAACTGTGTAAGGTAGAGCCACTTACATACGCTACTGCGCATGCGCGATTGTCGATCTGACTTTTTGGTCTCTGGAGGGGGACATGATGTGGAAGTTGGTGTCTTGTAAGTGCAATGCTTTTTTTAAAAAAGTTTGATGTTTTACAATACTACATTACTGTATGTGGAGCCTTTCTCTTGCATATCCTGTAATCCATAGATTGCAGGTGAGAATCCATCTAATTGGCCATCAGGGATAATCCAAGCGATTGTCTATGTTTCTACCAAGGGATTTATAGTGAGGAAAAAAGGTATTTGATCCCCTGCTGATTTTGTATATTTGCCAACTAAGGCAAAAAGAAAAAGAAATGATCAGTCTATAGCTTTAATGGTAGGTTTATTTTAACAGTGAGAGACAGAATAACAATAAAAATATTGAGAAAAATGCATTTCAAAAAAGTTATAAACTGATTTGCATTTTAATGAGTGAAAAAAGTATTTGATCCCCTATCAATCAGCAAGATTTCTGGCTCCCATGTGTCTTCTATACAGGTAAGAAGCTGAGATTAGGAGCACTCTCTTAAAGGGAGTCCTCCTAATCTCAGCTTGTTACCTGTATAAAAGACATCTGTCCACAGAAGCAATCAATCAGATTCCAATCTCTCCACCATGGCCAAGACCAAAGAGCTGTCCAAGGATGTCAGGGACAAAATTGTAAACCTACACAAAGCTGGAATGGGCTACAAGACCATCTCCAAGCAGCTTGGTGAGAGGGTGACAACAGTTGGTGCGATTAATCCCAAATGGAAGAAACACAAAATAACTATCAATCTCGTTCAGTCTGGGGCTCCATGCAAGATATCACCTTGTGGAGTTTCAATGATCATGAGGACGGTGATAGGAGTCGTCACTTCTCCTACATTGTATAGAGGACAATGTGATCAGCTCATTCAATTAACATAAACACAGGTAGTTGGAGTTGATGACACCAGCATCTCCTCACAGGATGTGTCCCAACAGTATAATTCAGTCTTATCATTCTAATATGGCATATAAAGGGTTCCCAGAGTCTGTGTGTTTTGGGGGGACATGGAGCTGAATCCAAAGTAACACCAACCCCAGGGTCCTCAGGCATACAGCTCACAGAGAGCACCATTCCCCCAAATGCTAGGGCCCATAATCGGTGGGCAAGAGGCTTGCGTTCAGTCCCCTCCAATAGCCTCTGTCCTGGGTGAGTCTGTCACAGCTATCACTAAGGAATGTCACCTGTTAATTTTTTTTACTTGTTTTCAATTCACTTTAGATAATAAACATACCCCATTTTTTATGTGTCCATACAGAGGATTGCAGAATTACCATTTTCACATCACCTTCTGGGCTGGTTCACACCACAAAAACGCACTGCAGATCCGCTCTGAATGTGTTTCTGCATGCCCGTTTTTAACACATTTTTAATGCGTTCAGGTGCGTTTTTGATCTGTTTCTGGATGCATTCCAGATGCTTTTTTCTTCTTTATTCCTGTTTTTTTTTTCTCCACTGTATGTGTTTTTGATGCGTTCCAGTGCATTCTGGTGCATTTTTGATGCGTTTTACCACGTTCCAGTACAGTCCAGTGCAGGAAAAATGCAGCATGTTCTACTTTTTTTTTCTGGAACTTGAACACACTGAAACTGACCGTACTGGTGTGAACTATGCCATTGGAAACCATATATCCTACTATCCATACGTTTTTGATGCAGAAAAAAAATCTATAGTTTGTAAGATAATATTCAATATGGCTCCATCGGTTATAATACAAATAGAGCGGTTCTCAAAAAGGGATCATTTGTGAGTATTTGTGGAATGCAGTGAGATCCAAAAATTACTATTTGTTACTGTACTTGAGACAACATACATCATTGCTCAGTAAGGTTTGATCCTGTACATAAATCGGGCTCCATGGACTTTAGGTGTCTGTTTTTTTTTTTGTAGCCCACTCCAGGAATGCCTTATAAAGGGGTCCAGCATGGCCCTGAAACATTGCACTTTTACTGCTGTGATGTGATCACTTTAATAAACATTTGGACGTTATCATGAAGATCCATGGTGTTCTGGCCAAATATGCTTCCACTCCAACACTGACACACAGTTGCAAATGTCAATCAGACATGTTTACTGACAGTAAATTATAATTAAAGCAATACATCCAATATCTGAATATTTGATGTGCACCACACAAATCAATATAAAACAACATGATTTATAGCATTTATTTGAAATATTGTCACATTAACCACTTGCCGACCGCTGCACGCCGTTATACATCGGCACAATGGCAGCGGTGGGCAAATAGGCATAGCTGTACATCCCCTTTAATTGGCGGGGTTAGTGGGCACGCGTGCGCCCACCGGGTGCAGCGTGACCGTGCCCGCGGGACCGGCGGACTCGATGTCCGCCGGTCTCCCAGCAATCGTGTCACAAAGCGGCAGAACGGGGGGAAGCCTATGTAAACAAGGCATTTCCCCGTTCTGCCTTGTGACTTGACAGAGATCTACTGCTCCCTGTCATCTGGAGCAGTGATCTCTGTCATGTGAGGTGTACCCCATCCCCCCCATAGCTAGAATCACTCCCTAGGACACACTTAACCCCTTCATTACCCCCTAGTGGTTAATTCCTTCCCTGCCAGTGTCATTTACACAGTAATCAATGCATTTTTATAGCACTGATCACTGTATAAATGACAATGGTCCCAAAAATGTGTCAAAATCGTCCGATCTGTCCGCCATAATGTCGCAGATCGCCTCCATTACTACTAAAAAAAAAATTATAATAAAAATGGCATAAAACTATCCCCTATTTTGTAGACGCTATAACTTTTGCGCAAACCAATCAATATATGCTTATTGCGATTTTTTTTTACCAAAAATATGTAGAAGAATACATATCAGCCTAAACTGAGATTTTTTATATATATATATATATATTTTTGGGGGATATTTATTATAGCAAAAAGTAAAAAATATTGTATTTTTTTTTTCTATTTTTTTTTCAAAATTGTCGCTCTTTTTTTTGTTTATAGTGCAAAAAATAAAAACCGCAGAGGTGATCAAATACCACCAAAAGAAAGCTCGGTTTGTGGGGAAAAAAAGGACGTCAATTTTGTTTTGGTGCAACGGTGCACGTCCGCGCAATTGTCAGTTAAAACGACGAATCGCAAAACGTGCTCTGTTCAGGAAGGGAGTAAAATCTTCCGGGGCTGAAGCGGTTAATGGCTTAAGTTAAGGAATAAATTGGGAAAAATGTAATAAAATTGTGTACTTGTAAAGGTGAACTGCCAATAAACCCAGAAGAGCTGCTAAATTGTTTTGTGATTTCTCTGCACATCTGAAGATGACACACCTCGCTCACCCAGCACTTACTGACACAGCTTGAGGTATTTCAATGAATTTATTAGGCCAAGCATAGCCTAAAAGAAGAACGTTACTCTGAGAGATATGGTTAAACACCTGCAGTATTTTGACTAATAGTAATTGACATTTACCTAGCAACAGTCTATAAAGACAGTCCTAACTTGCTATAACAGTGCCCATATAGTGCTCAATATTAGAGGTTCATTCAAAAAGTCAGTATTTGGATAGCAACTCCAGTTGGCTCTGATAGTATAGTATACTGTTAGTGTGATCAGGAAGGTGCAGTCTGGAACCCCATCTGGAACTTCATGCAGCTGCTGTCCAGAAGTTAAAAGAATGTTCCAAGTGATGTACATGAAGCAAGCACTGGCTGCTTTCCAGGCTGCTTTCACCACTTCAGCCCCGGAAGATTTCCCTGCTTACTGACCAGGCCATTTTTTACGATACGGCACTGCGTCGTTTTACCTGACAATTGCGCGGTCGTGCGACACTGTAGCCAAACAAAATGCATGTCCTTTTTTCCCCCACAAATAGAGCTTTCTTTTGGTGGTATTTGATCACCTCTGCGGATTTTATTTTTTGCACTATAAACAAAAAACGAGAGACAATTTTGAAAAAAAAAAAACAATATTTTTTACGTTTTGCTATAATAAATATCCCCAAAAATATTTTAAATACACATTTCTTCATCAGTTTAGGCCAATATGGGTTCTTCTACATATTTCTGGTAAAAAAAATTGCAATAAGTATATATTGATTGGTTTGCGCAAAAGTTATTGCGTCTACAAAGTAGGGGATAGATTTATGGTATTTTTTTATATATATATTTTTTTTACTAGTAATGACAGTGATCTGCGATTTTTATCGGGACTACGACATTATGGTGAACACATCGGACACTTTTGACACCTTTTTGGGACCATTGAAATTTATACAGCGATCGGTGCTATAAAAATGCACTGATTACTGTGTAAATGTCACTGGTAGGGAAGGGGTTAACACTAGGGGCGATCAAGGGGTTAACTGTGTTCCCTCGTGAGTGTTTCTTACTGTGGGGGGATGGGACTGACTGGGGGTGGAGACATATCACTGTTTCTAATTACTACAAACAGCAGATCTGTCACTTCTTTCCTGTCAGAACGAGGATTTTTGTGTTTACACACATAAATCCCCATTCTGGCTCTCGTGCCCGCGACCGCCACCGGCCATGTGCATCGGGTCCCCAGCCATGCAGCAGGCGCACGCACCTGCTATGGCTCTTAAATGAGCCGAGGTACCCATACGGCGATTCACGGGGATGTGCCACTTTGCCACTGTATATTGGCGTGAGCCGGTCGGCAAGTGGTTAATAGTCCTTATATTGTTTTTGTTTTTTTGCGTTTATTGTTACTATTTGGTTACTGTTTGTTTGTTACTTCACAATTCCCTGCAGGCTATTCTTGGGCCTAGCTCTACTTCCTATTTAATGGGCATTGGGCCTAGGCACAAGAGGAACTTTTTTACTCTAGAACTAATGCAAACCCTTTCTTAGACCTTGTGACATATTGTTTCCAACTTTATTTGTGAGTAAAATGGGAAATGTATTATCTTTTCACATATGATGTTGCCTTGTACTATGCCAACCTGCTAGAGCCATGGATACCATATGACTTTAATGTTTCTGTGATCTTGTATTTGCTAAAATTAAAAAAGTAAAAAATAAAAATAATACTCTGATATACACTATATTACCAAAAGTATTGTGACGCCTGCCTTTACACGCACATGATTTTTAATGGCAGTCTAATGCAGCGTACACACGGTCGGCCTTTCGACCGGACTGGGCCGACGGACTAAATCCGGCGGACAATCCGATCGTGTGTGGGCTTCACCGGACCTTCAGCGGACTTTTCCAGTCGCAAATCTGACGGACTTTAGATTTGGAACATGCTTCAAATCTTTACGTCGTAACTCCGCCGGACCCAGAAATCCGCTCGTCTGTATGCTAGTCCGACGGACAAAAACCCACGCTAGGGCAGCTATTGGCTACTGGCTATCAACTTCCTTATTTTAGTCCGGTGTACGTCATCACGTACGAATCCGTCGGACTTTTGTGTGATCGTTTGCAGGCAAATCAGTTCGTTAGAAAGTCAGTTGAAAGTCTGTCGGACAGGCTGTCGGACTTTTGTTGCTGAAAAGTCCGACCGTGTGAACACGGCATTAGGATTCAATATTGAGTTGGCCCACCCTTTACAGCTATAACAGCTTCAACTCTTCTGGGAAGGCTGTCCACAAGGTTTAGGAGTGTGTCTATGGGAATGTTTGACCATTCTTCCAGAAGTGCATTTGTGAGGTCAGGCACTGATGTGGACGAGAAGGCCTGGCTTGCAGTCCCCTCTCTTAATTCATCCCAAAGGTGTTTTATTGGGTTGAGGTCAGGACACTGCAGGCCGGTCAAATTCCTCCACCAGCAGTAGTCTAGAGGCTGGATCCTCATTCCTCATAGTTTGTCTCGATCCAACGCACATTAACCGGATGCCAACCGCCCCACGTGATTGGACACAGCGGAAGCCAATCAGCGGGTCCGATGGACCTGATGTCTGCCGGGACCTGCCGATCATTTAACAACAGGGGCAGAATAGCGGTCTGCCAATGTAAACAAGGCAGATCGCTGGTCTTCCCACAGTTAAAGCACCCCCCCACAGTTAGCAAGCACTCCCTAGGAACACATTTAACCCTTTGATCACCCCTGATCTTAACTCCTTCCCTGCCAGTGTCATTAGTACAGTGACAGTGCATATTTTTTAGCACTGATCACTGTATTGATGTCACTGGTCCCCAAAAGTGTCACTTATGCCACGTACACACGAGCGGACTTTTCAACAGGACTGGTCCGACGGACCGAATACGGTGGACAATCCGACCGTGTGCGGGCTCCATCGGACCTGTAGCAAACTTTTTTGGCCAAAAATCTGACTGGCTTTAGATTTGGAACATGTTTCACATTTGTCCGACGGACTCGAGTCCGGTCAAAAAATCCGCTCGTCTGTATGCTAGTCCAACGGACGAAAACCGACGCTAGGACAGCTATTGGCTACTGGCTATCAACTTCCTTATTTTAGTCCGGTCATACGTCATCACGTACAAATCCGCCGGACTTTGGTGTTATCGTGTGTAGCCAAGTCCGTTGGTTAGAAAGTCCGTCGTAAGTCCGTCAAAAGTCCATCGAAAGTCCGTCGGAAAGACTGTCAGACCTTTATGCCGAAAAGACCGTCCGTGTGTACGTGGCATTAGTGTCTGATTTGTCCTCTGCAATGCCGCAGCCCCGCTATAATTCCCTGATCACCACCATTACTAGTAAAAAATAAATAAAAATAAATAAATTCCATAAAAAATATCCCATAGTCTGTAGACGCTATAACTTTTGCACAAACCAATCAATATATGCTTATTTGGATTTTTATTTGACCAAAATATGTAGCAGAATACATATAGGCCTAAATTGATGAAGAAATTAGATTCATTTCAGAAGAATGCTTGTAATACAAAGCACTCGTATATCAAAGCGAGTTTCCCCATAGAAGTCAATGGAAACTCAGCTAATTCGTTCCACAATGACTTCTACTGTATGCAGTAGCCCATGTGCCCAGAGGCGGATGGGAGCGGGAGACACTCGGAAACACTTGGAAACCACTCAGAGCCATTCGGATGCACTTGGAAACACTCGGAGATGCTCCGAATGACTCTGAGTGCATCTGAGTGCATCCGAGCGGCTCCGAGTGTCACCGGCACCCCCGCACCTCTGGCCATGAATCCTGCTTGTTTTGGGAGACAATGCTCGCAAACCAAGTCTGTATTTTAAAAAAATAATAGCTCAAATTGCAAAGCGCTTGTTAACCGCGTTACTCGCAATCCAAGGTATTACTGTACTTAATTGCTAAATGACTGCTTAATAATTGTTTTAAATTTCCCTGCTCAATATTTTTTATTGAATTTTAATGATAATTACAACAAATTAGCATACAATAAGGTACAGTAGAAAAATTGTTTTACATTTTCATTTATCATGGTCAAGAATGTTACACTGTAGTGTCTTTTTAATATTTTTATCCCTTTCAATAATTATAATTTATCAAAAACAATGTATTCTTTATTTTAAAATCCTCACTTTAAACTCCTAGGTGAAATAATAATACTACCCTTTATTTAGAAATTTAGAGCACAGGTCACCATCAGAATAATAACTTCATATACTTTGCACTTTATTTCCTGGAATGTTCTGACTCAACCGTTGCAGCATCTGACACATAGGGGTTGATTTACTAAAACTGGAGAGTCCGAAATCTGGTGCAGCTGTGCATAAAAAACAGTCAGCTTTCAGGTTTTTTTCATCAAAGCTTAATTGAACAAGCTGAAGTTAGAAGCTGATTGGCTACCATGCAGAGCTGCACCAGATTTTGCACTCTCCAGTTTTAGTAAATCAACTCCATAGATTTACAGACTGGTGACTCTTTAGGGCAGGGTTTCTCATCTATGGTTCTTCCAGAGGTTGCTAGGGGTTCTTTGAGCAATGACCTATTATTTCCTCTCAGATAAGTTCCCACTGACACCAATTAAATTTTAAGTTATCCGTAAAGGGGAAATTGCTCCCTCTGACCATCACACTAATGTATCATGAGTTGTAGATATAGTCATTTTTAACAGGGGTTACCCGGGGCCAGAAAGTTATTTTAAGGGTTCCTCTGTGTTGAAAAGGTTGAGAAGGTCTGCTCTAGGAGCTCTCTATATTAGTATATGAAATTAAAGTGTGAAAATATGACATGGTACAGTGTTAATACCCAAAACGTAAGGAAGGGTTAAACATATGTAAAGTTTGTTATTTGATATCTATGTCTCATGACCGATTTCCCTTTAATTCTTGTTGTTTAGATGCACAGGAAGTGAAAGGAAATCTCCACAAAGTGAGGTGGATTGCCCTCTTACACAGTTGTCATCAGAACAGGTGTCCCTATTAGAAGATTTGCTCTCACCTCTTGTATTGGTATTACAAAGAGAAAGGGGAGTTGGGGTAAGGGTACCCCTGGGATTTTTAAGGTGCTTTTCAATAATGAATCAAATCTAGAAAGATAAATCAAAAAAAGAAAAAAGAAACACTGTATGCAAGATACCAAACTAACTAATGAGTAATCTTAAGTTCAAAATCTTTAATAGTTTAAGAAGAATACAAAAAACATCATCTAAAAACAAGCACGATTTTATACAATCACGATCAATCAGTAAATTATTTTAAACAAATGTATAATGTATATAACCACTTTGCGAAACCAATCTCTACATGTTTCGCTCAACACATGAGCTTCATCAGGAGTTTTTTGGTGCAGGTGTGGCATACTATAGAAAAAGAAAAAAATATAAAATAAAACAAAACAAAACAACATATAAATCAGATACTTATTACACATTTAGAGATGTAGTTTCAAAACAAAGACATCATGTTATTGATATTAAATAGACAAATAATATGTAGATATTTGCATACACCCAATAAATGTATGTGGGTGAAACTCTCACGTTTCTACAAGTCTATGGTAAAGACAATCTAAAACATAATAGACAAATACGTTATAGTCATATAATGTGTACTTTGATTTACAAGCCCGTAAGGGCAAAGTATACTAGTGTGGTCATGGAAAAGACATAAGACATAAGAAGCATAAAAAATATATATATATAAAAATATATAAATATATACATATATATATACATATATAAACATATATAAACAGTGGGGTTTGCTTACCAAGCTCAAGAAGGTTTGAAGATAAGTGGTAGACAATATAGATTGTAAGAGTATTTAAAGATTCAGTGGCTCAGATACCAATCAATTAAACATGCGTCTCACCCGTCTAGGACCTCCCAAAGCCATTTTTTGGTCCACAGAAGGGCCCAAGTGTGGAGTAACTGAAATCTGAATATTAGAAAGAGATAAGAGAATTGCCTCTAGATGATCTGCTAAGGGGTAAAAACAGAGCAGCTATCATGGGAATGAGAAGTTTGAAAAATACCTTGCAGGTTGAATCAAATGGTAAATGTTCAGGGCTAAAATAGCCTTATACACAAAAGAATAAAGGAGAGCAACGCTCCAGTTTCACCACAAGGTGGCACTTCAAGTTGACAACCCTTAAGAGTCAGACCCAGAGATCCATGTATGTATTGCCCAGATAAACTACAAAAAACAATGCAATAAAGCAACCCATTACTATAAAGGACTTCTTCTTAGTAATATTTGTGATTCGGTCAACAGCAGAAGGTGACCCTTTTCTGTTGAACCGCTTAGCTTACCTGAGACGTGGGGTGAATGTATATGGAAAGGGAGGGCGGCATGTATCTCCCCCTACATCCTCAGAGCCTCTGTCAGAAGATAGCGGCTGTTGAGCCGTACTATATGGACCCCTCCATCACGATGGCGTCTGACGTCACCACCGGGATGCGGACGCACTGTGAGGTCCTCCCCCCGGTTCCTTGTGGCCAATGGACAGCAAGAGGGCGAAGCCGAGTGACGTCTCGGTTCCGCCCCTCCTAGTCGCGTGTGTGTTTCAAGCATTCACAAACTCCGACGGCATGGATAGGCGCATGCGCAGACCGGGAGCAAACGTCATTAGAGCTCCGTCATTGCGCAGGCGCACTACCTCCAAGACATAGAAAAAGAAACGATAAACGGCACCCTCATCGTTGCCTGTCAGGGGCAGAACGAAAAACCAAACAAACAAAAATAGAAAACAAATTGAATGCAAAGAAGGGCAACAATCACTGGATTCACATCAGCCAATTAGGACTGATGGAGAGGGAAGAAAATGGGAAAGAAAGTACATGCACATACATAGAAACATTTAGAAGTAAACATGTTTCAAACATGTAAAGCAGTTTCCCAAAATTATCTCATATTGCATTCCAACGATTTGTAATTTGGAATTGATGCCACCTAGGAATACATATGCCATAGCTAGCAGAGTCAATTTAAAGATGGAGTAAAGGATAAAAATTGAATAAATTAGACTAAACTAAACTATACTAAATTTGATTTTAAATTTAAATAACTGACTAGGAATAACTATGCTGATTTAACCACCGGATACAAGTATCCTGAAAGGGAGTTAAATACCTCTAGGGCCCCCAGGGGAGGGTGATTGATTATTCACTCCAAACCCTAAGTGCCCGTGGCGTCCGTGCGGACCTTTTGAGGCAGAGAAAGGACCTCCAACTTGACGGGGGAGACAGCAATCAATTTATATAATCTTAATCAAAAAATTGAATTATAAAAGTAGTAAATCTAAATTTAAATTGGCTTGGAAAGGGAAACCCCACTGGATATGAAAACAACCCAGAAATCACCACAGAATAAACAAAAATTAAACAAAAAATATGTACATAGTATATACAACAAATATATACTGAAATTGTGTATCGTGAAATCTTGACAAGTCTGGATAGAATGAAGAAGGACAGATATACTTGGTGGACTACAGGAATGGTTTGAAACTCAAAGCATCATTGAGGCCTGGAGGTTTCAAGGCGGATAAGGTGTGTATCCACCGGGTCTCACGTTGCAAGAGTATTTTATCATAGTCACCCCCACGTACCCCTGGGGGGACATGTTCCAACGCAAAAAAATGCATTTTATTACTGTCAAAATCATGGTACAGGCCCATATGTCGGCTAATAGGCGTCTCCATTTTCTTTTTTAGAACCAGGGATACATGGTCCCTGATTCTGCAAAAAAAGGGGCGCTTGGTTTTGCCTATATAGAATCCTTGGCATTCACACATCATAATGTATACAATCCCAATGGATTGGCAGGTAACGGAAAATCTTGGTTTAAACTGGCGGCCATTGGGGAGTATAATGCCTCTCGCAGAGTGAATAAATCTACAAAAGGGGCATTTGTGGCAAGGTCTACATCCCTTACGGGATTCTGTTGTTGATTGTGCATCAGTGTCATAATGGCTGTGTACCAACGTATCCCTTAAAGATCTAGATCTTCTAAATGTGATCTCCGGGTAGGATTTTAAATGCTTGGATACTTTCTCGTCTCCCATTAGAAGGTACCAGTGTTTTTGGATAATATCACGTACCTGCTTTTGTTGGCCTGAAAATCTGGTGATTAGTCTAACACTGGAATCTGTCTTGTTAGGTCTAGCTTGGTGTATAAGTAAGGATCTCTTTTTATTCTTGGCTTTTAGATAGGCCCTTTTCAAACTCTTTTTGCTGTAGCCTCGTTGGCTCAAACGAGACTGCAATAATTTCGCTTGATATTCAAAGTCAGATTCGGTACTGCAATTGCGCCTTATCCTGAGATATTGCCCATAAGGTAAATTATTGATAAGGGGGGCGGGATGTGAGCTTGTGGCATGCAGTACCGAATTTCCCGCCGAGGGTTTTCGGTACAAGGTGGTTCCAATGTTGCCCTCTTCGTCTACTAGTATTTGGACATCTAAAAAGGTCAACTGATGTTGATTCATTTCAAAAGTAAATTTCAGGTTATATTTGTTGACCTTCAGACTATCAAGGAAGGCAAGAAGATTGGATTTACTGCCTTGCCAGATAAAGAAAATGTCGTCAATGAATCGTTTCCATGTCAGGACATGCTCAAAAAATGCCTGCATGTCCTCCCTGAAGAACACTTCACGCTCCCATCCCCCCAGATACAGGTTGGCATAGGCTGGGGCACACTTGGTCCCCATAGCCACTCCCTGTATCTGGAGGTAATGGGAGCCCCCAAACAAAAAAAACGTTGTTGGACAAAATGAAAAACAAGAGATCCAAGATGAATCGGTTATAGCTCACCGAGGCATCAGGATCTTCAGATAGGAAGCCCCCCACAACTTCCACCCCCAATTCATGAGGGATAGAGTTGTAGAGGGCTTCCACATCTAAGGCCACCAGCCAAGAACCAGGAGGTATGGCGACACCATCCAGCACACGGAGGAGATCCCCCGTGTCTTGAAGGTAAGACGTCAGCCCCTCCACATGGGGCCTCAGAAAGTCATCCACCAGCTTGCTAGCCATCTCCGTAAGGGACCCATTCCCCGACACGATGGGTCTCCCTGGAGGTATTTTGTGGTTTTTGTGTATTTTTGGGAGAGCGTACAACGTTGGAGTTCGTGGTGCGCTTACATTAAGAAAATCATAAGTGTTTTTTGTTATTAAACCTTTATGATAAGCTGAACCTATCAAATGCTTATATCTGGTGGTTATGAGAGCAAGGTAGCTGGGGGAGACCTTCCGGTACCACTGACTGTTCCTGACTATGGCCATAACCATGGCCTCATACTGGATTTTGTCCATAATGACCAAATTTCCTCCCTTATCAGAAGGTTTGATCACTATGTCCTTGTTGGTCTGTAGGAGTTTGAGGGCTTCTAGTTGGGAGGTGGATAAGTTGGATCTAGATGTATCCTTCCATTTAGTTTGGGAGATTTCATTAGTAACCTGTTTGGTGAACGCCCACACATTGGGGTTACCCTGAAGGGTCGGGAAAGTACGAGATTTGGGCTTATATTCCCTAGGTCTAGATGGGGGATGTGGCAGAGAGGAGGATGAGGAGGATGGAGGTGGGGGAGGGGGGGGGTCCGTGTCAGTCAGGAGGGAATCTGCCAACAGCAGATCACTCTCCTCCAGACCCCCCTCATCCCACAGCTCCATCAACTCCTCTAGGGCCTTGATATCTGCAATGGTCATGTCACGCCAAGTAGGGTCCCCAAGGGACTGGTCATTTGAAGATGAACCTGGCTTGTCAAATATTATTTTAAACATCAACCTTCTGGAAAAGAGATTGATATCTTTAATCAATTCAAATTGGTCGACCCTCTGCGTGGGGCAGAAGGTCAAACCTAATTTGAGGACTGATATTTGTTCAGCTGAAAGAGTATGGGAAGATAGATTTATTACTTCAAAGTTGTCCGCGGCCCTTTTGTCAGTGTCTCCAGAGGCCCTGTTTTTTTGGAGTCCGTCACTGGTTGGGAAAATATCGGTGCTGGACGAAACCTCCAGGCCTCAATGATGCTTTGAGTTTCAAACCATTCCTGTAGTCCACCAAGTATATCTGTCCTTCTGCATTCTATCCAGACTTGTCAAGATTTCACGATACACAATTTCAGTATATATTTGTTGTATATACTATGTACATATTTTTTGTTTAATTTTTGTTTATTCTGTGGTGATTTCTGGGTTGTTTTCATATCCAGTGGGGTTTCCCTTTCCAAGCCAATTTAAATTTAGATTTACTACTTTTATAATTCAATTTTTTGATTAAGATTATATAAATTGATTGCTGTCTCCCCCGTCAAGTTGGAGGTCCTTTCTCTGCCTCAAAAGGTCCGCACGGACGCCACGGGCACTTAGGGTTTGGAGTGAATAATCAATCACCCTCCCCTGGGGGCCCTAGAGGTATTTAACTCCCTTTCAGGATACTTGTATCCGGTGGTTAAATCAGCATATTTATTCCTAGTCAGTGTATTTAAATTTAAAATCAAATTTAGTATAGTTTAGTTTAGTCTAATTTATTCAATTTTTATCCTTTACTCCATCTTTAAATTGACTCTGCTAGCTATGGCATATGTATTCCTAGGTGGCATCAATTCCAAATTACAAATCGTTGGAATGCAATATGAGATAATTTTGGGAAACTGCTTTACATGTTTGAAACATGTTTACTTCTAAATGTTTCTATGTATGTGCATGTACTTTCTTTCCCATTTTCTTCCCTCTCCATCAGTCCTAATTGGCTGATGTGAATCCAGTGATTGTTGCCCTTCTTTGCATTCAATTTGTTTTCTATTTTTGTTTGTTTGGTTTTTCGTTCTGCCCCTGACAGGCAACGATGAGGGTGCCGTTTATCGTTTCTTTTTCTATGTCTTGGAGGTAGTGCGCCTGCGCAATGACGGAGCTCTAATGACGTTTGCTCCCGGTCTGCGCATGCGCCTATCCATGCCGTCGGAGTTTGTGAATGCTTGAAACACACACGCGACTAGGAGGGGCGGAACCGAGACGTCACTCGGCTTCGCCCTCTTGCTGTCCATTGGCCACAAGGAACCGGGGGGAGGACCTCACAGTGCGTCCGCATCCCGGTGGTGACGTCAGACGCCATCGTGATGGAGGGGTCCATATAGTACGGCTCAACAGCCGCTATCTTCTGACAGAGGCTCTGAGGATGTAGGGGGAGATACATGCCGCCCTCCCTTTCCATATACATTCACCCCACGTCTCAGGTAAGCTAAGCGGTTCAACAGAAAAGGGTCACCTTCTGCTGTTGACCGAATCACAAATATTACTAAGAAGAAGTCCTTTATAGTAATGGGTTGCTTTATTGCATTGTTTTTTGTAGTTTATCTGGGCAATACATACATGGATCTCTGGGTCTGACTCTTAAGGGTTGTCAACTTGAAGTGCCACCTTGTGGTGAAACTGGAGCGTTGCTCTCCTTTATTCTTTTGTGTATAAGGCTATTTTAGCCCTGAACATTTACCATTTGATTCAACCTGCAAGGTATTTTTCAAACTTCTCATTCCCATGATAGCTGCTCTGTTTTTACCCCTTAGCAGATCATCTAGAGGCAATTCTCTTATCTCTTTCTAATATTCAGATTTCAGTTACTCCACACTTGGGCCCTTCTGTGGACCAAAAAATGGCTTTGGGAGGTCCTAGACGGGTGAGACGCATGTTTAATTGATTGGTATCTGAGCCACTGAATCTTTAAATACTCTTACAATCTATATTGTCTACCACTTATCTTCAAACCTTCTTGAGCTTGGTAAGCAAACCCCACTGTTTATATATGTTTATATATGTATATATATATGTATATATTTATATATTTTTATATATATATATTTTTTATGCTTCTTATGTCTTATGTCTTTTCCATGACCACACTAGTATACTTTGCCCTTACGGGCTTGTAAATCAAAGTACACATTATATGACTATAACGTATTTGTCTATTATGTTTTAGATTGTCTTTACCATAGACTTGTAGAAACGTGAGAGTTTCACCCACATACATTTATTGGGTGTATGCAAATATCTACATATTATTTGTCTATTTAATATCAATAACATGATGTCTTTGTTTTGAAACTACATCTCTAAATGTGTAATAAGTATCTGATTTATATGTTGTTTTGTTTTGTTTTATTTTATATTTTTTTCTTTTTCTATAGTATGCCACACCTGCACCAAAAAACTCCTGATGAAGCTCATGTGTTGAGCGAAACATGTAGAGATTGGTTTCGCAAAGTGGTTATATACATTATACATTTGTTTAAAATAATTTACTGATTGATCGTGATTGTATAAAATCGTGCTTGTTTTTAGATGATGTTTTTTGTATTCTTCTTAAACTATTAAAGATTTTGAACTTAAGATTACTCATTAGTTAGTTTGGTATCTTGCATACAGTGTTTCTTTTTTCTTTTTTTGATTTATCTTTCTAGATTTGATTCATTATTGAAAAGCACCTTAAAAATCCCAGGGGTACCCTTACCCCAACTCCCCTTTCTCTTTGTAATTCATTCATTAGGGATGTGGTGCTAAAGGGATAACTGTCTTTGCCCTCGAACAATATTATCTTGAATCCTATGGGGTGTTACCCACCCATCATCGCCTGAGGCCATTGACAGTCCCCAATTACAGTATTTTAGTTACATGGAAATGTTCTTTCTGTCCTTAGGACACTAAATATTAGTCTTACCTTTATATTTATGATTTGCAATTTAGAAAACCATATAATATTTTTTGTTTTGTGTTAACATAGATATTTGTGTGTATTGTGTATCTGTGTTTTGTTGGCCAAGTTAGGCCTTTAGATACTTTTTCTGCATCTGTAGGCCTTACTATTGTTTGTTACTTTTTGCCAGCCCAGGGGAATAATGACCAACTACTGTGGAAGTGCATTTGATGGCCTTATGAATCACATTCATAGGTCTCAAAATGCCTCTATGGGAGGCCTAACCATGGACCGTTTTTTCTCGAGACTCCAGAGGATGCTTGAGAAGAAATCCAGAGTTTTCTGGAACAAATGGTATTTTCTCAAATACATTGAGGATCGTATAGTTCCGTGGGGGCTTAGAATTCAGATCTTTCCTTCTAGTGGTAATGTAGATGTAGACTTTCGGAAAGAATGGGAAGAAAACTTACAGGCTTGTTCATTTAAAATGATGGAACTTCTCTGTGGAGAATATTCCAAGGAACTTAGTTCGGTAGATAGAGAGATTGAAAAACTATATGGTGAGAATCAAGCTATCACCACCAATGACCTCTTTTCCACACGAGAGGGCACCCTAAAAGCAGACTTAGAGGGATATGTCACTGAAATTTTAAAAACTAAGGAGAAAAAATTTGTAAGGGACAAATTGGCCTATGACAACAATCAAGCATACCATTGGGGGCAAAGAAATAGCAAAACGAAGAGACGTACTTATCAAGCACGCAGTTCTAGACAACAAGGGGGGGAACCTAATGAATCAGATTCATCCATCTCTTCTGCTTCCTCCTCTCAGGCACAAAGTACCAGAAGCTCCAACAGTCAGGAGACAACAAAGGGCGTAAAGGACCACCCTAATATGGGCACAATTAAACGCACTTCGCACGCGAAGGCCCCAATGGTTACACGAGCCAATTCGGCCAAAGGTTCGTCCACTTGCGCACCGAGTCACTCCGAAACGTATACGAGCACCCCTTCTGTGAATACTCCCTCTCTTCCTGTGTCTCCTAAGCTACAAGTAAGTAACACTAATTCTGCACCTACACATTCGGATTTTCGTCCAGCACCGATATTTTCCCAACCAGTGACGGACTCCAAAAAAACAGGGCCTCTGGAGACACTGACAAAAGGGCCGCGGACAACTTTGAAGTAATAAATCTATCTTCCCATACTCTTTCAGCTGAACAAATATCAGTCCTCAAATTAGGTTTGACCTTCTGCCCCACGCAGAGGGTCGACCAATTTGAATTGATTAAAGATATCAATCTCTTTTCCAGAAGGTTGATGTTTAAAATAATATTTGACAAGCCAGGTTCATCTTCAAATGACCAGTCCCTTGGGGACCCTACTTGGCGTGACATGACCATTGCAGATATCAAGGCCCTAGAGGAGTTGATGGAGCTGTGGGATGAGGGGGGTCTGGAGGAGAGTGATCTGCTGTTGGCAGATTCCCTCCTGACTGACACGGACCCCCCCCCTCCCCCACCTCCATCCTCCTCATCCTCCTCTCTGCCACATCCCCCATCTAGACCTAGGGAATATAAGCCCAAATCTCGTACTTTCCCGACCCTTCAGGGTAACCCCAATGTGTGGGCGTTCACCAAACAGGTTACTAATGAAATCTCCCAAACTAAATGGAAGGATACATCTAGATCCAACTTATCCACCTCCCAACTAGAAGCCCTCAAACTCCTACAGACCAACAAGGACATAGTGATCAAACCTTCTGATAAGGGAGGAAATTTGGTCATTATGGACAAAATCCAGTATGAGGCCATGGTTATGGCCATAGTCAGGAACAGTCAGTGGTACCGGAAGGTCTCCCCCAGCTACCTTGCTCTCATAACCACCAGATATAAGCATTTGATAGGTTCAGCTTATCATAAAGGTTTAATAACAAAAAACACTTATGATTTTCTTAATGTAAGCGCACCACGAACTCCAACGTTGTACGCTCTCCCAAAAATACACAAAAACCACAAAATACCTCCAGGGAGACCCATCGTGTCGGGGAATGGGTCCCTTACGGAGATGGCTAGCAAGCTGGTGGATGACTTTCTGAGGCCCCATGTGGAGGGGCTGACGTCTTACCTTCAAGACACGGGGGATCTCCTCCGTGTGCTGGATGGTGTCGCCATACCTCCTGGTTCTTGGCTGGTGGCCTTAGATGTGGAAGCCCTCTACAACTCTATCCCTCATGAATTGGGGGTGGAAGTTGTGGGGGGCTTCCTATCTGAAGATCCTGATGCCTCGGTGAGCTATAACCGATTCTTCTTGGATCTCTTGTTTTTCATTTTGTCCAACAACGTTTTTTTGTTTGGGGGCTCCCATTACCTCCAGATACAGGGAGTGGCTATGGGGACCAAGTGTGCCCCAGCCTATGCCAACCTGTATCTGGGGGGATGGGAGCGTGAAGTGTTCTTCAGGGAGGACATGCAGGCATTTTTTGAGCATGTCCTGACATGGAAACGATTCATTGACGACATTTTCTTTATCTGGCAAGGCAGTAAATCCAATCTTCTTGCCTTCCTTGATAGTCTGAAGGTCAACAAATATAACCTGAAATTTACTTTTGAAATGAATCAACATCAGTTGACCTTTTTAGATGTCCAAATACTAGTAGACGAAGAGGGCAACATTGGAACCACCTTGTACCGAAAACCCTCGGCGGGAAATTCGGTACTGCATGCCACAAGCTCACATCCCGCCCCCCTTATCAATAATTTACCTTATGGGCAATATCTCAGGATAAGGCGCAATTGCAGTACCGAATCTGACTTTGAATATCAAGCGAAATTATTGCAGTCTCGTTTGAGCCAACGAGGCTACAGCAAAAAGAGTTTGAAAAGGGCCTATCTAAAAGCCAAGAATAAAAAGAGATCCTTACTTATACACCAAGCTAGACCTAACAAGACAGATTCCAGTGTTAGACTAATCACCAGATTTTCAGGCCAACAAAAGCAGGTACGTGATATTATCCAAAAACACTGGTACCTTCTAATGGGAGACGAGAAAGTATCCAAGCATTTAAAATCCTACCCGGAGATCACATTTAGAAGATCTAGATCTTTAAGGGATACGTTGGTACACAGCCATTATGACACTGATGCACAATCAACAACAGAATCCCGTAAGGGATGTAGACCTTGCCACAAATGCCCCTTTTGTAGATTTATTCACTCTGCGAGAGGCATTATACTCCCCAATGGCCGCCAGTTTAAACCAAGATTTTCCGTTACCTGCCAATCCATTGGGATTGTATACATTATGATGTGTGAATGCCAAGGATTCTATATAGGCAAAACCAAGCGCCCCTTTTTTTGCAGAATCAGGGACCATGTATCCCTGGTTCTAAAAAAGAAAATGGAGACGCCTATTAGCCGACATATGGGCCTGTACCATGATTTTGACAGTAATAAAATGCATTTTTTTGCGTTGGAACATGTCCCCCCAGGGGTACGTGGGGGTGACTATGATAAAATACTCTTGCAACGTGAGACCCGGTGGATACACACCTTATCCGCCTTGAAACCTCCAGGCCTCAATGATGCTTTGAGTTTCAAACCATTCCTGTAGTCCACCAAGTATATCTGTCCTTCTTCATTCTATCCAGACTTGTCAAGATTTCACGATACACAATTTCAGTATATATTTGTTGTATATACTATGTACATATTTTTTGTTTAATTTTTGTTTATTCTGTGGTGATTTCTGGGTTGTTTTCATATCCAGTGGGGTTTCCCTTTCCAAGCCAATTTAAATTTAGATTTACTACTTTTATAATTCAATTTTTTGATTAAGATTATATAAATTGATTGCTGTCTCCCCCGTCAAGTTGGAGGTCCTTTCTCTGCCTCAAAAGGTCCGCACGGACGCCACGGGCACTTAGGGTTTGGAGTGAATAATCAATCACCCTCCCCTGGGGGCCCTAGAGGTATTTAACTCCCTTTCAGGATACTTGTATCCGGTGGTTAAATCAGCATAGTTATTCCTAGTCAGTGTATTTAAATTTAAAATCAAATTTAGTATAGTTTAGTTTAGTCTAATTTATTCAATTTTTATCCTTTACTCCATCTTTAAATTGACTCTGCTAGCTATGGCATATGTATTCCTAGGTGGCATCAATTCCAAATTACAAATCGTTGGAATGCAATATGAGATAATTTTGGGAAACTGCTTTACATGTTTGAAACATGTTTACTTCTAAATGTTTCTATGTATGTGCATGTACTTTCTTTCCCATTTTCTTCCCTCTCCATCAGTCCTAATTGGCTGATGTGAATCCAGTGATTGTTGCCCTTCTTTGCATTCAATTTGTTTTCTATTTTTGTTTGTTTGGTTTTTCGTTCTGCCCCTGACAGGCAACGATGAGGGTGCCGTTTATCGTTTCTTTTTCTATGTCTTGGAGGTAGTGCGCCTGCGCAATGACGGAGCTCTAATGACGTTTGCTCCCGGTCTGCGCATGCGCCTATCCATGCCGTCGGAGTTTGTGAATGCTTGAAACACACACGCGACTAGGAGGGGCGGAACCGAGACGTCACTCGGCTTCGCCCTCTTGCTGTCCATTGGCCACAAGGAACCGGGGGGAGGACCTCACAGTGCGTCCGCATCCCGGTGGTGACGTCAGACGCCATCGTGATGGAGGGGTCCATATAGTACGGCTCAACAGCCGCTATCTTCTGACAGAGGCTCTGAGGATGTAGGGGGAGATACATGCCGCCCTCCCTTTCCATATACATTCACCCCACGTCTCAGGTAAGCTAAGCGGTTCAACAGAAAAGGGTCACCTTCTGCTGTTGACCGAATCACAAATATTACTAAGAAGAAGTCCTTTATAGTAATGGGTTGCTTTATTGCATTGTTTTTTGTAGTTTATCTGGGCAATACATACATGGATCTCTGGGTCTGACTCTTAAGGGTTGTCAACTTGAAGTGCCACCTTGTGGTGAAACTGGAGCGTTGCTCTCCTTTATTCTTTTGTGTATAAGGCTATTTTAGCCCTGAACATTTACCATTTGATTCAACCTGCAAGGTATTTTTCAAACTTCTCATTCCCATGATAGCTGCTCTGTTTTTACCCCTTAGCAGATCATCTAGAGGCAATTCTCTTATCTCTTTCTAATATTCAGATTTCAGTTACTCCACACTTGGGCCCTTCTGTGGACCAAAAAATGGCTTTGGGAGGTCCTAGACGGGTGAGACGCATGTTTAATTGATTGGTATCTGAGCCACTGAATCTTTAAATACTCTTACAATCTATATTGTCTACCACTTATCTTCAAACCTTCTTGAGCTTGGTAAGCAAACCCCACTGTTTATATATGTTTATATATGTATATATATATGTATATATTTATATATTTTTATATATATATATTTTTTATGCTTCTTATGTCTTATGTCTTTTCCATGACCACACTAGTATACTTTGCCCTTACGGGCTTGTAAATCAAAGTACACATTATATGACTATAACGTATTTGTCTATTATGTTTTAGATTGTCTTTACCATAGACTTGTAGAAACGTGAGAGTTTCACCCACATACATTTATTGGGTGTATGCAAATATCTACATATTATTTGTCTATTTAATATCAATAACATGATGTCTTTGTTTTGAAACTACATCTCTAAATGTGTAATAAGTATCTGATTTATATGTTGTTTTGTTTTGTTTTATTTTATATTTTTTTCTTTTTCTATAGTATGCCACACCTGCACCAAAAAACTCCTGATGAAGCTCATGTGTTGAGCGAAACATGTAGAGATTGGTTTCGCAAAGTGGTTATATACATTATACATTTGTTTAAAATAATTTACTGATTGATCGTGATTGTATAAAATCGTGCTTGTTTTTAGATGATGTTTTTTGTATTCTTCTTAAACTATTAAAGATTTTGAACTTAAGATTACTCATTAGTTAGTTTGGTATCTTGCATACAGTGTTTCTTTTTTCTTTTTTTGATTTATCTTTCTAGATTTGATTCATTATTGAAAAGCACCTTAAAAATCCCAGGGGTACCCTTACCCCAACTCCCCTTTCTCTTTGTAATTCATTCATTAGGGATGTGGTGCTAAAGGGATAACTGTCTTTGCCCTCGAACAATATTCTCTTGTATTGGTAATGCAGGGACCCTCCATAAGTTGGATTGCCTCTAGCTCAAATTTAATGTTGCCAGCTAGGCTATAGCCAGCCACCTGAGCTCGTATTTTTATTGTTATCTGGGTTTGTCGGGTTTGTATAAGCCTGGGACATTGTTGGCTGATGCCTGCTACTGGGGAGTGTGAGTGAGAAGATACAATGTTGTAGGTTATGAATATTTATTTCACCCTGGCCAATCACAAGGAGGTTTATGCCAGTGATGTGAGCTGGGGAGGTGTATAGATATTTGGGGAAATTCCCTGCCAGGGTTTGCCTGGAGAAAAAGCTTATGGGGGAGGGATCATTGTCTTTGCCTCATGGACTCCTGTCAGAAGAGGAGGTTGTTTGTCTCTATTGCCTGATCCTGAGAGCCAAGGCTTGAAAGATGGCCTATGCTAGGGCCTGAGAATTCAAGAAGTAGGCTACTAAGCCCTTTCAGTCCATTGCCAGTCTCTGCTTATAGTTCCACAACTATGAACTGCTAATCTCCGCTTAAATGTCTATTATTAGCCTGTGAAAAGGTCTAAGGATTAGGTTTACTATTGAGTGGAGGAGATTTTTGTTGCTGCTTTCAGGTTCCTATAACCCCTAATGCTATTTGCTTTAAGCATTGCGCCAATAAATTATGCAATTAGGAATAAAGGCATAGTGGATGTTTGTTATACAGTCGCCACTGGTGGGTCAGTGAGTCTTTGGGTGAAGCAGTAGGGCAAATCACCAGAAGAAAAGCTAGAAGGACCAATAAAATCCAGTAACTCAAAGTATTATTCCTGCGGAACCAGGTAGTTTCCAAATTGGTCCAAACACCATGGCATGAGGAACTTAATGAGAGGTGCTCTACTTAAAGTGGAGTTCCACCCACTTTTACAACTTTGTCTTAAAGGAGAAACAATGCCTCCACCACTCGATTTTGGATAATTAATAATTTTTTTCTTACTTTTATGAAGTACCTTGTGTACTTCTGTCCCAGCCTCGCCACATCCCAGTGTGTCACATCCTCTTCTCCCCCGCTGCCTTCTGGGCCCTGTGTGTGTCCCAGAAGACAACAGGGCCATTCAGGAAGCGCTGCACGACTTGCGCATGCGAAGTAGGAAACCGGCGGTGAAGCCTGAAGGCTCCACTGCTGGTTTCCCTTAGTTGGAATGGCGGCGCCTGCACCCGATCTGATGGACGGATCAGCCTGGGGGGGGGGGGACATTGCACGCTACCTGGACAAGTAAGTGTCCTCATGAAAAGTCAGCAGCTACAATGTTTGTAGCTGCTGACTTTAAAAAAAAAATTGCCGCTGGAACAGTGCTTTAATATCTACTTTGGTTACTTGATGATGAGAATGAGATGCAACATGGTTTTCCTCTTTTCTTTAATGTCTTTATATTTTTGTTGGGTTTATAATATTGACATTATGATGATACAGTTCTTAGAAGTGGGTGGGCTCTGTTTAAACCACCTTTTCCCCCTTTGTTTCTTGTACGAATAACCTGAAAATACTGTTGTTGATGTCACTGAGCTTATTATGTGACTCTCATATGAATGGGTGTTTCATTAGTCCACTGATTTTTTATTTTATGTATGTCTTGTTAAATTTTGAAAATTTTCAATAAAAAGTATTTGTTAAAAAAAAATCCAGTAACTCCTAAGCGGGTCAATGCTGCAGTGGCAACTCTAAAATGTTGGATTTCCCAAGACTCTCTTTCATTGACAATAATCATTAGGACAAATAGAGAATGAATCTACCCAGCAGGAACATAGACAGCAATACAAATTCAAAGAAGAAAAAAAACACCCAAGAGGTGAATACAAAGCAGTGAGAGGACAAAAACATTTGGAGACCTCACTGGCTTAGGTTAGGCTACTCACAACAGACAGGGCTACCATCCAGTAGGTACCCAGCAGGTATCCGAAAGTAAAAAAAAAAAACATGCACCAATAGAAGGAGCACCAGACCAAAGGATAAAAGATAAAAGGTAAAAAATGCTAAATCATTTATTGGGTTAAACCGAAAAAACAGCCATTGTTGTTTTAGTTTCAAACAATGAATAAGTTTGGACTCATTTGTTTGCTCTGGCACTCCTTCCATTGGAGCAATAAAAACTTGACAAAGGTTTTAATTCCTTCCAACTCAATCCTAAATTAGGAAAAATAATCATAAGAAGCAAAAAAATTTTCATACACTAACAGGTCAAAATGGATACTCACTGCAAATGCGATATTGTTTCCTGTGCAGTAAATGGGCCACCCTATAAAACTTGGCTGTGTGCTGCCTTTCTTGTTCACAGCATTGTAATGATAAAACCCTATGGATAAAGTCTTTGCTGCTGTCAATTTCTCTGTATCAGGATTCGGCATCGTGTGTCACTCCAGATGTGGATGTAGCAGTGGGAGACACTTCCTAACAATTCATTTGGCTCAGCCGTTGATGTTTTCCCAATAGTGTAAAACAAGGGTTTTGTTTTCCAATGTGGTAAGCAATTTGTTATCAGTTATATTCTAAGTTCTAACGTTATTCCCTAGTCGGAATACTTCACCATTGCTTTCTAATGCTAGGGGAAGAGTTTCCTGTGAACAACAGAGAAGACTAATGAACTGATTGGAGTAATATCCATCCATTGGGCTGTCCCCATTTCCCTGTACAGCAGTATTATGGCTGACCCTCATAAGGACAACAGGAATCCAGTTCCCAAAGATTGGGTGTATATATATAAAATAGCCATTAGGGGATCCTATCTTTCCTTTACTAAGTGGCCTCCATACTTGGAATCAAGCAGATGCAAAATAGGACAACCCTCCAAGCATTCACGTGAAATCTTAAAAGATGGAATAGGAAAAAACATTTAGCAAATAAGTGTAAGAATTAAAGGGGTTTCTGACAGTATGGAAAGTCAAGCATCATATTGCATACAAAGGACTTGGCCTAGTTGTACATGGCTTATTTTTCACCCAGACATAGCTGTAATGCACCACGCCATCATGTCCCTGAAAAATAAGCTTGTTGCTGGTAATCCATCCTTGCACATATATAGACCAATTATATTTACCTTTTTTGGACATTATTTTTGGCATATTACTATGTTATCCTTACTTGCAAGGTTACTGTTATATTTATAGAGTAGTTCAGTTACATACTCAGGTATGTCCTAAGAAACATCTTGGAATCTACACGTTAAAAAACTGAACCCAATGCATATTTAAAAGACACAAATGAATGCAGCTCCGCAGTCAGGAATACATAATTTAATGTATTTTTCTTGTTCAAACATTTTTAGAGAAAAAACACCACAGTGTACATGGAATGAATGCAACCAGTAGCATAATGTATTAAATATATATTTTAAATGCAAGCAATATATAGTATGTACCTGCATTTGACCTGGTATCAGCCTCCTGCAGTCCTTGTATAGCAGAGATCACACTGGTAGAGAGGGAAACAGCACAAAAAGTTGTGTTGCAGTGCAGTGCCGATAAGAGGCAAAGGCAGAGTGAGGAGCTCTTGCTGCTTCTCTGTTCATTGTCCAGTCAAATGGCATGGGAGAGGAGAAGACCTGTAAGTGGTACTCAAAGTGTTACTAAATCCAGGATCCTGCATTCACTATATCTGGTTTCCCACAGTACACAGAACATGGAAATGCAATCGTTTTAGTAAATATAAACTGCTAAATACCTTTTCTCATCAGCAGCTAGAGCACACTTGTGACTTCTATCAGTGTCTGGTAAAGTTTGTAGTAGGAGTTTTCATTCTCCTCTGACTGTCCTATAAGACTGCAGGACCCCTGACCCTCTGTCTGGACAGTGCTAATTGGCCCTGCGCTGATCACATACACTCTCCCAAGAAAAAAAAAAACTCTCTAGCAATACACACACCAAACTGAGCATGTGCAGCTTGTCCCCTACCTTCTGTATTATCCAGAAATGAGTTGGAGACGCTGGAAGAAGGTGATGATCAGAGGAGACAGGATCAAACAGCCTATTTGCACAATGTGGAGGATTAACCCCTTAGGTTCCACAGCGAGTATAACAAGCATGCTTTACTGCATATACAGACCGATTTTACTGTTGTGGGTTTAGTAACACTAACTGCAGTGGAGAAAAACTAGATATCCCGCTCTGCCAGACAGGGCTGTGCGGGCATAGCAGAGCCATGAAAATCTTAGAACTGGATGAACAGAAATGCAAAACCTTTGGCAGGTATAGCAGCCCCCCTATATTATTTAATCTGTGTATTTGTTTGCCTGGAGTGCTGTTTTAATGAAATTCAGGAAGACAACCAATTTTTACATCACGGTGCTCCAGTCTCCTACATGTCTTCAGCAGGTCAATGTTGCTCAGTGAACACTAGATCCTCTATGTCCTCTCTAAGCCTCACAAGTGCTCCTGACCTTGAGAATGACTGTGGGCCTCAATAATAACCCACGCACTACCAAGAGTAGACAGCCCAGAGTTCGTCTTATAATGAAAAGTTCAGCCCGACCTTCTGATTCAAGTCATTTTCAGTTCTGAAGAACATTAGAATATTGAGCGCACCAGTATAGATGGGAGATCAAGGGATGCCAGTAGGAAAAAGGGAGCAATGAGAAGGAACAGCCACAATAAGGGGGCACAAGGGATAACAGAGAAGGAAAAAAGGTCTTTTAAAGGGCGCATTTTCATAACAAGGGGGCAGAGGATGGAATGGAAAGACTCAATAGACAACAAATAAGCGCATCGGGGAACATAGGAAACAAGAGGATAAAGAGAATGACATAAAGGAATGAAGGGCAGATCCAGGGATGAAGCTAGGACACAAAATGCTTGTCAATAGCAAAGGGTAAATTTAGGCTAAAAAGGCCATTCTTCACTGCGACAACATGTTCAAATGTGGTGATGACAGTTGTTTGTAAAGAGATAGACATGATGTTTGGCATAATATAATGCCATGTGACAATGTCTTCAGGAAGTGCCCATCCTCTCCATCCATTTTGCTTGCTGTTTGACCTTTTGCAAAGTCCATGGTGAGGTCAAAGTTAAGGCAACCATTGAGGATCTACATTGTAAGTCTACATAGACTATGGTCTTGTGTTATTAGGAAAGCTGAAAACATTTATAAATTAAATCATCAAACAATGAGCAGCTTTACAGATAAAGGATAGAAATGAAAGGGGGAAAGTAATATTGTCTGTAGAACACATGGGAAGCCTGCAGAAGGACATAAGGGGAGAGGTGATGCAATGGTAAGGAAGAAATTGAGAAAGAACATTTGTAGGTAATGCCACAGTTCAGAATACAGCAAGTATAAGTTAAAGAAACAAAATTATTCTTATAATTTGTCACCTGGCATGAAATAAGAACTGAATGTAAAGTCCCGTAGCTGCCAGTCATATTCACACCTGCCCTAAAAAATTGATGTGGGGCAATAAAGGCATTTTAGTGGAAGAATGTTGTACTGTTTTTACATTGATTTCCTTGAACACTTATGCCATTGAATATTTCATCTTGTCTGCTGCAGAAAACTTTGATCAAGTTTTCTATGAAATTAAGACCATATTGTGTGGTATTGTTTGGCCCTTTTGTTATGATCTATGTTCAGGGTGGGTTTTGAATACAAAGATATCTATAGTTGGATCTAAAGATGCAAAGGGGTTTATTTAGATATAGCGCAAATTCGCAAATGCACAAATAAATAGTCGCACAAATAAATGGCCAAAACTACGTAAATTAGCGTGAAAATGGAATTCACTATAGCGCCCAGGAAAAAATTGTCACAAAATCAAATTTACTATGGGTCACAGACAACAGAGTCTGTCTAAATCAGTGGTCGTGGTCGAAACACGGGAATTGCACATGGAAAAAATGTTTAGAGCACGATATGATAGCCTAAATGGTTCTTAAATATGTGGTATATTGTTTTAAGATAATCTGCGTTTAAACTGCTGAAAAAATTGATGTATAAATTGAAATATCATTAATAGTCTGAGAAGAGATAAATTCCCCCTCTTTCTTTGACTATGTACCAGCACAAGTGTATGCTCAGACATGCAAAATAGTCACAATTTAACTCCCATTCCTTTTTTCACGGGTGCTATAGTAAATTTGCAAATTCGTGCTTGGCAAACATGCATTTGCGAACGCTATATAGCCAAATGCAGGTTTTAACCATTGAATTTAATTGTACAATTGTTACCTCCACACAAAAAAAATCATTTTGAGAAGAACCGTTTATTTCTCTAAAATAAATTGTCATTGCTGGGTTTTTATGCTAGTAATGTGTAATGTTTTCATGTTTTGGTAAAATATACTTTTCAGAAAAATCTAATCTGACACTCCCACAGGTGTTTTCACAAACCACAAACAATACCATTGCTGATGCACATTTTAAATGAGTCACAATTTTGTGCGTTGTTTAGTATTTCCAAATGATGATAATTTTACCCTAAAAAAAATTGATATGTGTACCAAATCATCATCATCAGAAATCAAAATGTCATTCCCAAAATTCAGAGGGTAACATCACTGTTCTACACTCACACACCAAGGACCACCAAATATCACAGAAATGCAGTATTTGTGTATTTATGTGTAGGAGGGTTCCACCACCATTGCAAATTGTGCCATATGTTTACCATGAGCAAGGACAATAATCAGCCTTAATAATCCCCCACCAGCACTAACTGCAGCCTCTTGCAAAGCAAAAAGCCCCAAAATTAGATATAGTTGTAAATGCAGCATGCTGACAGTAATCAGCCATACCCAGCCTTCAAAACAGATGGCATATGTCAGAAACAGGTTGTTCATGGTTCTCTGGCCTTCCATAGGACATCTGCATTGATTATCTTATTGCACCCCTGGGACTTGGGACTGTTTGACACCACAGAGATGCAGCCTCCATCCATGTGGCAGCACAGTAGCTAACTGGTTAGCACTTCTAAGCAGCACTGGGGCCGATGGTTCGAATCCCAAATATGCTGCTACCTGGCTAGAGGTTTGTATGTTCATTCTCTGTTGTGGTTTTAAAGGTTTTTTTTCACCAGTGATTACATTTTTGATTGGTTTCACATAATGGAAACCCAAGAAATGACATTATAAATCGAGCGATTGTGGGTTTGCACCAAATCTATAACTGTGTGTTTTGGGGCAGATATGGATGTATAAGTCTGGTGTGATCCTACACACATATTTTAATTCTGTATGCTGATGATGAATGACAAATGCACTTTGTCAACAATTTTTGTGAAGCAGCCTTCACAAAGTTGTCATTTCCTGTTTTGTATATAAAAAAAATTATATAAAGAAAATACCACACCATACTCATTTCCTGTTTTGTACCCTCCACATGCCCAAAAACGTGTTTAATTTTTTTAATTCGTAGTTTAATTAAGTTTAATTTGTAGATTTTTGGTGTCACTGATCATGGTCAGAGTAGAGCCTTTGACATTTGTTATTTTTAGGTTTACCCTGCACAGATATCTATGCTGATGCATTCTTTCAATTGTAAAGAGTGTATGTTCCCTTATGAACAGGTGTGAGCACTTGAGGCATACATGAAGAGAAAGAATCAATTACACTGGTGAGTGTGCCCTTTGCTGGGTGGGTGGAGGTGTGCTAGTAATCCTAGCTAGTTCATATATAGGCTTGCAGTTGTGGTGGTTGTTTTTTTTTGGGGGGGGGATGCTAATGCCTGACCCACACCCCACTAAGGCTGTTGTTTGATGATTGCTTTATGTGTTTGCTGGTGTAGTTTTGCATTAAGGCCCTGAAAAGTTTGTTTTTGTGGGCATGGTTTCCAAATTTTGTCTTTGTCCAGATTGATCATGTGTGATTTTGTTCGTGCACTGCCTTTTTGGATTTTGTATTAATTTTTCTCTGTTTTTGCTTATGATCCTGCAATTTACCTTTTTAGGAGTTTGAGGCGAGGAGTTCTGGTCAACAAAAAGGTTTGTCATGGTTGTAATTAGCATGATTTGTATCCCTGCTTTTCTACCTTGTAGATTGTAAGCTCTTTTGATCAGGGCGCTTCTAACTATACTGTCAAATGCTGGAGGATCATTTCCATGCCTTTTATTATTTTTTGCCCGAGTACATTAATGTACCAAATTTTTATACTAAAGTTGAAATAAAAAGTTGATTCTTTGTTGCTTTATGGTTTACTTTTGAAGACTATAAATACATATTTTATAAGTGCAAACTATTCATACCCCTTTAAATCTGTATTAAATCTAGCTGCATACAAAAGTATTTGGTTGTGCAGACATACAAGTCCTTGACTAGAAAGTGTAATGGGGGAGGGGGAATAGAAACCCAAATAAAAAATATATAAAAATCCCTGCTTCAATGCTGAATTTCAGGGCTCTATTAAATATTTTTCTAAGCACCAAATTAAAATAAAAACCCCAATTTTTTTTTTAATTGGCGTGGGGTTCACCCCAAAATCCATACCAGGCCCTTTTAAGGGGAACTCCACGCCAAAATAAAAAAAATGGTGTCGGCATGAGGCCTTCCATCGAGGCGGAGCTTTGTTTATTGTTTCAATTTTTCGGGTATGTCAGGCAGCGTGATGGACATCGTGGGACACTTTTTTTTCTTTTTTAATAAAAGAATTGTCAAAAACTGTCTCTTGTGGTTTTTACATTTTGATACTTTTTGGTGAATGGGTAGGGGTATGATGTACCCGATACCCATTCACATAGTGGGGGGAGGGCGGATCTGGGCCCCCCTGGTAAAAGGGGGCTTCCAGATTTTGATAAGCCCCCCGCCCGCAGACCCCGACAACCACCGGGCAGGAAGAGGCCCTTGTCCCCATCAACATCAACGTGCTTTGGGACGGGGGGGTGCAGAGCCCTTGACGTCCTTTTTTTCCCCACAAATAGAGCTTTCTTTTGGTGGTATTTGATCACCTTTGCGGTTTTATTTTTTGCGCTATGCCAAAAAAAAAAGACTGACAATTTTGAAAAAAAAAACACGATATCGTTAGAGCAAGAGCAATAATTCTAGCCCTAGACCTCCTCTGTAACTCAAAACATGCAACCTGCAGAATTTTTTAAACGTTGCATTTGGAGATTTTTAAGGATAAAAGTTTGTCGCCATTCCACGAGCGGGCGCAATTTAGAAGCGTGACACTTTGGATATCAATTTACTCGGCGTAACATCATCTTTCACAATATAAAAAAAAATTGGGCTCACTTTACTGTTGCCTTATTATTTGTCTTATTGTTTAACCACTTTAGCCCCGGACCATTATGCTGCCTAAGGACCAGAGGACTTTTTCCAATTTGGCACTGCGTCGCTTTAACTGCTAATTGTGCGGTCATGCAATGCTGTACCCAAACGAAATTTGCGTCCTTTTCTTCCCACAAATAGAGCTTTCTTTTGAAGGTATTTGATCACCTCTGCGGTTTTTATTTTTTGCGCTATAAATGGAAAAAGACCGAAAATTTTGAAAAAAAATGATATTTTATTTTATTTCGGAGGCCATGGAATGCCCAGGTGGTACAAACCCCCCCCAAATGACCCCATTTTGGAAAGTAGACACCACAAGCTATTTGCTGAGAGGCATGGTGAGTATTTTGCAGCTCTCATTTGTTTTTGAAAATGAAGAAAGACAAGAAAAAACATTTTTTTTTTCTTTTTTCAATTTTCAAAACTTTGTGACAAAAAGTGAGGTCTGCAAAGTACTCACTATACCTCTCAGCAAATAGCTTGGGGTGTCTACTTTCCAAAATGGGGTCATTTGGGGGAGTTTTGTGCCACCTGGGCATTCCATGGCCTCCGAAACTGTGATAGGCAGTGAAGAGTGAAATCAAAAATTTACGCCCTTAGAAAGCCTGAAGGCGGTGCTTGGTTTTCGGGGTCCCGTACGCGGCTAGGCTCCCAAAAAGTCTCACACATGTGGTATCCCCGTACTCAAGAGAAGCAACAGAATGTATTTTGGGGTGTAATTTCACATATTCCCATGGCATGTTTGAGCAATATATCATTTAGTGACAACTTTGTGCAAAAAAAAATTTGTCTCTTTCCCGCAACTTGTGTCACAATATAAAATATTCCATGGACTCGACATGACTCTCAGCAAATAGCTTGGGGTGTCTACTTTCCGAAATGGGGTCATTTGGGGGGGTTTTGAACTGTCCTGGCATTTTATGCACAACATTTAGAAGCTTATGTCACACATCACCCACTCTTCTAACCACTTGAAGACAAAGCCCTTTCTGACACGTTTTGTTTACATGAAAAAATTTTTTTTTTTGCAAGAAAATTACTTTGAACCCCCAAACATTATATATATATATATATATATATATATTTAAAGCAAATGCCCTACAGAATAAAATGGTGGGTGTTTCATTTTTTTTTTCACACAGTATTTGCGCAGCGATTTTTCAAACGCATTTTTTGGGGAAAAAACACACTTTTTTAAATTTTAATGCACTAAAACACACTATATTGCCCAAATGTTTGATGAAATAAAAAAGATGATCTTAGGCTGAGTACATGGATACCAAACATGACATGCTTTAAAATTGCGCACAAACGTGCAGTGGCGACAAACTAAATACATTTTTAAAAGCCTTTAAAAGCTTTTACAGGTTACCACTTTAGATTTACAGAGGAGGTCTACTGCTAAAATTACTGCCCTCGATCTGACGTTCGCGGTGACACCTCACATGCATGGTGCAATTGCTGTTTACATTTGACGCCAGACCGACGCTTGCGTTCGCTTTTGCGTGAGAGCAGGGGGGGACAGGGGTGCTTTTTATTTTTTATTTTTTTTCTTTATTATTTTTTTGCTTTTTTATCTTATTTTTAAACTGTTCCTTTCATTTTTTTTAAATCATTTTTATTGTTATCTTAGGGAATGTAAATATCCCCTATGATAGCAATAGGTAGTGACAGGTACTCTTTTTTGAAAAAATTGGGGTCTATTAGACCCTAGATCTCCCCTCTGCCCTCAAAGCATCTGACCACACCAAGATTGGTGTGATAAAATGCTTTCCCAATTTCCCAATGGCGCTGTTTACATCCGGCGAAATCTAAGTCATGAAATGCTCGTAGATTCCAGTTTCTTAGGCCATAGAGATGTTTGGAGCCACTCTGGTCTCTGATCAGCTCTATGGTCAGCTGGCTGAATCACCGGCTGCATTCTCAGGTTCCCTGTTGAGACAGGAGAGCCAGAGAAAAACACGGAAGACGGTGGGGGGCATTCCCTCCCACTGCTTGTAAAAGCAGTCTAGAGGCTAATTAGCCACTAGGATTGCTTTTACATGAAAGCTGACCGCTGGCTGAAAAGAATGATACCAAGATGATACCTAAACCTGCAGGCATCATTCTGGTATAAGCACTCAAAGTCGTGAATGGCGTACCTGAAGACAAAAAAATGGTTAACAATAAAACACAGTAAATGGTAAAGTATAAAAAATTGCATACCTGAAAAGCAAACATGATAAAAACATAATAACAATAAAACATTGCAGAATAGAATACAGTAAAAAAGAGCAGAACAATAGAGGGAGAATAGAGAGAGAGAGAACAATAAAATGACAACTATTTTTTTTCATTTTATATATATTTTTTTTTTTTTACACTTTTTTTTGTAACTAACTTTTATAACTGTACCTGGTTCCAGGTTCGGGTCTCTCAAAATGCGATGGCATTTTGGGAGACCCTGTGAAAGTGTGTCCTAGTCTGTGCAATGCTGTACCCTACGCTAATACTCAACTAGTGAATGGTAGCGTTCAAAACATTCACCAATGCAAAGACCACTATTGTCAGGACAGGAGGGAAAATAATAGCGGGTGTCACGCCCGGATCCGCGCATAGCTGCAGTTATGCGTTTAGTGTTTTGTAAGTGACAGTGATCCATCGATACTGCACTTGGGTGGGCTGGGCTGGACCGGGCGGAGGGGCAAAACGCAGGTGCTAGCAGGTATCTGGGCTGATCCCGCTAACACTGCGTTTTTGGGAACCCTAAACTGCTGGGGACGCTATTTTAGATCTGATCGGATCAGATATTGATCCATTCAGATACTATACCACTAAGGGAGGCGTATGCTGCGTGCGTGGGTGTTAGCGGTACTGGCGCTAATCTGACGCTGCCTGGGGCGACGCATATCACTGCCGGGCGATTAGGGGGCTAAACCTTTATTCAGTAATAAACGGCGGGTGCCCTGACACTATAATAAGTAAACGAACTAACCAGCGTCACCCGTAACAGTTATACGGTGATCAGTGGTGAAAAGGTTAACTAGGGGGCAATCAAGGGGTTAAAAAATTTATTAGGTAGTATATGGGGGTCCCTGTCGCTATAAAACGCTGACGGCGAACCTAAATATTTACCTCCCTAACTAGCTTCACCAGTGACAATACAGCGATCATAAAAATGATCGCTTAGTGACACTGGTGACAGGGGGTGATCAAGGGGTTAAAACTTTATTAGGGGGGGTTAGGGGGGTACCCTAGACCTAAAGGGGGCTAACAGTAACTGCCCCAACACAGTAACTGTCACAAACTGACACCATGCAGTAATCAGAAAAAAAAATAAAAAAAATAAAAAACTGCTTGGTGTCAGTGTGACAGAGGGGGGAGGGGAATTAGGGGGTGATGGGGGGGGGGGGGTAATGGGGGGTGTTTTGTGTGCCTGGCATGTTCTACTGTGTATGTAGTGTTGTGCACTCACATTTCAGTCTTCTCTCCTCTGCGCCGGAATGGAAAATACCGAGCCGAGGAGAGATGACATCATTTCCTTTGCTGCTGTTCAGCATACAGCAGCAAAGGAATTTGATTAGCCGGCGGCGATCGCGATGGGGGGGGTCACGAATGGATGGTCTCCCCCTCATCTCTGATCGCCGCTGGTCAGAAGCGGACCGCCTCGGGCACCGGGGGGGGGGGGTCCGATCGGACCCCCTGCGCGCGGGAGGCAGATCACGTATATGTACGTGATTCTGCCTGCCCGTGCCACCTTCCCGACGTAAATCGGCGTAAGGCGGTCCTTAAGTGGTTAATTCAAAAAAGTGTATTTTTTCAAAAAAAAAGTGTGCTTGTAAAACTGCTGCGCAAAAACGGTGTGACAGAGTATTGGAACGACTGCCATTTTATTCTCTAGGGTGTTAGAAAAAAAATATATAGTGTTTAGGTGTTCTAAGTAATTTTCTAGCAAAAAAAAAAAAAATGATTTTAACTTGTAAACAACAGGTCTGAAAAATAAGACCGGTCATAAAGTAGTTAAAGAATGAACATAAATAATTACTGCTTTATAGTTTCATAAAAAACTAAATTAGCATGAAAAAAAAAACATAAAACAGATATGTAACTTAAATGTTACATGTACAGAATAGCAGACATTACTCTGTAATACTCATTCATAACTGTATTTGTTAGCAAAAGATGAAAACAAACAAGGAATACTAATTGGAATATACATAAATAGATGCACACGAGGTAGAGCACATCTCACATAAACATATTTTATTCACATTGATATGATTATGACTGCAGTGCAGCTCCAAAGTCGGCAGCAATTGGCACTTGCAAATTCGCAGATATGCCGATTTGATATTTACAAAGGCATGTTCGCCGGGATTAGCACGCTTTTTTATTTGCATGTTCACCTAGTTGAAGTCTCAATTGGCTTAATTGGGCGCCACTAATTGCAGAGTGACCATTAATTCCCATTTTTCTTAGTAAATCAACCCCAAAGTATCTAAATTATTATTATTATTTTTATTTTCTGTAGTTAAAGCAGAGCTAAAGACAAAATGTTTTTTTCATTTTGCGTCCAGTAAGGGAGGTTTACAACCCCTGTCAGTTTTTCTTTTTGCCAACTGGGTCCCGTTGGAGAGATTTCCTTTCACTTCTCACTGTCACCAGGGTCACCAGAACTAGTGTCCCCACTGGAAGATTTTTCCTCTCTTGGTGTTTTGGTGTCAACCCAAAATGTGGGATATTCTTTTACAATTACGTTTGGTGGTAACAGTAAAGAGTGGGTGAATCTCCCTAATGGGAGCACAGACAGCAATAAAAATGGACAGATGTTCTAATCTCTCTCCACTCTATCCAAAAGGAAAAAAGAAAAAAAGTTTTGCCTTTAGTTATATTTTCACTTGGAAAGGAGGTGTAGGCAGCAATCTTGAAATTTAGAGTAATTGACCATGTGCCATTCTAAACCAAGGTAGGAACACATGCAGGGATTCTTGACCTACTTGGCTGAGGTATCCAATAAAGGGTCACCCAAGTGAAATGTCACTTTGCTACAATGTAAAGTAGTGAGTGTACAGCTTGTATAACAGTGTAAATTTGCTGTCCCCTCAAAATAACTCAACACACAGTCATTAATGTCTAAACCACTGGCAACAAAAGTGAGTACACCCCTTAGTAAAAATGTCCACATTGGGCCCAATTAGCCATTTTTCCTCCCTGGTGTCATGTGACTCGTTAGTGTTACAAGGTCTTGGGTGTGAATGGGAAGCAGGTGTGTTAAATTTGGTGTTATCGCTCTCACTCTCTCATACAGGTCACTGGAAGTTCAACATGGCACCTCATGGCAAAGAACTCTGAAGATCTGAAAAAAAGAAATGTTTCTCTACATAAAGACCCTGAAACTGAGCTGCAGCACGGTGGCCAAGACCATACAGCCGTTTAACCAGACAGGTTCCACTCAGAACAGGCTTCTCCATGGTTGACCAAAGAAGTTGAGTGCACATGCTCAGCGTCATATCCAGAGGTTGTCTTTGGGAAATAGACGTATGAGTGCTGCCAACATTTCTGCAGAGGTTGAAGGGGTGGGGGGTCAGCCTGTCAGTGTTGTTTTTTTCTGCCTCATTTTTATTTGTTTGGTTATTGTAACAATGATTTTACACACTTTTGTAATAAAAAAAAATGCTTTGAAACTATTAATTTGGATTTTTTTAAGTAAAGTGCTACAAAACTATTTCTAGCAGCTCTTAGCATGCTGGAGACGCATTCTGTGTGAGAGCAGCAGTCCGTAAATCCGAGGTCTCACCCCCTCTTCCACAGTCAGAATTACTGTGCACCAATCAATAATGTTAACGCTCTGTGAACAGTTATTTTTAATGGTGCACTTTGCAGGAGGACTGACCCTGGCAAGGGCTTCTAGGAATGGGTTTAAATGGGTTTGCAGCACTATTTTCATTTTTAAATTTAAAGCAGCAGTGTTACCTCTGTGAGGTCTCGGCAGTGGCGCACGCCTCAAATAACGACCAGGTAAGAGCCCTCTGCAACCTCTAACTACCTCCTGTTATTACTCTCCTGCGCCATGTCTGCAGCCTCTGACCATCTCCCCCTGCACCATGTCTGCAGCCTCTGACAATCTCCCCTTGCACCATGTCCGCCGCCTCTGACCATCTCCCCCTGCACCATGCCCGCAGCCTCTGGCCATCTCCCTCTGCACCATGTCCACAGCCTCTGGCCATCTCCCCTTGCACCATGTCTGTAGCCTCTGACCATCTCCCTCTGTACCATGTCTGCAGCCTCTGACCACCTCCCCCTGCAACATTGTATGGCAGTAATTCCGCGCTTAGGAAGAGAAGGGACTGCTGCCCCCCTACAAATGAATATCACCTAGGTGATATCCAAAAAAAAGGGAAATGATCTAGACAAGGGGTGTTGGCGCTGTCCGGCTATATGCATATAAAACTACTCAGATAAATAAATAAAGCAGAAATAATTATAGGAAAAAATTGATACATGTAAATAATACGTGGCAGGGCTAGGGTATATTAAATGCAAAAACCCTAGGCAAATAGTGGTATTAGTAAGATGCTCTTGAAAGTGAAAAAAAGTGCCTTGATTCTAATTAAAGAAATATACCACTAATATAAAGTGTGTAAAATGCAAACAGTATCCTTGACATAAAAATGCAAACAATCTCCCTAGCATAGAAATGCAATCAAGTGCAAAGTGCTCCTGAACAAATCTATATTAACCTCAATGCATTAAATTAAAAAAATGTACCCACAGGTGAATAAGCAATAGTGACAATTAAAACAATAATATTGCAAACCAGGCACCCAATTTGTGGCATAAAAAGGAAAAAAAAGGACACTTCCCGAACTGTAGCAGGAGATTGCTCGGGTTTCAACCCGGGACGGCCTTGGAAGGTGGGCTTAGGGGTTAGATCCCCACTGGGACACTAAAGTTGAGGTCCTGGAGCCAAATGCAGGGTGGGGTGGGATGTAATGCAGGAGATGTAGCAATGTTAACCCGTATATCTCCCCATAAACTATTTGATGTTCCCAACCCAAATCCAGGGCAATAGGTATCCATGGATTGCATTTTTTTCAGTAATCATTTAACGGTTGTCATATGTTATATGTTTGGTTCTCTAGCATTAATCTTAGGATGTTAATTTCTTCTTGTTTTTTGTTTTTTTACCTCTCATGATGGTGCTGATGTATCATTGATATACAAATGTTGCTGCAGGGGATCCAAAGGTCGGGGCTCTGCGCTTGACTGTGCCCTACCTCCCCCCACAGTAGGAATACTCTGCCCTGGTGGCAGTAGCCCTCCTTTAAGGAGAAACATCTTGTGTTAGTCCCCAAACTCTCCCCCCCCCTCAATTTCTCCTCTCCCCCCCCCCCCCTTTTTTCTTCTTTTTTTTTTTTTTTTTTTTTTCTTCTTCTTTTTCCTCTCCTTTTTTTTTTTTTTTTTTCTCTCTTAAAGCCCCTCGCCACCTAGAGAGCGGGCACCCTGCCAATATGACTCTTAAGTTCCTTTCTTGGAACATCAAAGGCTTGAACGCCCCTGAGAAGCGAACCAGCTGTCTGGCCGAGCTCTGGAGACTTAGAGCACACATAGTGTTCCTTCACGAGACTCATTTCCGGTCAGACAAGGTCCCGAGGCTCTCTAACAAGCACTTTCCGGTGGCCTATCATAGTCCATCTACCTCATCTAAATCCAGAGGGACAAGTATTCTGCTATCTAAATCTTTAACCTGGCAGTTCTTGGATGAAGTCCGGGATGGGGAGGGCAGGTTCCTTCTCCTGAAGGGCAAAATTGATTCTCACACATTTACCCTTGCAAACTTCTACTTGCCTAACACGAACCAAGCTCAGGTTCTGGGGGCTTTCCTAGCAGCGTTGGAGCCTTTCCGCGAGGGTACGCTCGTACTGGGGGGAGACTTTAACCTCACCTTAGATCCCTCTAAGGATTCATCTGTCCAATCGTCCTCCCTACCTCAGGGTGCAAGACGGGCACTAAAGGACCTGTTGCATGAACATCTGTTGGCAGACATATGGAGAATTTTCCATCCCCAGGAACGAGATTTCTCCTTCTATTCTTCGACCCACAGATCCTACTCTAGGATCGATTTTTTCCTAATACAACATTCTGCGATTTCCTTAGCCTCCAAAGCAGAGATAGGTCAGATAACACTATCCGATCATGCACCAGTCCTCCTAGAGCTAACTCTCCCACACGTACGCCCTAAAACAATATCTTGGCGTCTAAATGAAGCACTTCTCAAGGACCCCGAAATAGCTGCAGAGATTAACAAAGAACTTTGCTCCTATTTTAAAAACAATACTGGCTCCGTGTCTAACCCTCTCTCAGTGTGGTCAGCACACAAATGTTACATTAGAGGGATCTTCATAAAACTTGGCCATGCGGCCAAGCAGCGCCGTGCCAAAACTCTGACGGATCTTTTGACGAAACTTCACATTTTGGAGAGGCAACACAAGGTTCGAACTGATCGCACACTGGAAGCAGAACTGCTTCAGACTAGAGAGGCTATCAGAGAGCACTCGCTGTATAAGGCCAAACACGTCCTGCTTAAGGCGCGCCGCTCCTTTTATGAGTATGGAGATAAATGCGGGCGTTTGTTGGCAAATGCATTGAGGGCAAAACGCATGCAATCATACATACCAGCCCTCCTGACACCATCAGGGTCTAAGATTCACACTTCACCAGACCTAGCAGCGGCCTTCCGAGAATTTTATTCAAAGCTTTATAATTTGAAGACGGCGCAGGCCACTGGATCTTCGGCCCCTTCCCTATCAAATATACGAGAGTACCTCCAAGAGGCCAAACTTCCCTCTCTCACGGATGCCGAACGGGAATTACTTTCCCAACCACTTAACGTAGAGGAGCTCGCAGACGCCATAGCAGACACACAGCCGGGGAAGGCCCCTGGGCCTGATGGCTTTACCCTACTATATTACAAGACATTTCAGACACGGCTAGCACCCCAATTCATCACAGCCTTCAATGCCATACTAGAAGGACATAACGTCCCCCCTGACATGCTACAAGCCTCTATCTCTGTACTGCCTAAGCCCGGAAAGGACCCATTGCTATGCTCCAGCTACAGGCCCATTTCTCTTCTAAATTGTGACATCAAACTCCTCACAAAAATCATAGCCTCCAGATTCAATAGCCTAATGCAACGCTTGGTAGCACCTGATCAAGTGGGCTTCATACAGACTCGTGAAGCAAGAGATAACACTATCCGGACAATAAACGTTATAGAGAAGGCGAAAAGGGCAAACACACCTCTTTTACTCCTATCTACTGATGCCGAGAAGGCTTTTGATAGGGTGGACTGGAGGTTCCTTCGGGAGACACTCTGTTCTTTTGGGATGCCGAAGCCCATCCTGGACTGGATCTCTGCCCTCTATTCCAATCCCACAGCCACGGTACGGGTGAATGGGTTAGAATCTGACATCTTTGCGATCTCCAACGGGACTAGGCAGGGATGCCCACTCTCCCCTTTACTATTTGTCCTTTCCCTAGAACCATTTCTTCGTCATGTGAAAGATAATCCTAATATCAGCGGGGTTCATTCTGACCATTATCAACACAAAGTAGCGGCTTACGCTGACGATCTTTTATTTTATATCACCAAACCCATAACGTCCCTGCCTTCGTTGCTACAAGAGTTGAAACGATATGGTAATCTTTCTAACTTCAAAGTTAACCTCCAAAAGTCAGAAGCCCTGAATATTTCCATACCAGACAACACATTGTCGGGTTTGCGACCCTTTTTCCCGTTTAAGTGGGCCACCCGCTCTATACTTTACTTGGGTACCAGAATCCCTGCAAATCCAAAAGACATCTTTGCCCTGAATTTCCGTCCCTTCCTAGCGACGCTTAGTACAGACCTTACGAAATGGGATCCCCTTGCTTTATCCTGGTTTGGCCGGTGTAATGTACTGAAGATGAATGCAATGCCTCGGCTTCTGTATTTGCTACAAGCCTTACCTGTCAAACTACCGCAAACTTTCTTTCATGAAGTTCGCTCAAGGTTTACTAAGTTCCTGTGGCGGGGCAGACACCCACGAATGGGCAGGGCGTTGCTGCTTAGGCCGAAGCTGAAGGGAGGCATAGGATTCCCAGACCCTGCTCTCTATTATACTGCAATACACATGACCCGAGTAATTGACTGGTGCCGTCATGGGGAAGGGAAACTCTGGGTAACGTTAGAACAGGAGATGGCACGGGCCCCATTGGCTGGTCTACCTTGGGCAGGTAAACATCTGGACCCCCACATAACCACTCACCCGCTGATTGGCCCTTCTTTGGTAGAAATGGATAGATTTTTCCGTCTTTCTTCCTTGCCCGGTTTCCCTTCTCCCATGACCTCGATCATAGGACATCCCAAATTCCCCCCAGGTATGTCAGACCCAGCCTTTACTGGACAAGCCCCGAAGGGGCTCCTGCGTGCGTCTCAATTCATGGGACCCACGGGATGGATCCCTACAGGGTCCGTGACATCAGGATCGGCAACCATCACATTGGATAGTTGGAGAGCGGGGCAACTCTCCCACTTTCTCGGCTCGCTACCCAGATATAGGTTTTTTTCTAGACAACTTCATTCCTTTGAGGAAATATGTCTGGGCGATGGCCCAATTCGGGGTTCCCTTTCTAGATCTTACAAATCTTTGTTGGACATGCATGCTACCATAGACCCCCCCTTCCTAGCTAAGTGGGAAAGGGACCTTCAAATCACATTTACCACTCCGCAGAAGGAACGCATACTCTTCTTCGCTCATAAATCGTCACTCTGCAGCAAATATCAAGAAATCTCCTATAAGTTGACCACACGCTGGTACCGCACGCCGGCTGTATTGGCCAAAATATTCCCCAACCAATCTGATCGCTGCTGGCGATGTGGGCAACAATCTGGTACTATCCTACACATCTTCTGGGAGTGCCCCAAACTACAAACTTTCTGGCAACCGGTCCTCCGCTACATTCACAAATTCACAGATATTTCCTTAAACAATGACCCTGCTGCTGTGCTCCTCAACCTCACTCCCATGTCAGGAAAGCGATATCGTAAATCTCTTCTTAAACACCTACTCAGCGCTGCTAGAGCTTGCATCCCAAGTCAATGGAAGCAACAGTCTGCTCCAACTGTGGCCCAATGGTTCGCAAGGGTCAATGATATCGAACAAATGGAGGACCTAACTGCTACGATCCGGGACAAATCCGAGGAACATAGGACCAGGTGGTTTTATTGGACCAAGTTCCGCTTCTCAGAGGAATACCTCCGTGAGACATAGCCAGGTCGCGTTGAACACCAGAGGCTCTTGCTCCTATTCATGACCGCTAGAGGGCCTGGGGAGTAAAGGGCGGTCCTTGCTCTCTAGGTGGACTTCTGACTCCCCCCCCCCACTCTTCTACTATATCACCCTCCTTCTTTCCCTCTTCTTCATTCCCCTTTCTCACTCTCACTTCTTCCTTTTATTCTCCTTTATTCTCTTCCTCTATTTTAATCCCAAAAAACTTGGTATGATTTGACCTCAGTCAGTCACCTAGCAGCACCCTTCCCCTATGTACAGATACTTAACTTCACCTTAGATACTAGGGAGAATTCATAGAGCATCATAATTGTTCAGATCCACCATCAAGGCGAAGCCCTAGTCCTATACCCCCAGGGTATCCAAGTATTTTGTATGCTTACGGAACTGTTCCTGTTATGTAATCTTGAGTTTATTTATCTTTTGTTCAGATAATACTACCGGATGTCCATGTGTACACTACTTTCTTTACACTACATATTCTGTGAAGTTTTCGTTTCAATGTATGTCGCATACCACTAAATAAATAATTTAAAAAAAAAAAAAAGGAAAAAAAGGAAAAAAATATATATATCAGAAAATGTCCCCAACAAGCGTGCGTAAAAATATATAGAAGTGTATATGAAAATCCAAAGTTCAAAATCCCAAAAAATGTGTCCTTATAGTGAAAAGGCAGTAATCTCAGCTTTAACTGATGTAGTCCCCATCCTCCACTGCACCCCCACTCGTGCTTGCACTCACCGGACCACCTCACCCCTGCAGGGGTAAAGGCATGTATAGAAAAAACACCCACGATGGCGAATCCAGGGGGGGGGGGGGTTCCTCCGTTGAAGGGTGTTGTGTCCTTAGTAATATCCCCAGTAATAAACATCCATGTAAAGTAAGGAAGAAGGAAACTTCATAGCGTAACTCCACAAAGAATGAATTTTATTAATAAAAGTCCATGCCAACCATGGTAAAAAGTATCTCGTAAAAGCAATAAAAAACGCCGGAGCTGACAGTGCTCCAGAAGCCGGGTCTCAGCTGTTAAGCAGCATGGTATGGCGTGCGTTCCACCGCTCACAACTGGAAACCGGAACAATCACAGAAAGAGTGCTGACGTGTGCGTGTCATGAGGCCACGCCTTACGTGTTTCGTCATCAACGACGTCATCTGAGGCATCGAACTAACTACCTCCTGTTATTACTCTCCTGCGCCATGTCTGCAGCCTCTGACCATCTCCCCTTGCACCATGTCTGCAACCTCTGACAATCTCCCCTTGCACCATGTCCGCCGCCTCTGACCATCTCCCCCTGCACCATGCCCGCAGCCTCTGGCCATCTCCCTCTGCACCATGTCCACAGCCTCTGGCCATCTCCCCTTGCACCATGTCCGTAGCCTCTGACCATCTCCCTCTGTACCATGTCTGCAGCCTCTGACCACCTCCCCCTGCAAAATGCCCACAGCCTCTGACCATCTCCCCTGCACCATGTCCTCTGCCTTTCTAACAATTCTTTTTTTTCTTCTTTTCATAAAGGATCACATTACCTCTGTTCTCAGCTGCATAAGGGGCTTAAAAAAGTGGGGATGGAATCTCTTTGTGTTGATGGGGTGGACACGGTAGCAGCAGCTTGAACAGATCAGGAACACAATCCAGTGTAAAATGCAGAGACAGAAATACACTGTGAAAAGACGTGCAGGGGGCGTGTCAGCAGGTGGGAAAGAAACAGCAATACACTGATCTTCCCAGTGAGGATTTGTGCAGGGGGGCGTGTCAGCAGAAGTCTGACCATTGGAGGACAGGCAAGCTGAGCTCCCATGTAGAATGCAAAGAGGAAAACTGACCAGGCTGGGATGCATGTGCTTCCATGCCTGACGTGGTCAGACTGAAACAGGAAAGCAATACAAAGAGAATAGGATGCTTTTTAATGCAAGTAAATGCAGATTAGATTTGGATAGGGTAAGGAGAGATTAGAGCACCTGTTGGGTTTTTATTGCTGTCTGGATTTCCATAAAATTCTTGTTTGGCTATGGGAAAGTGAAGGAAAATATCCTCAATGGGACCTGAGAAGAGGAGGATTGCGGCTGCTCTGTGCAAAACCATTGCACAGAATCGGTCATTATGATGTGTGTATTATTTTAAGTAGTACCACTTTAACGTGGCACTGGGAACTTTTAGATTTGCATGTAAAGGAAATATGAATATGACATATGAAGGAAAACTTTAAACAAACTTTATAGCTCTGGCAAGGCAGCTCCCACACGGCAAGACTTCCCTCCACGGGAACCCAACAGTAGCTCATACCATAGAATAATAGAAAGACTCACCAGACAAAAACTCAATAGAAGTGTCCAAGATAGTTTTTGTTGGTTAAAAAAAAGTCCTAAAACACTCAAAGTGTTTTTTGGGTGTGACACTACCCAGGGCTCAACACAGGATAACATTTTGATAGACTTCAGATAGAGGAAACAGTGACATCAAAGATCTATTTTAGAACCAGCATTGAACTCTCTACGTGGAGTAAGAACTTGACAGCAGTTGTTGAGCAACGAAGCATATTAAAATGTAAATATTTAATTCATGCCAATGTTCATTGTACAAAAATGTTCTTTTTTCATCAAGAGGTCCAATTTATACATACAGAAGGAACATTAATCTCCAGTGGCTGGCACAGTTTCCATCGTGCTGACATTTATGTGGGAATAAAGCATGAAAACCTTGAAATGCATTCATTATCTTTGTGTCTTAAACTGTTTACCTTTCTAGTCGTTCCACATAAACACTTTCCAGGAAAATCAAAGTTTTTGTATACATGTGACCTTCTTATTTTTCCTGCCACTCAGAAAATTTAAACAGCTTTTGAGTTTTAAGCTATTACCATTTCCTGTTTGTGAGTTAAAGAAGGTAGCACCTTCTTCCGAAGGCTCTTCCACATATATTATGAGCTTTCTGCAGATGTTTATGCTATTGTTGCAACAATAACTGGAAAATTGCATGGTAAATATGGATGACATAACAATGTAACAAATAACCCTAAATGGTTTACATGTTTGTTGCTTTTTATGCTTTTATTTGTTTAGCTGTTGATGTCACGCTGTCTCTGCGTTAGCAGAGTTCGCTGAAGGCCTTATTTGATGAAATTGCTTGGCACGAAGCTGGAGGTCACGCTAAAGCAGGTATTTCCAATTTCTAGTCTGAACTGTTAAATAGAATATAGCACCTTGCTCCACAAGAGACCCTAAAGAGCGTTGAGATGAATGTGCTGATAGATTTATGGCAAAAATTCAAAGAATTCTTTGGGTGAAGTATTGCTATTAGAAGACTTTGAGTTGTATCACTCCTGAAGGGATTATTGTGGGGAGGGAATGCTAAGATTCCCACATTCCTTCAAGGATGGATTTAGAAAGTTACATTTTCTCAGGAAAACAGTCCAAATGTGGAATAATATTGTTACCTTTTTATTTCATCTGGTTTTATATGCTTTTATAAGCCAGTGATTTAGTGGAACAAACAATTTAATTTAATTAAAGTTACAGCAAAAAGTACCTGCTGGCCTCAAACTAGCCACAAAATACAATTTAAGACAAAATAGTCCCCAATAATTAGGACAATTATTTCAAAAATAATCTATTTTCTCGTTCATGTCCTTACACTCAGGGTAGGTACTGCGAACCAGTGCGATGACATCACCTGTTAACCCTCACTCTTTGAATATCGTTGAATGACTTATTCAGGAGAGTCTCTATACACTGTTCAATTGTAGGTAAGAGTGGTTGGGAATTGTTTGTTACCCCTTTTCCTTTTATCCCCCTCTGTCCCATACATTAGTGTACTTTGCATTTACTCCTATTTTTTAATTACAGATACATCTACTTTTAATTGCTCCTGATGATTGGGAATCCCCATGAAACGCGTAGAGCTACTGTCACATGCTACATCACTGCAAATATATGTTTGAGATTCATCTGTCTATTATGTCAATGGGCAACTTATTACCTTTATTATTATTATTACTATTATACAATTCTAATGTTTGCTGGAATATATGTATATACATGCAATATCAAGTTGTCATCTATTATCATTGATTATAAAAAATGTATCATTATTTCATGATTGTTTAGCAGGAATCAATAAACATGATTGCATTTTATTCTTTAGTAGTGTGCTTCATTTAAAGTCCCATAATTCGCCCCTTTTCTCAATATATTAGGGATGGAGGCAGTTTCTCAAATGTCTTTTTTCGATATTTATCAGTATGTTATCGTTACTTTTTTTATTGTTGTTAGAAATATTTTAAGTACAAGTAAATATGCTAAAATTTTGTAAAGCTGCATTGCAAGAAAATAAAATAAAAGATGACCCAATAGGAGTGAGAACATTGGCCTAGACCAGCCTTTTCAACCAGGGTGCCTTCAGGTTTCTTCAGGAGTGCCATTGTCCAAAAATTGTATACAAACTAGCGGGTGGATCAAGCCTGCCTGAGGTAGCTGAGCGAGGAATAAAAACATTGGAATAATAGTCAGTACCAGTGTTCAAAGGTGTGTTTTGTTTTGTAAGAATAAATCACCTCCAACGTTGGGTGTCCTACATGTGTGGATGTTGCTGCGATATGTAAAACTATTAGGTTAGTTTTTCACATTTTAGAATGAGGTGCCTTGACAGAAATTGCAGAAATTTAAAGGGTGCCTTGACTGAGAAAACACTGTCCTAGACCCACAACACTGCCCTAGACCCGCTGCTTTACCTTGTCTAAGGGCTGACAGGGTGCCGCCTCAAGAAAGCCCATCTTCACTCATCACTGTAAAAAAAAATTATGAATAAGCACTGCACTGTATTCTCTGTTTTTTTAGGTTACTTTATTTGAACATCCATAAAGTAGCTGCAACCACAATGTGTCCACCCAAAGACCATCTCCTTCATGCGTTTTTTACCAATTAATAGCTTGATCACAAGCATAGGCTAACCTATGCTTGTGATCAAGCTAATTTTGGTGAAATACATGAAGACAGTGGTCTTTGGATGGAAAATATGCAAACTTTGTTCAATATTGAACAGTGCATAGAGACTCTCCTGAATAAGTCATTCAATGATATTCAAAGAGTGAGGGTTAACAGGTGATGTAATTGCACCAGTTAGCATTACCTACCCTAAGTGAAAGGACATGAGAGAAAATAGATTATTTTTTAAATAATTGGATATTCCTATTTGCATATTGTTCCTATTAGAGATATGGAAATAATGGTGAAAAATGTGTATTTGCCTTTATGGTTTGAGGTCCATTTCATCTAGTGAGTGAATCTTTCTGAAGGTGAATGTGGGTAACACAGTTGAAGTACATTTGATGTGGATTTCATAACACATGCAGTGCTATGGATAGTTTTACCTGGTTAAAGGTGCTATATCCATTTCCAAGGACTTTTTTTGCACATATTTGTGTTTTAGCATTGGTCGCTCATGTGTATTTAGTGCCGTCTGCCAGAGCCAGTTCCTCCTCCTTCAATACCTTTCACCCTGTGAGGAGCTTAATCATAGAGGTGGGAAGTTAGCATGGCATGGACATATTTATAAATACATGTTACCCATAACTGATATCATCATTTACATTAAAGATACACAATACCTAATAAGTGATCTATAATTATAGTCATTATCATATTAAATATGCTCATTGTCACTACTGTGTCTTCATATTGGAATCTCCAAAAAACACCTTACCCTGTAAAACCAACTACTTTCATTGATTCTACATCTAAAAACCTAAATTTATAAATAATTGTATGATAAATGCAAAAAAAAAGGCTATCATACACACATACTAATACTACATAAACACTAATGGCCAGGAGGGAAGAAGGGAAGGGTTAGAAGGGGAAGAAAAAGAAGGGTAAGGCAAGGGGTGGGAGGGACGGAAAAAAGTGGGGAAGGGAGAGGAAGGGGAAAGGAAAAATGGTTACATTTAGGAAAAAAAGAAGGGAATAGGAAAGAGGTGAAGGGGAGGGAAAGGTGGAGGGAGTGAATTGAGGGATGGAGAAGGAAATAGAAAAAGAAGGGAGAGTGGGGAAGGAAAAGAAAAGGAAAAAGGTAGGAAGATAAGTTCTTTCCTTCAAACTAGTGGAAACCATCACTTTTTCAAAGTTCAATCCAGGGTAGTATGCATGAATTTTGGATTAAAATCTAGTAGACATCTCTCCTACAAAAGAGAGGGTTATCTGCCCATTCTACAATTCATACCTTATGTGAAATTACCTTTGTGTTCTGTAAATGGAAGAAGTGATTTTCAACAGGGGTGTATGTAACAGATTTAATATTTTACAAGAGATATAACAAATAAAGGCAAATAGGTTGTTCCCTTTGCAGTGGAAGTTGTACTTTGCTAGGAATTTACTCCAGAGCTTAGTGAATGAGAGGAAGTTCTTCTGACTGCAATCATCCAATCGTGTGCAAGAAAAAAATGCATTTTTTTATTTTCCTTGCACATGATTGGGTATTCTGTGCAAAGTGAAACTTCACCACATTCAATAAGCTCAGGGGAAAATTCTCTTGCAAAATGAATAGGCTTTTTGCATTTAGTAAATCAACCTCCAAGTCTCCTAGTTGTCTTGCCCACATTTTGTGCTTGACACACCATACATACCATAACATAAATCCGATATCTAGTGTTACAATTCACTATTCCTTTCATTTTGGTTCATTCTGTTTTTCAAGTTTTCTGAGCCACACATGATTTAATTATGTGTGGCTCCCCTACAAACTTGCAACTTCAGCACCTGGGCATTTCACATTTGTACATACCATGTTCAACCAGGTAGCAGCACTCTCTCTATGAAACAACCTAGAAGATAAGTAATTACTAAATGTGTGTATCGACCTACTGATAGACTGTACACCTAGCTCTTGAATTTCATCCGGATCATTAGGTAACACTGCTAAGTACTTCTTAATGATCGCGTTTTTGAATTTCAAACTATACTTAGTGGAGAAAATGACTTTCTTACACAGTTATCCTCTCTAGATATTCTGATTCTATTCTTTCATCTCAAGTGTGTATCCTTGACAAGACCATCCCCGTGTTTACCAAACTTGTACTCTTCTCTCTACCATGTCATAGGCATTCCTTATTTCTTGAAACCTCTCTCTCAAAAGTGTTTAAACATCCATCCATCCTTGGATCAGCTCTCATGGTGTATTTTGGATGGGGTCTCTTCACATTTAACCGGGAGATCTGAGAGGAGGGTTTCCTTTACGTTTCTACTTCCATCTTGTTACTAGATGTCTTTCCTCTCAGGTTGAGGACTAATTATTCTCCTCACAGGTGAATTATAAATTGTAATTATTTTGACTTCAGCCAGGGCTGACAACTTTCAGTAAATTTACGAACCGTTTGTAAAATATGTAATTTTTGCATCTGTCCATGAATGCCCATTACAGCACTGAAAGCTGGCAACCCTGTCTTCAGCTAACCTCTAGGGTTTTTGGAAGTGCTTTTGGGCTTTGTCATATTCGTATGTTGTGCAATTATTCGTAAATTAACATTTATGAATATATAATGGAAGCAAAGGAAGGAGGTGATCTGTTCTGATGAATCACGTTTTCTTTTACATCGTGTGAATGGCTGGGTATGTGTGCATTGCTTACCCGGGGAAGAGATGGCACCAGGATGCAGTATGGGAAGAAGGCAATCTGGCAGAGGCAGTGTGGTGCTTTGGGCAATGTTCTGCTGGGAAACCTTGTGTCCTGCCATTCATGTGGATGTTACTTTCACACATACCACCTAGCTAAACGTTGTTGCTGTCTAAGTACACCCCTTCATGGACCTGGCATTCCCTGGTGGCGTGGCCTCGCAGTGCTTGCCATCACGTGTTCTTGACTCTTTGTTTGCACGGGCGTTCAGCCTCTGTTTTTTATGCCGGCTTTTTAGATGTAATGTTTTTTCCATACTAGAACTTTTTGTATATTTATCTGTGGTTTATTTTAACGAATAAATCCCCAATACTACTACACCATTGGAGTTTTTTTCCCCTTCTTTTCTTAAAATATGGATCCTCCCAATCCTGAGTCTCCCTTCTGATGCTGGAGCAGTTGGATCAGTCGGATCAATTTGGAGTCGGTGGTGCACGCTGACAGGACCCGGACATCAACATTCCATCTGTCCCCGCAGAGGGTTATATCTGCAAGCCCATACGACCTTGCCATAAAGGAGGTCCAACGAATGGGGTAAGGGTACATCCATTACTCCTCTTCTGCAACCAATGAGTGTTTGGAAGTGTTTTTCACAACTTATCACTTTCCTGTTTTTTTGATGTGATACACCAAAGGAACTTTTTTTTTCTCTCTTTTCACTTTATTGTGCTAAACTTGCTCATGGACTGAATATAGGTGTCTTTCAGATGATTGAGTGTCCAATCTTATTTTCAGAATATTCACCTTTTTCTGATATATATATATTTTTTTCACTTTTTTTATTTTCATTGAGATATGATTGAATGCACTTTTTATTGTTTTTGGTATCTTCTGCTGGGATTCATATATATTGTGGCTCCGGGCATTATCCTAATAATATTTTGCTAGCACACAAAATTTTTAATTTATATGCTTTATTACTTCACGGATATTTGGAGTTTTTTTTGCAGCTGCATCTTTGTGAATTTAAGTAATTTTTGACTCACTGTGTTTTGCTCATTAGCGCAAGTTTTTTCCACCATTTCTTAGTGGCCTCTTTCAGCAGGATAATACACCCTCTCACACTGCAAAAATGGTTGAAGAATGGTTTGAGTAACACAACAACAAGTTCAAAGTGTTGAATTGGCCACCAAATTCTCCAGCTCTCAATCCAATCGCACATCTCTGGGATTTGCTAAAAAAACAAATCAGATCCATGGAGGCCCCACCTCAAAAATTACAGGACTTAAAGAACCTGCCACTGATAGCTTTGTGATATACAGTGTATATAAAAAAGTCTACACACCCCTGTTAAAATATCAGGTTTCTGTGATGTAAAAAATGAGACAAAGATAAATAATTTCAGAACTTTTTCCACCATTAATGTGACCAGTAAACTGTACAACTCAATTGAAAAACAAACTGAAAACTTTTAGAGGGGGAAGTAAAAGTAAAAATAAAAAAATAAAATAATGCGATTGCATAAGCGTGCACACCCTCTTATAACTGGGCATGTAGCTGTGTTTAGAATTAAGCAATCACATTCAAACTCATGTTAGATAGGAGTCAGTTCACACCTGCCATCATTTAAAGTGCCTCTGACAACCCCAAATAAAGTGCAGCTGTTCTAGTAGGTCTTTCCTGACATTTCCTTAGTTGCATCAAACAGCAAAAGCCATGGTCCGCAGAGAGTTTCCAAAGCATCAGAAGGATCTCATTGTTAAAAGGTATCAGTACAAAGGGTATCAGTACAAATGGTACAAAAGAATTTCCAAGGCATTAGATATACCATGGAACACAGTGACCACAGTCATCACCAAGTGGAGAAAATATGGCACAACAGTGACATTACCAAGAACTGGACGTCCCTCCAAAATTGATGAAAAAATTAGAAGAAAACTAGTCAGGGAGGCTGCCAAGAGGCCTGACAACAATCTCCCATATTCTTCATATATCTGGGCTATGGGGTAGAGTGGCAAGACAGAAACCTTTTCTTACGAAGAAAAACATCTGGGCTAAATTTTGCAAAAACACATCAGAAGTCTCCCGAAAGCATGTGGGACAATGTATTATGGTCTGGTGAAACCAAGGTTGAACTTGTTGGCCATAATTCCAAAAGATATGTTTGGTGCAAAAACAACACTGCACATCACCAAAAGAACACCATACCCACAGTGAAGCATGGTTGTGGCAGCATCATGCTTTGGGGCTGTTTTTCTTCAGCTGGAACAGGGGCCTTAGTCAAGTGGGAGGGAATTAGAAACAGTTCCAAATACAAGTCAATTGGCACAATACCTTCAGGCTTCTGCTAGAAAGCTGACCATGAAGAGGAACTTCATCTGTCAGAATGACAACCACCCAAAGCATACATCCAAATCAACAAAGGAATGGCTTCACCAGAAGAAGATTAAAGTTTTGGAATGCCCCAGCCAGAGCCCAGACCTGAATCCGATTGAAAATATGTGGAGTGATCTGAAGAGGGCTGTGCACTGGATATGCCCTTGCAATCTGACACTTTTGGAGTGTTTTTGCAAAGAAGATTGGGCAAATATTGTCAAGTCAAGATATGCCATGCTGATAGACTCATACCCAAAAAGACTGAGTGCTGTAATAAAATCAAAAGGTGCTTCAACAAAGTATTAGTTTAAGGGTGTGCACACTTATGCGACCATATTATTTTATTTTTTTAATTTTACTTCCCTCCACCTCAAAGATTTGAGTTGTACAGTTTATGCAACCATATTATTTAATTTTTTTAATTTTACTTCCCTCCACCTCAAAGATTTGAGTTGTACAGTTTATAGGTCACATTAAAAGTTCTAAATGATTTATCTTTGTCACATTTTTTTACATCACTGAAAACTGACTTTTTACCAGGGGTGTACAGACTTTTTATACCATATATATATATATATATATATATATATATATATATATATATATATATATACATATATATATATATATATATATATATATATATATATAGTTTATATTTATAGGTACCAACCTGTACCATTCAGTGATATAATATCAAGATAACTTGATATATACGACACATGAGATACTAAAAAGGTGTTATCACCTATTAACCCTAGCCTATAGTAAGCTTTAGCTTATAAAATGGGGATTCTTAGTTATCACATATTGAATTTTGCAATACGTGTTCAAATTGGCCAACTGCATCAAAGTGAGCCCTCTCTGGCCAGTCCTAGCTTTTCAAGCAATATATGACCTGAGCCCTCACGTTTTCATCTCACTGCATGATTAAGCCCTTTGTGGGGTGAAACGCATTGGAGTGGGAGCTGGAAAATCGAGAATATATATTGTGGAGCCTCTACTTATATTACATTAGTGACAGCATTGGTGTGTGGTCCATTTTTTTCTACTTGACAAGGAGCCCACAGGGCTATGTCTAATCAATAAAAACTTTTTTTTTAAAGTTCTTGTGGTAAAAACATGAATAGTCAGATTACCATTCTGGGCCTTGCAGAAAGATCACAAACTATTTTCTCCATACAACCCCTGGCAAAAATGATGGAATCACCAGTCCCTGAGGATGTTCCTTCAGTTGTTTATTGTTGCAGAAAAAAAGCAGATCACAGACATGGTCGAAAATTAAAGGCATTTGAAATGGCAACTTTCTGGCTTTAAGAAACACTAAAAGAAATCAAGAAAAATAATTGTGGTGGCCAGTAACAGTTAGATTTATAGAACAAGCACAGGGAATAAATTATGGAATCACTCAATTCTGAAGAAAAAATTATGGAATCATGAAAAACAAACAAACAAAATAACACTCCAACACATCACTAGTACTTTGTTGCACCACCTCTGGCTTTTATAACTGCTTGCAGTCTCTGAGGCATTGACTTAATGAGTGATAAACAGTACTCTTCATCAATCTGGCTCCAGCCTTCTCTGATTGCTGTTGCCAAATCATCTTTGCAGGTTGGAGCCTTGTCATGGACCATTTTCTTTAACTTCCACCACAGATTTTCAATTGGTTTGAGATCTGGACTGTTTGCAGGCCATGACATTGACCTTATGTGTCTTTCTTCAAGGAATTTTTTCAGAGTTTTTGCTCTATGGCAGATCAAGATGCATTATCATCTTGATAAATGATTTCATCATCCCCAAAAATCCTTTCAATAGATGGGATAAGAAAAGTGTCCAAAATTTCAATGTAAACCTGTGAATTTATTGAAGATTTAATGACAGCCATCTCCCCAGTGCCTCTACCTGACATGCAGCCCCATATCATAATTGACTGTGGAAATTTGCACGTTTTCTTCAGACAGTCGTCTGCATAAATCTCATTGGAACGGCACCAAACAAAAGTTCCAGCATCGTCACCTTGCCCAATGCAGATTCGAGATTCATCACTGAATATGACTTCCATCCAATCATCCACAGTCCACGATTGCCTTTCCTTAGCCCATTGTAACCTTGTTTTTTTGTGTTTAGGTGTTAGAGATGGCTTTCTTTTAGCTTTTCTGTATGTAAATCCCATTTCCTTTAGGCGGTTTCTTACAGTTCGGTCACAGATGTTGACTCCAGTATCCTCCCATTTGTTCCTCATTTGTTTTGTTGTACATTTTCTGTTTTCAAGGCATATTGCTTTAAGTTTTCTGTCTTGACGCTTTGATGTCTTCCTTGGTCTACCAGTATGCTTGCCTTTAACCACCTTCCCATGTTGTTTGTATTTGGTCCATGTTTTAGACACAGCCGACTGTGAACAACCAACATCTTGTGCAACACTGCGTGATGATTTACCCTCTTGACCTACATACTAACAAGCAGATTTAATCTGATGCAGGTGTTAATGTTTGTAATGAAAATTTACAGGGTGATTCCATAATTTTTTCCTCAGAATTGAGTGATTCCATAATTTATTCCCTGTGCTCGTTCTATAAATCTAACTGTTACTGGCCACCATAATTATTTTTCTTGATTTCTTTTAGTGTTTCTTAAAGCCAGAAAGTTGCCATTTGAAATGCCTTTAGTTTTTGGCCATGTCTGTGATCTTCTTTTTTTCTACAACAATAAACAACTGAAGGAACATCCTCAGGGACTGGTGAATCCATAATTTTTGCCAGCGGTTGTATAATACTTGTAGATTTCCAATCAGAACTGAAAAAAAAATACCACTTCCGCTTTCCATTCCTTCTATTTTTATATTGATTTTTATACATACTGTATATAGTTTATTTGTGATGTATACATGCTGATTCAAATAGGGAGCGTTTAGTATACAGGCTAAGTAGAAATGCAGAATAGAAAGAACCTTGTGTGCACATTCCTATACACAACATAGTTCACGTAACATTTGCTGTCTCCAAGAAAACGTACTTGCCAACTCCTCTCTGTTTTAGTGTCCTACTAATAGAAAACAGACCCACTGATTGCAGTGCACCAGTGTGTGTACACCTTAAAGATAAAGTTTCAGGTCTATCAAATAGTCAAAAAATCTTAATTTCTTTAAATGTATCCATGTGCATTGACAGTTAAGTTCTTTTTAGATACACATGATCATTCTGTTATAAGTATATATGTAAAAATATATGTTAATTATGTGTATTTTAACACTGTAAAAGACATTTTGTTTAATTGCATGGTTTGTAATTGTATATGGGGGCAGACATATTTTCTGATTGCATGTATAGACTGTGTTTCCTGCTTTATACTGCAACACCATAGTTTTCCTTTATCGCTACTTCTCACATTACACAGCTATGAATTGACCGACTTCTTAAATACAATCCTCTCCTTGTGTGACGATATCCTAACAGTTATTATAGGCATGACATTTAGTTAGCTAAACCACTGTGTATAAGAAATAATGATAAATTATTATTATTTTTATTTTATTTTTTTTAAATACAGTTTTCACCTTTTTTACCCTTTTTGCAACTTGGTGCTGATGATCTTCTTTGGTCTAATTTAGCCAACAACAGAGCATTCACTCCAGTGTCAGCTGGGACTGGTATCTAGGGGCAGTTTTTCACATTGTGATAATCCTCCCACAAACCACCACAACCACTGGGCCAGGAATGTAGGAAAGAAGTCCTTGTCCTCATCAACAAGGGGCAAGATGCTTTTCCCAGTTACCTAACCAATCAATGACATTGATTAATCACTTCAGCCCCTGAAGGATTTGCCCCCTTAATAACTAGGCAATTTTTTGCGATACGGCACTGTGTTGCTTTAACTGACAATTGCACGGTCGTGCAACGCTGTACCCAAACAAAATATATGTACTTTTTTCCCCACAAATAGAGCTTTCTTTTGGTGGGATTTGATCATCACTGCTGTTTTTATTTTTTACTCTATAAACAAAAGAGCGAGAATTTTGAAAAAAACACTATTTTGTACTTTTTGCTATAATAAATATCCCCCCCCCCCCAAAAAAAAAATAATTTCTTCATCAGTTTAGGCCGATATGTATTTTTCTACATATTTTTGGTAAAAAAAAATCGCAATAAGCGTATATTGATTGGTTTGCGCAAAAGTTATAGCGTCTACAAAATAGGGGATATAATTATGGCATTTTTATTAGGACAGATCAGACACTTTTGACACTTTTGGGACCACTGACATTTATACAGCGATCAGAGCTATAAAAAGACACTGATTACTGTCTAAATATCACTGGCAGGGAAGGCGGTAACACTAGGGGGCGATCAAGGGGTTAAATATGTTCCCTCAGTGTATGTTCTAACTGTGGGGGGATATGACTGACTGGGGGAGGAAGCAGATCACTGTTCCTAAATACTAGGAACACACAATCTGTCTCTACTGCCCTGACAGAACTGGGATTTGTGTGTTTACACACACAGATCCCCGTTCTGGCTTTGTCAGAAGCAATCGTGGGTGCCCGTCGGACATCGCATCCACCGGGTGCGCGCATCGGCTCCTAAATGTCGCGGCAGCGCGTGCGCCCCCTATACCCCTTAAAGCGCCCGCCATACAGCTATGGCGATTTGCGCAAGGGAGCCATACTGCTGCCGTCAAGTGGGCAGTCGGCAAATGGTTAAACTATTTTGGAAAATTCCATCTGTTGTAATTCCCATTGAGTGCACCTACTGTCTGCTTCATATTCAACATGATAAAGCCTATATAAGATTTAAGTGTAGCCAGGTGCTGGCTAAATTGTGTCATGGTGGAACATTTTATAACATCAGCCGCAGTGAGTCTGCTCCCCTCTAGTGCTCAGCCTGGACACCGTGTCATTATCTCCTGAAAGCAGTGCTGGCAGAGATTCCCACATGAGCCTGAGGGATCGTGGGACATGTGGTCCGAGGAGCCAAGATTTGCACTGGAGTCAGACCATTGCAGACTACAAGTTCTAGCCAGCTGGGAGAAAGAGCTGAATGCTGGGTGAGGAGATATAAAGCCTATTCTGGGAAGGAGTCTGCCTCTTGGGACCACGGTCTTCAGCTGCGAGCAGAGATCCAGACGGTCTGAGGTATGCAAGTTGGCATTGCAGCCTAGGCAGCGTGGAGAGTCTCTGGTGGGTGTGTGGACGAATCTATGATCAGCAGCTTCCTGTCGGTCAAGTGACAGTTAGGGGTCACTCTCATCATTATCAGCACAGATCCTGCTGAATCTCAGTGTCACAAGGAACGCAGTCAGGCACCCTTCTCTGGTCGCAGAGTCTTCAGGTGCCTGCTCTGGAACCTCTCCCCTATTCCTTTGAGCCTGGTATCGTCTGGATTGGTGAGTGGGTAGAAGCCCACCCTCTCTATACCCTAGAGACACTGTAGGCAGACACATTTATTCTATTACTAAAGCTTCCACAAGGAGACACTTTGTACTTGCCATTTGCAGTATTGGATGCCATTGCAAAGGAATCCCACCTGGGCCCTTGTTAAAGCGGGGTTCCACCCAAATTTTGAACAATATCTGTATGTATTCTCTTCCTTGCCTAGATGCTGACATGCTGTTTAAAAAAAATTAAATCGCCGTAATTACCTTTTATTTTTCTATTCTTCTTTGCACTTCCTGGTTCTCCTCCCATGGGAGTAGGTGTGTTTCTAGCGTCTCCCAGACTCCTGGGAGCTAGTCTCAGGCTTCCCAGGATGCCACTGAGCATGTGCGGGAATGAGCGGTGAATGCTGGGAGCACAGCATTCACCACATCCAGGAAATAAATGCTTGTGGGCTTCAAATGCCCACAATGAAGATGGAAACTGCCTGCAGTGAATAATATAAGTTATTCTTTCCGACGAAATCTGACACAGGTGGACATATTACACACAATATGTGAGTATGTAATGCTGAGAAGAAAAGTTTGTGAATTAACTCAAAAAAAAAAAAAAAACGATAGATAGGTGGACCCCCGCTTTAAGCTAGCTGAAGACACTGAACAGCTACATCACATGGACTCCTTCACTCTTCTTACCCCCACTCCCCCAAAGGACTTTGGGACTCTGTGCACCATATCTGCACACATGAAGGGGAACTCTTCTCAAAGATCAAATATTACCTTTCTGATAATTTGTTGTTCCATAATTGTGTCACAAAGTTTATTGAGCCCGTTATGTCAGGGGTAGTTTGATATAAAAAGGTCATTCTCCTTCTTTTTATACCTGCAGTCATAGGCCCTTTCAGTGTCCACCGGTTGCTTTTATTCAACTTACTGTAATTCTTTATGCGTTGCATGCCTGTTTTATATACAGTATATGCCAAGAGTAAGAGTTTAATATTAAAAAAATATTTGCCTAAGCCATTATTGTTCTATCTGCTTTAAGAAATGTAAGTAAAAATACTTGGTTACTTTGTTGCAGCCTGGTATCTGTGTAATTGCATTGTCAAATCATGAAATTTTCCCAGGTTGTCAGAGGTGTCAGGAGGCTTGAAAAGTCAGGGCAACCTTTGAGGTCAGTCATCTCCCAGCTGCCCTCACGGGGGTGGCGCTACATTAGTAATTGGGCTTACATATAATTAAAGAATAGGGGCTAACCAGCTATTTACACCACACAGTGCCCTTCAATACATAGACAGCTTAAGAAGGTAATTCAGTCATCCCTTTGTTTAGAGCAAAGTTATACTGGGTACACAAAGGCTGAAAATTGGCCCGGTTCAGTGGGAACCAGTCAACATTCGGTCAGTGTGTACAGAAGCCCAGTCATGGGAAGGAAGTGTCACCAGCACACCAGGATCTCCAAAATTGGGTCCAAAATTTTAATCACATAATATAAAAACAAAAAAATAGAAGCAACATTTCGGAAGCCATGCAGGACCCCTTCATTAGGCATGTGACCACAGTTGGTTCCAGCCGTTGCTCATTTCAGCACCCAATTTAGGATACAGCCGTTTGTGCAGGTACATGTGCGCTGGGAGTATTGCATTGGAGGTTCAGAGGCCCAGTCAGGCACAAGGGGGGGGGATCCACCTCTCAGAATACAAAGTGAAGTGCAGTGGGGGAGATCACTGCACCAACATCACTTGCTTTTTTTTTTATTCAGCCTGCTGAATTGAACAACAAAAAAACTAGCAGTGTGTACCAGGCTTGAAGGACAAATCTGCAAGAAAAACGTGGGGTTTTTGTTTCTAAAAAATGCATTGGAACAGACTAAGGCAAAATACAATTCACAATAATATTTTTTAACCAGCAATACTTGAATAGTTCATTGTTCAAGTGCTTATAGGGGAACATAAAAGCTTGTTAAGACAGACCAGTTCATAGTAAGCAAGGTAGGAATGAAGGGTATTGAGTAGGAAGAAACAAAATAAAAAAAAGAATGGAAAAATCCAGAAGATGCTTCCTGTTCTTAAGTCCCCCTCTCCTCCAACAATATGTTATGTTTTTTGTTACATGCTGCATATACCTACCTTTATACTTAGCTTTTTTGTGATGTTTCCTGGCCTCTTTGAGTCTGGGGTTGGTGTTTGGGTTGTGTCTCCTGTGAGACAAGGAATCGAGGGAAGTAGAGCCTCATCCAGACACAGCACTGGATTGACAGAGGACTCATAAGTGGTTTGGAAGGGAGTATGACGGCCCGGGACAGGTAGTGGAACATTTTTTACCTAAGGCCCCTATCACACTGGGTCGGTTTGCAGGCGTTATTGCGCTAAAAATAGCGCCTACAAAACGCCCCTAAACAGCCTCCGCTGTTTGTTCAGTGTGAAAGCCCGAGGGCTTTCACACTGAAGCGGTGCACTGGCAGGACGGTAAAAAAAGTCCTGAGAGTCGCATCTTTGGAGCGGTGAAGGAGCGGTGTATTCACCGCTCCTAAACCGCTCCTGCCCATTGAAATCAATGGGACAGCGCGGCTATACCGCGGTAATACCGCGGCTATAGCCGCACTGTACGAGTGGTTTTAACCCTTTTTCGGCCACCAGCGGGGGGTTAAAACCGCACCGCTAGTGGCCGAATACCGCAGTAAAACAGCGCTAAAAATAGCGCTGTTTTACCGCCGACGCCCCCTACCGCCCCAGTGTGAAAGGGGCCTTAATGCAGGGAATGTTTGAACTCTAGAGCCACTTTAAGTACACATTATAAGTATCCTTTGGTTTTATTTTCAATTCTTTTTATCCATATCCTCAAGTCTTCTCCAGCCACTCCCTGTCTATGTGCATGCTCTCCAGCAATGACTGGATGCAATTGCTTTGGCAGGCTCCTTGATTGTGACAGGAAAATACCTGCATGGGCACTGCCCTTTGTAGCCTACATTGGGTGCATGTAACAAGGTGACAATGAGGAATCAAAATTTGCAGACAGTTATATAAAACCCTTATTACTAATGTTCATATAAAGGAGAATCTTGGTAGCAGTGACCATAACATGATTTCATTAAATTTTAGCTGTAAACAACAACCACATACTGGAAAGATAAAAACACTTAAAGTGGATGTAAACCTGAATTTTTATTTTTTTTATTTTTTTATATCATACTGTAGAGTATAAGATTTCTAAGATTTCCTATCATTTGAGCCCAGTCTTGCCACACAGAGTTAATCCATCTCTGAGCAATCCTCTTTTATTGTTCAGTGAGAAAATTCTTGACAAACTGAGAAAAACTTGGTCAAATCCTCCCCCTTGCTGTAAGTGACAGGTGATTTACATATCTCGTGCACTAGCCTAAGACACATGCAGTATTTTTTTAATTCCCTCCCCCACTCCTTTCTTCAGCAGCTCTGCAAGGATTGGCTGTTCCACACCTCAGCATGATTTGGCATGCTGAAGTCATGGGGTTACTTTCCTGTCTTTTCACTGGATGTTAGAGATCATAGCAGAAGTTCAGTGTTAGAAATACACAGGAGAAAATGCATATTGACAAGGAGTGTAGAGGTGGGCGGGGAGTCTACTGACATCACGACTCCACCCACCGAGCTCCAGACAACAGACCCGCCCACAGAATATGCAGTTTTTTGGGTCTAATAACAGACAGAGGGGAGACATTTGACAGATAAGGATACATGCAGGAGGCATGTATATCCTTATAGATAATCCCTATGGCAGTGGTTTAGAAAGGATGACATTGGGTTTACATCCACTTTAACTTTAAGAGAACAAATCTTCCAAATCTTAGACTGGATCCACACCGGTTTCCCTGCATCCAATTTGCATAGCAGGATATTGTGACTGGCTCTCTATGGACTCGCCGGTTCACACATCTTTGCTGCGACTCCAGTGTGAGTTGCTCAGGAGCCCTCTGCGTCTTTTGGTGCATTTCAGGTCCGAATTCAGCCCAAAATTCAAGCTGAAATCGGACCTGAAACAGTGAATGGAGACGCACCGGACTCCTGTTGTGAGCCGCTGCGTTCACAAGTGTGAACCGAGCCTCAGACTGGGAGAGAATATTGAGAAACCCATACGTGGTCCATATAGTGAACTTGGTGTTGATATGTCACTTTAAGGTCATTACACAGGACAAGGGGGCACTCTTTACATCTGGAGGAAAAGAGATTTCATCTCCAAATACAGAAAGGCTTCTTCACAGTAAGAGCTGTGAAAATGTTGAATAGACTTCCTGAAGAGCTGGTTTTGGCCAGCTCAGTTGATTGTTTTAAGAAAGGCCTGGAAATTTCCATAATATAACTGGATACTAATATTTATAGGTAAAATTGGTCCAGGAAATATCTGATTGCCTCTTGCGGGGTCAGGAAATAATTTTTCCCCCACTGGAGCAAATTGGATCATGCTTTATCGTTTTTTTTTTGCCTTCCTCTGGTTTAACTGTGGGTATTGGATAGTGTATATGGAGGTTTTCTATTTGAGTGTGTTGGTTTTCTTTTTTTTTCTCTGTTGGTTGAACTGGATGAACTTGTGTCTTTTTTTCAATCAGATTAACTATGTAACTATGTAGCAGGAAGTATCTAAACAAGTTGCCATGGCAGGATCAAAACTGCAGATTTAAAAAGACTGAAAATTACTTTTGAAATTACATTAACATATAAAAAAAAGTTAAAACCTACATAAGATTCAAGGGATTGGATTTTTATATATATTCATTATAGCCATTATTCATTTTTTAAAGGTGCAGGCTCCAGAGCCATCATCCCTATCCTGGCTTCCCTATCTACTGAGTACTGACCTGGAACAAATAGGCAAGACAGGAGTTCATACTTTATTGGCTTCATGCTGGTTCCAGGTAGCTCATTATGTAAAGAAGCAAAGAATAAAACAACAACAACCCATTAGCTTGCACCATTTCAGGAATGACACCTCCCAAATTACTATACTCATGAAATCTTTTTAAGGAAAGTAGAGTTTCCTTTAAAAATCAATCTTGGGGAATAATGTTGAGAAATTAAACAACTTCTTCAAAGAAAAGTGGCTATTAACGTGTTTAAGTATGTAAGAGTAGATCACATTTTATTTTCAATTACCCTTCTAAATGGAAGTAGATGTTAAATAAAACGGTAGAGCTGGCCATTAGCTAATAGTCATATTATTTGGCCAATGTTTAGTCTAAGCAAGTTGCAGTATCCTGTCTTTAATGTGGCACAGGTGGCATTAGATATCAGCTTTCTGTCTAAAATACGTAACTGTATGTAGTGTAATCTATTCTCTATTATTTGTCTAGATTTGTGGTTCGAGACCAACGTTCAACATTATGTAGCAAAAGTGGATACTTTGTGATGCTTCAAACAGTTTTGATCCATGGAAATCAAATGTGTTTTGATCTGTTTTCCAATAATTCATGCATCTGTTTATTTTCCTTCAAGATGCTTTTGAATCTCGCTTATTGAGCTGTGGCACATTTTGGCAAATGATGCTGGCAGAAGACTGCTACCATCTGTCCTAACATAAACGGAGGACATGTTTGTATATGTATGTAGAAAACATCATTATTGCAAAACAGAAACTGTGTTGAACTTGGCTGTGGAGTCAATGCTAAAAATTCATCTTGGTAATTGCAGAAAGCAGTATGCAAATTTGCAGCTAATTTTGAGCTACAGGGCAGTCAATGGGGCTTCATAATTGCAAAGACACTGTACAGCTCTTCACATTAGACAGAAGAAGACAGCCGGAGGGCTGGCAAACTGTGTGATGACTTGATGATGAGTATAATGCAATGATTGAGGTCTACATCTTTCATAACATGACGCAAAACTGAAAAAACCAAAGGCTCCATCCAGCAGCAAGTCCATCCCACTTATTGCAAAATCTTTCTACCTAAAGCTGGCATAGTTTAATATGGCCCCCCTGGTGATTTGGATATATATTGTATTTATTGACGCTGTCTCGAAGGGGGCGGGATGAGTGCCATCAGATTACATACAGGAGATTCTCCTGTTTACTCAGCGGTGTCTGTAATAGGAAGTCCAGTCTTCAGGGTTGCCATTGGACAACTGTTCTAGGACTTTGAATTAAAGAGGCCGCCAAGTAATCAGGAGATTATCCTGTATGTAATCTTTTGGCGCTTGTCTCGCCCCCCCTCCCTATCCCCTCTGAGGCTGCAGATGGGCATCTATCAGGCTGCACTGATGGCAATGGTAAGGCTGCATTCATGGCAATGGTGAGGCTGCATTGATTGCAGCGGTAAGGCTGCATTGATTGAAATATTAGGGCAGCATTGATTGCAATGGTAAGTCTGCATTCATGGAAATGGTGAGGCTGCATTGACATACTTGCCAACAGTCCCGATTTTGCCAATTTTGGGACCCTCATCCCGATCAGCATTTTGCTTTTGTCCCAGGAAAATTGGGAATGTTTTAGGCAAGAAACGGCCAGCAGGCTACAAAAAGATGGCCGCCGCATTTCCCCTTGTGTTCAGTGGAAAGGGGAGGGGCAGCGAATCGGCTGCTCTCTTCAGTGTACAGTGGACAATTCTCTTGTACACTAAAGCCTATTGGCTGCATGGCCCCGCCCCTCTCCACTGAACACACGTGAAAGGATTTATACCTGCTACTGCTGGGGACATGGTACACTGTAATGAAGAAGATCGCCGCTGCCTGGGGACGCTGATGTGAGGAGGGCTCTGCTGCCTGGGGACACCACAGATGTGAGGAGGGCTCTGCTGCCTGGGGACACCAGATGTAAGGAGGGCTCCGCTGCCTGGGGACACCAGATGTAAGAAGGGACTCCGCTGCCTGGGGACACCAAATGTAAGAAGGGGCTCCGCTGCTGGGGACACCAGATGTAAGGAGGGATTCCGCTACCTGGGGACACCAGAAGTAAGGAGGGACTCCGCTGCCTGGGGACTCCAGATGTAAGGAAGGACTCCGCTGCCTGGGGACACCAGATGTAAGGAAGGACTCCGCTGCCTGGGGACACCAGATATAAAGAGGGGCTCCACTGCCTGGGGACACCTGATGTGATGAGGGGCTCTGCTGCTGGGGACACCAGATGTAAGGAGTGGCTCCGCTGCCTGGGGACACCAGATGTAAGGAGGGACTCCGCTACCTGGGGTCACCAGATGTAAGGAGGGACGCCGCTGCCTGGGGACACCAGATGTAAGGAGGGACGCCGCTGCCTGGGGACGCCAGATGTAAGGAGGGACGCCGCTGCCTGGGGACGCCTGATGTGATGAGGGACTCCTCTGCCTGGGGACACCTGATGTGATGAGGGGCTCTGCTGCTGGGGACACCTGATGTGATGAGGCGCTCCACTGCTGGGGGAACCAGATGTGAGGAGGGAGCACCTGATGGCATCTGGTGGCAGGTGACATGGCAAGTGAAATGCTCAGGGCTCCCACTGATTCAGCATTATGGTGAGTTGAACTATTTCATTTTATATTTCAATGTAATAATAGAAATAATGTGCTTCAATCATCCTGACACCATAACAACCATGGTGCCGTGATGATCAAATCGCTAACACCAGGTGTTTGGAGTATCTTTATCTGCTGATTTGTTAAACTCAGGAATACACATTTCGATTGTGGTGTAGGATCTGAGCCTGCTGTCCCTGCATCCCTCTTTCCTTCCTTCTCTCTCCTTCCCCTTCTTTCCTTCTTTCTCTCTCCCTCCCTCTTTTCCCCTTTCATGCGCTGCATGTTTCTTTTTTTGCATAGTCACGCCTACAAATGCATGCCCCGCTCTCTAATTATAATAAGACTCCACCTACAGCCAAAAAAGTGTCCCTGTAAATGTTCTTACAATGTTGGCAACTATGCATTGATTGCAATTGTGAGGCTGCATTGATTGCAATGGTGAGGCTGCAGATGGGCACTGACCCTTATTTTGCTTCACAATTTTTTATTTAAAATTCAAGTTTTTTCCTGAAACTTCCCTCTTAAAGTGAAGGTGTGTGTTATACACTGATAAATACGGTATATCCAAGTAACACGCCCAAGCTCATCCTTAGTCCTGAGCAGCACACGGGAATTCGTTGGGGCCACAAAAGATATATATAAATCCAAATAACACGCCCGAGCTCATCTCTTCACCACACACAGCCACAAAGGCAAGAGAATTCTTGTTGGGCAGTGTAATAGTGCTCTGACGAACAAATTAGACCAAATTTTAACCACCTCAATACTGGGCACTTTCACCCCCTTCTTTCCCAGACCAATTTTCAGCTTTCAGTTCCCTCTCACTTTGAATGACAATTACTCAGTCATGCTACACTGTATCCAAATGAAATTTTTATCATTTTGTTCACACAAATAGAGCTTTCTTTTGGTGGTATTTATTCACCACTTCATTTTTTATTTTTTGTGATATAAGCGAAAAAAGAGCGATTATTTTGAAAAAAACCCAAAATTTTCTACTTTCTCTTTTAAAAGAAACCAAAAAAATTAAATTTTGTCGAAAATTTAGGCAAAAATGTATTCTAACACATGTCTTTGGTAAAAAAAATCCTGATAATTGTATTATCATTGGTTTGTGTGAAAGTTATAGAGTCTACAAGCCATGCTACGCATTATTGAAAATGTATCAATACTAATGCACTGATGGCCTAATGCACTGATCTCATTTCTTGAGGCCCTAAAATGTCAGGACAGTACAATAACCCCCCAAAAGACCCCTTTTTGGAAAGAAAACAGTCTGAGGTATTTAGTAAGAGGCATAGTGAATTTTTTTAAGTTGACATTTTTTCCCCACAATGCTTTGGAAAATTAAGAAATATAGATTTATTTTTTTTCTTCACTAAATTGTCATATTTACAAGTTATTTCTCACACACGGTGCAGGCATAATTGCAATTACACCCCAAAATACATTCTGCTATTCATCCTGAGTATGGCGATACCCCATGTGTGAGACTTTTCCACAGCCTGGCCACATACAGAGGCCCAACATCCATATAGCACCATCAGGCGTTCTAAAGGCATAAATTACACTTACATTTCATTTTCTGAGTACCTATCACATTTTTGAAGGCCCTGGAGCACCAGGACAATAGAATTACCCACAAAATGACCCCATTTTGGAAAGAAAACAACCCAATGTATATTCTATGAGGCATACTGAGTCTTTTGAACATGTCATTTCTTTCCACAAGTTTTTGGAAAATGTGGAAAGAAAATGAATACCTATTTTTTCTCACAAAGTTGTCAATTTAGAAGATCTTTCTAACACATAGCATGTACATAGCCAAAATGACACCCCAAAATACATTCTGCTATTTGTTCTGAGTATGGCGATACCCCATATGTGAGACTTTTCCACAGCCTGGCCACATACAGAGGCCCAACATCCATATAGCACCATCAGGCGTTCTAAAGGCATGAATTACACATTTCATTTCCTGAGTACCTGTCACATTTTTGAAGGCCCTGGAGCACCAGAACAATGGAATTACCCACAAAATGACCCCATTTTGGAAAGAAAACAACCCAATGTACATTCTATGAGGCATAATGAGTCTTTTGAACATGTCATTACTTTCCACAAGTTTTTGGAAAATGTGGAAAGAAAATGAAAACCTATTTTTTTTCTCACAAAGTTGTCAATTTAGAAGATCTTTCTTACACATAGCATGTACATAGCCAAAATGACACCCCAAAATACATTCTGCTACTCGTCCTGAGTATGGTGATACCCCATGTGTGAGACTTTTCCACTACCCAACATGCAAGTAGCACCTCCAGGCTTCTAACACATAGCATGTACACACCAAGAATTACACCCCAAAATACATTCTGCTGAGCAAAAGGTAAAAAAAAAGCTCACCTGTGGTTTTAGCAGGCAGGAATACCGTTCCAGAGCAGCCAAAGCATTTGTCCAGACATTTAAAGGAAATGTCCAGGAATTGTCCAGGCAGCAGACAGATATGGAAAAGTATGAACATGGTTCAGTACAGTCCAAGGTTTAGCAGGCAGTTCAGGTAACAGGCATAGGCATGGCCAGTCCAGGTGGCAGGCAAAGGCATGGCAAGGTCATGTGACAGGCAAAGGCATGGCAAGGTCATGTGGCAGGCAAAGGCATGGCCAGTTCAGGTGGCAGGCAGAGGCATGACCAGTTCAGGTGGCAGCAGGCAGCACTTTGTACATTGGGCCTTGGTCAGGTAAGACCTGAGGACAGGGGTAGAGGCTTCTTCCCACCCAAATCTCTACGAAGCCTCCGAGTCTCCAGACCCTAATCCGAGAAAACTAAAAACCCGGAGAAAAATGTTTTCTCCACTCGGAAAACCTTTTCTGGAGCCCCTCACATATGTGAGACCCCTGTGCTGTACAGTGGCAGGGCAAATGATCAGTTCAGGAAGCAGGCAAAAAGCATGGTCATTTATCAGTCCGGGTCAATTCACGTTGAAGGCAGAAAGATGTTTGGCAGAGGCATAGTCATTAACAGTCCGGGTCAATTTACGTTGAAGGCAGAAACATGTTTGGCAGAGGCATAGTCGTTAACAGTCCGAGTCATTTACAGAAATGGCAGATAGTGGAAAAAAATCATCTTTACTGTACTAATAGTGTAGTGAAGTATGATAGCTCCGATAGCACATTCCAATACAGAGGCCTGGCTGGGAGGGACATTGGGGACAGTAGTATCAGTGTCATGGCGAATTCCTCTACTTGCACATACACAACTTTTTTGGGGGCTTTGCAACCTGTTTGGGTAAGAGGGAGGATTTCGGGAAAGTGCCTTTCATGGAGTCTGGCTAACGAATTGGAGCGAATTAGTTGAGGGGCTTGGCCTTGGGGATAGAGAAGGGCTGTGACAACGTCTTCCTGGAATTTTAGATAGGGTAGGGAACTTTGGGTGCACTTAGAAAAAATGATATAGGAATTAAATAGGGCAAGTTGCATGAAATAAATGGCGACTTTCTTGTACCAAAATAGTGATCTCCTGGTGGCCAAGTAGGGCTGCATCATCTGGTCGTTCATATCCACCCCCCACATGTATAGGTTGTACTCATGCACACATTTTGGCTTCTGTATGGGGCCTCCTCTTCTCTGAAGTTCCACCAAGGTGTCGTCATGTATTGTTGAAAGGATGTAGACATCTCTTTTTTTATCTCTTCACTTCACCGCTAATACTTCTTCAGTTCGCATACTGGCCATTTCACCCTGTTTCAATTTCTTGGTGACCAATCTTTGTGGGAAGCCTTTGCGGTTGGTCCGTGCTGTCCCACAGGCCAGAGTGTTCTTTAGGTACAAATGGCGGAAAAGTGGGAGACTAGTGTAGAAATTGTCTACGTAAAGGTGGTAACCTTTCCCAGGTAATGGTTTGATCAGCTGCCAGACAATTTTGCCACTTGTTCCCATGTAGGTAGGGCATCCAGGGGGGTTTAGCTGTCTGTCTTTTCCCTCATAAATGATAAAATCATATGTGTAACCCGTGGCCCTGTCACACGCCTTATAAAATTTTACCCCACGTCTGGCTCTTTTACTGGGGAGGTATTGTTTTATTCCCAGTCTTCCAGTGAAGTGCACCAGGGATTCATCCACACATATGTTTCTATCAGGGGTAAACATCTTGAAGCTGGCACAAAAAAAAATTGATTAGGGGACGAATTTTGAATAACTTATCGTGAATGTTAATCTGGGATGATTTTGAGGGAGGCATTGGGCATTGTTATTGAAGTGTAAAAATCTCATAACGGGTTCTGGGCATTATTGAAGAATAGACCGGCATGTGGTGGATAGGTTGGGTAGACCAGTAGGAATGGAGTTCATTTTTTTTTTTTGTCAGCCCCATGTTGAGGGTTAGGCCAAGGAAAATTTTAAATTCTTCTACGGTGGGGGGTTTCCAAATAAAAGGACGGGCATATGAGGAACTGGGATTGTTGGCTATATGTTGGCTGGCGTATAGATTACATTTTCCATCTGCATCTGAGGGCCTGGCTGGGCTGTGAAAAGGGGTATTACAGGTTCTACAGATGTATCGGGCAGCCATTTTGGATACAGTAGAACACCTGGGAGGTTAGTATGGGCACTGCCTCGTTGATGGGATCCGTTGCTAGCATCTGGCCTATCTTCTAGGAAGGTTGCAGAACTGCTGGTGGATGCCTGCCTATCCCGGAGTGCTGCGCTGCTGGTGGATGCCTGCTGGTGGATGCCTGCTGGTGGATGCCCTGGAGTGCTGCGCTGCTGGTGAATGCCTCCTCCTGCTCATTTCTCCTTGTTAGGATTCTATCTTCCTCTGTTTCCAACTTGGAGCCACTGCTTTCCACTGGCTCATAGTCGCTATCCGAGTCTGACGGAGAGAATTCCCCGCTACTCTCGTCCGACATACTCTGGAGTATTTGGAGAGCCTCCTTTGCGCTGTAAGACCTTTTTGTCATGTTGGCGGGCAGATGTGTCAGATGGCAGGCGGCAGATGTGCCAGTCGGTGGGCGGCTGTGCCGGATGGTGGGTGGCTAGATGTGCCTGATGTTGGCGGGCAGATGTGCCTGATTGTGGGCAGATGGCGGGTGGCAGATGTGCCTGATGGCGGGCGGGCAGATGTGCCTGATGATGGTGGGTGGCTGATGTGTCAGCTGTTGACGGGCTGATGTGCCAGCTGATGACGGGCTGATGTGTCAGCTGATGACGGCCTGATGTGCCAGCTGATGACGGGCTGATGTGTCAGCTGATGACGGGCTGATGTGTTAGCTTTTGACGGTGTCAGATGGCGGGCGGCAGATGTGCCTGATGGCGGGCGGTAGATGTGCCTGATGGTGGGCGGCAGATGTGCCTGATGACTGGCGGGCAGATGTGCTTGATGACTGGCGGGCAGATGTGCCTGATGACTGGCGGGCAGAGGTGCCTGATGACTGGCGGGCAGATGTTCCTGATGACTGGCGGGCAGATGTGCCTGATGGCAGGCGGGCAGATGTGCCTGATGGCAGGCGGGCAGATGTGGCTGATGGCAGGCGGGCAGATGTGGCTGATGACTGGCGGACAGATGTGGCTGATGACTGGCTGACAGATGTGGCTGATGACTGGCGAGCAGATGTGCCTGATGACTGGCGGGCAGATGTGGCTGATGATGACGGGCTGATGTGTCCGCTGTTGGCGGACAGATGTGCCTGATGACTGGCGGACAGATGTGGCTGATGACTGGCGGGCAGATGTGCCTGATGACTGGCGGGCAGATGTGCCTAATGATGACGGGCTGATGTGCCCGCTGTTGGCAGACAGATGTGCCCGCTGTTGGCGGACAGATGTGCCTGTTGTTGACGGGCAGATGTTCACTGACAGGTGTTTTCACTGTTTTGGGGACACTGTGTTTTGGGGACACTAGCTGGGTGATCAATGGGTAAACAGCAGACAAACAGCTATATAACTCACTGATCTCCCGGCTGCAGCACAGATCTCTCTTCCTCTCCTCACTGACAGGCTCTGTGTGAGGAGAGGAAGAGATGAGAGCAGTTACAACGCTCTATATTTAAATTACATGATGACTGTGATTGGACACAGTCGTCCTGTGATCAGGAGGGCTAATCACAGGGCCCTCCTGTGTTGTGCTGTTTCTGGGGGGCACAGGCAGATCGGGATCGCACCGCTGCGCGGTGTACCTGGCGGCGCGATCTCCTGTCAACTTCCACCCCCTCCCCCTTGTTTACTATACGATGGCTGTGATTACACACAGCCATCGTGCGGATCAGGAGGGCAAATCACATTGCCCTCCTGCTGCTCCGAGATGCAGTGTGTCCGAGTGACACGCGCGCATCTGGGTCACGCGGCTGCGCGGGAGCGCGCCCGCGCGATCCCGCTCCTTCTGAAGGACGTTCGGGAACGTCCAGTTAGAAGGAGGGAGCTCCCACCCGGCCGTTTATGTGCAGTGGCCGGGTGGGAAGTGGTTAATGGTTCAAAGAATGTCAGGCAAAATGGTTGGGCCTCTCGCATGTTCACTTCATCAAATCTGGCCCTCTTTGAAAAAAGTTGGACACCCCTGAACTAAAGTGATTCTAAATAATCAAAGACCATAGACCTTAATGGGACTTTAAAGGCACAACTGTAGTAAACTACACAGCATATATAAAAAATTGAATTTTATTAGTAGTATACAAAAAACAAAAAGAAAGAACGAGACATTGTTAAAACCACATCAATTCTAGACATACAACGCATGATGTAACACCATATTGAGGATCCTATCCTGCAGTTCTATGTGTATCCCTAAATAGTATATAATCCACACACAATTCAAATAAGGGAGGGAAGAAAGATTATATATATAAACTTCCCCTGAAAGAGTTGGAATTGGGGGAGCAATGCAGGTCTGGTATTCCCAGGATGGTGTATTCTCCAGTTGCTCTACATGTTTCACGTTGACAAAGAACGCTTCTTCAGGAGCTAGAGATTCAAGTAAGTGTATAAAAGGCAGGATTAGTCGTATAGAAGGATTTGATCAATAAGTCGCAAAAAGCGAACGAAGTAGAAATATTGGTAAGAGTCAAACGAGCAGCAAACGGACACCAGGGTCTCCCAGGTGTATCACATCAGGTAATTGTAGGTAGGGAGAGCTTGTATGTACTCTAATACCCACCATGAAAATAGAGGAAGGTCTGGGAGTGCTCCGTCCTGCTGGATTGCTGCCTGTTGTATGTCTAAGACATACAACAGGCAGCAATCCAGCAGGACGGAGCACTCCCAGACCTTCCTCTATTTTCATGGTGGGTATTAGAGTACATACAAGCTCTCCCTACCTACAATTACCTGATGTGATACACCTGGGAGACCCTGGTGTCCGTTTGCTGCTCGTTTGACTCTTACCAATATTTCTACTTCGTTCGCTTTTTGCGACTTATTGATCAAATCCTTCTATACGACTAATCCTGCCTTTTATACACTTACTTGAATCTCTAGCTCCTGAAGAAGCGTTCTTTGTCAACGTGAAACATGTAGAGCAACTGGAGAATACACCATCCTGGGAATACCAGACCTGCATTGCTCCCCCAATTCCAACTCTTTCAGGGGAAGTTTATATATATAATCTTTCTTCCCTCCCTTATTTGAATTGTGTGTGGATTATATACTATTTAGGGATACACATAGAACTGCAGGATAGGATCCTCAATATGGTGTTACATCATGCGTTGTATGTCTAAAATTGATGTGGTTTTAACAATGTCTCGTTCTTTCTTTTTGTTTTTTGTATACTACTAATAAAATTCAATTTTTTATATATGCTGTGTAGTTTACTACAGTTGTGCCTTTAAAGTCCCATTAAGGTCTATGGTCTTTTATTATCTCTAATTCAGTATTCGGGACGTTGGCACAAGCAAATTTTTAAGTACCTACAGAGTCACCCTGTATATCAGGTACTTAAACACTAGGACTCTCTCTTTTGTTGATTCTAAATAATCACCTTGTAAAACAACCCATTCAGTTTAAAATAGAAAAGAAAGACAAAATATTTTTGAATAGATATAAAAAAAATTATAAACACTTTTGTTACCTTTTTATAAATGATCACATTCCCTCTGTTCTCAGCTGCATAAGAGCTGGGGGAGGAGAAGCAGCAGAACAATGCGCTTCCCAGTGAATGGCTGCTCAGCAGGGAGCATGTCAGGACAAGTCTGATCATTGGAGGAGAGTACATTGAGTTCCCAGCATAGATAGAGAACCATGGTGTGATCTCCTGCTTAGTGTGGTCAGTTTTTAATAGGAAAGCAAGGGGACTAGTAGGAACAACAGGGATTTCACACAAAGGAAGCAATACAAAGAAAACAGGATACTTTTTCATATAAGTACATGGTACAACAGGCACATATCATAAATATGAAGTTTTGGAGTAACAAACGCTTTAATTCAATGGTAATGAGCTCTAGTAGGTAATTTCAACGAATGATGTATCCCCTGCATGAAGTCAACAATCAGGGTCCATTGTTCTTGTGTAACACTCCTCTGTGTGGTTTCCTGGTTTTTGGCTGTTCCCGGCGGGTTTGCAGCCCTGGAGGGTGGCGGGGGTGTAGCTACATAGCTCCCGCCTCGTTGTCTTTTTGGCTGTACACCCACGGACAGTGTCCGTAGTGTATGATTGCCTGAATTAGGACATCGCGAATATGCCATTCCGACGCGTGCGCACTCCGGGGTCAGGCCCGGTGACGTCACACGCCATTGCGGTGGCGTGGGCGTCACCGGGCAGGAGCTATTACACACGCAGGTATATAAATAGAGAGGCTGGATGCTACAGCCTCCCTGCTGCCACCAATTCTACACTCCTCCTCTCACGTTTAAATGTTAGGTGTACTATATGGATCTGGTTTTAAACTCACTCTATGATTCTTCTTATTGTATCTTCCCCTCTTTTTTCTCTACCTTGGCTTTAGGTGGCTCATTGCATATAGGAATATTGGTAGATGTTTATGTACATCAGGGGTGTCCAAACTTTTTTGAAAGAGGGCCAGATTTGATGAAGTGAACATATGTGTGGGCTGACCATTTTGCCTGACGTTCTTTAAACCATTAGAATTCAGTCTAAGTGTGTTCGTCTGAGCACTAATACACTGTCCAACAAGAATTCTCTTGCCTTTGTGGCTGTGTGTTGTAAAAAGATGAGCTTGGGTGTGTTATTTGGATATACCGTATTTATTGGCATATAACATGCAGCTTCCCTTTTTTCAGGAAAAAAACTTAAATTTTAAATAAAGAACTGTGAAGCAAAATAAGGGTCAGTGCCCATCTGCAGCCTCACAAGTTTCATGAATGCAGCCCCACCATTGCCATGAATGCAGCACCCCCATTTCCCATTGCCATCAGTGCAGCACCCCCATTGCCATTAGTGCAGCACCCTCATTGTCATAAATGCAGCACCCCCACTTCCCATTGCCATCAGTGCAGCACCCCCATTGCCATTAGTGCAGCACCCTCTTTGCCATGAATGCAGCACCCCCATTGCTATGAATACAGCACCCCCATTTCCATCAGTGCAGCACCCGGTAGCCCAGTGTTTTCTCAGTGGCCTCTTTAATACAAAGTCCCGCCCCCTATGATGGACATAACAGTCGTCCAATGGCAGCGCCATTCTCCCGTGTGTACGGCACTCGTCCCGCCTCCTTCCTATCCCCTCCAAGGCAGCCAGCATATATATCTTTTGTGGCCCCGGTGCTGGGAGATCGTTGGGGGCCACAAAAGATATATATGTCCAAATAACCAGGCGGGCCGTTCAAAACCGAAATGTGGGCCGGACTTTGGACATGCCTGATGTACATCTATCAATTCAGCATTGTATCATCCCTGGTTTCCTGTGTCTAAATCCTTAAGGTGAGATACGCAAACCCGGGTTAATTTTTATGGAGCATTCATAGAGATTCACAGAACTGGAATTCTGAGTCTTTTGGACTTAACCAGTGTCTTTACTATGGCAAATTACTAACTCCTACCCCTTATTAATTATTGTGGCTAATATATGAGCAGTATTCTTAATAAACTCCATTTTTGGTTTAGAGTTCCTACCGGTGTCTTTTTTGTGTGTGTGGGGCTCCCATGCCCTCCGGGACGGGCCTTGGGTCGCTCGCATGGTCACATCATGGGTAAAATGACCCATTCTAAGGGGTGACAACAACAGATAAAATATTATTTTATATTCAATGAATAATTTGATTATATGTGCTTTTAATTGATGTATGTTTTTTTTTCTTGTTTTTGATTTATAGTTATAAATTGATAATCGCTCTATAATATTTTGTGTATATGTACAATAAAGCTCTTGAAGAAGTGGTAACCTCGTCCGTGAAGCATGTTGAGCAATCAATACACAGATGGTATCACTGTTCAAATTGTCACGTTTGTGTGCTTATCTCCTTCCCACCGAGCGTACGCACATATGCGGGCTTGGTTTAAGGGGTTATACCAGGATGATGCCTGGAGCTGCAGGCATCATCCCGGTACCGTTTTTCACAACGGGTGGTCGGCTCTTCAGGGATAACAACTGACATGGCTAAAAGCCGCTCGGCTGTTATGCTGGAGGAGCGAGAGGGGATGTCTCCCCCTGCCACCGCCTTCTGCCGCTCTTCCTGGGCCTCCCGTCCCACCGGGAGACCTGAGACACGATCTGGCACTTCCGCCGGCTAGAGTAAGACTGGAAATGGCTTTGTTCCAGTCTTCTTTCTGTAAACATGGAAGCAACGTCACAACGTCACTTCCGGTTTACTCTGAATACTTTGAAGTGCATAGGAGGGATTTGGGGTCTTTTAGAGTACCTGTCACCACCTATTACTGTCACAAGGGATGTTTACATTCCTTGAGACAGCAATAAAAGTGATCTTTTTTTTTTTTTGTAAAGTCACAATGTAAAAAAAAAAAATAAGAAAAAAAAAGAAATCGCACAGATAAGTCGCACCCGCATATGTATACGGTGTTCAAATCACACACGTGAGGTATCACCACGATCGTCATAGCGAGAGCAATAATTCTAGTGCTAGACCTCCTCTGTATTTCTAACCTGGTAACCATTATTTTTTTTTAAAACGTCACCTATGGAGATTTTTAGGTACCATAGTTTGTCGCCATTCCACGAGTGTGTGCAATTTCAAAGCATGACATGTTGGGTATCTATTTACTCGGCATAACATTATCTTTCAGATTATACAAAAAAATTGGGCTAACTTTACTGTTTAGTTTTTTTTTAATTTGTGAAAGTGTCTTTTTTCCTAAAAAATTGCATTTGAAAGACTGCTGCGCAAATACAGTGTGACATAAAATATTGCAATGATTGTCATTTTATTCTCTAGATTCTCTGCTAAAAAATATATATATATAATGTTTGGGGGTTCTAAGTAATTTTCTAGCAGAAAATAATGATTTTAACTTGCAAGCAACAAATGTCAGAAATAGGCTAATGCCGTGTACACACGGGTGGAGTTTTCGACATCAAAGGTCCGAAGGTCTTTCCGATGGACTTTCGACGGACTTCCGACTGACTTTCCAACAAATGGACTTGCACACACACGGTCACACCAAAGCCTGACGGATTCGTACGTGATGACTTACGACCGGACTAAAATAAGGAAGTTGATAGCCAGTAGCCAATAGCTGCCCTAGCGTCGGTTTTCGTCCGTCGGACTAGCATACAGACGAGCGGATTTTTCGACCGGACTTGAGTCCGTCGGAAAGATTTGAAACATGTCCAAATCTAAAGTCCGTATGATTTTCGACTGAAAAAGTCTGCTGCAGGTCCGATGAAGCCCACACACGGTCGGATTGTTCAACGAATTCGTCCCGTTGGACTAGTCTGGTTGAAAAGTCCGCCCGTGTGTACACGGCATTAGTCATGAAAGGGTTTTAGAGCTCACGTTGGTTGATTATCTGTGTTCTTTTGAAAAAATACTCTGTATTTTAAAATATATATTTTTGTAATAACATTTATAAAACTTTGTATATTGAGATTGTTTTATTTAGCTTTTTTACGGCACCATTAAAGTCCATCCCAGCCTCCTCCCTCCATACTCTTTTCTCATGTTGTTGGGACGAAGGTACCATAATATTTTATTATACTGTGGCACTTTTTCAGTATTATAACAATAGATAGTTTTGATTTTAAAAATTTGATATTTTCCTCCAGGCCTTTTCATTAAATTAATAAAAGGTAAAAACCTCAGGTGAAGGCTTCTGGCGAGGTACTGTTCAGGTAGCCATTGTTACCCACAAAAAGCTGCCCCTTGAGTATACACACATGCACTTTCAGCTCCCATAGTGGGTCATGATCTGCCCAACAACCTTATAGAAGAGCACATTATACTCTAGGAGCTGTTGGTGTACATATGCGATTTCAGAGGTTGAAGACAAGTCTAGTGGTTTAAACAATACCATAAAATGGCAGTAAAGTGCCACTGTCTAACTACCAAGAAAGTGGTTACAAAATCATGACTCTTGGCTAAAAGACCCCCATACGTCTTGCATAAAATCAATCTGACAGTGTCCCCCTTGTGTTGAATGTGTAACCAGGAAGTCGATACATTACTACATATTTTTTGGTCTTGTCCTACTATACATAACTTTTGGACGCAAGTTACTGATAAAATCTATAGGGTGACAGATGTGTCTCTTGCAGATGACCCTGCAGTTTGCCTGTTGCACGTTACTCTGATGTCAATCAAGAGATATAAAGCATCTCCTTAGAGCAGCCAAAACCTGCATCCCGATTATGTGGAATAAATCTTCTCCACCAACTATTGAGCAATGGCTGGACTGTGTGGCAATATCCAGTTGATGGACCAACTGACGGCTTATCTGAAGGACCAAACAGAGAAACGCTTTAAAATTTGGACCCCCTGATATGTATACCAGGACCCTGATGATGTGGCAATAGATCCCCGATGGGCTCTCTTAAGCGGGGAGTTTGAGTGGGAATATTTCTTATCCATATCTCTTTCCCCCCCCCATCCCCCCTTTTCATATATTACATTCTCTACGCTTATCATAGTCCATCTATCCTTGCAAAATCGTAAAATAAGAGGTAGAACAACAGGGTTTCGCAATACCTTAACTTATCACTGGGTATTTACTGCTTGACTGATGTTATCTATGAGGGTTGCATCGATACCAATATTGTTATCGGTGCTGATACTAAGCATTTGCACGAGTATTGGTACTCGTACAAATGCTCCGATACCTGAAACCGATACTCTCAGGCTGTAAGATAAGTTTAGTTGGAACCAGAAGGCCATTGCATGTTCATGCTCATAATTATGAGCAAAGGCTCAATATAGAACGGGCATGTGCACAAGAGGAAATATGCATATGCGCATGCACGCAAGCCTCACGCACTGGCGTCAAACAGCCTATTTAAGCTAAACTATGGCATGAACAGATTGCTGATTGATCTTCAGCTAGTTACTGTTTACCTGTGCCTTGACCTGCTATACCTGCCTATCCGTGCTTGACTCGGCTTGCCCTTGACCAGTCTCTGGATTCCCACCTGCTTCTGTCTTGTGCTTCTGTGCCCTGCTGCCCGACTGTGTACTGAATCTGGGATGTATCCTGACTCTGCTTCTGTCTTATGTTCCTGTACCTTCGTTACCTGGCTGTTGATGACCTTTTGAGTTGTGTCTCGGCTACACTCCTGCCTGCTGATCAAGCATCACCGTGTTCCAGTTCCTGGTACCTGCCTGGTGCTCCATGGTCATCTGTTCCCTGCAAACCTCAGCTGGTGCTGCCTGTTATACCGACCCTCGTGCCACTCCTTGTCATCACACCTCCTGCTATTACTACCAGGGGTGTTGGGCAAGAGGTGCAAGAGAAGCCCCCTCTACAGCTCGATCTTCACCAGGTACATGACACAGACTTGGTTCTTTCAGATGTCAGCGGGATTCCCCCACTGATAGTTGAAATGTAAAAAAAAAATGAAAAAATGAAATTATCGGTTGTTAAAGAGTAGGGCTACCGCATCGTTAACAACCGATGACTGACTCATCTGTTAGTGGGGTTGCCCTGTTAACAGCTGAAGTGTAAACGAAGTCCCGGCAATTGGAGCTGCCAAAAAAAAAAAGCAGCCGGACAATGTTCATAAACAAAAGCCCTAAAACAGAAAGATCAAAATAAACTTTGTCTCTTTTTGTATCTTTCTGTTTATACGTCTACAGATCAAAGGGATGAACTTCTATCTGCAGATGAGGTCAGCTTAAAGCAACCTGTCAAGAAAAAAAAATTGAATTTTTTTTTTGATTTTTGTTAAATGTTCCTGTTTAACCCCTTATTAACCCTTAATTTACTGTAATCAACCTCAATTAACTCCTTATTCCCCTTCACCATTTAATTATTATTTTCGTGCTGATTTTTTTTGTGTGCTATTTTATAAACTATTAACTACTTTACACAAATTGCTGTAACCGTACGTCGGTACTTTGACGCTAAATACCGGGATAGCTACTGTAGCTGCCATAATCCCGGTATTTTCGGGAACGGCGTGCATTTCTCTTTAAGATAAAAGTGGTCTCTGGGGTGGATTTTCCGCAAGATCACTTTTATTTAATTTACTCGACATAACATTATCTTTAACAATATAAAAAAAATTGGACTAACTCTACTGTTGTCTTATTTTTTAATTAAAAAAAAGTGTATTTTTCTCAAAAAAAGTGAGCTTGTAAGACCGCTGCGCAAATACGGTGTGACAGAAAGTATTGCAACAACCGCCATTTTATTCTCTAGGGTGTTAGAAAAAAATACATATAATGTTTTGGGGTTCTAAGTAAATTTCTAGCAAAAAAAATTATTTTAACTTGTAAACAACAACAGTCAACAGATCAATAGTTATCAGGAGAGCAGCAGTGACTAAAGGAAGCAGCTCCTGGCTTCTTCCTAACTTTTTTAAAAACCAGCAGGTGGCTTTCTTGGGATAACAACCGATGCGGCTAAGAAGCTGTTTGGCTGTTATCCCAAGCAGCGGGGGGGAATTCCTCCCCTCCCGCTGCCTTCCATGGCTCACCCGGGCTCTCCCGCCCCACCAGTAGGCCCGAGCGACCAGGGGGCACGTCTGCTGGCTGGAGACCCAAACGCAGCCAGAATCAAAACCACTGGTTTTGAAGAAGCACGAGTTAAGTGTGAACCGCTTCACCTCCTGGCTGTGTCATGTTTCCTCATGGCAGTCTTTATTCACTTTATGCAATAAATTGGCATTGGATTTATGGTGATGTGCGGCTACATTTTTCTTTTTTTAGTACCTGTCACTGCTTATTACTGTCACAAGGGATGTTTACATTCCTTCTGACAGCAATAAAAGTGATCATAATTTTTTTTTCAAAGGGACAGTGTAAAATAAATAAATAAAAAACAAAGTTCTTATTCATTTTACTTAAGTGCCCATCCCTCTGTTACACAGCTGGGGGGGGGGGGGGGCTGTGTAAAATTCAGGGGGGCTGTGTAATATGCAGGGGGGCTGGGTGGGGGGGCTGTGTAATATGCAGGAATGGGCTGTGTAATGTAAAGTGGTCCAGAGGTATTAGGGCTGTGTAATGGGCCCTTCTCACCCAATAGCTCAGCTTGGCTGGACGGCCATCTCTAGGAAGGGTTCTGGTCGTCCCAAACGTCTTCCATTTAAGGATTATGGAGGCCACTGTGCTCTTAGAAATCTTAAGTGCAGCAGAAATTTTTTTGTAACCTTGGCCAGATCTGTGCCTTGCCACAATTCTGTCTCTGAGCTCTTCAGGCAGTTTCTTTGACCTCATGATTCTCATTTGCTCTGACATGCACTGTGAGCTGTAAGGTCTTATATAGACAGGTGTGTGGCTTTCTTAATCAAGTCCAATCAGTATAATCAAACACAGCTGGACTCAAATGAAGGTGTAGAACCATCTCAAGGATGATCAGAAGAAATGGACAGCACCTGAGTTAAATATATGAGTGTCACAGCAAAGGGTCTGAATACTGTACCATGTGATATTTCAGTTTTTCTTTTTTAATAAATCTGCAAAAATGTCAACAATTCTGTGTTTTTCTGTCAATATGGGGTGCTGTGTGTACATTCATGAGGAAAAAAATGAACTTAAATGATTTTAGCAAATGGCTGCAATATAACAAAGAGTGAAACATTTAAGGGGGTCTGAATACTTTCCGTCCCCACTATATATGGACCTAAACTGTAGTTCAGTGGTGTTCCGGAAGTTTTTTATGATCTGTCCATAAGTTCTTCCGTGGTCTTGGACGTGGACTTTCAGCAGGTTGCTTGGCTTTGGAGCAATTTTATTCTAATGCCCTGTACACACAATCGGAAATGCCGCCGGCAAAAGACCGATGTGAGCTTTTCTTGTCGGAAAATGCGACCGTGTGTATGCTCCATCGGACTTTTGCTGGCGGAATTCCGGCAAAAGATTGAGAGCAGGTTCTCTATTTTTCGGTTGGAAAAAGTTCCTATCCGAAAAATCTGATCGTCTGTATGCAATTCGGACGTGCAAAAAATCACACAGGCTCGGAAACAATTTGAGGCATGCCTGGAAGCATTGAACTTCATTTTCTCGGCTCGTCGTAGTGTTGTATGTCACCGCCTTCTTGGCGGTTGAGGGTTCAGTGAAATTTTCTGTTATCATGTGTATGCAAGGCAAGCTTGAGCATAATTCCATCGGAAAAACCATCCAAGTTTTTTCTGACGGAAATTCCGCTCGTGTGTATGGGACATAAGTGTATGACTGTTGTATGGACATTAGATTGGGAGGCCTGACATAAATGGATCCATAAGTCCTGAAGAGATAAATGTTAAAAATGTAAATAGAAACACTGGGGTTGATTTACTAAAGGCAAATAGACTGCCCACTGTGCAAGTGCAGTGGCACTCTGCAAGGGAATTTACTTCGGAGCTTAGTAAATGAGCTCTACTGATCTGCCACCATCCAATTATGTGCAAGCAAAAATGTTTTTTTCTATTTTCCTTGCATGTGATTGGGTATTCTTTGCAAAGTGAAGCTTCACCTCATTTACCAAGCTAATACCCTCGCAGAGTGCAACTGTAAGCAGTTTTATAGAAACACATTACAGTCTATTTAAAATGATTTCCCATGGGTCACATTCACATCTATGCATTTTTAACCGTTGCATTTTTTTGGAAAGGCTCGGGGAGTTATCTGTGGCAGGTTACGTTTTTGGTTCCACAGACTTCAATGGAAATGCATAAAAAACCCATTAATTGCATTTTTGATGCGTTTCTGCTGAATTTTTGCTGGTTTCCACTGATGACAACAAACACCTCCTAAAACGTTAAAACGTATCAAAAACAGGTGTAAAAAAACGCAAAATGCACCAGGAAAATGCATCAACCGCAACCTGCATAGGTGTGAACCTAGCCTTAGTCTTCCTGCAGCCTGAAATAGCTGGTAGCATAAAAAAATACAGAACACATTTTCATACATGAATTATCTAATTATTTCAAGAAGTCGGGACATCCAAGATTTTTCTATTTCTGAAGGTTTATTAATAGCTTATTTATAAGAAAGAATGCTTAGGTTTAACTTGTCGTGTCAGTATCCAATGACACATACACCAACACCTTCCAGTAGATGGCAGTGTCACTCCTTTATGGTTTTACAGTAAGTCATCAGCAATCTGAACTTCAAAACTTTCATTCCATGCTAAACAGGGGATTCCAAACAATTCCTTATGTTAAAGTAGACGGATTATGTTTACAAATAGCAGCAAAAACTAAACAGTTCATACTAACATTTTAGTTTGCAAAAGGCAGAGTAAATCTGTAAAACGCAACCTATAATAACACCCTGATTAGTATTATGTTACATAACATTAAAGTGAACTTATAGTAACTTTCAGTAACTCTGCAAGTCTGTATGAACACATTCCTGACATGTCACAATGTACAACAACATTAAATAAAAAAAACATTGTGGAGGTATCCTACATCTTAAGATTGTATACTGGGGCAGTGCACAATTATTATTATTATTATTATTATTATTATTATACAGGATTTATATAGTGCCAACAGTTTACGCAGCGCTTTACAATATAAAAGGGAGACAATACAGTTATAATACAATAAAATACAAGAGGATTTAGAGGGCCCTGCTCAGAAGAGCTTACAATCTAATAGATTCAATTCAGTATCCCTCCTGTGTTTGTACCTGTTGACCACATATACCACATGTACCACTGACCACATATACCACAAGTACCTGACCACATACACCACTGACCACATATATCACTGCCATATAACACATGTACCACTGACCACATATACCACTGCCATGTACCACATGTACCACTGACCACATATGCCACTGCCATATACCACATGTACCACTGACCACATATACCACATGTACCACAGACCACATATACCACTACCATATACCACTGACCACATATACCACATGTACCACTGGCCACATATATCACTGACATATACCACATGTACCACTGGCCACATTTACCACTGCCATATACCACATGTACCACTGACCACATATACCACTGCCATATACCACATGTACCACTGACCACATATATCACTGCCATATACCACATGTACCACTGACCACATATACCACTGCCATATACCACATGTACCCCTGACCACATATACCACTGCCATATACCACATGTACCGATGACCACATATACAACTTCCATATACCACATATACCACTGTCCGCATATACCATTGCCATATACCACATGTACCATTGACCACATATGCTAAAAAATTGAAAACAAGTCACGCAAAAGTGTCACCATGCAAATAATTGTGTCACAGTCTAACAAGACAATATATATATTTGTGATAGCTGCACAAATATATACAAATGGTATATCCACAAATGTACAGTGCCTTGAAAAAGTATTCATACACCTTGACATTTTCCACATTTTGTCATGTTACAACCAAAAACATAAATGTATTTTATTGGGATTTTATGTGATAGATCAACACAAAGTGGAACATAATTGTGAAGTGGAAGGAAAATGATAAATGGTTTTCACATTTTTTTACAAATAAATATCTCAAAAGTGTGGCGTGTATTTGTATTATTCAGCCCCCTTTACTCTGATACCCCTAACTAAAATCTAGTGAAACCAATTGCATTCAGAAGTCACCTAATTAGTAGAGTCCTCCTGTGTGTAATTTAATCTCAGTATAAATACAGCTGTTCTGTGAAGCCCTCAGAGGTTTGTTAGAGAACCTTAGTGAACAAAGGCCAAGGAATACACCAGACAGGTCAGGGATAAAGTTGTGGAGAAGTTTAAAGCAGGGTTAGGTTATAAAAAAATATCCCAAGCTTTGAACATCTCACGGAGCACTGTTCAATACATCATAGGAAAATAGAAAGAGTATGGCACAACTGCAAACCTACCAAGACATGGCCGCCCACCTAAACTGACAGGCCAGGCAAGGAGAGCATCAATCAGAGAAGCAGCCAAGAGACCCATGGTAACACCGGAGGAGCTGCAGAGATCCACAGCTCAGGGGGGAGAATCTGTGCACAGGACAACTATTAGTCGTGCACTCAACAAATCTGGCCTTTATGGAAGAGTGGCAAGAAGAAAGCCATTGTTAAAAGAAAGCCATAAGAAGGCCCGTTCGCAGTTTGCGAGAAGCCATGTGGGGGACACAGCAAACATGTGGAAGAAGGTGCTCTGGTCAGATAAGACCACAATTTAACTTTTTGGCCTAAAAGCAAAACGCTGTGTGTGGTGGAAAACTAACACTAACACTAGCACATCACCCTGGACACACAATCCCCACCGTGAAACATGGTGGTGACAGCATCATGTTGTGGAGATGCTTTTCTTCAGCATGGACAGGGAAGCTGGTCAGAGTTGATGGGAAGATGGATGGAGCCAAATACAGGGCAATCTTAGAAGAAAACCTGTTAGAGTCTGCAAAAGACTTGAGACTGATGTGGAGGTTCACCTTCCAGCTGGACAACGACCCTACACATACAGCCAGAACTACAATGGAATGGTTTAGATCAAAGCATATTCATGTGTTAGAATGGCCCAGTCAAAGACCAGACCTAAATCCAATTGAGAATCTGTGGCAAGACTTGAAAATTGCTGTTCAGACGCTCTCCATCCAATCTGACAGAGCTTAAGCTATTTTGCAAAGAAGAATGGGCAAAAATGTCACTCTCTAGATGTGCAAAGCTGGCAGAGACATCCCCAAAATGACTTGCAGCTGTAATTGCAGTAAAAGGTGGTTCTATAAAGTATTTAGGGGGACTGAATTCAAATGGGGGACTGAATACAAATGCACACCACGCTTTTCAGATATTTATTTGTAAACAATTTTGAAAACCATTTATCATTTTGCTTTCACTTCACAATTATGTGTCACTTTGTGTTGGTCCATCACATAAAATCCCAATAAAGTACATTTACATTTTTGGTTGTTACATGACAAAATGTGGAAAATTTCAAGGGGTGTGAATACTTTTTCAAGCCACGGTAATATATAAACCATAAATACAAATATTGTGTTTACGCTATCATTAGAAAGTGCATAAGATCATTGTGATAATCATACAAACAAGTGAAAAAGAAAAAATATGTGATTTATACATATGTGCAAGTAATAAAAAAAATCCATAAACAATACACAAAGCGCAGGAAACAAAGTGCTTCTGTGCAAAAAAGTTCTTATAAACATTTAAGTGTTAACAAAATTCAGTGCTCCAAAAGTGAATGAAGAAGGATTCTTTACACCCAGACACTGCACACCCCACTCACTAGCTGCTTATCAGATATTGGGACCCCAGGACGGAGGACAGGCTGTGCCTTATCTCAAAAACTGTATTGGATGGATGCCAGGATTCCAAAATGGACAAAACCAAGCAAACAGGATGATCCACAATCAACCGCTGGGACCCAAGATGGAAGTATAACTGTGCCTAAACCCGATATTCCTATGGGATGGATAGATGCCAAGAGCAAGGGTTCCAAGATGGGTAGACCATGCAGCCATATTGGTCCAGCAGTGCTATAAGGACCCCAGGATGGATGTCAGGCTGCACTTTATTCCAATATCCCTTTGGAATAGATGGATGCCAGGAACCAGGATTCCAAAATGGACAAGACCAATCAAACAGGATGATCCACAATCAACCGCTGGGACCCAAGGTTGAAAGATAACTGTGCCAGATACCCAATATTCCTATGGGTTAGATGGATGCCAAGAGCAAGGGTTCTAAGATGCATAGGCCATGTAGCCAAAACAATCCAGCAGTGCACAGCTATTAAGACCCCAGGATGGAGGTAAGGCTGGGCTTTATCCCAATATCCCTTTGGAATTGGATTGGATGGATGCCAGGAGCCAAGATTCCAAAAGGGACAAAACTGAGCAAACAGGATGATCCACAACCAACCGCTGTGACCCAAGGTGGAAGTATAACTGTGCCTAAACACGATATCTCTATGGGTTGGGTGGATGCCAAGAGCAAATGTTCCAAGATGGATAGACCATGCAGTCAAAACAGTCCAACAGTGCAAACAAGCAGGAATAAAATACAGTCAAACACATGCAGCACCCTGGCAGGCATGATGGCGTCACCGCTGTAGCTCCTCCCGACACGTTTTGTTCGAAAGAACGTTATCAAGGGGTAAAGAAGTATTTTGTAAGTGCAATATTTGTCTTTTACGTCTGAACAAATGAGGTGATACAACAATTCAAATTACTAGTTCTCTCCTTTAAAAAAAAGAAAACTTCTACCTTTTATCATTAAAAATGGCCCTAAATGACTAGCCTAAGATGATGTCATCTATCTTTGGCAGGCAGGAGGAAGCATTTTCTCAGTCTCTTCTCCTCCAGTGATCAGACTTGCCACATTGTAACTTTGTTGTCCCAATGTGGGAGGGGGCAGGGGCTGATTTCTGTCAGACATTTGAGATCAAAGCCAAGAAAATACAGTTTTTGATGATGCTTGAACAAATATGTCACCCTTCTTATGAAAAAAAAAAAAATCAGATGAAGGCATTATCCAGGGGAATACTGTAATCTCTGTGATAGGTAATAAATACCACAAGTGTTACATCTATCATCTTTGCAGAACCTCAAAAATACACCTTATGCTAGGTGCATTTTGAGGTCAGTATATTATAAAAGAAATTATTTTTATAAAATTTTAAATATTACAAAATCATAATATTCTAATTACTGTTAAAAAAATATGGTCAAATTAAAAAAATTGATAGCTGCTTAATATTACTTATTATGGAGCAGTTCCATCTTGAACCATTTTATTTTTAAACAATAAGAAAATATGCAGGCTTTACTGAATGTACAAAATTAATACCAATAAACCTTCTGTTATTCCTAACTCCTCCGTCCAGCATCAAGGGAAATACTTAGGCTTATAAGTTAAACCCAATGATCAAACAATGGTCTGTGAAAGTTCATAGACAGAGAGGAGTAAACTTCTGAAAAGTACAGTCATTGGTATGGCCAACTTATGAAATTTAGAATTTCTGGAGCCCCGCTAAGGTATCAATGAAAATCTGAACCAGGCTCCTAAAAGTGTGTATTACAGAGGCACCAAATGATGCAAAATTTTATAGGTTAATTTGGGAAGCTCCTGGCAGCTCTACCTGATGACATGATGGGCCCAAAACGCCCGCCATATAGTAAAATGATGTCGGCAAAGTCGTTGCGATGTCCTGACCGGATGTCACATGACGTGGTCAGGATAACAAGCCGCTGCACGGCCCGGGGGGGCGTACATTGCGGTGATCGTTGTTGTGGCGTGTCAGTCTGACACACCGCAACTCCATTCTAGGTAAGGAGTCTCTGACAGAGACTCTTTACCACGTGATCAGCCGTGTCCAATCACGGCTGATCACGATGTAAACAGGAAGAGCCATTTATCGACTTTTCCTCACTGGCGTCTGACAGACGCGAGTAGAGGAGAGCCGATCGGCTGCTCCTCTGACAGAGAGGGTCTGCGGTGATTGTTTACCAGCACAGCCGCCCTTGGTTGCCCACCCAGGACCACCAGGGATGCCACCAGGACCAGCAGGGATGGCCACCACTGATGACCACCAGGGATGCCTGGTGGCCACAGGTGGCAATGTGTGCTCACACATGATGCCAATGTGTTCCCACACATGATGCCAATCAGTGCCCACCAGCAATACCTGCCAGTGCCTCCTAATCAGTTATGCCAATCAGTGCCATCTATCAGTGTCAGTGCCACTAATCAGTGTCCATCAGTGCCACCTATCAATGCCCATCCATGCCCATCTGTGCCACCTATGAGTGCCCATCTGTGCCGCCTATGATTGCCCATCAGTGCTGCATATCAGTGCCACATATCAGTGCCCATCCGTGCCGCCTATCAGTGCCTATCAGTGTTGCATATCAGTGCCCATCATCAGTGCCACCTCATCTGTGCCATCTCATTGGTGCCACCTCATCCGTGCTCATCAGAGTCACCTTATCAGTGCCCGGCAGTGCAGCCTCATCAGTGCCCATCAGTGAAGTAGAAAACTTACTTATTTACAACATTTTACAACAGAAATGAAGAAAAACTTTTCAGTCTTTTTTTATTTGTTTAGCAAAAAATAAAAACCGCAGAGGTGATCAAATACCACCAAAAGAAAGCTCTATTTGTGGGAAGAAATTTATAAAAATTTTGTTTGGGTACAACGTAGCATGACCGCGCAATTGTCATTTAAACAGCAACAGCACTGAAAGCTGAAACTGGCTTTGGTGGGAAGGGGTGAAGTGCCCTGTATTGAAGTGGTTAAAGGTCTCAGGAAACAGCAGAAGGCAACAACAGTACATACACTATATTGTCAAAAGTATTGTGACGCCTGTCTTTACACGCACATGGACTTTAATGACATCCCAGTCTTAGTCCGTAGGGTTCAATATTGAGTTGGCCCACCCTTTGCAGCTATACCAGCTCAACTCTTCTGGGAAGGCTGCCCACAAGGTTTAGGAGTGTGTCTATGGGAATTTTTGACCATTCTTGCAGAAGTGCATTTGTGAGGTCAGGCACTGATGTTAGACGAGAAGGCCTGGTTTGCAGTCTCTGATCTAATTCATCCCAAAGGTGTTCTATTGGGTTGAGGTCAGGACTCTGTGCAAGCCAGTCCAGTGTTAATTTTGGCATATCGATTTAGTTTTAGTATTAGTCTTAGGACTAAAATGGCATTTTAGTTTTAGTCCCATTTTAGTCTTCTGCAATTGTTTTAGTTTTAGTCATATTTAGTCGACTAAATCTCCAGTACATTTTAGTCGACTAAAACTCATTTTGGTCATCTAAAATCTAATGGGCGTAATTAAATTGTAATGCATCAGTTAACATTTCTCTACATTTTCCAAACTCATTATATACTGCTGGAGTGAAAAATCTCATATATTATTTAAGGTATTGAGGTATGAACATGCACTACAGACCATTTAAATTTTGAAGTTAATTTTGAAGTCAAATTTCAATTTAGTTGTAGTCTTATGCCCTGTACACGCGATAGGATTTTCTGATGGAAAATGTGTGATAGGACCTTGTTGTCGGAAATTCCAACCGTGTGTAGGCTCCATCACACATTTTCCATCGGATTTTCCGACACACAAAGTTTGAGAGCAGGCTATAAAATTTTCCGACAACAAAATCCATTGTCGGAAATTCCGATCGTGTGTACACAAATCCGACGCACAAAGTGCCACACATGCTCAGAATAAATTAAGGGACAAAAGCTATTGGCTACTGCCCTGTTTATAGTCCCGATGTACGTGTTGTACGTCACCGCGTTCAGAATGATCGGATTTTTCGACAACTTTGTGTGACCGTGTGTATGCAAGACAAGTTTGAGCCAACATCCATCGGAAAAATCCTAGGATTTTGTTGTCGGAATGTCCGATCAATGTCCGACCGTGTGTACAGGGCATTAGTCTTTTGACTAAAATGCCATTTTAGTTTTAGTCCCATTTTAGTCATCTCAATTGTTTTAGTTTTAGTCGTATTTTAGTCGACTAAAATAGTATTCATTTAGCCGACTAAAATGTTTTAGTCGTTTTAGTTGACAAAATTAACAATGGGCCAGTCAAGTTCCTCCACCCCAAACTCACTCATCCATGTCTTTATGGACCTTGCTTTGTGCACTGATCCATTTGGTGGAGGGGGATTATAGTGTGGGGTTGTTTTTCAAGGGTTGGGCTTGGCCCCTGAGTTCCAATGAAGGGAACACTTAATGCCCCGTACACACGGTCGGATTTTCCGACAGAAAATGTTCGATGGGAGCTTGTTGTTGGAAATTCTGACCATGTGTGGGCTCCATCGCACATTTGCCATCAGAATTTCCATACACAAAATTTGAGAGCTGGTTCTCAAATTTTCCGACAACAAAATCCTTTGTCGTACATTCAGATTGTGTGTTCACAATTCCAACGCACAAAGCCCCATGCATGCTCGGAATCAAGCAGAAGAGCCGCACTGGCTATTGAACTTAAATTTTCTCGGCTCGTCGTACGTGTTGTACGTCACTGCGTTCTTGGCGTTCGGAATTTACGACAAGATTTGTGTGACCGTGTGTATGCAAAACAAGTTTGAGCAAACATCCGTCGGGAAAAAAAACATGGATTTTGTTGTTGGAAAATTCTATCCTGTGTACAGGGCATTATGGCGTCGGCATTCCAAGACATTTTGGACAATTTCATGCCCCCAACTTTGCGGGAACAGTTTGGGAATGGACCCTTCCTGTTCCAACATGACTGCGCACCAGTGCACAAACAAGATCCATAAAGACATGGATGAGCGAGTTTGAGGTTTAGGAACTTGACTGAGAGCACAGAGTCCTGACGTCAACTAGAATACCTTTGGGATGAATTAGAGAGAAGACTGTGAGCCAGGCCTTCTCTTCCACATCAGTGCCTGACCTCACAAATGCACTTCTTGAAGAATGGTCAAACATTCCCATAGACACTCCTAAACCTTGTGGACAACCTTCCCAGAAGAGTTGAAGCTGTTATAGCTGCAAGGGGTGAGCCAACTCAAAATTAAACCCTTCGGACTAAGACTGGGATGCCATTAAAGTTCATGTGCTTTGTGAAGTTTGGGGTTATTTAGCTCAAGTGTAACACTCGCTAATGAGAACAGTCCACACAAACTAGTTCCCTTTTAGGGCTTGTTGGCCCACTTTTATTAAATAGAGATCAAAGTTCCAGAAATGAAAGCAAAGGGTTTCCCTCACAGGGGGTTTTCACCATCAACACCAAATAATGACAAGTTCAGCCTCCTGGCTGATACATACATCAGTGCTGCTCAGGTTATTGTCTGTCTCCTACAGACCATTTCCTTGCCAACACTGTCCATAAAGATTACAGCCCCTCACTGCTCTCACCCTCAGACTTGGGTCTCTGGCTTTCACAATGCACACAAGCACTCTTTCACCTCTCCAGTGCACACATGCACTCTCTGGCTCCTCCCTTGCAAACCTCGACTCCTCGAGAGGGTGGAGCCCAGAACCATGGTCAGGACACTACTAATAGTGCAACAGACACCTGACCAATCAATGAGCTGATGATTCCCAAAATCAGGACCCAGGACTGGGGTTTTCATCCCACCCATATCTCTAATAAATCCCCAGGGTCCCAAAGTGGACTTTTCTAAGCAATGAGGTAAACTGAAAAGCCAGTTTCCTCCCAAATAAGCAAATCCCCTGGAGCCCCTCAACTCAGGAGCCCCTCAACTCGCCTGGTTGAGAATCCTGCGTCATACCCCTGGTGAGGTTTCACACTACTACAGCATGTAAAGGCAATATTTTTGGTAATATAGTGTATATAGGGTTTTGTGCATAGCCTAAAGTAGAACATTGTTTTTTATTTTCATTTGTAGAGGGTTATAACCCCTGTCAGTTTTTTTGCCATCTGTGTCTCATTATGGAGATTTCCTGTCCTATAGCCAAAACAGGGAGGGAGAAAAAATCCCTCTAAAAAGTTGTCACCAGGGTCACCATGGGGACATTTCCCATCTATTCCTGTTCTGAGGACAACCCATAATTTGTGATTTTCTTTTACTGTCACTCTTGTGATAATGATAAACATGACAACAAAGGAGGGCGAGTCTCTCTAACAGGGGCACTGACAGCATTAAAGATTCTAATCTCTAATCCCTGTCTACTCTATCCAAAAAAAAGAAGAAGTTTAGCCTTCAATTATACTTTATCATAGATGTGCTGGCTAGATTCCCTCCTGTTTAATGTTTTTGATTATAACTGTTCCAAAATCCTTTCAGTGAGGAGAGTTTGTGTGAAATCAAGGTTCAGCTACACATTGTAGATCATGTAGGCCGGTGGAATTGCAATTCTTTAACTCCAGTACAAGACCATCTGGATATCATAGTTTACTTGTAATTTTTGTTCTCATTAGATTAAAATGTTGACTTATCATATACTGTAGGTTTATTTTAAAGTATTACTAAACCCAGCACCCTGCATTCACTATATCCGGTCTCCCACAGTACACAGAACATGGAAATTTAATTATTTTAGTAACTATAAACCGCTACATACCTCATCAGCATTATATAGGAGTCTTGTGACTTCTATCAGTGTCTGGTAAAGCTTGTAGGAGGAGTTTTCATTCTCCTCTGACTGTCCTGTGAGACTGGACCCCTGACCCTCTGTCTGGACAGTGCTGATTGGCCCTGTGCTGATCACATGCACCCTCCCAAGGAAAAAAAACCTCCCTAGCAATACACACCAAACTAAGCATGTACAGCTTGTCCCTCAAGAGGCTGATGAAGGAAGCGATTTGCAGAAACACCCTCCTCCCTGTGGGAGGCCCAAGTAATACTGACCGCATATAAGGAGGACAATTCAAGGCAGGAATTGCACAATTATTTTACAAGCTATACATGATACCGCAAAGGACACGGAGGAGTCAGTTAAAGAGAGCTCTTTATGGGCAATGTAAGTTTAGGATTCTAGCTTAGCATTTTAGTTTTTTTGCCTTTTTTGGGGTTATATGTATTGCTATCTTTAAAAAGATGATTCCGGCTTGGTATTTGTGTTGAGGGATTCTGATGAAGTTTGAAGGTGGTGGCTTTAAGTTTAATGGATCTATCATATAGCTGGGTGATGTTTGCTTTTAGGGGGGTTTCCCCTTTTTGTTCTTTGTTTTTGTTTGTTCTAGGAACAGACAAAAAATGTAGGATTTCTTTTTCTGGTATATTCCACTATTCCCTGGTTATTATTATTGTTTTTTACAGAAGGTCCTCTCAGTAATGCCCCCTATTTCCATGGGTATATGTGGTCCTTGTATGTGAGAGTGTCTAACACACTAAAAAGCAATGGGTCTGTTTTTCATGGTTGTAAGTATCGTATGAAACAAAATTGTTGTGTTTAAATTTCAATTTTTTTTTCAAATTTTTTGTGGATTATATATTATTTGGGATTTCTTTGCTCTTGCAGGGTGGCACTAATCCCTGAGGAAGAAAGTAATCTAAAATTGTGAAACGCATTGGATATCCCATTCCATTAAGTAGGCTCCAATCTGAAACATCATGGGTGTTGATTAAGAAATGATTTTGGGATTACCACTCAGAACATATATTATACTCACTGTTAAGCCTTTATGTGTTATTTAATGGATGTCTTCTGAAATAATTTTTTAATTTTTTTTAATTAAAGATGGAACTTTTTATATAAAATGTTTCTCATTTTTTAAACCATTCCATGCCGACCCATTCAGGTGTGATGACCAAAGTCATCACTTCTATTATTACCGCATGCCTGTACTACTACTTAAAGTAGGTCTGATGCTGCATCTGTCCCCCACTGGCTCTAAGTTCGAGAGTTGAGCGATCAAAGATCGCTGATCGCTCACATTTTATTGCTTTGCAGCCTGCAAAGAAGACAGACACAGTTTTTGTTTCATCCAGCTGTATTTACTCAGTGCAACTAATAACATCCAAGTGAAAGATATAACACCAACATGTCAGAAAGAAAATAAAAAAAATTCAAAAACAGAATCACTGAGTTGAAAAAAAGGATCACCCCCTTATGCCAATATTTTGTTGAACCACCTTTTGCTTTAATTACAGCCTTAAGTCTGTTGGGATATGTCTCTACTAACTTTGCACATCTAGACTTTGCAATATTTGCCCACTGATAGTGACCATTTGTGGACTGCATTCTTCAAGTCATTTCACTGATTTTGAATGGGAATTAAGTCTAGGCCACGCAGAGACATTCACCTTTTTCTCCTCCAATCACTGTGTGGTCATTTTTGCTGTGTGCTTTGGGTCAATTTCATGTTGGAAGGTAAACCTTCTTCCCATTGACAACTTTCTTTCAGAGGGCAGCAGATTTTCCTCAAGAATTTGACGGTATTTTGCACCATCCATTTTCCTTCTATCTTGACAAATGCTCCAGTCCCTGTAGCAGAGAAACACTGCTTTACTGTAGGAATGATGTTATTTGGATGGGGAGCTGTACTGGATTTCCACCAGACATATTGTTCGGTACTGAGGACAAATAATTCAATTTTAGTCAGGATTGAAGGAAAAATGGATTAGGCCAAATACCATCAAATTCTTTACAAAAATTTCCTACCATCTGACAGAAAGTTGTCAATGGGTGAAAGTTAACTTCCAACATGACAATGACCCAAAGCATACAATAAAAATGACCAAATAGTGGTTGAAGGAGAACTAGGTGAATGTCCTTGCATGGCATAGTCAGAGCCCAGACTTAAACCCCATTGAAAATCTGTGGAATGACTAAAAGACTGCAGTCCACAAACGGTCACCATCAAATTTAACTGAACTTGAGCACTTCTACAAAGAAGAGTGTGCAAATATTGCAAAGTCTAGATGTGCAAAGTTAGTAGAGACATATCCCAACAGACTAAAGGCTGGAATTAAAGCAAAGGGTGGTTCATCAAAATACTGACATAAGGGCGTGATCCTTTTTCCATCTCAGTGATTCTGTTTTTGAATTGCTTTTATTTTCTCTGACATGTTGGTGTTATAGCTTTTACTTGGATGTTATAAGTTGAACTGAGTAAACACAGCTGGATAAAACAAAAACTGTGCCTGTCTTCATTTCAAAATGTGATTATTTTAAAGGGGGGGGGGGGGGTTATTCTTTTCTATACCCACTGTATATACAATACATATATATATATATATATATATATATATATATATATATATATATATATATATAAATGTTATATTATTATTACTATTACAGGTACTTACATAGCGCAGACAATTTACACAGCGCTGTACATAACACACATGCAGGACAGAGACCAGACCTGATTTTGCACCCTCCTTTGATTGTGTAATTTATGTGGGAGTGATATGTCACTAGGACTGAAAGTGATGAGAAATCCCAAATTTTGAGCATAGTGCATCCGGAAAGTATTTACAGCGCTTCACTTTTTCCACAGTTTGTTATGTTACAGCCTTATTCCAAAGTGGATTAAATTCATTATTTTCCTCAAAATTCTACAAATAGTACCTCATAATGACAATGTGAAAGAAGTTTGTATGAAATCTTAGCAAATTTATAAAAAATAAAAAAACAAAATAAAATCCTATGTACATACAGTAAGTATTCATAGCCTCAAGTTTTTTTGAGTATGATGCTACAAGCTTGGCACACCTATTTTTGGGCACTTTCTCCCATTCTTCTTTGCAGGACCTCTCAAGCTCCATCAGGTTGGATGGGGAGCGTTGGTGCACAGCCTTTTTCACAGATGTTCAGTCGGGTTCAAGTCTGGGCTCTGGCTGGGCCACTCAAGGACATTCAAAGAATTATCCCGTAGCCACTCCTGTTATCTTGGCTGTGTGCTTAAGGTCATTGCCCTGCTGAAAGGTTGGAGGTCCAGAGCGCTCTTGAGCAGGTTTTCATCAAGGGTGTCTCTGTACATTGCTGTAATTATCTTTCCGTCGATCCTGACTAGTCTCCCAATTCCTACCACTGAAAAACATCCCCACATCATGATGCTGCCACCACCATGCTTTACTGTAGGGATTGTATTGGCCCGGTGATGAGCTGGTTTCCTCCACACAAGAGGCTTGCCATTCAGGCCAAAGACTTTATTCTTTGTTTCACCAGACCAGAGAATTTTGTTTCTCATGGTCTGGGAGTCCTTCAGGTGTTTTTTGGCAAACTCCAGATGGGCTGTCATGTGCCTTTTACTGAGGAGTGGCTTCCGTCTGGCCATTCTACCATACAGGCTTGATTGGTGGAGTGCAGCAGAGATGGTTGTTTTTCTAGAAGGTTCTCCTCTCTCCACAGAGAAACTCTGGAGCTCTGTCAGATGACCACTGGGTTCTTGGTCACCTCCCTGACTAAAGTCCTTTTCGCTCAATCACTGAATTTGGCCAGGCACTCATGGAGAGTCCTGGTGGTAACAAACTTCTTTCATTTATGGATTATGGAGGCCACTGTGCTCATTTGGGACCTACAATGCTGCAGAAATGTTTCTGTACCCTCCCCCATATCTCCCTCATATCTGTGCCTCAATACAATCCTGTCTCGGAGGTCTACAGACAATTCCTTTGACTTCATAGCTTGGTCTATACTCATGCACTGTTAACTATGGGAACTTATATAGACAGGTGTGTGCCTTTCCAAATCATATCCAAACAGCTGAATTTACCACAGGTGGACTCCAATCAAGTGGAAACAGGATGCACCTGAGCTCAATTTTGAGTGTCATGGCAGAGGCTTTTGAATACTTATGTACTTGTGATTGTATTGTTTGTATAATTTTGAGAAAAATAATGAATTTAATCAATTTTGGAATATAGCTGTAACATAACAAAATATGAAAAAGTGAATACTTTCTGGATGCACTGTAAATAGAGAGGAAATCTTCCAATGGGGCCATTTGTTGCATTGCCAACTGTCTAAGAGAGGTGTTTCCTCAATAGAAGGGGACAGGAAGTGAAGGGAAATTGGCCCAATGGGACACAGACTGAAAGAAAGCTGAGAGGGTTTAAACCTTTCCCTACTCTACCAAAAACTAATAAAAAAGAAAGAAAAAAAAATCTGGCTTAATCCAATACAATATAATATATATGGTTATGTTAGTATGTTAATGTAGGTATCCTTATTTTTTTTTTTTTTTTGCAATTTTTGCTAAAATATGTTAAGCAGTGTGCTGAGGGTTAATTGAGGGTTAATTAATTGTGGTAACAACCCCCTAGCACTTCATACGTTAGCATGCTGATTTGATAGCACAAACATTTTTTTCTTTTGGTTCTATTGCAAGTTAAGGCTAGGTTCACACTACTGCCAATTGGATGCGGGTTTCCCCTCATCCAATTCGCATGTTACGAGACAGTGACCGGCTCTCAATGGAGCCGGTTTACACAGCTCCGGGATGGCTGCAGAGCAATTTGCATGGGAGTCCTGTACGTCTTCTGGTCCATTTCAGGTCCAAATTCAGCCAAACATTCAGACCGAAATCGGACCCGAAGTGGAGAGTAGGGACGCACCGGACCCCTGCTGTGAGCCTTAGCCCTGGTTCACACTATTGCAATATAGGGACCAGCACGATTCCAGTGCAGGTTTCCGCATCACATCTCCCACGCAGGCAGTTCACACTGCCCTCTGCGAACCGCTGTGGGTGTCAATACAAAGAACACCCATGCGATCCAATTCTAGTGCAGTAAAAAAAAGATTCCTGCACCATTTTTGTGCGAATCCAATGCAAGTCCAGCCATATAAACTGTATTGCCCCCGACATTTTCCATCAGAATTTCCGTCACACAAAATTTAGGATCTGGATCTCAAATTTTCCGACAACAAAATCCGTTGTTCGGAAATTCCGATCGTGTGTACACAATTCCGATGCACAAAGTTCCACGCATGGTCGGAAGCAAGCATAAGAGCTGCACTGGCTATTGAACTTCATTTTTCTCGGCTCGTCATATGTGTTGTACATCACTGCGTTCTTGATGTTCGGAATTTCTGACAAGATTTGTGTAACCGTGTGTATGCAAGACAAGTTTGAGCCAACATCCGTCAGACAAAATCCATGGATTTTGTTGTCGGAATGTCCAATCGTGTGTACGGGGCATATGGCTGAATTTGCATTGCACAGACATCGCATGTGATCTGCACAGCAATGTGGTGTGAATCTCATGCAATGTCTGTGTTCGCAATAGTGTGAACCCAGGCTAAAGAAAGCCATGCAGAATCTAACCAGACTTCAGTAATATGCAGAGAAGTGTCAGGCAGTTAGTAGTATTACCAGTGCTAATAGTGTTGTCAGTGATTTCTAACTGAACAGTATCATAAGGGAGATTAAGGGGGGGAAGGGCAGAGTGGGAACCTTTACCTAAATCTTCTTGTTGAGAGGTCCCAGATAATCACTAGGGTTGTAATAGATTTAATTCTAACAAACCAAACAACAGCCTTGTAAGGCGCTAGACTGACTCAAACTTGATGAAAAGTTCACTGCCATTATTTGACACAGATTAATAGAGATTAATAGTCATTTAGAAGGGCTGCCTCAGAGTAAGGTTATTCCCTCAAGATTGCTTGTTTGACCCACGTGCTATATGGTAAGTATGTCCACCGCATCTGGTAAGCGTGAACACTTTAGCATGTTGTCTGTATCGTAAAGATCCATCTTGACCCACACTAATAAGACTTTTTACATTATTTTTATTTGAAGTGGACTTTCCCTAGATGTTTCAACCTTCACTTTGGAACCAATATATGCTATATTTGTGTCTATATCCATATATTCACATATTTATCAGGTCAGTCTTGCATTGGCCCTTTGGCAAATTTTGATTCTTATTGTTTGCTCACTTAGCGGCACGCTTTTGTTTTATTTTTGTTTGCACTATACGTCTAGTGGCGTGTTGGCTGCTTATTTGTTCTCTATGCGCAATTTTTCTTTTTTACATGCCTCAGGGTAACCACTGGGATAGTGGTGAGAAACACATGAGAACATAACACTGACAAGGTGCTCCTGAAATTACATGTGAGTGTCATATATACACAATATGATAACAGACCTCAAAGGGCTGACTGGCAGTGATATGAAAAGCCCAGAAGCGCAGAGGATAGTGTATCCATTAAAACAGTCTTGGTTTATTCTACACACAGTTAAAAAACAAATGGGATGAACGGTGGTTACCAGTTGATGACCAAACCCATATCACTATGGATGAAGACCATAGGATCCGTGTTGGAACATTCCTTGCTGGATGCCACAAGGAGACGGGCAGATCCATGTCACTGGAAGTGAAGTAGCCGAAACCAGGAAGTTTGTGGTGGTGGACACTCAGACTGGGCCACACCAGAGAATGATGCCCCTTGCCAAGATAACATGTTTTGGAGTACACCCCTTTGTCAAATCCCCTAGATAGATATAATTCTACTTCTATCAAGGGAAATATGCTCATGCAAGATTCGCTTTCAACCCACTGGCACTTTTTTCTCTGCTACTTTTCTTTTATATTGGCTTTTAAAAATATGAAATGCAACAAATTAGAAGTTGGATGAAAACTAGTATACTATAACACTTTTAGTGGTTGCATAGTACATGTAGAGCTCACTCTCACATGAGCCTGCAGTTTATGGTCCCTAGGTCTTTTCCCATAGTGCTATCCGCAACCAGGCACACAGTCACTCCTTTGACTCAAATGAACAGTCTAGGGGTATGCTTTTCTGATGCTTTATTGCAAAACTTGAACTTGGATAGGAGTAGGGTAACTGTGTGGGATACTCCAATAACTGTAGTAGCAACTTGAGAACACTAATCATCCTCCTATTATTTGAGGAGAGTCTTTGCACAGTTAGTGGACTGAGCTATACCAGGACACTAGGCACAATGTGGGCAATGCTGACTCTAGCACTCAAAGTATAGCAGCAGCACAAGTCTCAGACATCTCCCAATCCAGTCTGTAATCACTAATGTCTTTAATAGTGTCAGGATCACTTAAGTGCTCCTGCTCCTTATTTCAGCATCTGGGGTTTGGCTGTTGCATTCTCCCTGTCTATGTCCACCTGCAAGGTGATTGATATGGTCAGTCATCTGTTATAAGCAAGCTAAACACTCTATCTCTTGCTTGTGATAGAGACAGTATACCTGCATTGTTCCTGTTCAAGCCTGCCATTTGTCTGACCTGCTTTGCTAGTCTGGATTTCCGTGTGTATGAGCTGGATTGGATATTGGACTATTCTTTGAACTCTGCCTGCCTTTTACCTGGACTGTTATTGGATCGGATATTTGACTATTCCCTGAACTCAGCCTGCCTTTTACTTGGACTGTCATAGAACCACGTTATCTGTCTGCTAACTGCAAGTAGTCTGTTTGCTCTGTTCGCATCTGCCCTGGCGTGGTGTCCAGGCACTATAGCATTGTGTATAGGTCCTGGGGGCAACCAAGTACTGGTAGGCCTGTTTCCCTTAAAGGGAAAGGAGGCTGCTATAGGTGAAGCACACAATAGCTAGCTATAGTGTCTGACCACTTGCATTGGGGTACACGTGACAGATAGTTGAACACCTCCTTCCAATATCTTCCAGGCACCTTTTCCAGTGATACCAGACCAGAGCCCCAGACTAAAGTCTTTCAGTCCGCTCCAGAAACTTTCAGCAAAATAGGCCCCCAGCCACCCTAGCTGGGACCTTTATGAACAGCAGATACATGGCAAGGCCGCCTGAGAAGGCAGAAGCACTCCAGGCTGGGATTGCCTCATATAGGACAAGACGTCCTCTGCTCTCAGTCTCAGAGTATTTATGCTCCCTCCCAGCCACCATCTGGGGACCTCTCTCCAGGGATTGGCCAGGGCTGCATACATTTTTAACTGCTGATTTGCTTTTCCCAGCCCACTATCTTCCAGAACCTTTCCAGAAAGACAAGGGGAAGCAGTCAACCCTGCAGCCAGTGAAACACATTATGCGGTACCCCCGTAGGGGCTGCAGAAAGTTGTAGTTCCACCGGTCACCCTGTCCAGCCTGGCATTCACTTCCAGACACTCCGAGACAATGAACAGTCCATCAGCTTTGTTTTTGTTATTTTATTGAAGGATTAAACTTGGGGGTAAGGGAATTATGGGATGCCCAGAATCGATGGCAGAAATCAATATGATGATCTATTGGAACCTCTATTTACATCTTGTAGAGCTCCAGCCTCCTGCAGCACAATGCTTATTTGTAGACTGTTTCTCTCTCTCCTGTACAACACTTGGTCCCTGGCACTGCTAGCCCATGGTAGGCCCAACTCTAATCCAGTCAAACCCTGAGAATTTGCCATTTGCTGAAAGGGACCCTTTGGTGTAGCAACCAATGGTGAAAGAAAGTCTTTTAGCTAGCTGTGTTGAGGTGGACTATTGATCCCAGTCAGTCCTGTGCAGACTCTGACAGCCCTCCTGGCTGCAGCCACCTAACTTCAATGCCAGTAACATCAGTGTCTCTCCCGCTGGCTGTACATCCACTCCTGGCATGCTTCTCCTAGCTCTCCTAACTGTGCCTGTCACTCACCAACACCTGCTGGATCCCTCCTGAAGACTTGCCCAGCAGTGTTCCCCACTGTCCTCTCCTGCTTTTGTTCAGGAGACCCTTTGGGTTGAGTGGGGTTCCTTCACAGCTCCGATCCCCTAGCCCAAGGTCACTCCCCCAGACTGGGGGCTCCCTTCAAGGCCCGACAGTCTAACACTCCATCTCTCAGTTCTTCCACCCAAACAACTTCTCCTCAGCTGGGCTGACCTTTGATATTTCAAAGAGGCCTGCCCTCTGCCAGTCCTAAGTGGGGATTGGTCAGGGCTCCCTGAAACACCTCAGACAACTCCACCTCTAGTCCCCTCCTCTGCTTCCAGAATCTTCTGGAGGCCAGAGGGAGGTAACCAAAAAGTGATTGCTGCCTGTAAGTCACCAGCCTACTAGGCCACTACCAGCCCACACAGATCAAAACAAACAGGCCTAGCTTACAGCTAGGCATGATTAAGTGTACCTGCACTAACAAAAATCTCACTTTAGCACCTACACTAGGTAGAGGGTACTACACACAGAACAGACCAAAACAATCACATGCAGCTTAAAGCGTTTGTTAACCCCAAAAAGAAGTAGATTCTGATGACGCCCAGTGGGAGGGGCGAAACGCATCAAGCTGAGGAGACCTAGTGACAATTGTTTGCCCACCAAGGCAGTGTTTCTCTGCATGTTTTAAAGTTTTTTGATGTAAGTGTAATATTTTTGGATTTTATGAATAAACCTCACAGTATTATACTATATATACTCTTTTACCTTCATTGCCATATACTTAAATTGGATGTCCGATCACCGTGAAAGCTGGGAAGGATCTAGGACATCTGTATGTTTTAAATATACCGGTGGAAGATAAGAGTTATCCCTATGTAGTGTCAACACATCCTAACCTCATCAGTGACGGGAGATACTATTTTGGATATAATTACAGCTGTATTTAAAGTTTCTTTGTGGTGAGTGGGGACCCAGGAGGGGAGCACGGAATGTCACTTGAGAACCACTTCAACTAATTTACTAAGTTCAGCAATCCATATTGGATGGACTTTTTTTTTTTTTTTTTAGTGTAGAATAGACAGTAAAGGGTATATTGGTATTGGTTACTTTGGGGAAAACATGTACACTAGTATTCCAGTTTTCAATCTTTTTTTATTCTATTCAATTTTTTCCTGTTGTTTTTCTTCCATGTGGTATTCAAGTTTTTATTTAATTGGGCTCTGTTCAATACATGTTTTGACATTATCCTTGTGATTATTTCATTGCCATAGTCATTCATCAGCACACAGCTACTTGAGATGTATATCTCTGCTTATAGAACAAATTAATTCCCTCCTCGTTATATGATGCAATCACGGCTGTGTTGCTAAAACTTGACTAAAGCTCTATAGACTACACTTCTTGCTCAGCATCATCGGTCAGTGAAGATATTTTGGCAAAACATCTTGCACGTTTCATTAATAAAATGATTGTACAGAATATGCATTGCTTCAGAAACTGTTTTATTGTGAAAAGTCTATGTTCTATTCTACTGATATTTGCAGGCAAGCACTACTGTATGTAACGTTGACTTACACTTTGACGAAAACCCCCTACCTTTTAATACCTTTGGAGTCTAAATGTTAGAATTATCCTTACTCAGTTGGGCTGATCTCCCTACCTTACGGAATCTTGACCTCTAAACAATTGACGACACCTTTCAGCTATGTTAGCAGGTTAGAACAAGCATGTCTCCAGACCTAAACCCTATTGAGCATCTGTGAGGCATTCTCAAATGGAAGGTGGATGAGCGCAAGGACTCTTACATCCACCAGCTTTGTGATGTCGTCATGGAGGAGTGGAAGAGGACTCCAGTGGCAACCTGTGAAGCCCCGGTGAACTCCATACCCAAGAGGGTAAAGGCAGTACTGGAAAATAACGGAAGCCACACAAAATATTGACACTTTGGGCCCAATTTGGACATTTTCACTTAGGGATGTGCTCACTTTTGTTGCCAGCGGTTTAGACCCTCATGGCTGTGTGTTGAGTTATTTTGAGTGGACAGAAAATTTACACTGTTATACAAGCTGTACACTCACTACTTTACATTGTCGCAAAGTGTAATTTCTTCAGTGTTGTCACATAGATATAATAAAATATTTACAAAAATGTGAGGAGTGTACTCACTTTTGTGAGATACTGTATGTAATGTGACGTGTACAATATAAAGACTTCCTCTTTTTTGTACCTCAGTACTTAATTTATGAATCTTAATTCCAACATTCTCCTTTTTTTCAAAGTTCATCAAAAAACTTAGAGCTAAGAGAATCTAGAAATGTTTTACCTGTTATAAAGATGGGAGTTACAGGTACATCCACTATCAACAACGACAAAGAGGTAAGGCAAAAAATACAAACACCTACTATTATCATTCACGACAAACTATTTCCTCTTGGAAAGTGTCATGTCATCAAGGAAAAGCCCTTTGAAGAATGTCAGGAGTTTCTAAGGAACCATGACATTTGCTTCAGATATTGTGGTTACCCAGAATATTTCACCGACTGCAAAGCTACAGTTAATTGCTTTCTATGAAAGGTGAAAGTGTTTTCTCAGGGACGTCAAATCCCCATGATTCACAGTTTGTAGATTGTGAACTTTTGACCACAAAGTTCAAGATTTTGTAACAGACAAAGGACATGGCCTATAATGCAGTGCATAGCCTTTACCCCTGCTCAGCTTAGTCACAAGAGCCAGTAATTTCGACAAAGGGGTGAGCTTACACCTGCCCATTATCAGTATGTGTTGGAGCCATGAGAGGGAACTGGCAATTCTGTGTAGTGAGAGATACATTTTTTTTTATTACATTGGTACATGTAGTGTCTGGCTTACTATGAGTTTTTACCAATAATGTGCTTTTTAGAGCTACAAAGAGCCAAAGTTGAATAGCAAGATTCACCATTCTATAGACTAGGCAGGTGGGGGGGGGGGTAGCATCTTAAAGTACATGCAGAAGGGATCGGGCGGTCAGTTCTGCCATCGCTATAATTTTTTGCACATGTAAAATCATATAAAATAATTAAGAAAATGTGTGGAAAAGTCTTATGTTTTACTGGCTGACTATATTGTATTTGCAAGCTTTTCGAGCTTAAGTTCACCTTTGTTCACCTTTTTTTTTTCTTCTAATTCCAGCTCCCCTATGTACCAATATAGCATTAATCTACTTCTTTTGCAAAAATAAAAAAGCTTTCCATTTGTTCTACACGCGCTTACCTCACTGTCCTCACAGCTGTTTGAAAACACTGTTCCAGTACTTCTGCCTTGCTTCCCGGACAGACTATAGGTCATGACAGAGGAAGGATTGACCTTCTTAGTACACACCCTGCATCATCTACCCTCAGCTGGTCAACTCCTTCATGTATCATGACCTAAAGTCTGTCCAGGAAGTAAGGCAGAAGTAATGGAGCAGTGTTTTCAAACAGCAATGAGGACAAAAAGGTAAGTGTGTGTAACATGGAAAGCTGGAATGGAAAGCTCTGGACCTTTGTCCAGTTCACACCATGTCTGAAGAACACTGTAGAGCAGTCTTAAAAGGCTTGCTATGTCATTTAGCCTGTTAAAGTTATCATTTAACTCGACATAAGTGTGATGGCTGCCAAACTTGCATTTAGAAAAGATTTCCTCTCACTTCCCTCTAGGACAGGTAGTGAGGGGGACACTTTCCCAGTAAGGACCCTGACTAAAACTAAAACCAAATGGAGGTTCTCATTCTTTTCCACTATACCCAAAATGAAACATAAAGATTTCTCTTGAGTTCCTTTTTAGAGAAATGCTCCAGCTTCAGTAAAACTGTAGTACTTCTAATGGCAAAGCTTTAAAGTGGGAGCTCAACTCATATACAGATTAGCTTGACTCAATACAGACAGCGGGAACAATTTGTTGTCTTTTCCTGCATGGCTTTCAGGTGATTTGGGAATCAGTAGAATGCTACGTTTATTTCCTTCCCAGCTATTACATGTGGAGGTAAGACCACACACAACTTTTATTTCTTTTGTTTAATTCGTTCACATGTGCAAGACTGCCAGAGACATGGAGCCTCCATACACAGCAAGTTTTTAAATTTTTTTCAAAGAAAGATGTGGCTGTTTCTAAATTTGCATTGGATTTATGCTATTTTTACTATTAGGACGTAAACTGGGATTAGTAAACTTCCTTTTCTTAGCTTATAGGTCATGTGCAAAAAGCTTTCAAATCACCACAGTAAAGTACAATAAAAAAATGAAATGAAAATAATAATATTCCAATTTTAATTAAAACATATTTTAAGTAATAAACTGTAAAGTTTGTATTGTTTTCATCAGCTAATAACTATTATTTAAGTTGTTTTTTGACATTGCTTTTTTTGTATAGCATGATTTCCAGTCTGGATTGCAGAGTAATGTAGGAATTCTCCCACCACTGCATTATAATAGGTGGGAGCAGATGTCAGGATGGAGGGCTGGGGGGAACTGGAGATGGGCTTTACCCAATATTCACAAGTACTTTTCCAACTCTGTTTTATCCATCTATGTTCTATACCACATAAAACTACTTTAGTAAGAAAAATATGATTTGTTAATAAGTAATTATGTGGTAGTTTGTCGACTTTCCTAAATAAGTAAAATTTTGATGTAACTAAATGAATGCCTTCTTATGAATTGTTACTAATAGCTTTCACCTTCTCAATTTCTTTGCACACCACTTTTTTGATAAAAGTGGTAATCTTGCATTATAAAAATTCCAGCTTAGGCTAGCAGCGGTCCTCACCTTAAACATTATGAAGGTGTAATAAAGGAATCAGCCAAATGATCAGACAAGGAGTTAACAGTGACCTGTAGTTTACTAAATAGCTGTAGAGTAGGGTTAACTTTACATACAGGGTAAAATAACATAGAGCTGTGCATACAATGTGTAGTAATGTACAACAAATACTGAAGCTGTTACAAAAACAGGAGCCACTAGAAGCAAATCTCCAGTTTATTAAAAGATTTTTGAAATGGCTTGCCCAGGTTTTGGCTGCAATGCTAAACCTGTTTCTAGTGCTGACCTCTATAGAAACTTTGCTTATCCAATGGCCATAAGTCCACTAGTTGGTAGAATAACAGCCAGTACCATTCAACTCACTTCCAGCAAACTTCTCAACTTTGAAGCTAGAGAAAGAGGGATAGTATGGAATAGGAAGTGGGCATGGCTAAATTGCACTGAATGTGGGGCTTGGCTTATTGAAAAAAGTCTAAAAGAGCCCAAACCTGCGTATTGTATACACTGTATACAGTTTACAGTCCTTGCACTGTGCAGCAGAGCATACACACTGTGTTTCAGCAGAGTGCCTGAGCAGCTCCCTTACTTCCCCCAGAGGAGGGCACATCTGTGGTGGCTTCACATCTAGGTAGCAGCTAGTACACAAATGTTCAACATGTCTGACAATGTGCCCAGGAACCATAGCAAGGTCTTGCATATGTGTACAGTCCCAGGCCTGGTAAATTAGTCTTGAGTGACAAAAGAGGACTGTGTCGATGCAGGCCTATCATTTTAGTGAGTGCATCAGGGACCTTCTCTGGCCTCCCCACTATCTGGACTACAGTCTCCAGGCTGTTTGCTGTTAACCTCATAGGAAGTTATTTTTTCAAACTCACATACTGACCCTCTCTTCATATAGCCCAAGTCACCTTTGTCCTACTCTCATGGGGCTCACTACATATCAGCCCACATTGAGACATAGCTCTTGAAACACTGCTTCTTTACTGAGTTTAAAATAGAACAATGCATCTAATTTTTGCCCATAAAATTTGAATTCACATTACAGTCTTAGTCCATATTTTGGCTACTTGCCCCATAGAAGACTTGTGAATAAAACAATTATTGACTTCAGCATGCACAGAGGGGGTAACTGTGTTACTCACTTGCAACAGTTAATCTTGCCCCACTGTTCTCTTTCCTATGCTCAGGACTGAGGCCCTTAGGACCACTGAGGAGGTCTCTCCTGGTTCTTAGATTCCTTTCCCCCTCCCTCCCCCTGAAGGAGGAAGCCACATAGCTGCAAAGGCCCCACATTGTAATCCCTCCCTTACCTTAAAAAACAGAAAGTCCTACCACACTCGCAGGGTAGGCATTACAGTAAAAGTAAACAGATTCAAAATACTTTATTGATCCCAAAGGGAAATTTTTGAACAGACTGTCAAAGACAAATGCCAGATTCTGAAATGAGCCTTCTTTCACCTGGCATTGGGACATCCCCTAGATCTGTGGGATCCTGGAATCTTGTTAAAATCCTGGGACAGTCTTGCAGGATATGAGATGATTAGGGGGAATGAACCAGGTGCTCATAGACATACCTCCTGTGGGTGTCACCACCTTGAGCTCACATATATATACTGCTTAGTAATGAAGTCCTGAAGATCATCCCCCACCGCTCACATAGGCCTGAGCTCACATTTATATACTGCTTAGTAATGAAGTCCTGAAGATCATCCCCCATCGCTTACATTGGCCTGAGTTCACATTTACATACTGCTTAGTAATGAAGTCCTGAAGATCCTCCCCCACTGCTAGACATGTGCTCTGCCGAAAAATTTGTTCATTTTCGTTTCATTTTTTGTTTTTTTTCGGAAATTTGAAAACTTTGAAAAATTCAATAATTTCGAAAATTCAGAAACTCGAAAATTTGAAAATCCAAAAATAAGAAGAAAAATACGAAAATCCAAAAATTTGAAATAACAACAAACTAACTAATAATAACTAACTATTAAATTATAGGTATTGGAATTTCCTTTCAAATTTGGCTGCGTGTGAACGTAATGCATACAAATTTATTTTTAGTTACGAATTATCCGAAATAACGAATGCCACTCTAAACAAATGGAACGAAAATAAATAGTAATAAATAATAATATGTTTTTAATTATTAATAATATTATTGTTATTTATTATTTATTATTAATTCATTACGTTCCATTCGTTTAGATATGGCATTTGTTATTACGGATAATTTGTAACTTCGGATAAATTTGCATTGGTTACCTTCACTAACAGCCAAATTTATTATTAGTTAGTTATTATTTCAGATTTTTGATTTTTTGAATTTTCTGATTTTTTTTCTTCTTATTTTCGGATTTTCGTTCTTTTGAGTTTTTAGATTTTCATTCTTATTTTTAGATTTCTGAATTTCCGAATTTTTGAATTTCCAGAGTTTCGAATTTTCGAATTTCCAAATTTTCGAATTTCCAAATTTTCGAATTTCGAATTTCGAATTTCCAAATTTTTTAATTTCCGATATTTAGAATTTTCGAATTTTCTAATTTCTAATTTCCGACAATTAGGTTTTTCAAATTTCCGAATATTCGGAAAAATTCGGACATTCGAAAATTCTGATTTTTCCGAGTTAACGAATTTGTCTGAATTTGTTAAACGAATCTGAGTCTGGTCTGAGCTCACATTTTATATACTGCTAAGTAATTAAGTCCTGAAGATCACCCCCCCACCGCTACAGAGAGCAGAAGAAGGAGGCTCAGAGATGTCATGTGACTGGGCTAGAAAACCCCAGAAAAGGTATGTATGAAGGAATTATTTTAAATAAAATGTTGGGGTGGTGATGGGGAGGATACGAAATGGGGTAGTGTTTTCTAAAAACCAAAGTTCTACTTTAAAGTAAAGCTCTACTGCCTGAAGCATTCTTTTGGGATCACTTTCCTTACACTTGTGTAGCAAGGGAGAGCGTTCTACAGTGATATGAATGCTAAACTGATAAACAGTAAGTAGAAATTCTGTGCTTTTTTTTTTTTTTTTTGATAAAAGGAAATGCAAATACAATCATCCATCTTACATTGTAAAAAAGAAAGATCACAAATAATAAACATGGCATGACTTTAAAATTGACTAAATAGATATTTTGTACACTTGCCTAGAATTCTTTTTTTTTTGTATGAAATCATGGATGTGTTATTAATATTAAGTATAAACTGTTGTAATAAACTTTGAACTACTGAAGGCCATGTGGTCTGTGGCCACTCTAATACAATAAACTTTTTACAAGATATTATACTCCATCTTTCCATCCTGCCTGTCATAATTGATTCTGGCTGTATTCATTCCCGCGCTTTCCACTTACTAAATGTTAACTGCAATTGTATCATGATAAATAGGGGTACAATATTCTAAGAAACATGTTTTCCATTTGTAAACTATACGGACTCGGGGTTTACAATAACTTTGGCAGTAAGTGGTAAATAAAACTCCAAATTCTAACTACTTGTCACCTGTCACCCTCATGTTGACTTAACAATTCCCTAAAGGAACAGCTCATAACATTTGAAAACTGAGCAAAACAATAACAAAGCCAAGTGTTCTGGCTTCATCAGAGCAAGCAGAAAGAAGATGAGCCAAACATGTCGTGTGGTGTAGTGTATTTGAGTTTGAAAAGGAAAATATTAGCAATGAGAGGATAGATATACTAGGACAGAGGTCTGATCCACGCCAAGCCAATTAAGGCTTAGAATCATCTGCAGATGAAAACACTATATAAGTGGTTACAATAAGATGTACACTGGTATTTTGGTTCATTTTGTTGCCACTTGACAGGTTCTGATTCCTACCAAGTACCCTAAAACACCAGATCCAAAAAGGCGTAACGGCTCAATATAAACTTCATGGTTAATGGATGTTGAGATCCATCTTCCATGGTTAGCTCCTTCTGTTGTATTTTCCATAATATAAAATAAGCACAAAAATTCAACAAGGAGGTTAAGGCTCCATTTACACTTGTGCAACTTGTCATGCAACTTTGGACATCAAAGTTGCATGACAAGTCGTTTCCCATATTTTCCAATGATAACCATTCATATATGCGCGACCTGAAGTTGCAGCACCTTCAAAGTAGTTCATGCACTACTTTGGTCTGACTTTAATGCAACTTGAGGTTCAAAGACTTCAATGTTAATCCTCAGAAGTTGCATGAAAGTCATACCTGAATTTTATACAATGCAACTCGTGTTCAAAAGTTGCACCAAAGTTTCACTCCAAAGTTGGCGCAACTTTGGAGTCGTACAAGTGTGAAGGAAGCCTAAAACGCTCATAAAGGCCTCAGCATGTGTGCAGACTTGGGAAGCATAGAGACCTTCCCAATAGAGTCAGGTCAGGTGGTTTAGGTTTCCCTCATCTACCATCAGTACTGGACATTTATTGTGTTTAACTTCTTTAATACCGGGCACTTTCACCCCCTTCTTGCCCAGGCCAAGTTTCAGCTTTCGGCACTGTCGCACTGTAAATGACAAAAGCGTATTTTTTATGCATAAATAGAGCTTTCTTTTGGTGTTTTTTCTATTTTTTGCTAAAAAAGGCCTCAAATTCTGATAAAACACCTGAGTTTTACTTCATTTCTGTTATAAACTTTTGCAAATAAATAATCTTTCTTCGTATATCTAGGACAAAATGTATACTGCTTAATTTCTTTGGTGAAAATAACCCAAATACCAGTAAGTGTATATTATTTAGTCTGTAGGAAAGTTATAGAGTCCACAAACTATGGTATATAGGGTACCTGAAAATTGATAAATCCTGATGCACTGATGGCCTACGAAAAATGCCAGGACAGTACAAATATCCCCCAAACAACCTCTTTTTGCAAAGTAGAAAGTCCAAGGTATTCAGGAAGAAGCATGGCAAAGTTGTAATTTGTGTCACAATTTTTTGGAAAATGAAGGAATTACATCTTTTTTGTTTTTGTTTTTACATACTGTTACCAGTGTAGTACAGCGTCACTGGTGTGGCCAGGGCAGCCATTAGAATTTTTTTGGCCCCTTACACAGCCTTAGGCCTGGACCCTCCCCCGAGCCTGACCACCAACATTCCCCAGGGCTTGCCCATGGGCCATCCCACCAAATCCACAGACCGGCTACCTTACCTGCACACACTAAGCCCCCCTCAATCCTGTATATATGCCAGCCCCCCTCACACCTGTATATATGTCAGCCCCACACATACACAAATCTGTAAATACACAAGCCTCTGGTCCTTCCCTTTACACAAACAGCCCCCCCCCCCCCTCTCATTTCTTCACAGCCCTTACTTGTAAAGGAAATCTTCCTACCTAGTCCCAGCTCATTTTCACAAAGCTGACATGTTGCTGGCACAGAGGAGCACAGTACAGGCAGCTCACACGAGGGTTGCACATGCACATAGTAGCCAGAGGTGGCAGTAAAGAGCTTGATGTCTGATCTCAATGACACAGAGAGCAGCAGAAGCTGCGAGATTCTCTCTATAGTGCACAACATGGCTCCCCTTGACCCGTCTTTCCTTCTTCTGGCCCAGTTGGGCCCCTCGGGCCCTGGGGCCCCTTACAATTGTATCAGCTGTACCCCCCTGATGGCGGCCCTGGGTGTGGCGGTGATAAGGGACACACTGGTGATAGTATGTAACAAAAAAAACAAAAGAAAATTTGTAATAATTTTAATTTTTTTTCTTTCTTTTTTTTTTAATACATTTTTTTTCCCTCTGTGACCAGAGCAATACAGTATTACCATAGTAACACTGTACTACTCTGGGGAAGTGATCAGGATTTTTTTTTTTTATACACATTATGATTGCTTAGGCACATTCTGGCGTGTCCCACTCAGACATGCGAATGTGCCCTCCGGCCTATAGTCAAATAACTGGTTAATCTAAAGCTTATAGCCATTAGTAAAGCCATCAGTGGTGCTGCACTTTGGCTTCTAGCAACTATATTACTTACAACAATAAACCAGAGACCTTAGAGGTGATACAGACAGGTATAAAAGATACAAATGAATGAAACTCTCTATTCATTAATGCATCATTAAATATATTTCTTTAAATGCAAGCCTTCCCAATGGCTATAGAATTTTGCATATTTTGACAGTGGGAGGTTTCTCAGCAATCAGAATACAATGATCACTGCAGGCAGCTATAGCCACCAGCAGTGATCATATGAAAAAATCAGACAGGCTGGTTGTACTGAAGTCAGTCGATAGATGGTTTAAAATTTGGCCAGTTCATGATGAACCAGGTGAAATTTGATCTGCCAACGGCTGCCTTAATTCTACCTACATTTCTACCTAAATCTGAGAATCATGGTACCCATAATATTACTATTCTTGCCTCTGGGAAAATGAACCATTTAGGCAGTTTGGCATTCTTTTGATCCTCTCAGTCAATGAGCTTCCACATCGTAGTAACCCTGCACCTTTCTGGCTCTGACCTCATAGTGTAAGTTCTTGTTTGTTGGCATTCCTCTAGTAACATGGGATGTTTCTGAACCTGAGAGTTTGCTAAGGGTCAAAATTGTGCTAGTTTTCCCCTGCAACCCCGCCCAGCATCATTCATCCTTGAAGACTGAGAACATTCTGTGAGTGTAGGGTGTCATGGACTTGTTCCTCTGTGGGAGTGTCACCACGGCACCCCGTACTCACAATGTAATGATGCAGAGGGTGGTGCTGACATCATCTTGTCAGTAAGAATAGCTGGGGAAGATCCAAAGAGAATGAGGACCCTGTGTCATGTGACTGGCCTGAAGACATTTGTAAATGTCAAGTATTGAAAAATAGCATAGGATACACAAGGAGGAAAGGGGTCTTCTGGGGAGGGGGGGGGGGGGGTTCTAGCACCCTGGGGCACTCATTGTTGGCCTTTGATAAAAGGTTGGCTTGGCAAAAAATATATTCCATTTCAGTTGTAGTGATGGTATTGTCAAATTTGTAAGTCATAGATTGGTGAAGGCGTCACTACGTGTTTTCCTTCAAATACTGTATTTATTTACGTATAACACGTACTTTTTCAGCCTGAAAATCGGGTGCAAATAGTGTGTGCATATTATACGCCAATACTGCAATTTGGGCTGCCTAGGAGGGAATGGGGAAGGGGGCGGGACGACCGCCATCAGATTAGATCCAGCTAGAATCTCCTGTTTACTCAGCGGCCTCTGTAATAGGAAGTCCCGTCTCCTGGGCCAGCATTGGACCAGTGTTCTGTCTATCATAGAAGCCGGTCCAGGAGGCAGGACATTGTATTAAAGAGGCCGTCGATTAAACAGGAGATCCTCGCTGTATATAATCTGACAGCACTCATCCCACCCCCCTCCCTGTCCCCTCCGAGGCAGCAGTAATCTGAGTTGAGGCTGCGGATGGGCATTGATCAGGCTGCATTCATGACAATGGTCAGGCTGCATATGGGCATTCATCGGGCTGCATTGATGACAATGGTGAGGTTGCAGATGGGCATTGATTAACCTGCATTGATGGGCAAGTGTGAGGCTGTAGATGGGCATTGATCAGGTTGCATTGATGGTCAATTGTGAGGCTGCAGATGGGCATTGATCAAGCTGCATTGATGGGCAATTGTGAGGCTGCACATGGACATTGATAAGGCTGCAGATGGGCAATGGTGAGGCTGCAGATGGGCAATGGTGAGGCTGCAGATGGGCAATGGTGAGGCTGCATTGATTTTGCTTCAAAGTTCTTTATTTAAAATGTAAGTTTTTTTCCTGAAACTTCCCTCCTAAAATGAAGGTGCGTGTTATACGCCTGTGTGTGTGTTATATGCTGATAAATACGGTAATTAATTTATAGTACACTGTATGTATACCCAGTGAACGGAAAACATTGTACAATAGCACAAAAGATGTAGAAGAGAGGTTTTGGTCACACACTTTACAAATCATGGGAGAAATCATGTACAATTCATTCAACGATGGGTGTTTTTTTCAACTTTTTTGTTGGTTTTGGCAGGTACCCGCTCCCACTTCCACTTGGATGGCCGCAAGGCTTCACAGCTGGTTCTCCTTAGTTTAGATTCCGGTGCCTGGACCTGAAGCCAATTGAAGAATCGGCTCAGGTGAGGACGGTGCTGGATCCCTGGACAGAGTACTTGTATTAAAAGTCAGCAGCTACAGTATTTGTAGCTGCTGATTTTTAATTTTTTTTTTTGGGAGGAGGATGTAGCTCCTTCTTAAGGATTTAATTTAAATCAAAAAATGAAGTAAACATCTATAATGCTGAATCTAACATTATGTTTGCACTGCATTTTTTCCTCAATGCATACCCAAAGGTGGAATCATACTTACGAAAGACACAAGACAGAGTATCTAATGACCCAAAACATTGTGGGGGTGGGTAAAGGGATGAATTTGATATGTACAGAGGAAGCAGGCAAGTTTACCCCACACTGCCTGGTCAAAATTACTGGATTCTTTGTAGGACATCTAATATTTTATGAAAATTACAATTTTTTTTTTAAATATAAAAAAGTACTGTTATACCTAAGGAAAAAGGGAAAGTGGATGATATACAGTTTTCTGATGGTGGCAAAGGCATTAAGGTATCTTGTACATAAAATGTGCTTTTTTTTACATAAAAAAGACTTTGGATACAAGGAAGAAATGTTAGTAAAGAAATTCCTCCCACGTGTTCCTCTCACTTATGCCAGTATTCTGTGCTTTGTTACTATTTAATAACCCATGAAGTCCCTTTGCAGTATCATGTACTTTTTGTATGGAAAAATATGGAGGTGGTAGAGGATCTAATAATGCCTATGATGAGTTGATTCTCAATAAGGTAACGATATATTTTAAAAGCAGAAGCGGGATAAAAATCACCAGTAAAATACATACATACTGTACATGCTGAGCAAATCTGTCAGTAAAAGAAAACTATATTAGTAATTTTCTTTTGTCTAATCTAAACTAGTGATTTAGGTATTTGCCAATTATTTGTTTTAAAAAACCTTCGTTCTGGGAATACCGTATTTATCGGCGTATAACACGCACTTTTTTCCCCTTAAAATCAGGGGAAAGTCGCAGGTGCGTGTTATACGCCGATCCCCTGAGATCCCGAGTTGTCACAACTTCAAAACCGCCGACCGCGATTTGAAAATGGCGCCGCCGGCGCCGAAATACACAGAGCCGGTCCTCGGCTCTTTCCGGCGGCTCTCGTTCACTTTCGGCTCCACTCGTAGTCCCGAGCGGAGCTATCCGAACCTACTCGGCTAGGTTCGGATAGCTCCGCTCGGGACTACGAGTGGAGCCGAAAGTGAACGAGAGCCGACGGAAAGAGCCGAGGACCGGCTCTGTGTATTTCGGCGCCGGCGGCGCCATTTTCAAATCGCGGTCGGCGATTTTGAAGCCCAGGATGGCAGGGACAGGGGATCGAAGGCTGCACTGGGGCAAGGCTGCACTGGGGAAGGCTGCACTGGGGAAGGCTGCACTGGGGAAGGCTGCACTGACAAAGCTGCACTGGGGAAGGCTGCACTGGGGAAGGCTGCACTGACAAGGCTGCACTGACAAGGCTTCACTGACATGGCTGCACTGACATGGCTGCACTGACAAGGCTGCACTGACATGGCTGCACTGAGACGGCTGCACTGACATGGCTGCACTATCAAGGCTGCACTGGGGAAGGCTGCACTGGGGAAGGCTGCACTGACAAGGCTGCACTGACAAGGCTGCACTGACATGGCTGCACTGACATGGCTGCACTGACAAGGCTGCACTGACATGGTTGCACTGAGACGGCTGCACTGACATGGGTGCACTGACAAGGCTGCACTGACAAGGCTGCACTGGGGAAGGCTGCACTGACAAGGCTGCACTGACATGGCTGCACTGGGGCAAGGCTGCACTGAGAAGGCTGCAATGATGGGCATTTAAATGTAAGTTTTTTTCCCTTCAACTTCCCTGCTAAAAGTTTTTTTTTCCTTAAAATTCCCTCCTAAATTGGGGTGCGTGTTATACGCCGGTGCGTGTTATACCCCAATAAATACGGTACATATGTACTACAAGGTGTATATATGACACTGTGTTAAGTCCATCAATGTTCATCAATGCCTTTCTGCTTTCACACAGGCTGCAGTACTCAAACAGGTAAAGGAAAACTGTCATGGTTTCAATACAATTTTATTTTATTTATTATTTAAGTGATTGTAAACAATCACCTTGTAAAAGAACCAATTTAGTTGGGTTGAAAAAAACCCCACATAAATACCCCTTTTTACCTTTTTTTTTTTAAAGTGATCACATTCCCTCTGTTCTCAGCTGCATAAGAGCTGGGGGGAGGAGAAGCAGCAGTACACTAATCTTCCCAATTAATTTTTCCCCCTGCTGTAGCAAATTGGATCCTGCTTTTCTGGGGGGTTTTTTCAACTTCCTCTCAATCAACTGTGGGTATAGGATTGGGTATATGGGACTGTATGATATTATTTATTTGTTTATTTATTTTTTATGGTTAAACTAGATGGACTTGTGTCTTTTTTCAACCTGACTAACTATGTAACTATCTAAATATATGAATGGCTGTGCGGGGGGGTAGGGGTGTCAGGACAAGTCTGATTATTGGAGGAGAGCAGGCTGAGTTCTCAGCACAGCTAGGGAACTGACCACGGAGAGCTCTTCTGCTTATGCCGTGTACACACGGGCGAACTTTTCGGCAACAAAGGACGGACGATCTTTCTGACGGACTTTCGACGGAGTTATGACGGACTGACTTCCTAACGAACGGACTTGCCTACACACGATCACACCAAAGTCAGACGGATTCGTACGTGATGACGTACGACGGGACTAAAATAAAGAAGTTGATAGCCAGTAGCCAATAGCTGTAGTGTCAGTTTTTGTCCATCGGACTAGCATACAGATGAGCGGATTTTTCAACCGGACCCAAGTCCGTCGGAAAGATTTGAAGCATGTTCCAAATCTAAAGTCCATCAGATTTTCGACAGAAAAAGTCCGCTGTAGGTCCGATGGAGCCCACACACGGTCAAATTATCCATGTGTAAAAGTCTGCTTGTGTGTACACGGCATTAGTGTTGTCAGTTTTTAATAGGAAAGCAGAGGGACTGGCAGGAGCACCGGGGATTTCAAACAAAGGTAGCAATACAAACAGAACAGGGTACTTTTTCATACAAGTACATGGTACAGCAGGCACATATCAGGAATTTGAAATACTGGGGTAACAAACACTTTAAGTTTAAAATTCTTTAAAGCAGAACTCCAGCCAAATAAGATAAAAATGAATGGCCCATTAAGTGATCAAGTGACAAAACCAGTTCTTGCTTTAATACTCACCGTCAGTCCAGAGATTTTTCCACAGTACTTTTTTTCCTTGTCAAAAGAAGTTTATTGAGTATACAATGTTATAAAGATACATAAAGTAAGTTTACAAGGATCTATAAAGTAAGCTCATTGTTTTACAGTAGGGTTTATATAGGTAGATATCATGAAATTTCAAATATTGAACATTGGGTTCACGTAAACCTAAATTAAAGATATATATCATTTCCTTAGTTACTTTTGTAGGTATTTAAATGATTTATACCTACTATACATATTGTTTACAAGTAGAGTGTATATAGGTCAAATAAATTCTGATAATGAGCTTTAATCGTAAGGTGGAGAAAAGGAAAGAGAAAGAAGAAAAAGGGTTGAAAGGTAGAGGTATGGTCCACCCACAGTACTTTTTTATGCCACTAGAAATTCCTAATCTGTTGGCCAACATTATCCAACTCAGGCCGTCTTGGATCCACCAAAAGCCAGGGACTTGACAGTGAAAGAAGTAGCAGTGCTGAGTTCATCTTTTTGCCACTGCCCTCTTCTCCTAACAAAATGTTGTCAGAACATGAACTGATTGGCTCCTTGTCATACTTTTCCTCTCACACTCCAGCCCTGCTGTACAGGGACTGCAAAAGGTTAATACCAGGTCAAATTCAGACACTATAGACCCGTACATAAGCTTTGATTTTCGGTTGTCAATTGTGTTACGATGACCGATCGTCTGCAAATCTTACCATTTAGTACGGTGCTTTGGACAGCCAATTTCACTTTTTGTCATACAAAAGCTGGATGTGTAGACTATAACATTTTTGCCAGGTGTGAACTCAACGTCTGATTTTTGTTTTATTAGTGCGGTTTCCATACGAAAAAAATCTTAAGAGCAAGACTACGCATGCTCAGAAAAGAAAGAATACATACAAATTGATTCAACACGTTACATCACTTCTGACGTTGTATTCTGTCAAACAAAAATTCTCATATTGCTAGTAACCTCTTTACTTTCGACATTCGACGTTCGGTTGTCCAAAAATCAAACCGTGTGTAGGAGGCTTTAAACTGATTGCATTTAAATACATTTAATAGATTTAATAGTGTTAATAAAGAGAGAGCTGCATTATTTGTGTCTTTTATATCTGCCTGGAGTTCCATTAGGCACGCTACATAAAAAACTGAAGTACACAGTGAAATACACATAAAAAAACTTTTTTTTAATTTGCAAAACCCTTTGCGATGTTTTTTTTTTTTTTTTTACTGGAAATTGTCATAAACTCAACAAATTGTGCAATGAAATTTGTTCTTTTTGTGTAAAAGAACACCATTTTTTGTAAATTTAAAGTGGTGAAAGTAAAAGAAAGCACATTTCTTACATTCTATAGATGGCATGTAAAATAAAATAATTTTTTGCAGTAATTTTACACTTGACACTAGCCAGGGTATTTATTAAATTTAATAAATAGGCATTGTTAAGGATCCAGCGGCCGCCCACGTCCTTAACAACCACTAAACAACATGTTTGTTAAGGAGTGGGCAGCAGCTATGTTCTTAACGACCGATGAGTCATCAGCTGTCAACGGGATTTCCCTCTGACAGCTGAATCTAAAAAAAATAATTGCCAGCAATAATTTTTTTTTAAATTGCGTGGGGTCCCCCCAAAATCCAGACCAGACCTTTATCCAAGCATGCAGCCCAGCAGGTCAGGAAAGGGAGGGGACAAGCGAGTGTCCCCCCCCCCGAACCCTACCAGGCCACATGCCCTCAACATGAGGGGGGTTCTTTGGGGCACCTTGTCCCCATGTTGTTGGGGACAAGGGCCTCCTCCCCACATCCCTGGCTGGTAGTTGTAGGGGTCTGCGCACAGAGGAGCTTATCATAATCTGGAAGCCCTCTTTAATAAGGGGCCCCCCAGATCCCAAACCCCCTATGTGAATGAGTAAGGGGTACAATGCAGTGTAAAAAAAGAAAATAGACAGTTTTTGACTCCTTAACAACCATGATGTTTACTGATTGTTTGTAAAAGGGTGCCGCCGACTGCTTAACAATCGGTACACATTCTACAAATATCATATGCCTGGACCACTACCTAACCACTTGCCAAGCGTCATCCGCAGATATACTGAGGCTGAAGTGGCTCGGCTGCGCAAATCAGTGTACCTGTACGCCGGGGGAGCTTGTGCACGGGTCTGGTGGACTCGATGTCTGCCGGCCACTTGTGTTCGCAGTACAGAGAGGCAGAACGGGTAAGGGGAATCCCCGTTCTGACTAGAAACAACACTGAGATCTGCTGTTCCTAGTGATCAGGAATAGCGATCTCTGTGTTGTTCCAGTAAGCCCATCCCCCACACAGTTAGAACAGACCCAGGGGACACAGTTTTTTTAATCAGATTCTTTTTATTTTTATATGCAAACATTAACACAATACAAACAAATTATCCAAACAGAATAACATAAACCGACACTACATTAAATAAATAAATAAATAAATAAATAAATAAATAAATAAATAAAATAAATAAATAAGACAAACCCTCCCCCACCCCCACCCTATTTCTTGGAGTATATAAAAAAAAAAGAAAAAACCTTTAATGCTTAGAAGCACAGAGGATGGCCACAAAATACAGCTTTCACAAGAAAAAGGAAAATCCAAAAACCTATATATTTAATCATAAATACCTATATTAAGATGGTCACCTACAGCCCAATATCTGATTATACAATATACATAATACAGATTGGTCTACACCTATGCCAGGGACATGGACTCAAGCCACTTTGACCAGATAGCATCAAACTTATTCATGGCGTTCCTTAAAAAATATTAATGTTTTTCAAATATCATAGTCCTATTAAGGTCTGAAATCCAGTCAGATACAGTCGCGGATGGGAAGAGGTCCACTTAAGGGCAATCTGTCTGCGGGCAGCAATGAGTGCATATCTAATAGTGTTGCCTGTAGAAAAAGTGTAAATAGAGATATCACAGTAGCCCAATAGGCACAATTAACCTTTTGATCGCCCCCTAGTGTTATCCCCTTCCCTGCCAGCACTGTTCACTGTATCAGTATCACTGGTCCCCAAAAAGTGTCACTTAGGGTCAGATTTGTCTTCCGCAATGTCACAGTCCCACTAAAAATTGCTGCCAGTGAAAACATTAAAAAATATTAAAAGTCCCTAAATCTATCCCCTATTTTGTAGATGCTATAACTTTTGCGCCAACCAATATATGCTTATTAGGATTTTTTTTTACCAAAAATATGTAGCAGAATACATACAGTATTGGCTTAAACTGATGGAGAAATTTGATTTTTTACAGTTTTTTTCTGTAAATGTATTTCAATGCCCGTTCCTTTGGTATTTACATAGCGTTTTCAGAGTTTTATGGTAAATACCGTACAAACGGTCTAGTGAATTTCACAGTTTCAGGAACCATAAGATATGTGGGCAAAATGTCTCCTGACACCTAATGCTGTGTACACACAATCGGACTTTACGGCATACTTGGTTCGGTGTTCTGCCAAGCAAGTTCCGCTCGGCGGAGTAGGATCCGGCGGAAATAGCCGAAGGTGAATAGGTGAAAATCAGCTGTACACGGCGCCTGTGAGAGGGCCCCTCTCGGGCTCGCTTCGCTTGCCACGCTTCGGGCACGGGCTTGCTTCGCTCACCACGCTTCGGGCACGGGCTCGCTTCGCTCGGCTCTTTTTTATTCCCCCTCCAGGTCCACTTGGATGGTGGGGAAGGAACCTGGACCTAGGGCGCAGGCTCCGTGTACAGCTGATTGAACATTTTGAGCTTCGGCTATCTCCGGCGGCTGATAGTAAGTCGTACTGCGCAGGCGCTGCGCCTGCGCAGGACAGGGGGGGTCCTTATCCGCCGAGGGAACTTTCTCGGCAAGACACCGGCGTACCGGATTTCGTCGGACAATTCGATCGTGTGTGGGCTCCAGCGGACTTTGTTTTCTCAAAAGTTTGACGGACTTAGATTTGAAACATGTTTCAAATCTATCCGACGGACTCGAGTCCGGTCAAAAAGTCCGCTTGTCTGTATGCTAGTCCGACGGACAAAAACTGACGCTAGGGCAGCTATTGGCTACTGGCTATGAACTTCCTTGTTGTAGTCCGGTCGTACGTCATCATGTACAAATCCGTCAGACTTTGTTTGATCGTGTGTAGGCAAGTCCGTTCATTCGGAAAGTCCGTCGTAAAGTCCGTCGAAAAGTCAGCCAGGCAAAGTATGCCATAAAGTCCGCTCGTGTGTACGCGGCATAACTCTCTCATGAGAGTTCATTCTGTGAATGGAGCCGAATATTACCAAAAGTAAACATAGTTTTTCCTAAAAAACAAACTATTATATATTACATATATGTCGCCTTGTTATGGAGGGTAAAGTAACAACATTATCTCCGAATAAACAGGTACTCAACAGAAATGTCAAAAAATGCTCTGGTCAATAAGGGGTATATGGTTGCGAGAGCTGAAGTGGTTAAACTAATGTTTCATGTCTGTTTTTTATTAAATCACTTTCTCTCCTTTTTTGTCTTGTTCCTTCTAAAATAAATTTGTTTTACAAATAAATGTTTAATACAAAACAAAGGATTTCCAGATGTTAGGCTAGGTTCACATCTATGCATGTGCGGCTGATGCATTTTTGTAGCGCCTTTTCCAGCATGTCTTGCATTTTTTATTGCATTTTTTTACGCATTTTTCATGCGTTTGTGTTCTTTTGGAAGTGTTGATGTTACTAGGAGGAGGTGTCTCTTGTGATGTAGGAAAACACAAAAAATTCATATACATGTGTTTTTCATGCAATTACAGAAGTCTTAAAATGCACTGTGCTGCGTGTAAAAAAGTCTCTGCACCTTTACAAAAAATGCATTGGAGGAAACGGCATAGATTTGATGTGATCAGGACTTTTAGGAAATAATGTTAAATGGATTGTAGCATGTTTCTTTGCATATGCAAATGCATTAAAAAATGCATAGATGTCAACCTAGTCTTACTAAATCTCAAGAGAAGGAGAACAGCAGAAACTGCCTGATTGCAATCTTGCACAAAGCCATGTGGAGGAGGATTAGTGAGGGGTATGAGTTACAGCTCTGAATCATTTAGTTCTGATTATGTTTTTTACATGACTAAAAAGAATTTAAAAAAAATTATATGTTTTAGCCCTCACTATAAGAAATACAAATGAAGATATATGTACAACCCTTATCATTTTCTTTCAGATGTTGCTGTCTTTGTAATCAGAAAGGTAACGGGTGTGTTCTGGAAGAAAGCAAGGAAAAAAGACTATAGGCTATAGTCTCCGACACGAAACAACACGGCACGTACAACTTCTGATCTGACTTTGCACTGCAACGTCATGTCCGACTTCAATGCGACTTCAATGAATGGGATCCAACTTTGATCCGACCATACTAGGCCTTTTGGGTCTGGTATGAATCTTGAGAGGGGAACCCTATGCCCAAAAAAAAAAAATGGCGTGGGGTCCCCGCCCAAAATCCATACAAGACCCATGATAGGACAGTGACATCACAAGGGGGCGGGATCTGCAGATTAAATCATTGGACGGCCACGTCCATGGCTATATAAGAAATGGCAAACAGCGGGAGCTGACACAACAGCGGGAGTCAGTGGACGGAGAAAACATCAGAGGAGGGAGAAGAATCGGCAGAAGTATCAGAGGGAGAAGATAGCGGAGAGAGAAGAACCGGAGGAAGAAACATAGGAAGAAGACATCAGCAGCGGAGGGAGAAGCTGGTAGACTGAGATTTTAAACACAATCTCAGCTGCTATAGCTTGCTCTGAATTTGTAGAGCAAGTGATCACTTCCACAGCCTGCTAAAAATACTGCCCTCACCCAACTGCTTCCACCACGTATCCTGGGCTCCGCTGACCCACCTGTGAATCACAGCAAGGTGGGTTTTAGTGGGAGGAATTTAGAGAGACTATTGAATGTCCGATCACCAGTCATCCCTATGGCGAATGGGCATGGAAGCAATGTGTATTGTGTACAGTAAAAGTGTGCTGCTGCGCTGCCCCAGTTCCACTCAAATTAACAATATGTCAATGGAAAATGTGAAAAAAAGTGTGCAAACAAAATACAATATTAATAAGATAATATCCAAATGGTCAAAAACAGTATAAATCTCTAAGCATAACCAGACATAATTTGATGAAACCGCAATCATATTTGTAAAAACAAATGGTGAAAAGTCTCTCTTTTGCTTCCAGAATGAACAGTGACAATAAATAAATGCCTTCTTCTGTGATTAGATAGCGCCCAACACCATGCCAATTCCCGTTGTGCCTGTAGCGGTAAACAACTTGTGCCACCTCTGTGCTCATAGAACTCTGACCTCCAAATAGATGTAATAACGCATCAATGTATTATTCCACCAGGGTAAAGCCGACTTCAAGGTCATCTGACATATCCTGCCCACTAGGGACTCTCCAAGTAAGTTTCCCTGTCACAAGTTAGCCTTCAGTTTCCTTCTTGTGTACTCTTACCTCCTTGCTGCAGTGTTTCTCTAACCTGATTCCTTTCACATGTGCGGTTTGGCTTTGCTCACCTATGGGCATTATCTGCTATTTTGTGGACTTTTATTTCCTTCCCTTCCATCACTTCCTGGCCCGTCTCCTAGTTTGCTTGTCTATATAAGACATGCTCAGTGTAACCCACATTGCCTGAGCAACTTCACAGTCCTCTGAGCTCCTGTTTGAGTACCTCTTGTCTATACGGGTACTGACTACCCGTGTACCAACACCGGCTTCGTTTGCCCTCTGTGCTTGTTCACCTCCTGCACTAACCTTGGCTTGTCTTCTGGATTGTCTTTTGTCTGCTGCTTGTACTCTGCACATGCGAGTGGTCTCCGCATCATCAGCTGGGTGTATCTGGGGGCTGCGACCTGGTTCCAGCTTGCTGCCAGTCCATCCCCACCATCAGGGGTTCTGGTGAAGAAGCAGGCTGGGGCTTAGACTCTGCACCCTGGGGAACCCTGAGTTAGCAATCTACAAGAACTCACTACCACAGACTTCTGACACTCCCAGGTTCCAGTGATAATTAGGGCCAGGCTCCTTTAAAACGTCCACCTACAATGCAGCTAGTTCCACCTTGCTCACGTTTGAGAAAATCAAAGAAAGTCTCCCATAGTGTAGTAAGTTACTATTAACAACTTTATTAAAAAGAGTAACAGTACAGTAAAAAATCTTTGTGTATTGGGGCACGTTTCTGTGTGCGTCACTTCTGGTCCACATCTGCCTCCACTCCCGCCCTACACGTTACCCCACGGTCACTGGACTTCATCAGGGTGACCATGATGTAATAAAATTGGTTAAAACATATCCAATAAAAAACATTTAAAAAGCTTTTTTTTTTTTGCATATATTTAGGAGAAAATTTATTCTGCTACATGACTTTGTTAAAAAAAATTCCCAGTAAGTGTATATTAATTGGTTTGTGCGAAAGTTATAGCATCTACAAACTATGGTTGATATACTGGAAATTGCGTAGTTATGATACTAGTAATGGTGGTGATCAGTGACCTATAGTGGGACTGTTATAGTGTGGTGGGCAATCTGGCGCTAGCTGACCCTGGCTGGGAGGTACACTGATTGACTAACTGACACTGACATCAATAGTGACACTAATACAGTGCTCAGTGCTAATACTGTACTCTGTCATTGTACTAATGACACTGGCTGAGAAGGGTTAACATCGAGGTGGCAATCAAGCGATTAACTGTGTGCCTAACAATGTGCAACGTGTGTAATATGTGCTGCTTTGCTTTAACTATCTGACTGTTTTTTTTTGCTAAATTACATTTGCCTATACAATTTTTTTTGATGTAACAGCATGGGGAATCCCCCAAATCATACAAAATGCAGGGAGTGTTGGAAACTGCCCTGAGGACACGTATACATGAAAAAAAAGTTAGAAAAACAGTTAGCAGAGAGCAGCTCATTTATTAATGCTTGAGGTGAAAGATTAAAAATGAAAAACATCCTTTAAATAACATGCTTGGGGGGGGGGGGGGTGTGGTTTACCTGCCTGTGGAGTGGTGCACTTGTACGACATTTACAAAAAAAATTCCAGTTAAAATTATTTTTCAAATGACAGTCTCTGGTTGCTTCTTTCTGTTTTTAAACAAATGTCCTGGGATTCCTTTCATCTTTACCAGACCTTTATCCCAGTGTTTGGATTAGCTGTTAAAGGGGAGGACCCCACGCAAAAAAAATGGAAAGGATCCCCCTTAAATTTCATACCAGATCCTTATCAAAGCATTGCTGGGCAAAAAGAAAAGTGTCGGAAAGTAAGCATGTGGTCCCCTTTCTCTCTAGAGCCATACCTCCTGAACCCTGTGCAGAAACCTCCTGTCTCTCTGGTGGATCCCAGAACTATTGTCAGGTCTTAGATTATAAAGGCTCTGAACATTTGCACACTCAGCCTGCTGGTTACTGGCAAGACCCGGACACTGGGTTGGAGACTGCTTCCCTCAGAAAAGTAGAATGTCAGCAACCCAATGGTCATTAAAAAGAGATAAGACTGCTTCCCTCCCAAAGCACTTAGGAGTCTTTGAGCGCCTGCCCCTGATTCAGGGGTACAAAACCAGGAGAGAGATAAAAAACACCTTTCTCCACTCAGAATTGACATTCTAGAGCCCCGCACTCTGCACCTGTGCAATCACTGTGTCACTTTCTCCTGTGTTTTCACAGTGGCTGGGCCTCTCATTGCCACAGGGTAAACAGGCTCATAAGGAGAGGGTGAGACACCCATTGGTGCCAGATATGTAAGACCTGCTAGCTTGAAAGGAGTACCGTCCTTGAGAGAGACACCGTATATTAGGCGCTGCTAGTGACAGGAACAGGGAAACGTGGCAACCAATTTCCCCATATTGCATGAGACTACATAATGTGAGGTTTATTTCACTATTTGCCAAGCCTGCCCTTCCACAACACCTAGAAACTGATATTATAAGACAAATATGTCCCATTGCAATAAAAGAACATCCATTGGAGGCTGTATTAAACACTGGAAGCCTTCTCGCATTGGTCCATGACAGTCTGGTTGGCCCTTCAAAGCTTGACACAGACCGAATGGGAGTTCTTTGTTAACACGACAATGCCAAAGATTAACCTACTAAGGTACTCTCAGTGGAGACACCTAGAGGAACGGTAAAGCATGTTGTGTGTCTGTAGGAACTTGCTATACAAAATAATAAAAGGCTGTGATTTTTCTCTGCTTTGGAAATAAACTGTGGGGGGGGGGGGGGGGGAGGTAACCTTTCATATAATGTAAAATAGGGTAAAATTAAATCATATTACTTTTTGCCCCTTCTTAAGGGGGATGTTGACACCCCTACATTAGAGGTACTTGACAACTTCCTACTGGTGGTCATTGTTAGGGAATCAGGTAACCTGTCCTATAATGTAAAATAGGGTTGTATTAAATCATTTTACTTTTTGCCCCATTTTAAGGGGGTTGTTGACACCCCTACATTAGAGGTACTTGACAACTTCCTACTAGGTGGTCATTGTTGGGGAATCAGAGAACAGTGCTCATGCCAGAAATAATAGATATACTGGTGGCCATGACTAGGGATTCAGAGGAAACTGCTCTAGTGCAAGAAATAACAGATGCACCAGGGACCAGGGAAGATTTTGGGGCTGCAGATTGCGAGATCCCAAGGATGATGTTTGACCTGGGCCTTTCTCATGTGTTGGATGATCATTTAGCAGTAGAAAAATAAAAAAAGCACATTAAGCAGTGTTTTTTTCCGGCTGTATCAGTGGATGTATGTAATGAGTATCCCCAGACACACCAAATATCTATCTACTACGACGCAACTGCTACTGTCCAATTTCATATGTTTTGTTTATAACTGTTTCTTATTTTCAACTTTCAATACACAAGCTTCATGCTCCTGATGAAGGCTACAGGATGTAGCTGAAAGCTTGCTCTTTTGAAAACTAAATAAAAATAAGAAGCATTAAATAGAAGTTCTGTCACGGCATCATTGTAAGTACAGTATATACATTTTATATATACAAAACGTATTGGAAGATAACTGTAAAAATAAATTACATATATTATTGGGGAAGACATGGTTTTTTATGTGATATGTTTCGTTTTGCTGTAAACAGATTTATAACGGATGCCATAATTGCTAGACTGGAGACATATAATGATAGAAAAAATATAAATAAACAAATAAATAAAAGGCTTCCAATGAAATTATCTAGAACACGGATGGGAAGGACACAACAAACAAACACTTTAATCCTTTATTTTTGTAATGGTTAAGTTAATAAATCAATTAAGCAAACTAAGTTAGGGAGTAATTCCAAAACATGGGACAATTTCATTGAAGGAAAACACTGTGCAGAGCCTTTTAAATGAATTTGGACTAATGACAATCTGCAATCTGTTTAGATGGCTACAACTTTAAAACACTTTCAAACTTGAGGCCTTCTAGCTAGCTCAAAAGAGGCTTTAGAGGAACTTTGGAAGGATAGAAAACAGATCAGTAAAAGGAAAGCGCGAGATGGCATGAATTCATCAATTTTTATTTAGCTTACTTTGACACAGTCATTTTCCTAGAAAAAAAAAACCACACATATGTGTGGCTATGAGTCATATGTACAGTGTAATATCATCTGACTTGTCAATGTAAATATTTAAGGTATTTTGTGCTAGAGTCCAGAGGCCCCTCGGCAATCAGAGGGCCGCACGTGGACATCCTGTGTTTACTGAGCTTGAGCTGGATAAAATCGAATTTTATCACAGACCATCTTGCCCAAAACAGATACTGGTGTGGGTGAATTTAGCCTAAACTAATGGAATTACTGACTGGTTTCTTATATTTGTCAGGGACTACACTAGTGAAACCTGCCTACCTGACTTACTGATCCTTCCATAGACAAAGGACAGTGTCTTATTTTTCCTGCTGAATTATCTTTATTTGAGGAAATTTGTGAGCCCTATTTAGTGAATTCAGAATTTTGCCTTAGCATTTCTTCATTTTCATTTCCATCTATTTTTATTTAGTACTTCAAAGAAAGTACAAAGATCCAACCTTACACATACGACAAATAGTGTACTTGGCTGCACACCAGGGTATAAAACTTTACAAAAGAAAGAAGTAGCATGTTTGCAATAAACACATTTTTTCCAAAACACATTGTAGGAAACTGAAATGTTAAGCAATGAGGATATGAAAACATAGACCCAATTGTACCCCACCCCTCCGATGATTTCCATAATATAGGGGAGGACATTGAGGTGATACAGCAATGTTTCTAGAGTGAATTATCCCACCCGCTGTATAACCAGTGGGTGAAGGGCAGAGTAAGACAAACCATGCATGTGACTACTGTAGATTAGCTTCACACCCTAGAGTGCAGGTCTAAATTTGTCTCTTAATCCACATTACATCACAGCGAGTGGCCTAAAGGCCACATGGAAAAAAACAATAAAATAAAAATAGGGGGAGAAGATAGACTATAGGGAGAGGATAGACAAAAAATGAAGTTCACCCTTTTAAGGCAAGAGATACAAAATCATACACGTTTCATAAGGCATGCGAGAGGTATTTAATCCAGGGTTCCCAGATTTTGCTAAAGAAAGCAAGCTTATCATTCAAAATCGCGAAAGGCATTCATAAATAATGATTCATGATAACTTGCACTTTAACCACTTCAGCCCCAGATGATTTGGCTGCTCAATGACCAGGCACTGCGCTGCTTTAACTGCGCTGCTTTAACTGCTAATTGCGCAGTCATGCAATGCTATACCCAAACAAAATTTTGCGTCCTTTTTTTTCCCACAAACAGAGCTTTGGTATTTGATTGCCTCTGCGATTTTTATTTTTGTAATATAAACGGAAAAAGCCAGAAAATTTCAAAAAGAAAATGATAATTTCTACTTTTTTTTATAAAAATAATCCAATAAACTCAATTTTAGTCATACCTTTAGGCCAAAATGTATTCAGCCACAAGTCTTTGGTAAACAAAAATGTCAGCTTTTAGTTTATGACTGCCTATCTCATTTATTGAGGTGCTAAAATGGCAGAGCAGTACAACTCCCTCCCCAAATGACCCCATTTTGGAAAGTAGACAGTAGACACCCCAAGGAAATTGCTGAGAGATAGGGATGAGCTTCGTGTTCGAGTCGAACCCATGTTCGACTCGAACATCGACTGTTCGATCATTCGTCGAATTGCGAACGATATGGGCCGTTCGCGCCAAATTCGTGTGGCGCGTCACAGCCCATAATTCACTGCGACATCGCAGTGCATTGCTGGCTGATGATTGGCCAAGCATGCACTATGACCCGCATGCTTGTCCAATCACAGCGCCGTCGGTAGAGAGAGCTGTAATTGGCCAAAGTCAGGGTGGCTTTGGCCAATTATGGCTCAGGGGGTTTAGAACACATCCCACACTATATAAGGCCGCCTGCACGGCGGCCCTGTGTAGTGTGTTCCGGCGTGCTTAGAGAGAGAGAGAGACAGTGTCATTTCATTTGAGTTAGCTAGATTAGGCAGGACAGTCAGTGACTTAGCTGCACTTACTGTGTATTGTGTATATATATATGCATCCCAGGTGTTGCATATATATATATATATATATATATATATATATATATATATATATATATATATATACACTGTATTCAGTTTAGCTAGATCCGTTCCTGTTATCTTCCTACTGACAGGCAGGCTTGTCTTGTTACAGTATTTACAGCTACCTGAAAAAAATTGCTGGTGTTCTTTTGATCCTATTAGTACCACAGTCAGGCAGCTAGACTATTTACAGTTAGTGTAGTGCGTCCTCCTCACAGTGTTCAGTTAAAGCTACAAGTTAGTTTAGTGTGACCTCTGCACAGTGTTCAGCTAAAACTACAAGTTAGTGTAGTGCACAGTGTTCAGCTAAAGCTACAAGTTAGTGTAGTGCGTCCTCCTCACAGTGTTCAGCTAAAACTACAAGTTAGTGTAGTGCGACCTCTGCACAGTGTTCAGCTAAAGCTACAAGTTAGTGTAGTGCGTCCTCCTCACAGTGTTCAGCTAAAGCTACAAGTTAGTGTAGTGAGACTTCTGCACAGTGTTCAGCTAAAGCTACAAGTTAGTGTAGTGCGTCCTCCTCACAGTGTTCAGCTAAAGCTACAAGTTAGTTTAGTGTGACCTCTGCACAGTGTTCAGCTAAAGCTACAAGTTAGGGTAGTGCGTCCTCCTCACAGTGTTCAGCTAAAGCTACAAGTTAGGGTAGTGCGTCCTCCTCACAGTGTTGAGCTAAAGCTACAAGTTGGTGTAGTGTGTCCTCCTCACAGTGTTCAGTAAAAACTACAAGTTAGTGTAGTGCAACCTCTGCACAGTGTTCAGCTAAAGCTACAAGTTAGTGTAGTGCGTCCTCCTCACAGTGTTCAGCTAAAACTACAAGTTAGTGTAGTGCGACCTCTGCACAGTGTTCAGCTAAAGCTACAAGTTAGTGTAGTGCGTCCTCCTCACAGTGTTCAGCTAAAGCTACAAGTTAGTGTAGTGAGACTTCTGCACAGTGTTCAGCTAAAGCTACAAGTTAGTGTAGTGCGTCCTCCTCACAGTGTTCAGCTAAAGCTACAAGTTAGTTTAGTGTGACCTCTGCACAGTGTTCAGCTAAAGCTACAAGTTAGGGTAGTGCGTCCTCCTCACAGTGTTCAGCTAAAGCTACAAGTTAGGGTAGTGCGTCCTCCTCACAGTGTTGAGCTAAAGCTACAAGTTGGTGTAGTGTGTCCTCCTCACAGTGTTCAGTAAAAACTACAAGTTAGTGTAGTGCAACCTCTGCACAGTGTTCAGCTAAAGCTACAAGTTAGTGTAGTGCGTCCTCCTCACAGTGTTCAGCTAAAACTACAAGTTAGTGTAGTGCGACCTCTGCACAGTGTTCAGCTAAAGCTACAAGTTAGTGTAGTGCATCCTCCTCACAGTATTCAGCTAAAACTACAAGTTACTGTAGTGAGACCTCCTCACAGTGTTCAGCTAAAGCTACAAGTTAGTTTAGTGTGACCTCTGCACAGTGTTCAGCTAAAGCTACAAGTTAGGGTAGTGCGTCCTCCTCACAATGTGTTGTGCTAAAGCTACAAGTGGGTGTAGTGTGTCCTCCTCACAGTGTTCATCGAAAACTACAAGTTAGTGTAGTGCGACCTCTGCACAGTTTTCAGCTAAAGCTACAAGTTAGTGTAGTGCGTCCTCCTCACAGTGTTCAGCTAAAACTACAAGTTAGTGTAGTGAGACCTCTGCACAGTGTTCAGCTAAAGCTACAAGTTAGGGTAGTGCGTCCTCCTCACAGTGTTCAGCTAAAGCTACAAGTTGGTGTAGTGTGTCCTCCTCACAGTGTTCAGCAAAAACTACAAGTTAGTGTAGGGCAACCTCTGCACAGTGTTCAGCTAAAGCTACAAGTTAGTTTAGTGCGTCCTCCTCACAGTGTTCAGCTAAGACTACAAGTTAGTGTAGTGTGACCTCTGCACAGTGTTCAGCTAAAGCTACAAGTTAGTGTAATGCGTCCTCCTCACAGTGTTCAGCTAAAACTACAAGTTAGTGTAGTGTGACCTCTGCACAGTGTTCAGCTAAAGCTACAAGTTAGTGTAGTGCGTCCTCCTCACAGTGTTCAGCTAAACCTACAAGTTATTTTTTTTGCGAGCTCTCCACAGTGTTCAGCTAAAGCTACCTGTAGAAGGTTGGTGGTGTTTTCCTGATCTTATCACTACAGCAGGCAGCTAAATAAGCTAAAAGTTAGTGTAGTGCGAGCTCTACACAGTGTTCACCTAAAGCTACCTGTAGAAGGTTGGTGGTGTTTTCCTGATCCTATCACTACCGCATGCAGCTAAATAAGCTACAAGTTAGTGTAGTGCGAGCTCTGCACAGTGTTCACCTAAAGCTACCTGTAGAAGGTTTGTGGTGTTTTCCTGATCCTATCACTACCGCAGGCAGCTAAATAAGCTACAAGTTAGTGTAGTGCGAGCTCTGCGCAGTGTTCACCTAAAGCTACCTGTAGAAGGTTGGTGGTGTTTTCCTGATCCTATCACTACCGCAGGCAGCTAAATAAGCTACAAGTTAGTGTAGTGCGAGCTCTGCACAGTGTTCACCTAAAGCTACTTGTAGAAGGTTGGTGGTGTTTTCCTGATCCTATCACTACCGCAGGAAGCTAAAAAAATCTACAAGTTATTTTTTGGTGAGCTCTGCACAGTGTTCACCTAAAGCTACCTGTAGAAGGTTGGTGGTGTTTTCCTGATCCTATTACTACCGGAGGCAGCTAAGTAAGCTACAAGTTAGTGTAGTGCGAGCTCTGCACAGTGTTCAGCTAAACCTACCTGTAGAAGGTTGGTGGTGTTTTCCTGATCCTATCACTACCGCAGGCAGCTAAATAAGCTACAAGTTATTTTTTGGCGAGCTCTACACAGTGTTCACCTAAAGCTACCTGTAGAAGGTTGGTGGTGTTTTTCTGATCCTATCACTACCGCAGGCAGCTAAATAAACTACAAGTTAGTTTTTTGCCAGCTCTGCACAGTGTTCAGCTAAAGCTACCTGTAGAAGGTTGGTGGTGTTCTCATACTACAGGCAGGCAGTTGATTTTGCTAGCTGCAGTATCAGTATATATATATATATATATATATATATATATATATATATATATATATGTATATATCCCAGCTTAGTGCAGCAACAGGCCATTAGTATGTCTGGAAGGCCAACAAGGAGAGGCAGACAGTCACAAGCCAATAAAAGAGGGCAAGCAGGCTCTGTGTCTAGAGGCAACAGTGCTGGCCATGGAGACGGTGCATCCTCATCAGCACGTGGCCGTGGGACACGCTTGGCCTTTTTTTCGGCAGCTGGCCGCGTTGAGCCGCAACATGCGGAAGACTTGGTCGAGTGGATGACCAAGCCGTCCTCATCCTCCTCATCCTCTCTCACCTATGCTCAGGGTACTTTGTCTGGCAAAGCAGCGGCCTCTTCCCTCGGCTCAATGTCATCAGTGACTCCTTCCCTAGTCCCACCATGTCCTCCTGAGGAGTCCCTTGAACTGTTTGACCACAGTGTTGGGTACATGCTCCAGAAGGATGCCCAGCGTTTGGAAGGCTCTGATGATGATACTGAGCTAGATGAAGGCAGTAACGTGAGCATGGACAGAGGGGGTGCCCAAGAAGGACAGCAATCTGGCAGTCATGCTCCCCCTGCTGCAGCATACTGCCAGGTTTGCTCCAGTGATGAGGAGGGAGGGGATGATGAGGTCACTGACTCAACGTGGGTGCCTGATAGGAGAGAGGAGGAGGAGAAGGCACATCACCAACGAGGCAGGATGCCCTCCAGGGGCCAGCCTAAGGGAAGCACACTGACTGCATCACACCCCAAAGCTCCGCATGTGCAGGGCGCTGCAGTCTCTGCGCGTTATGCAAAAAGTTCTTTGGTGTGGGCCTTTTTTGAGACGAGTGCATCAGATCGCACTGCTGCTATTTGCAACATATGTCTCAAGCGTATCTTGCGTGGCCAAAACATCTACCGCTTGGGCACCACATGCTTGACCAGACATATGTTGACCTGCAATGCAGTTCATTGGCAAGCGTATCTAAAAGACCCACGCCAAAGAACAAAGAAGACCTCTCCTTGCTCCTTATCAGCTGAGATCTCCAACCCCACTATACCTTCAGTCCTCTCTGAGACCTGCACTGAGAGGAATGAAGGTGTAGAATTAGGCTTGTCACAGCCAAGTACTTGTGGGCAATCTGCTTTCGGTACACCGACGTCATTGTACCAGGCAAATTTCCCTGCCCCAGCTGCTGCATCGCTGAAAGAAGTTCGCTCCCAGCAATCCACATGCCCAGCGGTTGAATGCTAGCTTGGCAAAATTGCTAGCACTTCAACTGCTGCCTTTTCAGTTGGTAGACTCTGCCCCCTTCCGTGAGTTTGTGGAATGTGCGGTTCCTCAGTGGCAGGTACCCAAACGCCGCAAATGCAGGACAGGGTGCAGTAGTGTTGGAGGTTGTTCCGCCACCCCACCTCCAAAATTCTACTGGGGTGATTCTGCCACACCTCTCTCCTCCACCCCCTCCTCTTCTTCTTCCTCCATGGCCTCTTCCTGTGCTGATTTGTCCTCGGAACCAGTGGTGCTCTGTAGGCGTTCAAGGGGCTATGCAGGCAAAAAGATGCCATGCGGTGCTTGAGCTGGTGTGCTTGGGGGACAGGAGCCACACTGGAGCACAGATTCTGTCAGCTCTGCAGGGGCAGGTTTAGAGGTGGTTGATGCCATGCCAGCTTAAGGCAGGTATGGTGGTTTGCGACAATGGCACCAACCTCCTCTCCGCCCTCCGACAGGGACAACTGACCCATGTGCCCTGTTTGGCTCACGTCCTTAACTTGGTGGTGCAGTGGTTCTTGGGCAGGTACCCGGGCTTACAGGATGTCCTGAGGCAGGCCAGGAAAGTCTGTGTGCATTTCCGCAGGTCATATAATGCCAGTGCTCGGCTGGCTGACCTCCAAAAGGAATTGCCCAAGAACCGCCTATTCTGTGACATACCCACCAGGTGGAACTCAACGTTGGCCGTGCTGCAGCGGCTGCACACGCAGCAGAGGGCCATCAATGGCACCAGGACAGGGTCAGGGGACCTTGGTTTTTTTTTCCCACGCCAGTGGACTATGATCAGAGATGCATGCACTGTCCTGTCACCATTTGAGGAGGCCACGAGGATGGAGAGCAGTGACAGTGCATGCATCAGTAACACTGTCCCTCTTGTCCACCTGTTGGAGCATGCGCTGCATGAAATAATGGACAGGGCACTTGAGGCCGAACAGAGGGAGGAAGAGGAGGACTTCCTTACCTCTCAAGGCCCCCTTTATCCAGACAGTGTTCCTGCGTGTCCGCCGATCACACAGGAAGAGGATGAGGAGGAGGATTGTGTCAGCATGGAGGTGGAGCATGGTACTCAGCATCAGCAGCAGTCTTCAAGGGATCATTTACAGTCCGAAGAAACCCATGGACTTGTACGTGGCTGGGAGGAGGTGGCTGCGGATCATGTCGTCCTTAGTGACCCAGAGGACTCTGGACCGAATGCCTCAGCAAACCTTCCTGGACAACGTCCTGGACAAAAAATATGAGTGCAATCTATACACAGGGGGGAGAACCTCTGGGGGAATCTAGGATGGAAAAGGACCTGGGGGTCCTAGTAGATGATAGGCTCAGCAATGGCTTGCAATGCCAAGCTGCTGCTAACAAAGCAAAAAGAATATTGGCATGCATTAAAAAGGGGATCAACTCCAGAGATAAAACGATAATTCTCCCGCTCTACAAGACTCTGGTCCGGCCGCACCTAGAGTATGCTGTCCAGTTCTGGGCACAAGTCCTCAGGAAGGATGTACTGGAAATGGAGCAGGTACAAAGAAGGGCAACAAAGCTAATAAAGGGTCTGGAGGATCTTAGTTATGAGGAAAGGTTGCGTGCACTGAACTTATTCTATCTGGAGAAGAGACGCTTGAGAGGGGATATGATTTCAATATACAAATACCGTACTGGTGACCCCACAATAGGAATAAAACTTTTTCACAGAAGAGAGTTTAACAAGACTCATGGCCACTCATTAAAATTAGGAGAAAAGAGGTTTAACTTTAAACTACTTAGAGGGTTCTTTACTGTAAGAGCTGCAAGGATGTGGAATTCCCTTCCACAGGTGATGGTCTCAGCAGGGAGCATCAATAGCTTCAAGAAACTATTAGATAAGCACCTGAATGACCGCAGCATACAGGGATATACAATGTAATACTGACACATAATCACTCATAGGTTGGACTTGATGGACTTGTGTCCTTTTTCAACCTCACCTACTATGTAACTATGTAACGTGTTGCTGAGGCTTTGGTCAGTCATAGAAGGAGCGGTGGAGAAGGTGGTCTCCTGACCAATGCGTTCAGACAATTTTTTAGTCCGCAGCCCCAAGGTCGGTTCCAGCAACCATCGCCAGTGTATGATTCACATGGTGCAGGATTACCTAGGGGCAAGATCAGACTTGGACACCTTTCCCACCGAAAATCCTCTGGGTTACTGGGTCTTGAGGATGGATCACTGGCCAGAGCGTGCACAGTATGCAATTGAGCTACTGGCCTGTCCTGCATCCAGCGTTCTTTCGGAACGCACATTCAGTGCTGCTGGAGGCTTTGTAACCGATCACAGGGTGCGCCTGTCCATCGAATCGGTCAATCGGCTGACCTTCATAAAAATGAATCACCTGATGCTGATGTAACCGATTGATTTTTTTTTAATGTGAGATCTCTTCAAGACTGCCTATGCTGATGCTGAGTGACTATCCTGTTATGCTGACTCACAATCCTCTTCCTCCTCAATTTTCATGCTGATAGCTTGTAAGAACATTTTTGGTTCTGGGCACCGCCACCAGTGGCCAAAGCCCGATTTTTCTGCCCCTGTTTACCAGGGGCATGTAATTACAATTTTTGATGCAATACTTTGCAGCAGGGCTCATTCCTTGTCTCCAACTATAGTATCTGTGAGGGGTTGCAGTGTTGTGACACAAGGCACCAGTGCCCAAGGCCCAATTTTTCAGCCCCTGTTTAACAGGGGCATATAATTAATTACAATTTTTGATGCAATACTTTGCAACAGGGCGTATTCCTGCGCTACAACTATAGTATCTGTGAGGGGTTGCAGTGTTGTGGCACCGCCACCAGTGGCCAAGGCCCAATTTCCCTGCTCCTGTTTAACAGGGGCATGTAATTACAATTTTTGATGCAATACTTTGCAGCAGGGCTCATTCCTGCGCTCCAACTATAGTATCTGTGAGGGGTTGCAGTGTGGTGGTACCAGCACCAGTGCCCAAGGCCCAATTTTTCAGCCCCTGTTTAACAGGGGCATATAATTAATTACAATTTTTGATGCAATACTTTGCAACAGGGCTCATTCCTGCGCTACAACTATAGTATCTGTGAGGGGTTGCAGTGTTGTGGCACCAGCGCCCAAGGCCCAATTTTTCAGCTCCTGTTTAACAGGGGCATATAATTACAATTTTTGATGCAATACTTTGCAGCAGGGCTCATTCCTGCGCTCCAACTATAGCATCTGTGAGGGGTTCCAGTGTTGTGGCACCAGTGCCTAGGGCCCAATTTTTCTGAACCTGTTCAACAGGGACATGTAATTACAATTCTTGATCTAATATTTCACAGCAGGGACTATTCCTGCACCCACCAAGAGTAACTGTGAAGTCTTACAGTGTTGTGGCAACACCACCACCAAAGGCCCAATTTTTCTGCCCCTGTTCAACAGGTGCATGTAATTACAATTCTTGATATAATATTTCACAGCAGGGCCCGTTCCTGTGCCCACCAAGGGTAACTGTGAGGACTTACAGCGTTGTGGCACCAGCACCACCACCACCAAATGCCCAATTTTTCTACCACTGTTCAACAATGGCATGTAATTACAATTCTTGATCTAATATTTCACAGCAGGGCCCGTTCCTGCGCCCACCAAGAGTAACTGTGAGGACTTACAGCGTTGTGGCACCAGCACCACCACCACCAAATGCCCAATTTTTCTACCACTGTTCAACAATGGCATGTAATTACAATTCTTGATCTAATATTTCACAGCAGGGCCCGTTCCTGCACCCACCAAGAGTAACTGTGAGGGCTTACAGTGTTGTGGCAACACCTAAGGCCCCAATTTCTGCAGAGTATATAGGGCAGGCCCCTACTTTCAAACAACCTACTTACAAATGACTCCTACTTGCAAACGGAAGGAGACAACAGGAAGTGAGATGAAATATACCCCTAGGAAGGGAAATTATCTCCTGTAAGAGTTAAAATGGGAAAAACGTGTCTCCTCTTCACTGATGCTTTATCACCAATCCTTGTTTCACTAAAAACCCAAAATTTTCAAAAAACATTTGTCATTGGGACAGAAAGTGAGGTGAAATCTTCTGAAGAGGTGCACAGACAGTAAAACAAAGGTTACAGGGGTGATAACCTTTCCCTATGTTTTCCAAAAAGCTTAAAAATAGATTTTTTGGCTGGAGCTACACTTTAAAAATGTACCAGTTCAAAATTACAAACAGATTCTACTTAACAACAACCCAGTCCCTGTCTTGTTTGCACCACCCCTATACTGCTGTTCAGAGTATATAGGGCCTGGGGGCCCCACGCCTTTCCTTTTTTTAATTTGGGTGCGGGATTCCCCTTAATATCCACACAAGACCCAAAGAGCCTGGTAATGGACTGTGGGGGGGGTACCATTGCCGTTTGTCTCACTGATTTTCATCCATATTGCCGGGACCCAACATTACATTAAAGCCGCAAGCAGTTTTAAATGACTTTTATTCCTTTAAAAATTTCATTTTGTGCAGGGACTGTTCTAAGCACGGGAAACATGTGCCACTTTACAGGCATACTATAGACACCTCCCAGGTATGATATTTAAAGGAATATTTAACTTTTTTTTTTTTTCACTTCAGGCATCATTAAAATCACTGCTCTCGAAAAAACATCAATTTTTAAAACTTTTTTTTGCATTGATACATGTCCCCTGGGGCAGGACCCGGGTCCCCAAACCCTTTTTAGGACAATACCATGCATATTAGCCTTTAAAATTAGCATTTTTGATTTAGAACGTTCGAGTCCCATAGACTTTAATGGGGTTCTAAAGTTTGCGCAAACTTTTGGTCCGTTCGCAGGTTCTGGTGCGAACCGAGGGGTGTTCGGCTCATCCGTACTAGAGAAACACACAGGAAAAAGAGCATCTGACTGTCAGCGACTGCTTCAAACACTACCAAAAAAACTGTTAGCGTTCGCAGGGATCAGGCCTGACTCTGCGAATGCTGCAGTTATGTGTTTAGTGTTTTGTGACAGTGATCGATTGATACTACACTTGGGTGGGCTGGGCTGGGCTGAGTGGAGGGGCTAAACGCAGGTGCTAGCAGGTATCTGGGCTGATCCCGCTAACACTTTTTAATACTGCATTTTTTGGAACCCTAAACTACTGGGGACGCTAGTAAAGATCTGATCAGATCAGATATTGATCCGTTCAGACACTATACTACTAAGGGAGGTGCATGGTGCGTGCGTGGGTGTTAGCGCTACTGGCACTAATCTGACACTGCCTGGGGTGACGCAGACCCTAGTTGATGCTAAAACCTAACTGATATCACCCGCTGAGTGATCAGGGGGTTAAACCTTTTATTAGGTAATATACGGTGGGTGCCCTGACACTATAAAAATATAACTAGCTAACCAGCGTCACCTGTGACATTAATACGGTGATCACTGGTAACAGGGGGAGATCAAGGGGTTAAACCATTATTGGGGGGGGGTTAGAGGGGTCACCTAGACCTATCTGGGGCTACTACTAAGTACCATAATGCTGATTAGTGTCACAAATTACACCACTACAGTGATCAAAGAAAAATATGAACAATGCACTGAGTGACACAGTGACAGGGAGTGAAGGGGTTAACTGGGGGGAGCGATCGGGGGGTGATCGGAGGGTGAAATGTGTGCCTATGTGTACTGTGTCAGTGTAGTGTTGGTACAACTCACGTTTGGATGTCCTCTCTCCTCTCTCTGGAACGGAAAATAATTCCAGAAAGGGAGATGACATCACTTCCCCTGTCTGTGTTTACACTTACACAGACAGGGGAGGATTTCATTCGTCAGGACTGATCAGCAGGTCCAGGCCAGAAATCATTGGCCTGGGCCTGGAGACTGATCGGTTTTGAAGCATATCCGATCGGCGCGGCCGCCGCAAGGTAACGTCAATTTTTCCTGCCGAGCCAACCTGCTGCAGTAAAACTGCGGCGGCTGGTCCTGAAGTGGTTAATAGGTTGAATGGGATCAAAGGGGATTTCCATGACCTGGCAATGGAAATTCTGACTGCTACAAAAGTGAACGCTATGAGCCTCCTACTGTGTTCCAGTGTCCCCTTCACCGGTTGCCACAAGAGTGCCTGTAGTGGGGATTTAATGAGGTTCACCTGAGTGAGCGAATAACCTGAACTCTTTGCTCCTCTCATCAACATCCTGATTTAAGCCATGTCCCTGCACTTCCTGTTTGCCAGATTATTGTGTGCTCCCAGTCAGTATTTCACTCCTGTCTTCCCTGCTGCCACCCGTATTTTGCTACCACTTGTTATCAACACTTGGCTTGTTGACTACATTTCTGCCTGATCCCAACCTGTAACTCCAACCTGCAACTACTCGTCACTGACCTTTTGGCTTGTTTACTAACTACACTTATGTTTAATCCCTACCTGCTTATCCACTATTAGACCCTGGCTTGTTCACCTCCTGGTGGGGTGATCCTGAGGAACATGACCTGGTACTAGCATGCAGCAAAATCCATCTCCACCATTAGGAGCTTTGGTAAACACCGGTTATTAGTTAGACTCCACACCTCAGGTGAGCTCACATCATTCACCAGGGTGACTGCCTGTGTACCTATCCTGTTGGTAGACCCTTCAGGTCTGGTATGGATTTAAAGGGGAACCCTGCACCAAAATTTTAAAAAAATGGCGTATGGTCCCCCCCAAAATCCATATCAGACCCTTATCTGAGCACGCAACCTGGAAGGTCGCAGGAAAAGAAGGGGGACAAGAGAGCGCCCCCCCTGAACTGTACCAGGCCACATGATCTCAGTGTTCATACTTAGTATGAACACACAATCTGTTTCTACTCCCCTGAAAGAACCGGGATTTGTGTGTTTACACACACAGATCCCCGTTCTGCCTCTCGTGCCCACTATCACGGGTGCCCGGCGGTCATCGCGCCCGCCGGGCACTCGCATTAGCTCCGGGCACATGCTGCGGGGGCGTGCGTGCCCTTAGTGGCCAAAAGGGAAAGTGACGTAAGGTAACGTCGATTTGCCCAGTCAAGCCAACCTGCCGCAGTAAAACTGTGGTGGCAGGACCGGAAGGGGTTAAAATCACTGCTCCCAAGAAAACAGCCATTTTTAAAACTTTTTTTTACATTAATACATGTCCCCTGGGGCAGGACCCAGGTCCCCAAACACTTTTTATGGCAATAACTTGCATATAAGCCTTTAAAATGAGCACTTTTGATTTTTCATGTTCATGTCCCATAGACTTTAACGGTGTTCGCGTGTTCATCCAAATTTTTTGCCTGTTCGCAAGTTCTGGTGTGAACCGAACCGGGGGGTGTCTGGCTCATCCTTAATCACTGACTGCAAAAGTAAAAAGCTTTGGGTTTTCTCTACTACTGAGGGGAAACTTTGCAGCACACTGTTTAGAAAAGCGATGGCTGGGAACACTGTGCTGCACGCTGACAGTTTCCACCCTGCTCCGTTGAAAAATTCCATACCGTTTGGACAATACCTGTGCCTCCATAGAAACTGCTCTAACAAGAGTTTCTACAAGGAGGAGGAAGGTAAATTACAAGACAGACTCCTGGAAAGGGGATATAGCTGGTCCTGCCTACGCAAGGCATTCAACAAAGTAGCTATTAAATCTCGTAATGATCTTCTTCTCAAAACCCCTTCCAAAACGATTTTAGATTCTAATATTACTCATCTAATCATGCGGTTTTCAAATCAACATAAGCAAATTAGAGAGATTATCCAGCGTCACTGATCTATTTTAACTGACGATTCTAAAATCCAGAAGTTTGTTTCAAATGCTCCCTTCATTACTTTCCGAAGGGCCATGTTAATCAAGGACAGACTTGTGACAAGCAAATTCAGGAGAGAATCTACCAAAGAGCACTGTCCTGCAAAAGGATCTTTTCCATGCGGTCATTGCTCTCAGTGCCCCCTTATTAAAAAGGAAAAGACTTTCCTCCTCCCAAATGGCGAAAGGATTTCACCTTCCCATTTTGTGAATTGCCACACTCGCAGCATAGTCTATATGATGCTTTGCGAATGCAACTCATTCTATATAGGCAAAACTAGACAGGAATTTTGATGCCGGATAGCCCAGCATACTTATTGTATACAAATTGGGAATTTATTCCTGCCCCTTGGTAGCTCAAAAACATGGCTATCAAATGCCAAAAATTTCCTTCGTCTCCCTTAACCGAATACACATTGCGGTCAGGGGCGGCGATTGGAATAAGTCCCTTCTCCAGCTGGAACAGAGGTCTATCTTCAGGCTGCAGGCAAAGGTTTGCCAGGCCTGAATAAATCCATCTCTTTTCCCCTGTTCCTAAAGGGCTTTGTATCAGGAAAAACACAGTAATTGGTATAGTTGACTATTTTATTGTACTGAGATTTAGTTCAGCTTTTACTATTGCTAATATCCCAAAGTCAATCGGGAGGGCTTCCTATTCTTTACTTAAACGTGGTTTCTAACTACATGCTCATGTGTCCAAATATGCAAATATTTTTTGTTTAAATGAACCTTACACATTATTTTTGTGTATTTATTAAATTGTGCTTTGTTGCTTTGTTTTTTTGCAGGTCCCTGCTGTGTAGTTTCTGTTACCACAACCTGGAGGATGGTGGGTGACCCTTGTGTTGGCCACTCGTGGGCCTCATGGCAGGCAGGGGGGCTAGCTGCATTCTTTGCTGTTTTTTTCCTCTAGTGTCTTTGTGTTCCCACGTTTGGCATCTTCCTTTTTGTCCACTGGAGGGAGCACATCCCTGCTGGCAGCGTCCTGTGATCACTCCGGGCCTCTAGCTAGCGGGCCGCGCATGTGCGACATTCCCGTCGGCGTGAGCGGCACGTCATGACGTCACGCATATATGTGATGGCAGCGTCCGGCGGGTTTCCCCTTTCGGGACGGCGGAGAGACTGCGTGGAGACCACCAATGGTGGCGGCTCCTTTTCCTCACGCTCTCTGGGGGGGTAGGACATTCAGGAGGAGGGGCTTTTAGGTTAGGAGCCTATGGTATCCCGTGTCCCATTAGGGGAAAACCTTTTTAAGAGGATGGACATGTCGGATCTCTTTCAGATCCGTGGTTGCCAAGTTTTTCAACAGACACGACTTTATACATGCTGAAAGTAAGTAATGCTCCTTCAAGCTATGGGGATTCATTGGACTATACAGTTTGTCCTATGACCCCACCTGTAATTCAATAATCCTTACTACCTTTATTTATTCTTAGGCCTCTTAAACCGTTGTCCAATGCCCATTTATGCTGGAAGTGCGATGCTTACGCCCCACCACCGGCTCAATACCCTAATTTGACTACTCAATTTATCATCTTGTCTCTCTCAGGTAATGTCTTATAGCTCATATTTTCTTTCTCTCTTTTCCTCATTTTTCCCCATTTCTTTTCCCTATTTTGGTATGTTTTCACCTCACTCACCCCTAATTCATTATCTATACACGTTTTTGGTTTGAAACACAGCATTTCACCTTTTCCCAGACATTTTTGGCACTCTGCTTTGTTCACTTTAACACTGTGGGTTCACTTCCACCCTTCACTGACTCACACACTCATGATAATTTTTCTGTTTTTTTCATCTCTTCACTTTTTTACTTACCTACTTTAAGGATAGTTCTCTCATTTCTCTTCTCTTTCCCTTTTGTTCTTCTTTTCTTTTTTCTTTTACTCTTTTTTCTGTCTTGCATTAACTTACCTATTCACATTCGTTATGGGGTGTCTTTTCTTTTGCCCATTTGGCTTATTTTGGTCAGTTTTTGGTTTATGATCTTACTCTAACCTTTTCAGAACTGTTAGGTTTCCATTTCTCTGTTCCTGCACCTCCCTTTTTGCTTTTTATTATTTTTCTTTGTCTATCCTCACTCTTCACTTATTGATTCACACATTCACACTTTCACCTCCCACACCCCTGCTACCTTCCCCTCACAGCTTAAGACTGAGAGATACTTTGCTTAATAATTCTTTATTAAATCATTTTATTATTACTATGTGACCCTACAGTGGCTTAGGGGGTGCTCCTGGTCCCGTTGTCAGCCCCTGGGCCCCGCTCTGCCCTTCTCCCGGGAGCGTTGGCTCCAATCACGATCTCTCGCAGGCCTAACTGATTGGCCTTCCGACATTTCACGTCTTCCTTCATGCGATGGGCTGGGACCTCATGCCGTGCAGCCTGGATTTGTTAGCAAATGTCAAGGCACAGCACTTTGGAAGCCATCTTTACAGCCATCTTTGGTAAATATGGTTGTATTTTGGCAATATCTGTATTGATCTTACATATATTTTGTTGTTTAAATGCATGTTTTCTCGTATTATAGCTCTATGTAGAGCTCTTGTATTCCTCTTTCTCCCCCAGAAGAAGACCTCTACTATTAATGGTCGAAACGCATCAGTATTTTTTTTTTGTATGATTATATATACCTATACCATACTATATATGTTTTATGTATATTTGTGTCTGTACCATTACGATGTATATACAATTAATTCAATGACAGAGTTCATGTTTTAACAAAACTTATATTGTATGACAATTTTTTTAATAAAATCTATTTTATCTACTTCTTCATTTTTTGGCTGCAATACAACCACGGGGAAATTTTTCCTTTTTATGGTAAAAGACACCTTTCTACTAACCAGCAACAAAAAGTGGTATTTATATTGCCCACCACTTTAAATAAATCTTATCACTGACTATTAAAGAAAAGAAAGCTTTCCACTGAACAGCAATATAAAAAAGGAATATTTAAAATGACCACAAATATAAAGACCTTTTAACTGATAATACAAAAAAGCAGGCTTTTGTCAGAGAGCACATAAGGCAGCAAAACAATTAGAATTGGCTCTTGTTAAGAAAGGGGTTAATATAGGCTTCCTGTTTTGCTTGTGTCTTTTCAGGTGCTTGCAGTAAACCCAAGGAAGCAATTAAATCTCTGTAGCTTATTAATGTGCTTTACTGAACAGAAAAGCTGCACATACAACTGCAGGATACACAATTCATAGTATACAAAGTATTACAAAATATGCCTAAAATGTACAAATTAACGATCCTCTCTAGCAAATAAGCATGTACAATACTAATCAGCTACTTAACTTGGGTTTCCTAGTGATAGAGTCTTCTCATGGCTCCTTGCTCCAGCACAACTCCTTCTTCCAGAACACTTGTGTCATAGTCCAGCACAACTCCTCTGTCTCCAGAAGAACTATGTCTTCTTTGTCTTTCAGCCAGCACAACCCTTCTTTGAGCACATGGCCTGTTTAAAGTCTCCCCCCTACTTCCTACATCGTATCCTGTAAGGAGCTTCACAAACTAGCCAAACTGGTTAATTAGCATACTAATAGGGGAGACCTCATTAAAAAAAATCACAAAAATACCCATAGCAACACATCACGCCTTTGATTTTTATAGCATAATATGGGAAAAATTGAAACTTAGCAATTCTTAAAATACACTGCCGTATTGTACATAGGAGGATTCCCTTTCGACTCCCGTATGTTCTGGGCAATTTTGTACCTGGACAAGCTGCAACATTCCTCTGAGCAGGGTTAGCAATGTCCTTGGCAAGTTGTGTAACATAGATGGAAGGGAAAGATCCAGATGAAAGTTCTCGTTCCTCCAGACCATAAGCAAATGTTCAGACGAAAGTTCACTCCAATTCAGCCGCCAACAGGAAATCATCCACGTCTTCCTCATGCTCTCGTATACCCGTCTGGTCTGCATCACCCCATCTGGCCTGGTCATCTGCTCTACTGGCCCCACCTCTCGAATGTTCATTACCTTAAAAGAGTAAGAGACAACGTGGAAGTTCTTGTCCCTTCCAACTGTGCTGAAAACATAGCTCATTGCTCACATTTCTCTATCTACCCATTTCTGAAAAAAACTGAAAAAAATTATTGTAGGGTGGCTACTGCTGCCTTGTAACATTCTCACGAATCGTCATAGATTTGCAGCAGAAAGACTAAATCATCTCTCTCTATGCTATCTTCACTGCATGGCACTCTCTAGCAATGTGCCCCAGTCTTTGACAAACATCTAATGTGACTAAATCTACCATTCCCAACCACTTGCTTCTATCGCTTCTGAAACAATGTGTGGTCTTAATTCTTTATTTATGCTTTTTTTTAAAAATCACAAAATACCCATACCACACTGGCCACCTATAAAAAAAAACTAATATTGAGAGAACAGTAAAGGCCACAGCCCATCAATGGTAATAGGAGCTACAATTTTTTTTTTTTTTGGGGGGGGGGGAACATATAGACTGCTTTTTGCCATGAAGTGCTGAATACCATAGAGAATGGTCACTGAGAAGCACCATCACAATTTTGCTATAGGGTCCGGCATTGGACACATTTTTTACACTTTTTATCAATGAACGGTTGTTCGCTGTTTGTTAGTCGCCCTTCCCTGGTCTTCACGCCACTACCTTCCATGGCGCTCTGATGCCTGGGCGTTACCTCAGAACACCACAAGCTGTCTGATGGCGATTCTGGGATCTTATTAGATAGCTCTCTTTTGGGATAGGATCAGAGCTCTATTGCAGCCATGTCAGTGAAGATCTATTTGGTGCCAGGTTTACAAGTAATTAGCTGATCTATGCTGTTTGCAAGACTTGCTTAACCTGTATCACCCTACAAGATTAGAGTCTCTGGATTCCCTTATGTACCCTGGCCATTGAAAGCTTTATCTCCGAGTGTATGGCTTCTCAAGTATCCATAACCTCTACTTGATCTAAAGACGGATCCAACTACTCTGGCTGGTAACCCAAACAAGCTCCTGAAGAAGCATTCAAATTTGCGAAACATGTAGAGCCATACTGAGCCATATCAGTTTGAGGTTATTTAGTGGGAACGGAAGGGGTGTATCCCTTCTTTTGGTGTAGGGGCTATCCTACGATCCGTTCTCACATTTTTATGTGGTGACATACATTACCAGTTTCCGCAATGTATTGCGATTTTTTAGAAAATGTTTATGTCTATGTGATTCTTTTTAAATTTCTGTATAAATAAAAGTTTACATTGATTTTTATGATTGGTGCCTACAAAGTCCATTTGTTTCGTTCTCCTGGGTATATGGTTCTCCCCCCCCCCTCTTTTAAGACTTCACTGGTCTTCATCCCCTCTTCCCAGGTGGCATTATGTCTACTAAGGGCCAAACCTATTTATTTACAGAAAAAGATTAAATCATTTTGGTAATTTAAATTATAGTAATAACTGAAACTTTCAATATGTGTCACTGAAAAGTTCCTATAAGCACCTAATGAAGCATTTAGCTTCAAATTTAAAAAAAAAGTAGGTAAATGCTATAGTCGGTTTAAATTCTCAAATTTGCCATGGGCTGCAAGGAAAGAGTGCAAGGGTGACATATGGCATAGAATACATACATTAGACATGCCTGCAATAAGGAGTATTATGTATTTGCCTAGATGGCTCAACTGTAAAAGTATCCCTAGGACAGAGCATTTACAGTAAAAAAATCAATTGTTTATTAACAAATACATCTGCAGAGTGGTACATTAAAGCTCATACCAACAGCTAAACAATACATGTAAGAAAACAAGGCAAGCTATACCAAGTGCCATATTGTGTTGACAATGCCACATCAAGGCATCTAGGGACTAAACCCTGGCTAAGCAAAAGCATTGGTTTTATTGCGTCTTGTTAAACTAGTGTCTCTAAGACATGTCATCAGGGTAAAATCTCTAACTTTTTTGCAGGGAGTTCCTGTGCCAAGATATTAGTTGGACTACTGAGTGTGAAGATTGTAGTAGAGGGTGAATAAAGAGACCCAGTCACCACCTAGGAAAACTGCACTTAAAAGCACAGAAAATTCAAGTATTTAAATTCTTTACTTGTAGTATTTTTCTTCCCACAAATTATTTTTGTGTGCCGCTGAACTTTCTAGAACATTTGACTAACCCAGCAAGAGAGCAGAAGTCCAGATACAATTGTCACTCGGGCTGGGTCCGGACCACGGTCCCCCATTTAGTGATGCCAGCTGTAGAGTGTCACTTAAGTCACTTATGTAAAAAAATGTAAGGGCTGCCATCACTGGTCTTTCAAAAAATGCTGAAAACATGCAGGCAGCAGTGAAGTCAGAGCAAAGCTAACACTCCTTCTTTGCATACTTGCTCAATGCATTTCACTCAAAAAATATTGCAGCCGGTCTACTAGCATTTCAGAAAGAAAATGCAACAATGGCAGTAACTTTAAGTGAATCTACTGTAGAGCCAAATTGTGTTAGTATTGGATACAGTGGGAAGGATTAGAACCCCTGTTGGGTTTTACTGCTATCCGGGGCTTTGTTAGAGAGAATTACCCTTACTTCCTGTTCTGTGCACAACATTTAACCAGGCAAGATGTGAGGGGAAATCTGCAACAGAGAAAAAGAAGTTCCCTAACATTCCTTTCTAGCAAAAAAGGTTGTTCCAGGGAAGGGTAGTGAGGGGAAATCTCTCTACAGCAATACATTCTTTCCCATCCTAACCACATAAAAAAAAAAGCTAGCTATAGATGCACATCAAAGAGACTGCTAGCAGAGGAAAGGAGGACAACTCCTGTAGGTATCAAGTGCAGACATTTTTTGATTGTGGCATAATACAGCCATCCTTGCCTATCTCCTGCTCATTACTATTGGCCAGTGAGGCTGCCCATTGTAGTAATGACCAATAACATTGTGTGTGAATGGAGCATAGCTGCAAGCCCTGACATTAGTGTTGGGGGCTTGCCTAGCAGAATGGCCTACCATTCATCTGTGACAGGTTTAGATGGGTGATGCAATCATATAATGTTTCACAAGTTAAAAGAAGATAAAATGTCAATTGGTTAGAAGATTACATGATAATAACATGTAATATTTTATATTGTTCTGTATTTACAAAAAATATTTTTTTTCATTAGAATTCTTTTTATCCCACTACAAATACAGATAATATGCAATATGTAAAAAAATCCCTTTAATACATTAAAAACAGTATTAAAATATTAGTGTCTTTATTTACAGCCAAACTTAAAATATAAAGGCTTTACAAAATAAACCTGTTTTTACTTTTATTAAAATAGACTTCTTAAATTTGTGAGCAACTCATATTTTTTACCCACACCTTCAGCCACTAACTTTGAGCATAGGATGCCAACAAAGTTGGATTGCCCACCAATGTTACAGTCTATTTACAAGAAAGAAAAGAGTTACTTTGTTAAACTAAAGAGGGGGGGCAACCTTCATGTCTGAGATCTGAAGTGTGGCCACCCATAGCGTGGATAATGACAGACAATAGCATTAAAGAAATCCGTGCATATGTAAATAAGTCTGTGTAGACCTATTTGTAAGCAGTTTGATTTTGTGACGTTCAGTTGTAGAGATAGATTTTCCTTGTAGTGGGAAGTAAATTCGCTACATGAGATATCTAAAAGGAAGAAAGGCATACAATGTGGTGATTTGCATGTCATTTGCATGTCCCGGCCAACATGTGCAGGATTTTCCTTGTTTGGCACGGAGTGGGAATCACTTTCTTGTGAAGTGGCTGGGAACGGGTGAATGGCTTTGTGTCTTCTATAGAATGTAGTTACTGTATACCTACATTGGAGGGCATTTTCTCCGTATTTTCCCACCACACTCCATTGAAACGTCCTCTCTGCACAGTCTGGAGTCTTCACTTCACAGTAGACACAACGACTTTAAGGCTTAGACTAGAGGGTATCATAGGAATGAAAATTATAGCTTTTTAATGCTTCTTTGCCTTCATTTCCCTGTATCAGTTCAATAGTTAAAGCAAAACATATTGTATTCTTGTAACTGTATAAACTTAAACACATGTAATGATAGCATTCAGTATACTAATTCCTTCTTCATTTCATATGCTTTTATTTATTTTGTACTCCATTTATTACATGCTGGCCCACCCACATGGACAGTGACAGAGATTGGGACAAACTATAACACCACCAAGGGGGCTTACAACTTTTTATTTACATGGCTTAAACATTCTTTAGCATAGACTAATGTTGCAACTGCACTCCTAGCAGGGTTATGGTTAGTTCCAGGAAAACAAGCATGTGGAAGGAACACTGATTTTGGATGAATAGGTCTGGTTCACAGTCAGTAAACCAGTTAATCTAACTGGTTTTCATTGGTTCAGTCTCTTTGGAAGTTAGGTAAAGGCATTGTAAATCCTACCTGTACCTTATGTTTTTCACCAGCATAAGGTGTGCATTGATCATATAATTTCATAGTGTCATTTATTGTCCTATATACATAGCATATAGTAGAGTAAATCTTCACATTCCAGTGTCAGCCGTTTCAGTTTGTGTTACAACTGTCACGCTTACCCCTAGCACAGGTGGTCAGGAACTTTAGCTAGCTTCTGTGTTCTACACTTATAGCAGCCCCCCTTTCCCATAAGGCAAGCAGGCCTACCGGTACTTGGTTGCCCCCCAGGTCTGACACACAATGCTAGAGTGCCTGGCCACCACGTCGGGGCAGGCACGAACTGAGTACAGCAAATAGGTATTTGTGGTTGGCAGACAGGCAGCATGGTCAGTGATAGTCCGGGTTCAGGGGGCAGGCTCATTTCTGAGCATATTTGATATTCTATTCAAAGTCATCAACAAGGGAATCCTTACTAGCAGGCAGGACAGTCAGGGAGGGAGTTTGGGGCAGGTGTTACAAACACTATCACAAGCATGAGACTGGAGGCTTGGCTGGCTTAAATCAGGTTTGGTATTACAGCAATCACCTTGCAGGTGGACAGACAGACAGGGAGAATGTATCAGAGTCAAAACCAGGATGCTGGAATGAGACCAGCAGCTGTCATGCAACAGGAGTGCTTACACATGCCCAAGAAGAACATGAGGCATGCGGCATGGCCCTGCACATGTTAATACATGACCTCTGTCTGTAATTTGAAACCTGACAATTCTTCTAAAGAAGCTATATATTCCACAATCCCTGGGTCTCTCAGTATAGCACTGGTGCAGGTGAGAGCTAAACAGTAAGGAGATCTGACAGACAAGCAGACAGAACATTCACACACACACTAAGAGCTCACTTGCAGTTTAGAGATAATGAAGATTTACAAAAACTGCACATGGAGTCTGGTGCAGCCGTGAATAGTAACCAATCAACTTCTAACTTCAGCTTCTTCAATTGAGCTTTGACAAAAAAACTTAAAAGGTGATTGGTTACAATACACAGCTGCTCCAGATTCTGTGTACATTAGTTTTAGTAAATCTCCCCCAATGTGTTTCATCATATTAGCATTCCCACATTTGTGACACAACACAGAGGAGGTGATGAGGCAAGTGTATTACTTTTCATTTTTCAATATTAAAACTCATCTGCCATGTAGTTGCCCATCCATTTTTTTATTGAGGTCTTTTTTGTAAAATTGCTTTATCCTGTTGTAAAGTTATGGACCTGCTTTGCTTTGTATCAATAGCAAACACTGGGATTGAGCTATTTATTCCAATATCTATGTCGTCTATGAACAAGTTTTTGGGACTTGGTCCCAGGAGAGAGCCCTAAGGCACCCCACTCACAACTCTACAGAATTCAGAAAATATGAAACTAATCACTTTTTAGATAACTGCTGTGTTATTTTCATGTGTCTTGAAAAGCTATGTCTAGAGAAATGCGTTGATTTATGAAGATATATATTAACATTTGACATAATTATATTGCATGTAATGTTAACTATCTCATTAACATGTATGGTTGAATCAGTTTATGAGCATAATTGTTTTTAAGTTACAAACATGCATACACATTATATGGTATTTTAGATTGATTGTACAATAAAAAATATTGTTTTTATATGGTTGTATACTCCTTACCTGGCCAATATAATCCAATTTTTCCTTTTTTTCCCTGGTTTGTATATATATATATATCATGAATGATAGAAATTTGTATCTTTTTTGTTTTCTAGAAATTAATCTCCACCCGCTGGATGCACTCTTGCAACCAGTTTATTATCCAAATACATACATTATTATATTAATATTATTATTATTATGTCAAAAGATCTTAGTTTGTAAATTAAGTGTCTGTGGGGTACTGTATTAAATGCCTTAGCAAAATTTAGATGTGCTAAAATTATTGGATATGGTCCCTTATCATTTCTTCCAATAGTTTACATACTATTGACGTTAGGCTGACTGGTCTGGTCAGGAATATATCTCAGCCCTTTTTTTCATATTCATATATTTTATTGAACCACACAAAGGCCAGCACATGTTAAATAACATCTATCATGAGTAAAGATTGACTCCATGCAGGGAGAGGTACAAAATCAAGCACTGATAACAAGTTGGGTCAAACAGCAACCCAACACAAGAGGATTTTGTTTTTTTATCATAATATTTTTTTTTTATTGAACATTTGTATGATCTCCAACAACGACCAATGCACATGTTACAAGTATAGGTTCTTTTTGTTCATTAGCAAATTTACAGATTTGTTACAATTGGCCTTACAACTCATTACTCCAAACAACTGTAGTTCACCTCTCTCATGTTCCACTGCCACAACCTGCTTCTTACGTATTTTGTATGCTGTATAGTTTCCCCTCATCCTATCTAATTAGACTGCAGAAGTCTGGACATCACAAGTTCTCTTGGACTTAAACCTGGTGTGTCTAACCATCGTGACCATATACGTTCAAACCTACCCGGGCATCCCCTATGTTGGTATATGTATTTTTCATGATGAGGGTTTTTCCCATGTGTGCTATCCAGGAATTGCTAGTAGGTGGCTAGGTGGACTTCCAGCCCATTAGGATGAGCTTCCTGGCCTGGAATAGTGCCCTGGAGAATGCGACCCTGGTTAATTCCTCAGGGATCGCCTCCTCCAGAACTCCCAATATGCAACACAAAGGATCTGTAGGAACTTTTGTATGAAACACCACATTGAGTGAACCAACTACCTCATTCCAGTACCGATGGATTATTGGGACTTGGTCCCAGGAGAGAGCCCTCAGGCACCCCACTCACAACTCTACAGAATTCAGAAAATATGAAACTAATCACTTTTTAGATAACTGCTGTGTTATTTTCATGTGTCTTGAAAAGCTATGTCTAGAGAAATGCGTTGATTTATGAAGATATATATTAACATTTGACATAATTATATTGCATGTAATGTTAACTATTTCATTAACATGTATGGTTGAATCAGTTTATGAGCATAATTGTTTTTAAGTTACAAACATGCATACACATTATATGGTATTTTAGATTGATTGTACAATAAAAAATATTGTTTTTATATGGTTGTATACTCCTTACCTGGCCAATATAATCCAATTTTTCCTTTTTTTCCCTGGTTTGTATATATATATATCATGAATGATAGAAATTTGTATCTTTTTTGTTTTCTAGAAATTAATCTCCACCCGCTGGATGCACTCTTGCAACCAGTTTATTATCCAAATACATACATTATTATATTAATATTATTATTATGTCAAAAGATCTTAGTTTGTAAATTAAGTGTCTGTGGGGTACTGTATTAAATGCCTTAGCAAAATTTAGATGTGCTAAAATTGTTGGATATGGTCCCTTATCATTTCTTCCAATAGTTTACATACTATTGACGTTAGGCTGACTGGTCTGGTCAGGAATATATCTCAGTCCTTTTTTTCATATTCATATATTTTATTGAACCACACAAAGGCCAGCACATGTTAAATAACATCTATCATGAGTAAAGATTGACTCCATGCAGGGAGAGGTACAAAATCAAGCACTGATAACAAGTTGGGTCAAACAGCAACCCAACACAAGAGGTTTTTGTTTTTTTATCATAATATTTTTTTTTTATTGAACATTTGTATGATCTCCAACAACGACCAATGCACATGTTACAAGTATAGGTTCTTTTTGTTCATTAGCAAATTTACAGATTTGTTACAATTGGCCTTACAACTCATTACTCCAAACAACTGTAGTTCACCTCTCTCATGTTCCACTGCCACAACCTGCTTCTTACGTATTTTGTATGCTGTATAGTTTCCCCTCATCCTATCTAATTAGACTGCAGAAGTCTGGACATCACAAGTTCTCTTGGACTTAAACCTGGTGTGTCTAACCATCGCGACCATATAGGTTCAAACCTACCCGGGCATCCCCTATGTTGGTATATGTATTTTTCATGATGAGGGTTTTTCCCATGTGTGCTATCCAGGAATTGCTAGTAGGTGGCAAGGTGGATTTCCAGCCCATTAGGATGAGCTTCCTGGCCTGGAATAGTGCCCTGGAGAATGCGACCCTGGTTAATTCCTCAGGGATCGCCTCCTCCAGAACTCCCAATATGCAACACAAAGGATCTGTAGGAACTTTTGTATGAAACACCACATTAAGTGAACCAACTACCTCATTCCAGTACCGATGGAGGTCCGGGCAGTGCCATAGGAGGTGAATAAGATCCCCGTCGTGTCGGCATCGATAACACAAAGGATCTGGCACACTACCCATCCTATGCAATTTTTTCAGGGTGTAGTGCACTCTCAATATTATGTACAATAGGGAGACTTTTTGTGCAACATTGAGGGAACTTGTGGATATGGATTGTAGGGCTTCTTCCCACTGTTCCCCTGTAATTTGACCAAGGTCCCTGTCTCAAACAGGCACTGCCTTACATGGATAGGCCCGCAAGTGTCTTGCTAGTAGCATTTGATAGCATTGGTATATAATTCCCTTAGTTACACTGCTGGTCTGCAGCACATGGAACACCGGAGTGGGCGACAATGTCCGATCCCGAGCACCTCCCTGCACAGCAACAGCATGCCTCAGCTGAAAATATGAGTAAAGCATGGTGTCTGGTAGGTTAAATTTAGCTTGTAGTTCTATGAAGGTGAGCAATTTACCGTCCCTAAATATATGGGAAAGCAATTTCACCCTGTGAGCGCGCCATCTAGGCCCTTGTTGTAGTTTTCCCAACTCAATATATGTGCGATTACCCCATATTGGGCTGAAATCTGTGAATCCTTGCACCCCCTGGAGCTGTCTGGCCTTATTCCATATTTTCTGTACTAGTGAGAGTGTTGGGGTCTGTTTGTTGGACTTCGCGAACAGTTGTGCCTCTAGGCCCATAGGGATGGTCTCCGCTCCAGAGGCAGTCAGCATCAGCTGCGCCGCTGAGCCCGTCGGGTCTTTGATCCGACCAGTTGTTGCAATTGGGCCGCTATATAGTACAACCTAGGGTTGGGGATCGCCAGCCCTCCGTTGTCTTTAGAGTGCTGCAACTGCTCCAGCCTAATTCTAGGAGGCTTGGTATTCCATAACAGCCGTTGAAAGAGGGTGTTTACTATTCTGAAATTTTTTAGATGTATCACTACCGGTGTATTGTGTAAGAAGTATAACAACTGGGGCATTAAAATCATTTTAATTAATTTGGACTTGCCTATCAGTGACATCTTTAAGTTGTTCCATGTATTTATTTTGTCTCGAAAATGAGACAGTAAGGGATATATGTTTAGGGAGCAGTAGTCTCCAAGCCTGGGCGCAATTTGTACACCCAGATACTTGAAATTAGTGACCAGGGGGATGGGACAAGAGTCGGGAAGTCCAACCTCTCGGTCCTCGTCCAGCATCATCAGAGCTGACTTGGACCAGTTTATGGTCAACCCTGAGTAGTGACCAAACTGTTTTATTATGGACCTCACCCCTGATAGTGAGTGACTCGGGTCTCCCAGAAAGAGTAATATGTCATCTGCATATAACATGATTTTTTCATGCAGGGTTCCATATTGGAACCCCCTGATCTGTGTACTGTCCCTTATCATAGCTGCCAGTGGCTCTATTGCAATTGCGAAGAGCAAGGGGGACAGTGGGCAACCCCGCCTTGTTCCCCTGCCCAGGGTAAAGGTTTGTGATACTCTATCTGACACTCTGATGTTGGCCTGAGGGGAAGCATACAACAGTCGAACCCCGAAACCAAATTTATCTAGCACCGCCCATAAGTATCTCCAGCTGATGCTATCAAATCAACACAAGAGGTTGATCAAAATATGAACAGGTATTGTCCAACAGGTGATGGCATTAAGCAACACAGTATAGAGTTTAAAGGTAAAAGAGGTTAGAAAACCAACAGTTGAATGGCCCATCCCAGCCATGGCTCAGGACAAGGCAAGGACCAAGCAACGTCTGTGAAATATGCAGCAAAGTTCTGATAAACAAAAAAGAAAGTTTGAGACGTAGTGAGGGAAAGTGTGGGGGGGGGGGGAACAGTTCTGGGGTTGGACTAGCCACGGTATTAAGAGCATTATTGAACAACTGGCATAAAAAGTCATTTAAGGTTCCACAAGGGAAATGCCAAAATCAGGAGGTAAAATATATCAACCCAAGGTTGTCAAATTTTAGTGTACCATCTCAACTTGTCCTGGAGCATGACCTCAATCTTGGCATATATCATTGCCTGAGTGACTACATTTTTCCTAGTGACCACACAAAGTACTGGCATCTTCAAGGCTTTAGCTATTGTCTGCTTTGCTGCAGTCATGATGAAGAAGAGGAAACCACATTGGTTCCTGGTCAGATCCGAGGGCTTAAAGTTTAACAGGGCTACTCTTGGATCAAGTGAAATGGACTTATCGAACAACGAAGACAGGACTGAAAAAATGCCTTCCCAGTAGGACTGTATAATAGAAAAAGGCCCACCATGTGTCTATATATGTGCCAGTCTGACCACCCCACCCTCCCCGAAAACAGGTGAATGGGTAGCCCGGGATGCACTTGACTATTTTATGTGGCACTAGATACCCACGTGATAACATTTTATAGGATGTCTCAAGTGCAGCAGCATTTGGAGAAACCTTGTAAGTTGTTTGCCTGATATCTGACCAATCCTCAGGGGAAAGGGCTAAAACTGTAGTCCATTTTGCAATACAGACTGGCAGAGGTGGTTGTGGGGTAGATAGCAGCGTTGTGTACAGTTTAAATATAACTTCCTATGGCGTGTTGATCAGACGCACAGAAGTGTTTATATACAGACATCACACTAAGGTCTGTTGTGAACAAAATATTTAAAATCTTTAGAAGACATGAAAAGATGTAGTCGGGTGAGTCATAGACGTGTCCAATAGTGAAATGTGACTGGGACTGCAGGATAGAAGGCCAGATTGCGAAAGACGGATAAGGGCCAGTGTGGTGAGATAAAGTTTGCCTTGAGTTTTACTCTGTCCCAAATGTGTAGGGAGTGATGAGTAAGTGGGTGGAGGGAATAGCCTCGCTCTGATTTGATAGGTCAAAGTAAATTATAGTATGAGGATCATCATCCATGGCCTCAAATCCAACCCAGAGGAAGACTTTCTAAGTCACATGGTCTTTGAGGAGGGGAGCAAGCTGGGCTGCCTGGTAATATTTGGAAAAATGGGAAATACCCGGTCCCCCAGTCCGTTTAGAGCACAGAAGTAATGACTTGGCTTCTAGGTATTTCTGGGAGTAAGATGACTATTGGAAAGGAAAGGACTATTGTAGGACAGCTGTCTGCCAATAACATGATGTGTTTCAATTAACTTCCTGACTGTAAATACGGGCAAATTAATCTGATTGTGCTATAGCAAAATGAAGGCTACAGTGCAGTAGGCCAGTTCTGGGAGGGTGTCACATGACCGTGATTGTCTTCCGGACACAGCTGATCACAGATCGGGGTAAAGAGCCAATCAGCGGCTCTTTACCACGTGATCAGCTGTGTCCAATCACATCTGATCACGATGTAAACACACTTGCCGGTTATCAGCATTCTTTTCCTCGTGCTGTTACAACGCGAGGATAGAGCTGGCAACTGGCTAGTGTGAAAGGGGACATCTGCACTGATAAAATCAGGGCACTGATCATCAGTGTCCTGCTTATCAGTGCAGCCCCAACAGTGCCCATCAGTCAGGTCAATCAGTGCCCATCAGGGCTGTCAATCAGTGCCACCTGTCAGTGCCCATCAGTGCCGCCTATCAAGTGCCCTTCAGTGCTGCCTATTAGTGCCCATCAGTGCCAAATATCAGTGCCCATCAGTGCTGCCTATAAGTGTCCATCAGTGCCGCATATCAGTGCAGCCTCATTAGTGCCTTCTCATCAGTGCCAGCTCATCGGTGCCCATCAGTGCAGCCACACAGCGCCATCAGTGTGGGACGTTTCCTTACATGCGTTTAATAACATAACAGGCCAATAGGAAAACCTAGCTATACCGGTTGGTCTTTGCAACGCTCCGGCAGTTTTCCAGGAATTTATCAACAATGTCCTCTGAGATTTGTTGCAGCTATGTGTGGAGGTTCATCTCAACGATATTCTCATATTTTCCAAGTCCCTAGAGAGCCATCACACAGATGTCTGCCGTATACAGCAGAGGTTGAGAGATAATAACCTGTATTGCAAATTGGAGAAGTGCGAGTTTCATTGTGAACAGGTTAAATTCCTGGGTTATAGCATTTCCACTGCTGGTTTTTCGATGGACCCAGAGAAATTTTCAGCAGTTCTACAGTGGCCCTGACCCATGGGTTTATGTCCATTGCAATGTTTTCTTGGCTTTGTCTATTATTGGAAGTTTATTTGTAACTTCTCGTCTCTGGTCAAACCCCTGACTGATATGACCAGAAAGGATGGTAACCCACAGAATTGGTCTCCCGATTCCATTAATGCCTTTGAGAGTCTCAAGACTGCCTTTGCTTCTGCTACTGTGTTGGTACATCCTAATCCTATGGTAGCTTTCATCCTTGAGGTTGATGCATCTGAGACTAGAGTTGGTGCCCTGCTGTCTCAACGTCCTACCTCTAAGAGCACTATGCATCCTTGTGGCTACTTTTCCAAGAAGTTATCTCCTGCGGAATGCAATTATGAGATTGAGGACAGAGTTGTTAGCAATCAATTTAGCCCTTAAAGAATGGAGCCATCTCCTCGAAGGTACTATTGTGCCGGTTCTTATTCTGATTGATAATAAGAATCTCACATTCTTGTCTGAGGCTAAGCGCCGCTCTCCCAGAAGGGCGCAATGGGCTCTTTTCTTGTCAAGTTTCAATTACATAGTATCATGCTTACCTGGTACTAAGAAAGTAAGGGCTGATTCTTTGTTGCACCAGTTTTCCTCCACTTTCAAGATGGTGTCATGAAATGTTCCATCCGCTGGTAATATCTGTTATTTGGCATGCAGTACTGAGGTCCACCAGCAGGTGTCTCCTGGCAGTTTGGAACTGTCAGGAGAGCTTTTCCCTGTTAATGTTATGTCATCTTTGGGCCGCAGTACTGGCGTCCACCAGCGGATGGATCCTGGCAGTATGGAGCAGGTATTCCCCTCTGCAGACAGGTGTCACCTTACTTTAATTAGCAGAGTTGCAGTATAAATACCCGGCAATCGCAGACTTATGTTGCCCTGGTATTGTCCTTGAGCCCTGATATGCATCCTGTTACCCTGATCCTGTACCTGAAACCTGATTCCTGGAACCTGGAACCTGTTGATCCTGTTTCCTGTCCGTTACCTGAACCCTGAACCCTGGACTCTGGACTCTAAACCTTGTGCCTGACCCGTCCCTCCTGTCATCCATCCATCCTCTCTTGTCCTGTTTATCTCCCTTCCCAGCTACTGATTCCGTGTTTATGACCCCGGCCTGGCTTGACTACGATTCTGGTACTCCCTCTTGCTACATATGCTGGTTGGTTTTATATCACTAATTGTTTGGTTGTTCACTTGTATTTATGGTGTGTTCACATATGCACTTTCCTTAAATAAACTTACTTTCACTTATTTATGTCTGGTTCACTCCGTCGCAGTCACACAGTTCTGGTCACATCTGGTTTATGACAGAATACCAGGGCCATCCCTGACCAGAAGTGGCTGCACAGGGGAACCATTTTGATTCGGTTGATTGCAACCATGAATGCAGATGAGGTTATTTATTTTTCTCTGCTGGCATCTGAAAGTGGTGATTATTGCCGCCAGGCTTTGAAAGAATGGTCTAGTGACCAGTTGTTTGCCACTATACGTTTGGCTCACTCCCTGGTCGATCAGGGTTATATATTGTTTGGGGAGGTGCAGCCTTTGATCAAGCTATGTACTGAGCTGGCCCTGCCCTGTATTCCAGAGGGCCGTGATGATTTCACTCCTCCTTTCGATATGAATCAGGTTGTATCCCTAGTTTGGCTTTTTGAAGATGATCCAGATGATTTTTGTGAGCACTACTCAGCCTGTTCCCCACAGGTGATTGCTGAGTGCATTGTGTCTGCTCAGTCTTTTGTTAGACAGGGAGGTTTAAAAGCACAGTTTGTACAACCTATACTTTCAGCATGGTCTGACATGATGCAAGCAGCTCCAGCCAAACAAACCACCTCTGCCACCAAACACCAACCTACCCAAATGTATGTTTCCCCATCACCCATGTCAACCGCAGTTGCAGCTCAGTATACGCTGCTGCCAACCAAATACTCATACCCAGTCTCTGCTCCCTGTACCTATCCTGCATTCAACCCACCTGTCTCTTCCCTGCTGCCTGCAAACCCACACGAACTTCCTCCAGCTACTGTTACCTCTTCTCTGCCATATCCCAATCCTCCTCTCCAGTCTGCTGCACCCCTCACCTACCGATCTTCAGTGGCTAAGCCAAAGAAAAAACGAAAGTTTTTTCCAACCAAAACGATCCTGCCAGTAACCCAACCTGCCTCCGCACTAGCTAATCCAACCCATACCACCATGCCAGTGTCCAGTCTTGCCTCCCCGCCAGCTGATCTGTTCCAGCCTGATGTCCGGGAGTCTGCCCTCCAGCCTGATGTCCGGGAGTCTGCCCTCCAGCCTGATGTCCCGGAGTCTGCCCTCCAGCCTGATGTCCGGGAGTCTGCCCTCCAGCCTGATGTCCGGGAGTCTGCCCTCCAGCCTGATGTCCGGGAGTCTGCCCTCCAGCCTGATGTCCGGGAGTCTGCCCTCCAGCCTGATGTCCGGGAGTCTGCCCTCCAGCCTGATGTCCGGGTGTCTGCCCTCCAGCCTGATGTCCGGGTGTCTGCCCTCCAGCCTGATGTCCGGGTGTCTGCCCTCCAGCCTGATGTCCGGGTGTCTGCCCTCCAGCCTGATGTCCGGGTGTCTGCCCTCCAGCCTGATGTCCGGGTGTCTGCCCTCCAGCCTGATGTCCGGGTGTCTGCCCTCCAGCCTGATGTCCAGGTGTCTGCCCTCCAGCCTGATGTCCGGGTGTCTGCCGCCCAGCTTGAAGTGCCCATGCCAGCTGCCCAGCTTGAAGTGCCCATGCCAGCTGCCCAGCTTGAAGTGCCCATGCCAGCTGCCCAGCTTGAAGTGCCCATGCCAGCTGCCCAGCTTGAAGTGCCCATGCCAGCTGCCCAGCGTGAAGTGCCCATGCCTGCTGCCCAGTTCGATGACCCGGAGCCTGCTGCCCAGCGCAAGTTGTTCCTGTCTGCTGCCCAGCTCAAGTTGTTCCTGTCTGCTGCCCAGCTCAAGTTGTTCCTGTCTGCTGCCCAGCTCAAATTGTTCCTGTCTGCTGCCCAGCTCAAGTTGTTCCTGTCTGCTGCCCAGCTCAAGTTGTTCCTGTCTGCTGCCCAGCTCAAGTTGTTCCTGTCTGCTGCCCAGCTCAAGTTGTTCCTGTCTGCTGCCCAGCTCAAGTTGTTCCTGTCTGCTGGCCAGCTCAAGTTGTTCCTGTCTGCTGCCCAGCTCAAGTTGTTCCTGTCTGCTGCCCAGCTCAAGTTGTTCCTGTCTGCTGCCCAGCTCAAGTTGTTCCTGTCTGCTGCCCAGCCAGGAGTGTTCCTGTCTGCTGCCCAGCCTGGAGTGTTCCTGTCTGCTGCCCAGCCTGGAGTGTTCCTGTCCGCTGCCCAGCCTGGAGTGTTCCTGTCCGCTGCCCAGCCTGGAGTGTTCCTGTCCGCTGCCCAGCCTGGAGTGTTCCTGTCTGCTGCCCAGCCTGGAGTGTTCCTGTCCGCTGCCCAGCCTGGAGTGTTCCTGTCCGCTGCCCAGCCTGGAGTGTTCCTGTCCGCTGCCTAGCCTGGAGTGTTCCTGTCCGCTGCCCAGCTTGGAGTGTTCCTGTCCGCTGCCCAGCCTGATGTGCCCACTGCCCAGCTGGACACCATGGACTTTCCTCAGCAATGGCTAGTTGGAGCGTCCGGAGGTCGCTCCTTTGAGGGGGGTACTGTCAGGAAATGTTCCATCCGCTGGTAATATCTGTTATTTGGCATGCAGTACTGAGGTCCACCAGCAGGTGTCTCCTGGCAGTTTGGAACTGTCAGGAGAGCTTTTCCCTGTTAATGTTATGTCATCTTTGGGCCGCAGTACTGGCATCCACCAGCGGATGGATCCTGGCAGTATGGAGCAGGTATTCCCCTCTGCAGACAGGTGTCACCTGACTTTAATTAGCAGAGCTGCAGTATAAATACCCGGCAATCGCAGACTTATGTTGCCCTGGTATTGTCCTTGAGCCCTGATATGCATCCTGTTACCCTGATCCTGTACCTGAAACCTGATTCCTGGAACCTGGAACCTGTTGATCCTGTTTCCTGTCCGTTACCTGAACCCTGAACCCTGGACTCTGGACTCTGAGCCTTGTACCTGACCCGTCCCTCCTGTCATCCATCCATCCTCTCTTGTCCTGTTTATCTCCCTTCCCAGCTACTGATTCCGTGTTTATGACCCCGGCCTGGCTTGACTACGATTCTGGTACTCCCTCTTGCTACATATGCTGGTTGGTTTTATATCACTGATTGTTTGGTTGTTCACTTGTATTTATGGTGTGTTCACATATGCACTTTCCTTAAATAAACTTACTTTCACTTATTTATGTCTGGTTCACTCCGTCACAGTCACACAGTTCTGGTCACATCTGGTTTATGACAGATGGACTCGGTTCCTGTGATTCCTCCAAATTGTATTCTGGCTACGGTTCGCACCAGTCTCACTTCTCCTTTGGATGACAAAATTCTTGCCGCTCAGAACCATTCTCCTCCTGAGAAACCTTGTGACCGCTGCTTGTCCCTGAGAGTCTTCGTACTGCCGTGCTCCAGACTTACCATTCTACCATGGCTGCTGGCCACCCAGGGAAGAATCAACTCTTTTGGGCCACTTCCCAACAATTCTGGTGGCCTAGTCTACGTGCTGATGTAGTGGCCTTCGTAGCTGCTTGTTCCGTGTGTTCTCAGAGTAAGACACCACAACACCTTCCAGTGGGCCTCCTACAACCCATACCCAATGGGGAGAGGCCTTGGACCCACCTGTCAATGGATTTAATTGTGGAGTTACCCAACTCTCAGGTCAACACAGTTATCCTTATGGTGATTGACCAGTTCTCGAAAATTTCTCATTGTATTCCACGTAGGAAGTTGCCTACATCTAAAGAACTGGCTTCCATTTTTGCTTGAGAGATCTTTCGCTTACATGGGCTACCCAAAGTGATAGTCAGACAGGGGTAGCCAGTTTGTGTCCAGGTTTTGGTTAGCCTTTTGTGCACAGTTTGTAATTCAGTTTTATTTCTCTTCTACTTATCACCCGCAGTCCAATGGGGCCGCAGAACGAGCCAACCAGTCCTTGGAACAGTTTTTACGTTTCTACAGTTCTGACCACCATAACAACTGGTCAGACCTCTTACCTTGGGCAGAGTTTGCTTACAATAGTGCCGTCATTACCACTTCCAGATTGTCTCCATTCATGGTCAATTATGGTTTCCAACCATCCATGTTGCCTGACTCTTTTGTTTCTCAGAGCATTCCTGCATTTGAGGAGCATCTCTGTGGTCTTCATTCCACTTGGGTACAGGTCCAAAAGTCCTTGCAACGTGCCAATGATAGTTACAAACTCCATTCTGACCGCAGATGCCTACCTGCGCCTTCCTACCAAGTTGGGGACAGGGTCTGGCTGTCATCTCACAACCTCCGACTCCGTGTTCCCTCGTTAATACTGGCACCATGGTTTATTGGGCCTTTCTGTATTCTCCGTAGGATCAACCCAATTGCTTACGTTTTAGACCTTCCTTCTAATATGTGGATTTCAAATGTATTTCATGTCTCCTTATTGAAACCTTTAGTATGCCACCGTTTCACCACTTCAGTACCATATGCTCACAATCTATCATTGATTCCCGTAGCTTCCGTGAGTGCATACAGTACCTGGTTCATTGGAAGAGATACTGTCCGGAGGAACGTTCTTGGGTCTCATCCTCGGACATAACATGCTCCTGTCCTCCTCCGTGCCTTCCATAGATGGTTTCCCCTTAAACCTGGTGGTCCTCCGAGGGGGAGGGGTCATTGAGGAGGGGGTACTGTGAGGGCTGGGCTCAGCCCTTCCTTTTTAGAGCTCTGTGCTCTGCTAACGGTTAATTGCCAAAAAATATTCCTTCCACAGTTACTCACAAGGTCTTCATTTCCTGCTCGTCAGCTAGAACTGCTGGTTATGTAAACTCCTTGGATCGGATCTTCTGTGCCCTTGCCGTGGTCAAAATATCCGGACTCTGTCTGCTGTGTTATTCTGTCAAAGACTTTTGATTGGCTGACTTCCCTTCTGGTTCCTGATCCTGTTTTCTGCACCTGACTTCGCTGATCCCTCCTGTTTCTCTGACTTGTTCTGACTACCTGTCCTGGTTACCGAACTCTGGTTATGTTTTGACTACATTTGCTCTGTTTATACCATTTTACCATTTTATTAAATAGTGTAATTTTTCCTGCACTTCTGTCTCAGCCTGCTTCACTGTTCCTGAAAACCATAACGTATGATCACAGTTGGGTTTGAGGATCATCTCAGACCTTTTTGAAATATTGATACCTTTTTTGCTTTCTTGCCAATCTGCTGGTACCATTCCAGTCAGTAAGCTGATTTGGATGTAAGTCATCTGGCCTGGTGATCTGTTCACATTAAGTTTTTCTAATGTAATTTAAATACAACTTTCTGCCAGCCACAAGGGTACATTCAGTATAATAGTTACATAGTTATATAGTTGGTTGAAAAAAGACACAAGTCCATCTAGTTCAACCAATAAAAAGGAGAAACAAATCATACAATCCTATACACACAATCCTATACCCATAGTTGATCCAGAGAAAGGCAAAAAACCCCAGCAAAGCATGATCCAATTTGCTCCAGTAGGGGAAAAAATTCCTTCCTAATCCCCCAAGAGGCAATTGGATATTCCCTGGATCAACTTTACCTATAAATGTTAGTATCCAGTTATATTATGTACATTTAGAAAAGAATCTAGGCCTTTTTAAAGCAGCTCTTGAGGGAGTCTATTTCACATTTTCACAGCTCTTACTGTGAAGAAACATTTCTGTATTTTGAGATTAAATCTCTCTTCCTTGAGACGTAAAGAGTGCCCTCTTGTCCACTGTGATGACCTTAAAGTAAAAAACTCAACACCAAGTTCACTATATGGACCACTGAGCAAGTCACTTGACAATGAACGCAATGCATTGGGTGGAGCCAATGACGTCACTTTCGGTGTCTCCGGTACCCGGAAGCGGCAGTGAGGAGGCGATCTAACAAGAAGCGATTATGCAAGTGATTTTTAATCCATTAAAAGACACAATTTTTATGCATAATTCGCTATGAGCATACATTTATTTTTTTTACATATCCGGTGCATACGTTTAGAAGAGGAAGTTTTCTAGTTGGAAGCATACTGGGCAAACAGTATATGATCCCAAAGGTGCAGCAAGACCTGTGGTGGGTCTGAATTTGAGGTGAGCAAGCACTGCACCCAGAGGTATGGGGTGATGGCTCTCTTAAGCCCCATACACACGATAGGACTTTGTACAAACTTTCCCTTGGATTTTTGTACAAAGGGCGTTGCCCAAAAGTTTGTCTTGCATGCAGATGACAGGACTTTTCCAGCCAACTTTCACCATATCACGTGGTTTTTCAGCTCTTTACCACCACCCTTTGGTCAACTTCTGTATTGTTGTCTGATATTGTGTCAATCTCGCCACTTTTATTGGCGAGATTGACACCTTGCGAGCCAGGTTCACACTGGTTCGGGGATCCGACTTGGATCCCCGCCAATGCCAGGCACTGTGTTTGGTATGAATCCTGAGAGGGAACGTCGCGCCAAATTTTAAATAAATAACCGGCATGGGTTCCCCTCCAGGGGCATACCAGGCCCTTCGGTCTGGTATGGATTTTAAGGGGAACCCACTATGCCGAAAAAACGGCGTGGGGGTCCCCTCCAAATCCATACCAGACCCTTATCTGAGCACGCAGCCCGGCCGTTCAGGAAAGGGGGTGGGGACGAGCGAGCGAGCGCCCCCCCCTCCTGAGCCGTACCAGGCCGCATGACCTCGGCCCCCCTACCCCAAAGCACCTTGTCCCCATGTTGGTGAGGACAAGGGCCTCTTCCCGACAACCCTGGCCGTTGGTTGTTGGGGTCTGTGGACGAGGGGCTTATCGGAATCCGGAAGCCCCCTTTAATAAGGGGGCCCCCAGATCCGGCCCCCCACCCTATGTGAATGAGTATGGGGTACAGTGTACCCCTACCCATTCACCTAGGGAAAAAAGTGTCAATAAATAAAACACACTACACAGGTTTTAAAATTAATTTATTAGGCAGCTCCGGGGTCTTCTTCTGACTTCGGGGGTCTTCTTCTGACTTCGGGGGTCTTCTTCCGACTTTGGGGGTCTCTCCGGTGTCTTCTCCGTGCTCTCTGGTTCTTCTCCGGTGCCTTCTTTCTTCTGCCGGGCTCCTCCGCTATCTTCTGCTCTTTTGCCGCTCTTTGCCAGTGGAGGAGCCCGGACATCTGGATCTTCTTCTTCCCTCTTCTCTTCCAGAGATGTTGACACGACGCTCTCTCCGGCTGTAATGCTTTCTGTGTGCTCTGCTTTGACTTATATAGGCGGTGACCCCGCCCCCCTATGACATCACAGTCCCGGCATGCCCCGGGACTCTGACCTCGTAGGGGGGTGGGGTCACCGCCTATATAAGTCCATCGCGGGGGGGGGGCTCAGAGACCATTCCAGCTGGAGAGAGCATCATGTCAACATCGGAAGAAGAGAAGAGGGAAGAAGATGATCCAGAGGTCCGGGCCATTGCTAGCAAAAGAGCGGGAGAAGATAGCGGTGGAGCCGGCAGAAGATCCGGACATCGGGAGAAGACGCCGGAGAGACCCCCGGAGTCGGAAGAAGACCCCCGAATTCGGAAGAAGTCCCACGAAGTCGGAAGAAGACCCCCGAATTTAGAAGAAGTCCCCCGAAGTCGGAAGAAGACCCCCGAAGTCAGAAGAAGACTTCTGGAGCTGCCTAATAAATTACTTTAAAAACCTGTGTACTGTGTTTTTTTATTGACACTTTTTCCCCTAGGTGAATGGGTAGGGGTACGATGTACCCCATACTCATTCACAAAGGGTGGGGGGCCGGGATCTGGGGGCCCCCTTATTAAAGGGGGCTCCCGGATTCCGATAAGCCCCTCGCCCGCAGACCCCGACAACCAACGGCCAGGGTTGTCAGGAAGAGGCCCTTGTCCTCATCAACATGGGGACAAGGTGCTTTAGTATGGATTTGGGGGGGACCCCACGCCGTTTTTTAGGCATAGGGGGTTCCCCTTAAAATCCATACCAGACCGAAGGGCCTGGTATTCCCCCAGAGGGGAATTCCCTCTTGCGCTGGCCGCAATAGGAAAATGTGCTTTTCCTATTGCAGCTAGCGTGAGATGTACAGTACCCTGTCGCCGAGATCGCGCTGGAAACTTTCACGCGGCTGCGTACTGTAGTTTGTACAAAGGTCCGATGCTTTTGTGTACACACGATTGGGCTTTGCTCCATCGGACTTTTGTTGCCGGAAAGTATGATAAATACTTAAAGATCACATATAAATATCATTATAATTTACGATAATACCCCCATAGACATCCACAGTGTGGCATAGATTTCCCCTGTTGTCTGGGTCATTTAATGGCCAGCTCCTTTTCTGAATGAGCACAGTGATTGGTACAGATCACTCACTGTGTTCATTCATAACTGAAGCCTAGTAAACTGTGTTTATCAGCATCTTCAGTTTGCGAATGAACAATGAACTCAGTACAGAGCATTTCCCATTCATTCGCTGTCCAGTGCAGCTGACGCTGCAGAGAAAGGGGCTAGAGAATCTCTGTCCTTAGTCCCTTTCTCTGTCACAAAAGTGAGACAACAGGGGTCTGTTTAGAACCCTGATATTTCACCAAAGCCTCCAGTGGGGCTTCCAAAAGAATTGTGAATAAAACAAAAAAACTGATACTGCCCACTGCCCAACTGTCACAAATCTCTGCCCTACTGACACCATCCGATGCCTTACTGACACCCACTGTCCACATATTAATACATTTTAAAATTTTGTTTACATTTAAAAGTGTCTGTCTGTGTATATATACTGTATCTCACAATATTTTATTATATCTTTTCATGTGACAACACTGAAGAAATGACACTTTGCTACATCGTAAAGAAGTGAGTGTACAGCTTGTATAACAGTGTAAATTTGCTGTCCCCTCAGAATAACTCAACACACAGCCATTAATGTCTAAACTGCTGGCAACAAAAGTGAGTACACCCCTAAGTGAAAATGTCCAAATTGGGCCCAAAGTTTCAATATTTTGTGTGGCCAGTATTATTTTCCAGCACTGCCTTAACATTCTAGGGCATGGAGTTCACCAGAGCTTCTCAGGTTGCCACTGGAGTCCTCTTCCACTCCTCCATGACGACATCATGGAGCTAGTGGATGTTAGAGACCTTGCGCTCCTCCACCCACTGTTTGAGGATGCCCCACAGATGCTCAATAGAGTTTAGGTCTGGAGACATGCTTGGCCAGTCCATCTCCTTTACCCTCAGCTTCTTTAGCAAGGCAGTAGTCGTCTTGGAGGTGTGTTTGGGGTTGTTATCATGTTTGAATACTGCCCTGCAGCCAGTCTCCGAAGGGAGGGATCATGCTCTGCTTCAGTATGTCACGGTACATGTTGGCATTCATGGTTTCCTCAATGAACTGTAGCTCCCCAGTGCCAGCAGCACTCATGCAGCCCCAGACCATGACACTCCCACCACCATGCTTGACTGTATGCAAGACACACTTGCCTTTGTACTCCTCACCTGGTTGCCGCCACACACGCTTGACACCATCTGCACCAAATAAGTTTATCTCATCAGACCACAGGACATGGTTTCAGTAATCCATGTCCTTAATCTGCTTGCCTTCAGCAAACTGTTTGCAGGCTTTCTTGTTCATCATCTTTATAAGAGGCTTCCTTCTGGGATGACAGCCATGCAAACCAATTTGATACAGTGTGCGGCATATGGTCTGAGCACTGGCAGGCTTACCCCACCCCACCCCTTCAACATCTGCTGCAATGCTGGCAGCACTCATATGTCTATTTCCCAAAGATAACCTCTGGATGTGATGCTGAGCACGTGCACTCAACTCCTTTGGTCGACCACAGCGAGGCCTTTTCTGAATGGAACCTGTTAAACCGATATATGGTCTTGGCCACCGTGCTGCAGCTCAGTTTCAGGGTCTTGGCAATCTTCTTATAGCCTAGGCCATCTTTATGTAGAGCAACAATTCTTTTTTTCAGATCCCCATGGAGTTCTTTGCCATGAGGTGCCATGTTGAACTTCCAGTGACCAGTATAAGAGAGTGAGAGCAATAACACCAAATTTAACACACCTGCTCCCCATTCACACCTGAGACCTTGTAACACTAACAAGTCGCATGACACCGGGGAGGGAAAATGGCTAATTGGGCCCAATTTGGACATTTTCACTTAGGGGTGTACTCACTTTTGTTGCCAACGGTTTAGACATTAATGGCTGTGTTTTTAGTTATTTTTAGGGGAAGGCAAATTTACACTGTTATACAAGCTATACACTCACTACTTTACATTGTAGCAAAGTGTCATTTCTTCAGTGTTGTCACATGAAAAGATATAATAAAATATTTACAAAAATGTGAGGGGTGTATTCACTTTTGATATATACAGTGGGGACAGAAAGTATTCAGACCCCCTTAAATGTTTCACTCTTTGCTATATTGCAGCAATTTGCTAAAATCATTTAAGTTCATTTTCTTCCTCATTAATGTACACACAGCACCCCATATTGATAGAAAAACACAGAATTGTTGAGATTTTTGCACATTTATTAAAAAAGAAAAAACTGAAGTATTCAGAGCCTTTGCTGTGACACTCATATATTTAACTTGGGTGCTGTCCATTTCTTCTGATCATCCTTGACATGGTTGTACACCTTCATTTGAGTCCAGCTGTGTTTGAATATACTGATTGGACTTGATTAGGAAAGCCACACACCTGTTTATATAAGACCTTACAGCTCACAGTGCATGTCAGAGCAAATGAGAATCATGAGATCAAAGGAACTGCCTGAAGAGCTCAGAGACAGAATTGTGGCAAGGCACAGATCTGGCCAAGGTTACAAAAAAAGTCTGCTGCACTTAAGGTTCCTAAGAGCACAGTGGCCTCCATAATGCTAAAATGGAAGACGTTTGGAATGACCAGAACCCTTCCTAGAGCTGGCCGTCTGGCCAAACTGAGCTATCGGGGGAAAAGAGCCTTGGTAAGAGTGGTACAGAAGAACCCAAAGATCACCCTGGCTGAGCTCCAGAGATGCAGTCGGGAGATGGGAGAAAGTTGTAGAAAGTCAACCATCACTGCAGCCCTCCACCAGTCGGGGCTTTATGGAAGAGTGGCCTGACGGAAGCCTCTCCTCAGTGCAAGACACATGAAAGCCCACATGGAGTTTGCTAAAAAACACCTGAATGACTCCAAGATAGTGAGAAATAAGATTCTCTGGTCTGATGAGACCAAGATAGAACTTTTTGGCCTTAATTCTAAGCCTGGAGAAAACCAGGCACTGCTCATCACCTGTCCAATACAGTCCCAACAGTGAAGCATGGTGGTGGCAGCATCATGCTGTGGGGGTGTTTTTCAGTTGCAGGGACAGGACGACTTGTTGCAATTGAGGGAAAAATGAATGTGGCCAAGTACAGGGATATCCAGGACGAAAACCTTCTCCAGAGTGCTCAAGACCTCAGACTAGGCCGAAGGTTTACCTTCCAACAAGACAATAACCCTAAGCACACAGCTAAAATAACGAAGGACTTACAACAACTCAATGACTGTTCTTGAATGGCCCAGCCAGAGCCCTGACTTAAACCCAATTGAGCATCTCTGGAGAGACCTAAAAATGGCTGTCCACCAACGTTTACCATCCAACCTGACAGAACTGGAGAGGATCTGCAAGGAGGAATGGCAGAGGATCCCCAAATCCAGGTGTGAAAAACTTGTAACATCTTTCCCAAAAAGACTCATGGCTGTATTAGATCAAAGGGTGCTTCTACTAAATACTGAGCAAAGGGTCTGAATACTTAGGACCATGTGATATTTCCGTTTTTCTTTTTTAATAAATCTGCGAAAATGTGCACAATTCTGTGTTTTTCTGTCAATATGGGGTGCTGTGTATTCATTAATGAGGAAAAAAATGAACTTAAATGATTTTAGCAAATGGCTGCAATATAACAAAGAGGGAAAAATTTAAGGGGGTCTGAATACTTTCCGTCCCCACTTACAGACACACATGTGTGTTTGAACTTTGGGGGGACCCTAATGCAATAGTGTTTGCACACCAATGAATATCCCAAAAATAATATATAGAATACGTTGAATATACTATATACTATAGTTTCTATTTACACATTGACCCATGCAGTAAAACGTAGTTATTTTTATTTTTTAAGCCGATGAACTTTTGAAACTTATTAGTGCTGAGGATGCCAGAGCTCAGCAGAACAGTGTCAGCCTAACTGGGTTAAACCAGAAACAATACTCAGCAAATAGAACTGGCAATACTCAGAAAGGGTTGCTGTGTCCAAGAGTTCTTGTAGCTTGTTGGGAGTTCCTGGGACTATTCAATCTCACTTAATCCTGTGTTAGATAAAATAGTCAAATTTCACCTACACTATTCTAAATCAGCAGTGCTGCCATTGGCAAGGATTGGTCTAAACAAAATCAAATCTTATGGCAAAACCAAGTAGTCCTTCTTAACATGTTAACATTTTTGTCCTGTTTCTGTTGTCATCTTTAATTTTTTGCAAAAAGGGTATTTTTATATTGCATTTATTATTGTACATTATGTGGCTACTTATGGGGGTCATTTACTATAGCGCCGCATGCTAATTACAGCTAATTACCACTAATCACAGTAATTAGCGCTAAAACAGTATTCACTATAGCGCTGGTGCAAAAATACTCTCAAAAACAAACTTACTATAGCTCCCAGAAAACAAATAGCGTCCAAACCCTTACTTTTGTTAGGACCTGGAAAATTGCACATGGAAATAATGTTTAGAACATGATATAGTTGCCTAAATGGTACTGAAATATGTGGTATATTGTTTAAAGGTAATCTGCTTTTAAACTGTGTGAAAAAGTGATTTCTACACTGAAATATCTTGAAAAGTCGGGGAGGAGGGGGGGGGGAGGGGCAAGGGGGAGCGGAGGAAAGGTAGGGGGGGCAAGAGGGAACGGGCACAAGGAGAATAGTCAAAAAGACATAGGATGTCCTCCAATGAGTTTCATAGCATAATAATTATGGAGTAGGGGGTTCCGGGACCCCAGAGGTGTCTACCCAAGAGGACAAGATCTTATCAAACTTTCCTGGGCATTGCCTACTTTCATATGTCAATCTATACAGGGGAAGTACCATGTTCACAGACCTTTTCCACGATGCCAAAGTAGGAGGCTCTGCCTGTTTCCATACCATTAAGATTTCACGCCTAGCATAATATAATGCGAAGGTAAGACACAATTTACTATATCTGTCTCCCTCAAGATCCTCCAAATGGCTAAGCAATAGTATCTGAGGATCGACATACATTTACACCTGTGACATTGCTCAGTGTGGAGGCCACTGCTGACCAAAAGGGTTTAAGTTTGGGACAGGACCAGACCATGTGCCAAAAGGTGCCCACCTCCCGCCTGCATCTCTGACAATTGGGGTCCCTTTGATTGTAAATGCGCGCCAGTCTTTGTGGGGTGAAGTACGCTCTGTGTAGGAACTTAAATTGTATGAACCTATCTTTCGCCGCTAACATGGAAGGAATGTAGGAGATTAAACACTCCTTCCATTCCTCTTCATCTAGGGAAGGAATATCAATCCTCCACTTTTCCCATGTCTTAGTTAGTTTGGTGTCATACTCTACTGTGAGGTATAGATATAATGTTGAAAGTGGCTTCCCCATCACACTAGAAATCAGGAGCCGTTCAATGGAGTCTGGTTCCAAAATAAGGGGGGCAGGGAACTGAGCTTCAAAAGCGTGCTTTAGCTGCCAGTATCTAAATTGGAAGGAGGATGGGATAGCAAATGATTGCCTCAGGACCTGAAAAGTCAATAGCCTACCGTCCTGAACTATATGTTTTAGTGTAAGAATACCCTTTTTTGCCCAGTTAGAGGGGTCTGGTATACTGTGAAGGTGAGGGAGCCTGGGGTTGCCCCATAGGGGCATATGAGGTGAGATATGATTAGGTTTCCCATATATCCTCCTAGCCTCCTGCCAGACCCTTACGGTGGTTCGCATCGGATGATCGGATCATGGATGGACTAGCCCGAAGTCCACGAAATGGAAGGTTGCTCAGGGCTGCAAAAGAACCCAAAATGGCTGCTTCGAGAGTGACAGCAGGATTCTGTGTGGGCTGGGAGAACCACCACCTAATCGTAACAAGAACAGCTGCCCAGTAATAAATTTGGAAGTTCGGTAGTGCCAGTCCCCCCCCCCCGATAGTGGGAGATATAGGATCTGCTTGGCCACCCTGGGTGGCCTCCCAGCCCATACAAAGTGTATCAGCAGACTCTCCAACCTTCAGAAAAAGGCCCTAGGAATATGTATGGGTGTGTTGCGGAAAAAATATAAATATTTGGGAAGGTAAATCATTTTTAGCAGGTTTACTCTGCCAACCGGGGTCAGTGGCAGGGAACGCCAAGAAGCGCACTTAGCCGTTAGCTGTGTCATAAGTGGTCACAGATTGTTGTCCATATAATCCTGGACTTTACCACTAATTTTAATCCCTAGGTACTTGAAGTCCTCTACCCATTTAAGCTGCGCGTGTGGGACCCTAGGGGTCGACTGATGGAGCGGGAACAGTATCGACATATCCCAATTAATACGGATCCCCGAATACCCGCCAAATCGGTTGATCAGACCTAGTGCAGTCTGTAAGGAGGACGACGCGTCCGCCAAATAGAGCAGAGCGTCGTCCACGTACAGCGAAATCTTCTCCTCGATTGGGCCCACCTGAAGCCCCCTCACTTCGGGGTCAGCCCTCAGCAGTATAGCCAGGGGCTCCATCACCAGAGTAAATAAGCCCGGGGAAAGGGGACACCCCTGTCTTGTACCCCGAAACAATTTAAACTTCTCTGATAGACAACTGTTGGTGCGTATTCTGGCTGAAGGACTATGGTATAGCATGCGGAGCCATTTCGTGAAACCCGGGCCAAACCCAAATCGCGAGAGCACCTCCCATAAGTAGCCCCACTCGACGGAATCAAAAGCCTTCTCCGCGTTGAGTGAGGCCACCATTCCCCTGGACGTCTCATCTGCCCTGTCTATATGAGTATAAAGACGTCTAATATTAATGTCAGTACCCCCCCCGGGCATGAAGCCTGTTTGATCCCTGTGGATCAGGGCAGTGATGACTAGGTTAAGCTTATTGGCCAATACTTTTGCCAGGACTTTTGCATCCACATTCAGGAGGGATATGGGGCGATACGAGGAGCATAAAGTAGGGTCCTTCCCTGGCTTGGGGATCACCACTATGATCGCTTCACTCATTGTATCTGGGAGTTTCTCGAGGCGCGTCGATGCAGAGAAGAGGCCCTGAAGCTTGTCTACTAGTTCTGCAGCGTATTGTTTGTAAAATTCTACAGGGATACCATCGGGTCCCCGGTGTTTTCCCCGTCTGCATTGATTTGAGTGCCTGGAGTATTTCTAAGGATGTAATTGGGGCGTCAAGCTTGTCACTACACGTTACCGTAAGGGATGGGATATCAATATTATCTAGGTATGCTACCAGATCCTCCTCCCTATAGTCTGCCCTGGACGTGTAGAGGGATTCATTGAATTCCGCAAAGCAGCTATTGATCTCCTCCGGTGTGTGGACTATCTGTCCCGAGGGGTCCCTGATGTGGGAAATGCTCATCCCCGCCGCCTGTTCCCTGGAGAGCCAGGCCAACAAACGGCCCACCCGCTCCCCCTGCTCAAAATGGGATTGAGCTAACATTTTTTTCTGGGTAAGAGAGGTACGAAGACGAACCACCTCCGACGTCATAAGTTGTAATTGTGAATAGTGTATAGGGTCACGGGTACGAACAAAGGGAACCTCTGCGCTACTCGCCTCCCTCTCAGCCTTTACCAACTCTGCCCTGCGCTCCCTGCAGACTCTGGCTATGATGGTCTGGTAGTGTCCCCTCGTCGTGGCCTTGAAGGCATCCCAGACAACTGTGGGGTCAGCCGAGCCAACATTTATCACCCAGAAGTCAAGCAGCTCCGTTCAGAATTGGGAGTCCACAGCAGTGTCTGAAATCCAAAACCTCGAGAGCCTCCATATCTTGTCTACAGGACCCAGTGAAAGGTCCAATGACAACAACAGGGGCGCGTGGTCAGAGATTCCCCTAGGGAGTATTCGTATATCTGTGACCTGTGGGAGGACCGGACTTCCTGCGAAGACTAAGTCTATTCGGGAGAACGTCCTATGAGAGGCCGAGTGGCATGTGTATGCCCTGGTCTGGGGGTGGCCAGTGGTCAATACAATGTTTCTTTTCATTCTGAGGATACCTGTCAAGTTGCATATGTGAATTGGGTGAAGACGGATCTGGGAGGGAATATGCTAACTAAGAAGATGGATATCGGTTTATTGTTTGATCCTGCATTGTAGATCATGATTGTATATTGTTATGTGAAATATATATTTGCAATATTATTAAAATATGCTGTGTATTATTGTTAATTTTTGTGGTGGTCATATGATGTAGAGGAGGCAGTCACTAAGTACTGATAGTATATGTGTGCTGTTGTCCGTTTACTGAAGTGAAGTGTCTTTTGATATATTTGCATGATTATTAAAGTGTGCTGCGTATTATTGTTAATTTGTTTGGTGGTAATATGATGTGGAGGAGGCAGTCACTAAGTACTGACAATATATGTGTGCTGTTGACTTAAAAAAAGTGTATATTGGGCTACAAATAGATGTGGGTTTTGGGGGCGTGCATAATGCCTAACCCTGCACACCCCACTAAGGCTGTCTGATGATTGATTCTAAATCTCACATGTTAGACTTACAACTGCTATGTAATGTTTGAGATAAAAAGGAATGTTCCTGCTAATTAATTCCTGCTGTGTGTCAGTGTAGTTTGTGCTCTACCTTTTGTATTTTGTCTTTTTTTGTTTATGATAATTCTGCCATGTAACTTTTTTGGGGTTTGGGGTGAGGCCTTCTGATCACAAAAAAGGTTGGTCATGCTTGTTATTATCTTGATTTTTATCCCTGTATTTCTGATGTGATTTGTTTAAAGTGTCTAATTTTTAGTGTCCTACCCTTGTAGGACTCTTGATTGTAAGCTCTTTTGAGCAGGGCCCTTCTAACTATTGTCAAATGCTGGAGTATTTGACAATACTTGCCTTTTTTGTTTGTTTGGTCCAAGTGCATTAATGTAACAAATGTTTATACTCATGTTGAAATAAAAAGTTGATTCGTTTTTGCTTTGTTTGACTTTTGCAGACTCAAAATACATATTTCATAAGTGCAAACAATTCATACCCCTTCAAATCTGTATTAAATCTAGTTGCATACAAAAGTATTTGGTTGTGCAAGTCCTTGAGTAGAAAGTGTAATGGGGGGAGGGGCAAGAAAACCCCCCAAAAAAACTAAAAAACAAACAAAAAATCCTGCTCCACAGCTGAAATTCAGGACTCTACTAATTGTTTTGTGGACTAGGTAAGCCAAGAAATATGTCAACTAAATGTGAATTCTCTCTAAGCATCAAATTAAGAAAAAACTACCCCAAAAACTGTTGTTTAAAATAAAATGGCGTGTGGTTCCTCCTAAAATCCATACCAGGCCCTTCAGTTTGGTTTGGATTTTAAGAGGAACTCCATGCCAAATTAAAAAAAAAATTGGCATGGGTCCCCCCCAAAATCCATACCAAGGAAGACCGGAGGAAGATGGAGAAGACCAGAGGAAGAAGCAGAGAAGGAGAAGATCGGAGGAAGAAGGAAGAAGCGGGGAAGAAGTAGACATTTGTGCTTTGGGGGGATGGTTCAGGAGGGGGGGCGCTCACTCGGATAAGAGTCTGGTATGGATTTTGGGGGGACCCCACGCCAATTTTTTTTTAAATTTTAATTCTTTTAATTTTGGCATGGGGTTCTCCTTAAGTCCATACAAAGACTCAAAGGGCCTGGTATGGACTGGGGGCAGACCCTACGCCGTTTTTTCCCCTTGATTTTATATCTATATTGCTGGGAGCTGGCAATACATTACAGCCACAAGCAATTTTAAATTACAGTTTTTCCTTTAGAAATTACATTTTGCTGCGGCACGGTTCTACACATCGGCCAGATGTGCCACTTTACAGGCAGACTAAGGGGACCCCCCCCCCCCCAGGCACCATAATTAAAGGAATTTTGAATTTTTATTATTTCACTTTAGGCATTACTAAAATCGCTGCTCCTTAAAAAAACGGTTGTTTTTTTATTTTTATTTTTTATTAATACATGTCCCCCAGAGTAGTACCCAGGCCCCCATACCTCTTTTATGGCCAATTATTTGCAAATAACCCTTCAAATTGGGCACTTTTGATTTTTCCTGTTCAGCTCCCATAGACTTCAATGGGGTTTGCAATTGGCACTTGCAGATTTGCGGAATCGCAGATTAGCACCAATTCCGAATTTACAAAGACATGTATGGAATCGTACATTCACCTACTTGAACTCTTAATTGGCCTAATTGGGCCCTATTTTTATGCACCGCGTGATCGCATATTTGTGCTATAGTAAATTACTCTCTTTATTACCAAAAGTATTAGGATGCCTGCCTTTACACCCACATGAACTTTAATGGCATCCCTGTCTTAGTCCGTAGGGTTCAATATTGAGTTGGCCCACCTTTTGCAGCTATAACAGCTTCAACTATTCTGGGAAGGCTGTCCACAAGGTTTAGGAGTGTGTCTAATGTTTGACCATTCTTCCAGAAGAGTATTTGTAAGGTCAGGCACTGATGTGAATGAGAAGGCCTGGCTCGCAGTCTCTGCTCTAATTCATCCCAAAGGTGTTCTATTGGGTTGAGGTTAGGACTCTGTGGAGGTCGGTCAAGTTCCTCCACCCCAAACTCGCTCATCCATGTCTTTATGGACCTTGCTTTGTGCACTGGTGTGCAGTTATGTTGGAACAGGAAGGACCATTCCCAAACTGTTCCCATAAGGTTGGGAGCATATTATTGTTAAAAATGTCTTGGTATGCTGATGCCTTAAGAGTTCTCTTGACTGGAACCAAGGGGCCAAGCCCAACCCCTGAAAAACAACCCCACATCATAATCCCCCCTCCACCAAATGATTTGGACCAGTGAACAAAGCAAGGTCCATAAAGACATGGATGAGCGAGTTTGGGGTGGAGGAACTGACCTCAACCCAATAGAACACCTTTGGTATTAATTCGAGCACAGACTGCACGCCAGGCCTTCTCTCCAACATCAGTGCCTAACCTCACAAATATGCTTCTGGAACAATGGCCAAACACAGTGGCGGCTCATCCATAGGGGGTGCTCGGGCGCCGCCCCCCCTAGCTGTTAAGAAAAAAAAAAGTGACTTTAAGAGTGACCAGGCGCCGGACATGCGGCGGTCTATGGAAAGCTTCCCAGCCTGCAATCAGTTGATTGCAGGCTGGGAAGCTGATTTGCCCGTGTTTAGGATGTGTGCAGGGCATACTCGATGCGCCCTAAACACTCCCCACTCTACAGTGATTTGTCTCTGTCCTCTAGTGCATTATTACTATTGGCAGGGACTGGAGGATGGTGGGCGGTGCTTTTCGATTCACCACTTCCAGTTTCCCAGTTCACTAAGCTAGTGTGCTGTGGACAGTAAGGGACCATTGCCGGTATCTCACTGAAATGTTTGCGTATTCACTTCCCTGGGGATCGCTGAACCTTCAAAACGTAGGGCTGAATTCCCCTGGAGCAGCCAGCAGCAGCAGATGTCACAGATCATCATCAAGTGTGTGAGACTGCCAGCCTCTGCCCTCTACATGGAGGACAGATAAGACTGATAAGTAAGGGATCGGGGAACAAGTGCACTGTGTGTCTATAGAGAGGTGAGACAATAAAGCCAGCAATGTGTGGGCAGGTTCTTACTTTCTTACTTTCTCCACTTCCCCCTCTCTCCCTAACCTCCCTGCTTGGAATGTGTGGCTGTGCTGGAAGACTCATACCTGGCTGTAAGGGGACCATGAACAAGTCCTTAGGAGAGGAGAGGAGGAGAGGAGGAGAGGAGAGTAGGGAGAGCAGAGTGGGGAGAGGAGAGGGGGAGAGGAGAGGGGGGGAGAGGAGAGGGGGAGAGGAGAGGGGGGGGAGAGGATAGGGGGGGGGAGAGGAGGGAGAGGAGGGAGAGGAGAGGGGGGGAGGGTGGTTGTACATGTCTGCCTGTGTGTGTGTGCTACACTGAGACATGGGAGAACGCTCACTGCATGCTAAGAGACCCCTCCCCCACTGTATACACAGCATGTCACAGTACACAGTCCCTGACACCAGCAGCAATTGATGGGCACAGTGGCTGCGTTTGATGGGCACAGTGGCTGCATTTGATGGGCACAGTGGCTGCGTTTGATGGGCACAGTGGCTGCATTTGATGGGCACAGTGGCTGCATTTGATGGCACAGTGGCTGCTTTTGATGGGCACAGTGGCTGCATTTGATGGGCACAGTGTCTGCGTTTGATGGGCACAGTGGCTGCGTTTGATGGGCACAGTGGCTGCACTTGATGGGCACAGTGGCTGTGTTTAATGGCACAGTGGCTGCGCTTGATGGGCACAGTGGCTGCACTTGATGGGCACAGTGGCTGCGTTTGATGGCACAGTGGCTGCGCTTGATGGGCACAGTGGCTGCAGTAGCTGCATTTTTCTGGTTTTGTTTCGCTTATTTACACCTGGTGATCCTGCCTGTATCCAATATATTTCCTGTCCTAGGGTGACGGCACTTGAAAACATTTAATTAAAAACTAGAGAGATAAGCACAAGCCAAAACAGAGGATGATCCCCTCCAATACAATAGAATCAGAGTTCACCAGGGTTAACAACACTCATTTACTGTACTGTATCTGTGGGGGAGCAGTGTTGTTAGCCTTGGGCAGAAGGCGTGTTTTGAAAAAAAAACACCTCCCTTCTCCCATTTCCATAATATAGGTGGGAGTTTTTCTGTAGTTTGCAGAGGAGAACTGGACAGAGCTAGTAACAAGGCTTGAGATTTCACTGCAGCAGAAGCAGACTGCATAAAAAAATTACAAACCCACTGGATTTCTGGTAGGATCAATAGGTATTTTTTGAAATGTTGGAGTAGATATTTCTAAACATGGGATAATTACCACATCAAAACGGAGCAAATAAGAGATGTTTATTGTTAAATGAATGAGTCTTAAGCACTCGACAATTCAAAGGATATTGCTCTTGTATTGTGCCATCCTACCTCCTACTTTCTCTTGTATGATAGCTCTTGGTTGTGCTATCCCAGAAAATACGTATTTCTTATCCCAGAAATCACATATTTTGGATGTGTAATTGATTTTTTTTTAAGTTTTACAGTTAGCTTGGCTTTAGTACAACAGCATCATCCAAATCTGATTAATTTCAACTAGAAAAAAAGGTTTTTTTAGGCGTTTGGCTGTGATTCTTTTTATCAAGCAGCAATAGGCCTGAATTGACCAGTGAATTTAGCAGCCTCAATAAATCTAAAAGCTATAAGAAAGTTTACTCTTAAAGTATACCTAAAGGCAATTTTTCTTCAGTTTTTGATAGAGTGGAAAGGGAATAGAAAACCTGTCAGGTTTTTAAAGCTGTCTGTGTCCACGTTAGAGGGTTCACCCTGTTTGTCCTGTTTACCATTATCCCCAAAATGAAAGTAAAAGTGTTTTGGGGTTTATTTTTGGGAGAGGTATTTTTCCTTTTTTGTTTAATTTCAGTGTGAGCTTTGTATACTTGTTGCTGACAAAGGCAAAGCTGCCCTTTGTTTGCAGTAAATCGCAGCACTCTTGTACTGTAAAGCAGTCTGCACACAAGCACCCTATATTTTTTCCCCTTATTGTCATAGCTGAGATTAAATTTATGCAATCCCCTTTATTAAAAAATGTCAGCCATACCTAAAGTGAGAGGCAGAGGTTCTGCATGCAGTGGTAGTAGGGGGTGAGCAGGTTCTGCAGGTAAAAGAGGTTTTGGGTTGCCCTTTCTATTCCAGAGTGTCCTTGACTACTATTGACTACAACTGCTGCCAATATGGCTTCTTCTTCCCCCTTCTCCACCTCTCCTTTTGCTAATCCTGCCATAGCCTCACAAACTAGCAATGCGGAGAGTTGCACTACAAATTGTGGATGGACCCTCTGCACACTGCTACTAGTAATCCCTCTTCTGGCCAGTCCTACATTGCCTTGCCACTGCAAAAGCTACGGTGGACACCATGCCAACATGGGGCATAAAGACCCAAGGTGGGGAGAGCAACCAGGTGCAGATCTGGTCACCGACCTGCGTTACAACAGAAAAAAGATATACCTGTGCTCAAATCCTAATAGCTTGTGCATGTATTTGTACTATCAAGTGCTAAAAGGGTGTGACCACATATTAACACTACAAATTCTGGATGAACCCTCTGCACACTGCTAAAATATTTGATCACACGATCACTGACTTGCTGCAGGAGGATGATCTTGGTCATGTGCAAGCATTCCTTCCTTTCAGCAATTAACGATGGGAAAGACAGCCCATGACCACAGAGGAAGAGGACATCAGGCTGGTAGCAGCAAGAGGGAATGATGTTTCAGCAGCCAGAACTCAGTATAAAGTGGGCTCTAGCATGTGATGAGGAGTGGTTGATAAGGTGGCAGACTGTCTGTGGGTGCCGCTGATTGGAGAAGAGGAAAGGGGAGGCAAGGGGAAGAGGAAAGGGGAGGCAAAACAGCAGCAAGGATTTTGTCCAGGAACAGGGACAGCTTGCCGAGGACTGGAGGGAAAAGCTATCTCAAACCAATACTATCCACAGAGGCCACAGAGCTCAGTGGGAGCAGTATCTCAATAAGAAAAGTTGGCAGCAAAAGGCCAGCACCCCTCTTAATTTTGTACTTTCTTCATCTCCCCTCATCACAACATTCTCCTTCTGCATCTGCTACAACATCTGAAGCCTCTAGTGATAGGAAGGGAAGTCTTACAAGGGGTTTCAGAGACTTAGGATATGTCACATCAGTCGGGGAATGGAGGTCATGGGGTCAAGCTGAGAAGGGCTGAATAAAGGCTTGAACCTATGCAGAAGTCTCCTACACTCGCCCTGTCATTTTCAGCAGCTCGCCCTCACCCTGGCATTTTCAGCAGCATTCTTACCAAGGCAGATGCCTCTTCCATAGTTGCTGGAGTGGAAGAAAAAAAATGTCTCCACATCACCCCTTGCCCAGTACTTTTATGCCAGCTTGGTAAAATTGCTGGTTTTGCAGCTGCTCTCAAGATAGCTTGTGGAATCAACTCTCTTCCATGAGTTTATGCCCTATGCAACATCACAGTAGCAGGCAAACAGCTGCCATTATTTGTCCAGATGGCCAGACCTGCGTGTGGAATGTAATGCGTCTGTGTCACTGGACCATGCTGTCAATGGCAGAGTAGACTTGACCACAGACACTGGTAAAGTAAGCATGGGCAGGGATGTTACATATCCTTCATGGCACACTGGGATAATCTTCTGGCAGCTGGAACTGATGCAGGATAGGGCATACTGCTGGAGCTGGTGGAATCGTCATGTGTCTTGTTTGGTAGTGCAGTGACCTGTACACTTTTTCCTCAATGGCCTCAACCTCCGACTCCTTGGAACCAGCACACCCCCCAAGTGTCTCAGAGCATAATCAACTTTTCAGGTTAATGCTTCCATGCTGTGTTACTGCTTTTTTTGTCTGGGAAATGGGCCAGAACTGCTGGAAGTTCTCAAGGAGCAGGATGAGAGGTGGCTGGTCGTCCTTAATTTGGGAAAATCACACATGTACTTCTCATGTGTCCTCAACCTGGTGGTTCTGCAGATTATCATGAAGTACTCTGGCTTCTAAGAGGTATTTTGTCAGGCCATTTGTGTTTGTGGCCACTTTAGGCAGTCATACCTAGTAATGGTATGCCTTTTAGAAACGCAGCACCAACATAGTTACATAGTAGGTGAGGTTGAAAAAAGACACAAGTCCATCAAGTCTGACCTATGTGTGTGATTATATGTCAGTATTACATTGTATATCCCTGTATGTTGTGGTCATTCAGATGCTTATCTAATAGTTTTTTGAAACTATTGATGCTCCCTGCTAAAACCACAGACTGTGGAAGGGAATTCCACATCCTTGCCGCTCTTACAGTAAAGAACCCTCTACGCAGAAGGTTGAAATAAATACGAGAATAAATATTACTTGGGTGGATATGAATATTCCACCTATTTATTGCATATACGTATTAATTTGTCTATTCCTATAGTTAGCTAGTCTATTAAAACTCTGATAATGTTACTGTTGATAGTATGAAGATATAAGGTTAGCTATGAAAACGAACCCACTGCTTAGTAAAACAATGTCTTATTTATTTCCCAAGAAAATTGGAACTGCTAACATAAAAAAAATCACTAAAAGAAAATATTACAGAGCATATAAAATACAAAACATCAAAGATACATTACATAAAGGTTGTACCCTAGATATTGTCTCGTCATCTGGGCTCAAAATGGTAACAGAGATGGCCATGAGGCTCAAAGGAGCAAGAGAGAGCAAAAAGAGATTGATTTCCCTTCCATGTGCACTTTTACACTGCATTCAGACCCACTTGTAACCACACCCCACTAACCTCCTGTCCAATGAGATATTGCCAAGAGGCAGTCCTTCTAATATGTTATATTTCTGTCCGTCCTGCTGTATTGGCCTCTAGGGACAGTATTCATCCATGGATCATCGCTGAGCATGTGACCTGGGTCATCTTCAGTGTTAGCTGGCCCTTTGATCTTCTGTAGCAGGACATTTGAATTCACATCTCTTCAGGGGTTCTTTTTCTATCACTATACCTCCATCGGGAGGCCAGCAATGAATTCTTATTCATGATTCCTTGTTAAGAACACCCTGCTAGGTCAACTTGCAACTTTCAACTCAGGCCACCTGGCTGTATCAACCAGGAAGTGAAAATCCAGAAATATGATATTAAACCATGTTGCTTTCCAACAAAGGTTAAACCTATTTTCTCCAATTTTTAATGAGTGGCCACGTCTTATTAAACTCCCTTCTGCTGAAACGTTTTATCCCTATTGTGGGGTCACCAGTACGGTATTTCTAAGTTGAAATCATATCCCCTCTCAAGCGTCTCTTCTCCAGAGAGAATAAGTTCAGTGCTCGTAATCTTTCTTCATAACTAATATCCTCCAGTTCCCTTATTCATGGGCTAGCACAGATGGGATTATAATAAAGACAAACACTGTTAATTAAATTTAACAAAACATTTATTAATTGGGATTTATAAGGCCACGGTGTTATCCATAGGGGTTACCTAAAATACTCAAATTTATTTTAAAGAATATAAAGCCATCCTGGCTACAACTGACCAAATTAAATGGTGTCCATCCAACAATGCTGGACGACTACTCCCCCTCATGGACAACATCATGACAAAAAAAAAAAAGGGGGCGGGTGGGTGGGTGTCGCTTGTTCTGCTTCACACGGTCAGTGAACGCTGCGCTCAGCCCCTTATATAGGCTTCTTCAGCGCTGCACAGCGCCCGCCAAATTCATCCAATCCTGACGCTGGCCCTTGCTACCAATCCTCTTGCTGTTGCTGCCCTGAGCAACAGTGGCAACCAATGGCAACCTGGCAAATAGATAAAAGGAGAGAAATGCAGCCCCCTCTGAGCCATCCCATGTGGGCCCCAGCATAATGCTATGACCCTTCATGGGCTAGCACAGATGGGATTATAATAAAGACAAACACTGTTAATTAAATTTAACAAAACATTTATTAATTGGGATTTATAAGGCCACGGTGTTATCCATAGGGGTTACCTAAAATACTCAAATTTATTTTAAAGAATATAAAGCCATCCTGGCTACAACTGACCAAATTAAATGGTGTCCATCCAACAATGCTGGACGACTACTCCCCACCGGCTGAGGACAGCAGCAGTGCTGCCGGCCGAGGCCCCCCCCCCAACACCGTGGCTGATACAATTAGATTTTGTAAACCCATATTGAATATATCTAAGCCTATCACAGATAAATGGACCATATCTCCACGAAATAAACCGTGTACAAAACCCTCTAATTCTAAGTGGCGAAAAGATATGCCACCGGATGAACTTAAAAAACTATGGATTGTTCTATTGAGACGCCTTCTAATCTTGTCCACATAAAATAAATTGCCCGAGGGGGACCAAAGAAGACGAGGAATCATCTCTGAAAATGCTACTATAGCATTTGGGAATAAAAGTTGAATATAACAAAGATCCCTCTTGATTTCGCATAGAAGATCCCACGTCTTAACTTTGCCTAAATCATTGCCCCCGGCATGAAGAACCAAGATCTGGGGTAAAGGCCAAACATTAGATAAGTGAAGTAAATGATCTCTCAAATTCTTCCACCTCAAACCCCTAATACCTGACCACAATACTGTGAAAGACTTAGAGTCCAGACCTAAATTAGCCGAGTAGGTTCTAGTTTCAGCATGCTTGGCTGCCCAGAAAACGTAGGAATGACCTACAATCCAAACTGTAGCTGCGGAGGATCCTGAAAAGAGATTACAAAATTAGTAGATCGGGGCGAACATAAATCTTATATCTATCACTACCCCAACGGCCAATTCTTTTTAAAGTTTCTGCCGGGAAACCTAGAGAGTCAGCTGTGGTGGCTGCCCCGATGCGGAAAGAATGTGAAGAAAAGCAAAAACCAGATAGGTTCAAGCGTTTCAGAGAAGCAGCCAACACAGCTGAAAACTGGTACCTAGTTAGAGAGGACAAATCCTGGTGGATAAAGAAGGAATCATCAGAACATGGTCTAATTGACATATATCTAGACACCAATAGCACCGGGCATATTGTAGGATTGGTAGAACTAGACAGAGAAATCCAATGACCTTGACCTGTTGGAAGAGATTTAGACCTACAAAGAAAAAGGCTAAGGGACCCATCATACACAATGACATGTGATTTGAGGAGAAAAGCTGAGGACCTTCTATTTTCAGATGTAAATTCCCCAATTCTGAGGGCGCCAAAAAAGGCAACTGAAAAAACGGCCCTAAACAAAATTAATTCAAATTCAGAGAAACACACCTCTTCTAAAACATTAAGGAGATCAACCAATATAGCAGCCGAAATAGGGCGCCTCTTATCCAATAACGGTTTTGACCTCCTAAAACCTTTTAAAACTTGATTAACTTGAAAGAAAGAGGTTAGAGCTGGCAAACCTGCGAATTTGAGAAAGAAGGAGACCCCCGCTAAAATTTTGCTGATAGAAGCTGGGCTAAGATTAGCCTGAAGCAATGAAGACACAAAAGACAGGGAGACATAAGAAGTGACAACAAGAGAATCCAGACCAAAGTCCTGACAAAAGGAGCACCATCTGGACCAGGATAGGCGATAATCAGACCACGTTTTCTTCGACACCGAATTCTTGAAGTTACCAAGAATTAACTCCATATTAAGCCCCAGAGGAAATCCGGGCAAGGAGTTCCGCATTGATCCGATGTCGGAGCCAATTCCCGAAACCTCGTGAACTGTGAACGAGATAAAGCATCAGCAATATTATTCTGCACGCCCGGAATGTGCTCTGCTTTCAACCAGATATTGAATCGCATGCATTGTAAAACCAGAAAACGTAGTAGCCTAATCACTGGTTCAGATTTAGAGGATAAAGTATTCACTGCATATAAAACGCCTTTATTATCAGTATGCACCAGAACTCTGCGATTCGCAAAAACGTCTTTCCAAACTACTAAAGAGACTATCACAGGGAAAAGCTCCAAAAGGACCAAATTTTGAATGATGTCCTTTTGTAACCAGTCCTGATGCCACTCACCTGCGCACCAATGCCCATCCATGAATGCTCCAAAGCCTGAAGACCCAGCTGCATCCGTGAAAAAATTAAGCTGTTCGTTAGTAACAAAATCCTGTTGCCATATAGTAGAGCCATTAAAATGACACAGAAAAGCATCCCAAATTCTAAGGTCCTCCCGAACGCTCTTGGAGATCCGAACATGGGAATATGGGTTTGCAAAGCCTCTGATTGCCAATGAAAACTTGCGAGAAAACACTCTAGCCATTGGAATGACTCTGGCTGCAAAGGCAAACAGACCCAGAAGAGATTGGGCCTCCTTCAATAATACTTTCTTTCTTAAAAGAAAAAATGAGATCATGGACCTCATTTTCTGTATTTTTTGAAGAGGCAGTTTAAATTCCATTGCAGCTGAATCTATGGTAATCCCTAAAAATTCAATTGAAGTGGATGGAAACACTGTCTTTTCTGCTGCTAAAGGGATCCCAAAGTGTTCACAAATATTAAAAAATAACTGAAGAGATTTAAGGCACGAGGAAGAATCAGCTGAGCCCACAAATAAAAAATCATCTAGATAATGCAAGAAACTTCCCTCGGGATATAGGTCAGACAAAACCCACTGAAGAAAGGTTGAAAAGGCTTCAAAATAAAAACAAGACAAAGAAAACCCCATGGGCATACATTTGTCAAAGAAATATTCACCCGAGAATTGAAAACCTAGTGAACTGAAGCCCTGTGGATGGACCGGGAGCAAACGAAATGCTGACTTAATATCTGCCTTGGATAGCAAGGCCCCTTGTCCATGACTCCTTAAAATAACCAAAGCCTCGTCGAATGATGCGTAGCAAACAGGAGCTTCAACACCAGCCACCTCATCATTCAAAGAGGAGTTCTCCGGATATGAAAGGTGATGTATCAGACGGTAAGAACCTTGTTCTTTTTTAGGAACTAAACCCAACGGGGAAAGCCTAAAATTTGCGAATGGCGGGGAAGCAAAAGGACCCGCCACCCTTCCTTCTTCCAGTTCTTTGTAAATTTTCTTTCTTACCACTGAAGCATTAGTATAAACAGATTTTAAATTCTGAACCATGGAACAGCCCGAGCCTTGAAAGGCCGGGACCAAAAAACCTTCCTTGAAACCTTCAGTTAGCAGAGCCGCCATCCTGTGGTCTGGATAGCGCTCTAACCACGGGAGCATTCTTGGGAGGTTCACTGGAGTCACTGCCCTTCCCATGAGCGTGCCCGGGAAATGGCTGAAAAGCTGTCGCTGTAGTTTTGCGAAAACACCTGCTAGCCGGATGGTTCCCACTACAATGAGAGCATTCATGCTTGTATCTGCAATTTGATAGAAACTTGCATTGCCCTTCATTGAAAGAAAAGCAAAATCCCTTACGCAACGCAGACTGAGCGTTAGATACCCCTTTTGGGGTAAACGGAAGCTTAGGCGGCAACATGAGATTTAGCCATAGCCCAACATCTTTGGAACCCCAATGCAGGGAGGGGTGGACTGCCAATTTTTGGCGAAAATTTTCGTCATATGTGAACCATGCAGAGCCACCGAAATGACGAAAGGCCTCTGCAACAATATCTAAGTGTTGGAATAAACCTGAACACTTCGCAGGGAAACGTTCACCCATAACTGCTGCATAAATGCAGAAAGCCTGCAACCAATTTTGGAAGGTCCTTGGTATGGCCCTTCTCCTGTCCTCCTCGGATCTATCCGCTGCCAGCCTATCAGACTTCAACAAAAATTCTTTAGAAGCCAGCAAAAGAGATAATATGTCAATGAACTCTCCTCTCCAAATTTTTTCTTTAACAGGCCTGGCTAAATGGAAACCTAACGGTGACAGAACACATGGTAAGGGTTCCTTAAAAGAAGCCTCCCCAACTGCCACTGCTGAAGGCCTGATAGGCAGGATAGGATTAACAGACAATGGAGAGTTAACCACATCATCATGGTTTAACATGCCATGATCAGACATTTGTGACTCATTTAAGTTTTGCCATACTGAACCAACTTCATTCAATGGTAATTTTCTAACAGCACCATAATCATGTGCCCCTGTAAATATTTCAGTATCACTACCAACAGGCTCAAATGCACCAGATATCTGTGCCCTCTGATCAATTTTACTGGTATGTAAGACCTGTCTAGCACCAAACCTTTCTCTTTGTGCCCCTAGAATTTGTGAATTAACATTAGTTTGTTTAATATTTAATGCACCAGTGACCTGTGCTCCTTTAAAACTATTAGCAATATTATTAGCACCAGCAGACTGTGCCCCTTTAAATTGTTGTAAAATATTTGACAATGAATTCACTAGGAAAGAAACATCTGCCATATTTGAAAACTGACACTGCTCACCATCATATGCTGTTGACGGATGCTCACTGAGTGCAGCAGCCTGGGGAAGCTGAGTAGCGCTGCTCTCCCTCATAGCCGGCTCTCTCTGTGTTCTTGAAGTGTCAGCCCTCTCCTCCCTTGTCACCTGAGGCGAGGCCGCTGTTCTCGTTCGTTTCTTCTTCCTCCCCGGCTGCTGCCTAGTCCCGCCTCCGACTGGGGCCGAAGCTACCTCCATCTTCTGCTTAGTGAGTGATGTCTCAGCAGGCGGAGCCGAGTCACGCTCCTCCCCTAGGCATTGCAGGAGCCATTCTTCACCGCCCTCTCCCTCCGCTCTCTCAATAAGGCGGCACAGGAGTTCTTCCCGACCTTCAGACGAACGGCGCTTCATGCTGCAGCTCTGTGGTGTCGCTTGTTCTGCTTCACACGGTCAGTGAACGCTGCGCTCAGCCCCTTATATAGGCTTCTTCAGCGCTGCACAGCGCCCGCCAAATTCATCCAATCCTGACGCTGGCCCTTGCTACCAATCCTCTTGCTGTTGCTGCCCTGAGCAACAGTGGCAACCAATGGCAACCTGGCAAATAGATAAAAGGAGAGAAATGCAGCCCCCTCTGAGCCATCCCATGTGGGCCCCAGCATAATGCTATGACCCTTCATTTTGTTGCCCTTCTCTGTACTCGCTCCATTTCCAGCAGATCCTTCCTGAGGACTGGTGCCCAGAACTGAACAGCATACTCCAGGTGAGGCCAGACCAGAGTCTTGTAGAGTGGGAGAATTATTGCTTTATCTTATGAGTTAATCCCCTTTTTAAAGCATGCCAATATTCTGTTTGCTTTGTTAGCAGCAGCTTGGCGTTGCATGCCATTGCTGAGCCTATCATCTACTAGGCTCCCCAAGTCCTTTTCCACCTTTGATTTCCCCAGAGGTTCTCCCCCCCAGTGAGTAGATTGCATTGATATTTTTGCCAACCAAATGGATTATTTTAATTTTTTCCACATTAAACCTCATTTTCCATGTAGTTACCCACCCCATTAATTTGTTCAGATCTACTTGCAAGGTTTCCACATCCTGCAGAGAAGTTATTGCCCTGCTTAGCTTAGTATCGTCTGCAAATACAGAGATTGAACTGTTTAGCCCATCCTCCAGGTCGTTTATGAACAAATTAAATAGGATTGGTCCCAGGACAGAACCCTGGGGGACCCCACTTTCCACCCCTGACCATTCCGAGTACTCCCCATTTTTCACTACTCCCTTGTAGCCAGTTTTCAATCCATGTACTCACCCTATGGTCCATGCCAACAGACCTTACTTTGTACAGTAAACATTTATAGGGAACTGTGTCAAATGCTTTTGCAAAATCCAGATACACCACGTCTAAGGGCCTCCCCTTATCTAGATGGCAGCTCACCTCCTCATAGAAGGTTAATAAATTGGTTTGGCAAGACAGATTCTTCACGAATCCATGCTGATTACTGCTAATGATTCAGTTTTCATTACTAAAATCTTGTATATAGTCCATTATCATCCCCTCCTAGAGCTTGCATACTATTGATGTTAGGCTAACTGGTTTGTAATTCCCAGGGATGTATTTTGGCCCTTTTTTAAATATTGGTGCTACATTGGCTTTTCTCAAATCAGCTGGTACCATTCCAGTAGACTGTCAGTAAAAAAAGCAATGGTCTGGCAATTACTTGACTGAGTTCCCTAAGGACCATTAGGTGCAAGCCATCTGGTCCTGGGGACAGGCAAATGGGCATACAGGTATGTCCCTTTAAATTTGCCACCGCATGGTCACGCGCCGCCGCCGGCACGCACGCGACCCTGCCGCGAGCTCTGTGAGTGTGATCGCGGGTCCCGCGGACTAGATGTCCGCGGGGATACCCGCAATCATCTCACGGAGAGGAAGAATGGGGAAATGCTGATGTAAACAAGCATTTCCCCATTTTTCCTAGTGACAGGACACTGATCACAGCTTCCTGTGATCGGGAGCGGTGATCAGTGTTGTGACACATGTAGCCCATCCCCCCTACAGTTAGAACACATACCTAGGACACACTCAACCCCTGCGCCCCTTCCTGGTTAACCCCTTTACTGCCAGTCACATTTACACAGTAATCAATGCATTTTTAATCTCACTGATCGCTGTATAAATGTGAATGGTCCCAAAATAGCGCCAAAAGTGTCCGATCTGTCCGCCATAATGTCGCAGTCATAATAAAAATTGCTGATCGCCGCCATTACAAGTTAAAAAAAAAACATTATTAATAAAAATGCCATAAAACTATCCCCTATTTTGTAGACGCTATAACTTTTGCGCAAACCAATCAATAAACGCTTATTGCGATTTTTTTTTACCAAAAATATGTAGAAGAATACGTATCGTCCTAAACTGAGGAAAAAACAGTTTTTTTATATATTTTTGGGGGTTATTTATTATAGCAAAAAGTAAAAAATAATGCATTTTTTTTTTTAAATTGTCGCTCTTTTTTTGTTCATAGCGCAAAAAATAAAAACCGCAAAGATGATCAAATACCACCAAAAGAAAGCTCTATTTGTGGGGAAAAAAAGTACGTCAATTTTGTTTTGGAGCCCTGTCGTACGACCGCGCAATTGTCAGTTAAAACGACACAGTGCCGAATCGCAAAAAATGTTCTGGTCTTTGGCCAGCTAAATGGTCCGGGACTTAAGTGGTTAAAGAATTTCTTGGGATTTTTTTTTGCTCCTCCTCCGCTGTGTCTTTTGTGTTCTATCTTAGCCACCCTAATTGCACCCTTACATTTCTTGTTGCATTCTTTGAATGCTGATGATGATCCCTCAGCCTTCTCCTTTGCTTTTATATGCATTTTTACATTGGAGTTAAGCCATGCAGGAGTTTTGTTCGCTCTTTTAAATGTATTTCCCAATGGGATTCACTGGTTAATGTCCTTATTTAATATGCTCTTAAAGCAAGCCCATCTCTCCTCCGTGTTCTTTGTTCCTAAGATTTTATCCCAATTTATATCTTCTAGCAAGGTTCGTAGTTTAGGAAAGTTGGCTCTTTTGAAATTCAGTGTCTTTATATTGCCCTTATGTTTGTGTGACATCTGCTGCCTTCCAACTGCCTTTTCTCTGACACACATGTGAGACTGCATCAGATTCCCTGTGCAATCATGCTACGAGGACAGACTGTAGGAAGTTTGGGTTCCAACCATGTTAATGGTTCATCATTTAGGACACATGCAGCCTTTTGTTACCTTTCGACGAGTCTACCAAAATTGTGGATCCGTAATGAGTTAGGCATTTTTAACACAATCTTTTTAAAATATTTATCTCATTATAGTCAAGGCATTAGAGGCATAGCTGTAGGTGAAAAGATATGGTCATCAGCTTTCCACCTTTCCACAACTCAGAGCAACAGAGGGGGGAAAGCCTAAGGCCAGGCCAACAGGCAGCATCAACACTTAAGTGTAGAATAGAGTCCTACACCCATAGGCTGACAATTACTTTGTAAATCCTGACCATCCAAAAAAAAAAAGTAATCCAAAAAGGGGAGCTAGAGGTGCTACCATATGGAGACAGTAGGTGGCTGGCTACCCTACTTGTTCTCCTCTGAAATACCCAGTATCATTCTTGGTGACTTCAACATTCCTGTCAATGTTAACAGCCCAGCTACAGCTCAGCTTCTCAACTTAACCTCATCTTTTGACCTAACCCAATGGACACATACTTTTACTCACTCCAATGGTACTTTGAGTGAGGCATATTATTGGACAATAAATAATTATTAAACATATATTTATTTGTTCCTTCTACAATGGTGATTGCCCATGTATATGACAGTAAGTACATGCATGAGTACAAATTTTGCAATAAAACATGATTGTAACATAAATAACATGACAAATAACATGGTGTGGATGAGTATAGTCAAAGACAGGATTCCCTATAGGACTATATAGCATGTTGGGTCTAAAATATATTGCATTAAAAGCCTGCTAGACCATCTGTAGGACAGGGTGCATCTGTGTAAGTCCAACGCGTTTCATGGGACAGTGCCGACTCTTCAGGGGCTGATGCAGCCTCATTCTATAAAAATATAAATGTATATAAGTGGCCAAGTCTAATAAATATACCCAACGATTGGGAAAAGTAGTAGGTATAAGGGGCCAAACTGACAACGCTGGAAATACTCATGCATAAATACTAACCATAACATACAAAGCCATTTACAACTCTTCCCTGAGCTACATCACCAATCCTGTCTCCAAATATAACCCAACCGTCCGCTCTGCTCCTCCCAAGACCTCCTACTCTCAACTCCCTCATCTCCTCCTCCCATGCTCATGTCCAGGATTTCTCCAGAGCCTCTCTTATCCTCTAGAACTTGCTACCTCAACCTGTCCTGCTATCCCCTACTCTTGCTACCTTTCAGGCGATCCCTGAAAACTCATCTCTTCAGGGAAGCCTATCACGCCTCCAACTAATCTTTTACCACTTCCATCAGTTCATTCGCCACAGTTACAACCTTTTATACCACCTGCCCCATCCTATTAGATTGTAAGCTCTTCTGAGCAGGGCCCTTTTAATCCTCTTGTATTTTATTGTATTATAACTGTATTGTCTGCCTTTTATATTGTAAAGCACTGCGTAAACTGTTGGCACTGTATAAATCCTGTGTAATAATAATAATGTACACTAAAGATTTCCTAAGGTACAAATAATCGATGGAAGTTTACTTCCACTTTAACAACCTTCTTGTGCTAGGTTACGCTGGAGTGAAAGAAAAATGCTCCCAAACTCCCCACAGGTCCAGCAACTGTATGCCAGCTTGGCATGTCAACTGCTTTGATACCAGCTGACAAAAACAGCCATTTTCCTCTAGTTTATGGCCTGGGCAGTCCCATTTTAACGTTTTCCCATCCACCATCTCAATTTTTTTAATTGTTTTATTTTGTTGAAAACATTATTTACAGGTTTGAATTTTTATATTCTTTTCAATTTTTTTATTTATTTTTTCCTCAAAAGATTTACTTGCACTGTGTTCTGGTGTGAACTGGCCCTAAAACATGATACTATCACTTTTCTTTTTATTTTAAACACTTGCTTTCATGAAAATAACAGCCAGTGATGTTGATGTGAAGGTCCTGTTTTGGGCACTTTTATTATGGAATGATAGCACTCTTTCTTCCACATTTTCCTGCCTATTCATTACCCTTCCACAGGCTCTTCCAATGGATACTGCTTTGCTGATGCATATGGCCCAGGCATATTTTATTGTTGTCGCTGTTTGAAAAAGGTACAACAAACAGGAAATATACCCTGTGAAAATAACAAATGCATCATGTTATCACTGTAGAGCATGTGGGCAAAAACAGGCTGTAAAGAGGAGCAGAACATCAGCATCATTAAGATGTAACAGAGGATGCTAAAGGTAAACCCTTACAGTGGTTGTAAACCCTAGTTATTTTTTTTTTAAATAAAAATCGTTTTGCACAGAGCAGCCCCAATCCTGCCCTCCAGGCCCCTCCTCTTCATCGGGTGCCCGCTTTCCCTGGGGGCACCTATGCGGGCTCGCTCCTGAGTCATGCTGCTGCGTCCATTGACACAGACAGACACCCCCGCCCCTGCTCCCATGTCACTGGATTTGATTAATCCTTAATCTGTCCAATAAGGAGAGAGGCAGTGGCTGGAGCCGCTGCGCATATGCACATCGCTGAATCGGGCTCAGGTAAGAAAAAGGGGGGGTCTGGAGGGAGCTGCAGCACAGAAGGTTTTCACCTTAATGCATAGAATGCATTAACCACTTAAGGACTGAGCCTCTTTTTGACACTTGTTGTTTACAATTTAAAATGAGTTTTTTTGCTATAAAATTACTTAGAACCCCCAAACATTATATATTTTTTTTCAGACACCCTAGACAATAAAATGGAGGTCGTTGCAATACTTTATGTCACACCGTATTTGCGCAGCGGTCTTATAAGCGTAATTTTTGGGGAAAAAAAAAACTTTGACTTAAAAAATAAGACAACAGTAAAGTTAGCCCAATTTTTTTCTATATTGTGTAAGATAATGTTAAACTGAGTAAATTGATACTCAACGTGTCACGCTTCAAAATTGCGCCACCTCGTGGAATGGTGACAAACGTTGACCCAAAAAATCTCCATAGGAGACGTTTAAAAATGTCTACAGGTTACCAGTTTTGTGTTAGAGAGGAGGTTTAGTAGTGCTAGAATTATTGCTCTCGCTCTAACGATTGCGGCGATACCTCACATGTGTGGTTTGAACCCTGTTTTCATATGTGGGCGCGACTTACGTATGCATCTACTTCTGCATGAGATCGGCGGGACAGGGTGCTTTCAATTTTTTTTTTTATTATTTATTTTACTTTTAATTTTTTATTTTTACACTGTCCTTTTAAAAAAAATGTTTGGGTCACTTTTATTTTGATTACAAGGAATGTAAACATCCCTTGTAATAGAAAAAAAACATGACAGGACCTCTTTAATGCGAAATCTAGGATCAAAAAGACCTCAGATCTCACATCTACACTTAAATGCAATAAAAAAGTAAAAATAAATTAAATGTCTTTTATTTTTGCATTCGCTCGGGTTCAGGCCTGCCAAGGGAGATGACTGGAACACGGTGGGGGGCCCTCTCGCCCACGATAAAAGTGATCTCATGGCAAATCCGCCGCAGAGACCACTTTTATGCTAAAGAGAACCGCCCGCTGTTGTTGAAAATACAGGGGTTATGGCAGCTAGCTGCTGCCATAACAACGGGCATTTAGCGTCAAAGTACCAACATACAATGGTGATTTGCGGGAAGTAGTTAAGGTGAAAAATCTTGAAGCTTTGCAAAAACTTTAATTCTTGGATTTGCTTAGCTGTGTATGTAATCTGAGCTTCATCTATTAAAAGTAAAGAACTGTTTATTTGTTTTTGTTTTTTTAAAGCAAAGTAGGTAACAATCGAAGGGCAACTATATGAAAAGGCACTCAGAGTTGAACTTGGGATGGGGAATGAGGAGATGAGATAATCTTGGGATTCACTTGGCTATTTATGTACCGTAATCTGAGCTTTAGTGATTGAGCTATGTAAAAGCAGTTAAGATTGGACTGGTTTCCATGTGAATAGCTACCTACTAGAAATTATAAATATGAAATATTAACATGCAATATTACCCATTTACCTAAGTAATTTTTTTCTAACTTTATTTTTATAGTCCTGAAAATAAGTATATACAAAGCATTATACATTCACTAAAAATGCAAAAGTTCCATGTTTGTCCGGAGTGTGCCCTTTATCTAGTTATTTCATTTAAATTGCATTGCAATGAATTATAGGCAATTTGTTATGCTTAATGCTTTTCAAAATCCCACAAGAAAGAAATGAAGTGTTCTTGCCTGTTTTATAAACATGCCTGCATCATTCCTTAAGAAAATAAAATACTGAGTGATTCCATATCCTAGCTCTTCATTTGCTTAACACAAATATTACAATGGTTGCCATCTGCTTTGCTTTACCCAGAATAAGATGTTTTAATATGGAAGAGGTAAACCTGGAGCAGGGAAAGCCACACAGAGAAATAACACATTGGATGAGCTCCCATTCTCTTATAAAGAAATACTTTACAATGTACCGCATGATATATGCTGCAGTCCTGGAAACCTAATGGTGGTCTCAGGGAAATTCCTGGTGGACTGACAAAAATCCCATAAAACAATATTGAGAAGTAAATCCTATCTCGCGATCTCAGATAAAACAAAATACATGGAAGATCTATTTAAAACCTGAATTCCTGCTTTTGGGGTGGACGTTATGCTATGTTTTACTATTATGTAATTTTAAACATTTGGAATGATTCCTCCGCAGTGATTTAATCATTGCCAGGTTCAGGCTTTGTGTTTTACATGGGTGGCAGACCGGTATTGTTTTACACAGCCCCCTTACTGTTCAGGGCAATGGAAAAAACAGCAACCTCAGGCTACGAGACCAATTGGAGAACTGCTAAAGCTACTCTGGAAACACTGTCACTATGCTAAAGTGAGAATGCTTATTCTGGGTTTTATATAAATAAAATAGAATTTCAGGAGTTAAGCATTCGCTACCTTATAAAGTGGTCCACGTGTAGGACTTGCCCTTGTTGTAACATAGAACACATTGTGAAAGGGAGAAGGAGGAGTTGCCAGAGAACACAGTGTGGGTGAGCTGCCACAATGAATGTAGCATGGGGAATAGGTCGGGAATTGTCAGATAATATATTGCGGACAGGGCAAGGCAGGTGAAGCAACGGGTGGTGAAGACACTGGGGAAACAGGTGCAAAACAAGTGTATGCTGAGTGTTTAGTGTTTTTGAAATTGCAGAGGGAACAATTCTTGGTGGCGATATATAACATTTATGATAAAACAATGCCTACCAGGATATAACAATATGCACATTTAGTGCATGTGCAGTTGTTAATCCTGTTCTTGAATCAAGGTCTACAGTTAAATTTTAAGTGCTGGCAGGTCCAAAACCCTAGTAACCAGCCATCCGGTTCACTGCACTGTTCAACTTTTCCCCTCAGGCCATGTTGGGAATCATGAGCCAAGAGTTTTGTGAGGGGCCTTTTTTTTGCATTGGTCCAATGCCTTGTCTGCATGGGGTCCCACTAAACACCTGAGGCCCGTGATAAATGGAGTCCCAGGTTGCCACCAAACAGTACCCTCCTCCACTAGGCCACCACTCCTTTCTGACCTGAACTGGCTGTAATGTGCATTCTCCTTAGATATTGGGTATACCGTAACCTTTTACAAAGATTATATGACCAGTCCAGGGGTGCAGTGGTACTCAAGAATCTGTTCTCTAACATATTGTTATAGTTCTCCACTCTATTCCTATCTAAGGGTATAGCTGGGTACTGCTCCCCCAACCCCTGCCCTCCCCCCCAACAGGACAATTAAAGTAAGCATTTCGTATCCAGCATGCTTCATTTTACAGGCTCCCTTCTCTCCATTTTTTTTAGTTGTATGATATAAGGAAAGGAGTCACACACTCTAATATAGTGCCCATATTGGTTATTAATGTGGGTATTTAGCATTTTATATTGATGGAAAAAGCCAAGTTTACACTCCAAATGTCTCTCAATTAAAAGCTCAGATTTTATTTGACGTAGAAAGGAAACCATTTAAAAATAAAATCATGTTATCAGCTGTTCAGGCTGGTTTGTACTCTTGAAAACAAGTGGGAAGATCGCTAACCTTCCAGTCACATCTCTCAGGTGCGATGTAGTGTGTGAGTGTTTTTTGCGTGTTTCCGTGTGTTAACTTCAATGGGCTACCCAACATGTGAGAAATGCATAAAAATGCCTGATTCTTTTTAAAAATTGCACTGCATTAAAAAGCATGGTACTTTATATTTAGCGCATGCATTATTAAGATGCATGGAGGCACTGCCACACGCCTGCAAAAGGGCTGCACATTTTTTGTACGTTGCTGGAAAGCACGCATTATTGCATTCGTTCCCCCAAAATGCACAAATGTGAACGAATAGAAAATTAATTACATCCTCACAGGGTGGTACTGTGGTCTGTGGATGTACAAAACAATAATAAAATGCCAAATGTGAAGAAAACCTAATTAGAAATATCCTTAAGCTGGGCATACACATAGAGTTTTTTCTGTTCAACCAGCAGGTTGAATGAAAAGAAACCTCACAGATTCCCACATCCACACAAATGATTTGGATGCAGGGTGAAAGAAAAGCTCAGTTCGTGTTGCAACAAGAAGACTATTGCATGCTCATGCACATGCTCATAATTATGAGCAAAAGCTAATTGCACAACAGGCATTGGCGCACTCTCGCACACATATTAGCTTAAGCAGAAACTGTATGCACGCGCACATCCTGTATGTGCACTGGTGCCAAGCGGGCTAAGACATGAATAGATTGCAAAGTGGTCTTCAGCTAGTTCCTGCTTAACCTGAGCCTTGACCTGCCTTATCCACATTTCTGTGTACGACTCAGCTTGCTCCTGACCTGTCTTTGGATTTGTTTGCCGATCAATTGTCAACGTGTTCCAGTTCCTGCTTCTTGCCGGTGATCTACAGCCATCTGCTTCCTGCAAACATCAGCTGGCATTGCCTGCTACATTGGATACGTAAAATACTGCGCCAATCCAGCAAGTCAGAACAGCAGCCAACACTACAAACCGACTAAATTTGTGCACATTAATTAATTTAAAAAGTGTAGCGCTATGATGAAAAGGTAAGTGTAAAGGTATAGGACAGAGAGAAGTCTATTTACATTTGAAAGAGCAAGTGACCTCATCTAATCCCAAAGATAAAAGATATGTATATTCAAAAGTGTAGTGAATATGGGTGTGATATCCAATATCAGCACACCTATAAGCAAGTGAAATGCTCTATCTTTGCAGGGAGAGCACAAAACATCACAAGAGTGAAAAACATTCAAAATCAAAAAAATCAAATAAATTGTTGAATGAAACATCCAAACTATTCAAATAGTGAAAAAATAGTGTCAACAATACAAGTGGGGAGATATAACTCCCAAGTGAACAAAATAAACATAATATTAGTCCATATGATGTATAATGTGGTTGACCCAGATTAAGTCCCAGGCGGGTGGCATCACAGAAACAAATCCAAATCTTAGTAAGGGATGGAATACTCTTACCGACTTTGGTGGACTCACAGGCCGTTGGCGGTGAGTCAATTAGGCTTGTACTGTCTTAAGATGGATGACAGTGTCAGGATGGTTTGTACACCGGAAGGGTTCCTCCTCAGATGGGGGGCCAGGAATCCCCTAGAAGGTCTGCACAATCACCGTCGACTTTGGTGGACTCACAGGCTGTTGGCGGTGAGTCAATTAGGCTTGTACTGTCTTAAGATGGATGACAGTGTCAGGATGGTTTGTACACCGGAAGGGTTCCTCCTCAGATGGGGGGCCAGGAATCCCCTAGAAGGTCTGCACAATCACCGTCTTTATCAGCATGCATGGACCATGTATGAAGAAAAAACAAGGAGCCTCCACATGGTGTAAATCCAAAAAAACTATTTTTCAAATAGCATTTATTAGATCACTCAAGATCATCGAACAATCCATAAAGGTTAAAATTAGCAGAATCGATTCCAATATTACAAAGTAGATATAAAAAATTTTTTTTTTTAGTAAGCGTGGTAAAAGTGGCTGGGTACAGCAAAGAAACCCGGGTTTCCTTCCGGTGTACAAACCATCCTGACACTGTCATCCATCTTAAGACAGTACAAGCCTAATTGACTCACCGCCAACGGCCTGTGAGTCCACCAAAGTCGACGGTGATTGTGCAGACCTTCTAGGGGATTCCTGGCCCCCCATCTGAGGAGGAACCCTTCCGGTGTACAAACCATCCTGACACTGTCATCCATCTTAAGACAGTACAAGCCTAATTGACTCACCGCCAACGGCCTGTGAGTCCACCAAAGTCGGTAAGAGTATTCCATCCCTTACTAAGATTTGGATTTGTTTCTGTGATGCCACCCGCCTGGGACTTAATCTGGGTCAACCACATTATACATCATATGGACTAATATTATGTTTATTTTGTTCACTTGGGAGTTATATCTCCCCACTTGTATTGTTGACACTATTTTTTCACTATTTGAATAGTTTGGATGTTTCATTCAACAATTTATTTGATTTTTTTGATTTTGAATGTTTTTCACTCTTGTGATGTTTTGTGCTCTCCCTGCCAAGATAGAGCATTTCACTTGCTTATAGGTGTGCTGATACTGGATATCACACCCATATTCACTACACTTTTGAATATACATATCTTTTATCGTTGCCTGCTACATTGGCCCTCGTGCCTATCTGTGTCCTTACACCTCCTGTCATCACTACCAGGGGTGTTGGACAAGAGGTGCAAGCGAAGCCCCCTCCCCAGCCTCGATCTCCACCAAGTACATGACACAGGGATCTCTCCCGATGCACTATTGTATTCTGACAGTGGGTACTCCCACCATTAGAATACACAGATCAGTGTTGTGGTTGATCGAATGTGAATTTTTTCCACAGGTATGTTAAACAGAAGTCGGTTGTTAAACTGGGAAAACACCCACTGAAATTTGCCTGGTTCCCAGTGAACCAGTTGAATTTCGATACATGTATGCTTATGTGAAAAGGTGAACGGCACCATTTGTGTTCAGTGTTACGACTCATACAGTTAAAACAAAAAATGTTGCAGCGATAATAAAGTCCATAAATAGTGAACAAACAGTAAGACAATGCGCAAGTGAAATCCAAAAAATGACAAATAAAGTTCATAAATGGTGCAAAAAATGTAAATAACAGAAGATGCGGGTGATCCAACATTCACCAATGTGCTCCACCAACCAATGTAAGATGGACTCTTACCACAGTTGGAGGACTCTATCACGGGGTCAAGTGTGATCAGATAAGTGAATCGTTAGCAATCAGCCATCACAGATCCTCTAGGAACAGATGCTATTCAGTGATCCCAATAAGAATCAATGGATGTAGGGCAAACAATGTTCATCTCAGAAGATAAAAGTAGGCATATATGCAATGTGAACCATGCATGAAGATCAGTAAGTTGGTGTACACAGCAAAAGCAAGCGTGGCAACAGCATGGACATAAGCTCCGCCCTACATGTTTTGTCACAACTGACATAATTGGGGGGAATGTACCATGCAAGATCATGCACATCTTCTGTTATTTACAATTTTTGCAGTTATGAACTTTATTCGTAATTTTTTGTTTTTCACTTACACATTGTGTTACGGTTTGTTCACTATTAATGGACTTTATTAGCACTGCAACATTTTTTGTTTTATCTTATTGCACAGTTCATCTGACTGTTTTTTGCTAGCTGCTTGTTCACTATTTTTTTTTAATTTTTCATCCGTTTTGTCAGCGCGTCCCCCCCCCCCCCCCCCATTTCTTGGACTCATACAGTTGTTTTTATATGCAATTAATGCCTAACTGAGGATTATAAAAAAAAATACATCATATGCTGACAAATTTGGATATCCTAGGGTGGAATACTGAATTTATTTGATGAATTATCTGACTGTGGACACAGTCTCTTCTGAGGACCTCCATATCCTCTTTGGTAGGGCCATATTGCAGTTCAACACAATTCAGTTGTTTCCTTTCTTCCTATGCCAAGCACAGAGATAGTACTGCTACACAGGAAATTAAGTGTACTGCTATATAAAACCACAATAAAGCTTTCAGAGGAATGAAAATGTTTTAAATAACATGATAACCAAAATTTTAAGGTCACCTAGAGCACAACAAGATGAATACTGTTATATTCTGTTTCTTGTTGGAGTAGGGACATTTCACAATCCATGGGTAGATCATGGACCATTATGAGAATTGGTAAGGTAGAGATAAGCATGGTTGAGGGCAGCGGACAGGGCAGGCTAGCAGACTCTAGAAATAAGTTGGCATAGATGTAGAATAAAAAAGTGGCGAGCGAAGCGAGGCCGTGCCCGAAGCGTGGCGAGCAAAGCGTGGCGAGCGAAGCGTGGCGAGCAAAGCGTGGCGAGCGAAGCGAGCCCGCGAGGGGCCGTGTTACAGGCGCCTTGTACAGCTGATTTACAGCTTTTCAGCTTCGGCTATTTCCTGCGGCTCCTACTGCACAAGCGCTGCGCCTGCGCAGTACAGGGGGGTCCTTATCTGCCGAGGGGAACTTTCTCGGCAGAACACCGGGACACAGGCACTTATTAATGTAAGCAGGCAATTTTTATTTCTTAAATGTTTTAATCAACCAAGCAATATTACACTATTGGATCCTCCTTGTCTTTTCTCAACTCATGTACCCTTTGTGGGGGAGAGCAGAGCACAGTGTTGGATAATTCAAAGTTCCACCCCAGGCTGCAAGATTGCAGCACAAGCGAATTCTGACCTTCTTTTTGGTTAAAGAGGTCATGGCTGTCTGATGAGCAGATTATTTTACAAGAGAACATTGGGTGTTCTTGGATGTTTACAAGCGGTGGAGGATATCTACACTTATTAATTGAATCAATCATGTTTTTTATTGGAACATTCACTGAGAATTATGGACTATTTTTATTTTTATCTTCTTTTATGTGTTTATTTTTACTAATTACAGAATTTCACTGATTATATGTTGATATATTTTATGTATTACTGTATCTGTTCACAAATTGGTACACAGAGTAATTAATTTATTTAATTGATAGTCACAGCGCCCCCTACTACCACTTCTCATTCATAGGGTGGCACAGTGGTGTAGTGGGTAGCACTCTCGCCTAGCAGTAAGAAGGGTCGCTGGTTCGAATCCCAACCACGACACTACCTGCCTGGAGTTTGCATGTTCTCCCTGTGTCTGCGTGGGTTTCCTCCGGGTACTCCGGTTTCCTCTCACACTCCAAAGACATGCTGATAGGTTAATTGGATCCTGTCTAAATTGGCCCTAGTATGTATGAATGTGAGTTAGGGACCTTAGATTGTAAGCTCCTTGAGGGTGTAGGGACTGATGTGAATGTATAATGTATATGTAAAGCGATGCGTAAATTGACGGCGCTATATAAGTACCTGAAATTAAAAAAAATAAAATTGCAGAGTAGGCATTCTGCAAGCACTTTGAGGAGCAGTTTAACCACTTGCTGACTGCTGCACGCTGATATACGTCGGCACAATGGCAGCGGTGGGCAAATGGGCATAAACAAGCATGTAATGTAAACAAGCCATTTCCCAGTTCCTGTCATCGGGAGCAGTGATGCTGTCATGTAGCCCATCCCTCCCACAGTTAGAATCACTCCCTAGGACACACTTACCCCTTCATCACCCCCTAGTGGTGAACCCCTTCCCTGCCAGTGTCATTTACAGAGTAATCAGTGCATTTTTATAGCACTGATCGCTGTTTAAATGACAATAGTCCCAAAATAGTGTCAAAAGTGTCCGATGTGTCTGCCATAATGTCACAGTCAAAATAAAAATCACAAAATCACTTCCCTCTTCAAATTAGCCCCTCACCAGAATGTTTCTATTTCTCTCACCCCATTAATTTCACCCCCTTATCATTCTGACAACATTTTAAAATATAACTGAACACTATTATTTTCTTTCTTTCTTTGCATTTTAATAGGTGCGTTCAGCAATTTGATCTCTGTGTAGTGTGGCTTGTGCATGCATGGGCACAGCATATATCACACAGGGCTTTTTTTCAGCAGGAATGCGGGGGAATGCAGTTCCAGCACCTCCAGCACTGAATGTATGTAATGACAAGCGGTGTGGGGTGTGCTGGAGGGACCATTGATGCTGGCTGCTGGGGGATCTATTATCACTGGTGGGGATTTGTTTTTGTGCGATGGTCTATTGTTGCTGGTGGGGATCTATTGTTGCTGGGGGATCTTATGTTGCTGGTAGAGATCTACAGTTGAGCGAGAGGTCTATTGTTGCTGGTTGCTGGACGGTCTATTGATGCTGGTTGCTGGGAGATCTGTTGTTGCTACTGGGGGGTATAATGTTGCTGGGGTGGATCTTTTGTTGTTGGGGGTGGTATTTTGTTGAGGGTGGACCATCATTGCTGTGTGGGGGGTCTATTATTGTGTAGGGGAACTGTTGTTGCTGGGGTGGGGTCTATTGTAACTGGGGTGGGGTCTATTTTTGCAGGGCTGGGTTCTATTGTTGCTGAGGGGGATCTATTGTTGCTGGTGGTGCTTTTGTTGCTGGGGTGAGGCCCATTGTTGCTGGGGGAGTCTGTTGTTGTGTGGGGGATCTAATGTTGCTGTGGTGGGGTCTATTGTTGCTGCAGGGATCTATTGTTGCTGGCTCCAGGGGATCTATTTTACACCTTTTCTTGTTAGTAGACAAGAACAAATTACATACAAATTAATTTGTACCACAAAATAATACCTGGGCTAGTACTGGGAGGTGTGGAGACTGGGGGGGCTCAGAAGGGGGGAGTTCCTGCACCTATTCTCTGAGATAAAAAAAGCCCTGATATCACACATCTACTTTTGCATTATATACATTGTTGCATTTTTACCATTTTTGATTTTTATATTAAAGAATTTTTGTTGAAATTTCCATACAAATGACAGAAAAATGAAAGGCAACTGGTTCAGGTATATAACAATCAGGTATAGCAGTAAAACATTTACATACTAATCTCAATCAAAGTAATGGTCGATAGTCATACAAATGATCAAATAAAGCATACATAAACAGTATAGTAACATCCTTGTTTACCCCATTGGGTTCTAACTGTAAACAAGCGCTAACTAATATAATGACAACATTATCATGGACAATTCAAGAAATTAGAAAAAGAGAGAACTGTAAAGCCTTGATATTACTCCTGGAATAATACTGAAATATGGTTTAAGAACTGCAGCTCATGTTTTTGAGTGAGGTAGAAGCTCTAGGGTGACTAGTCCATATTTGCCATAATTTCTCAAACTTGACTGTGTTGTAATTTTTATACGCCAACATTAACTCATATTGAGCTTTGTATTCAACCTTATAACAATATCAGATAAATGTGTTGCTTCGTTGGATTTTCAGAGTTTTGTTATAGTCAGCCTTGCTGCTATTAATACATTTGCTACTACTGTTCTGTACTCTACAGAGTAAAGATCCAGATTTATTCCTAAAAGGGCCATTGCAGAAGCAAGGGTAAGTAAATTACCATTGAGGTTAGCAATAAATGTTGAAACAATGTTGATTTCCAAAAACTACTACTACTAAGATTTTTGCAATTCCATAGAATAAGATAAAGGGAACCAGTTTGTTCATTGCATCGCCAGCAAGTTGGGGAGAGTGATGGGTAGATTTTGGAAAGTTTATATGGTGTAAGGTACCATCTGTTTAATATCTTTTGGGCATTATCCCAATGTTCAACGCAGGATGATGCCTTAGTACTCAGAATTATGGCCTTATTCCATTGTTGCCTAGAAATAGATAGGGAAAGATCCTTTTCCCATTTCAGCATATTATTGGTTTTAACAGATTTAGGGAATTCTGGGAAAAGTTTGTAAAATAAGGATATTCCTTTCTTATCACAAGCGTATTTGTTCAGTAGGAACCTCCAGATTATTGATGGGATATTCATGCTCGATTCCAGGTCAAGTTTCTTTAATCTTTCAAAATGTCTAAGTTTTTTTAACACCAACTCTTTATAGGCTAGTGGTAGGTTGACATAGTAATTAAACCCCTATGAAATGCAATTATTCACTGAGATATGGGCTCTACAGTAGTCCAGCACTCTTAAGGGCACAGGGATTTTAATTAGTTCACCTTGTTCTTTTGATTTACAGTGGGGATGGAAAGTATTCAGACCCCTTACATTTTTCACTCTTTGTTATATTGCAGCCATTTGCTAAAATCATTTAAGTTCATTTTTTTCCTCATTAATTTACACACAGCACCCCATATTGACAGAACAACACAGAGTTGTTGACTATTTTGCAGATTTCATAAAAAAGAAAAACTGAAATATCACATGGTCCTAAGTATTCAGACTCTTTGCTCAGTATTTAGTAGAAGCACCCTTTTGATCTAATACATCCATGAGTCTTTTTGGGAAAGATGCAACAAGTTTTTCACACCTGGATTTGGGGATCCTCTGCCATTCCTCCTTGCAGATCCTCTCCAGTTCTGTCAGGTTGGATGGTAAACGTTGGTGGACAGCCATTTTTAGGTCTCTCCAGAGATGCTCAATTGGGTTTAAGTCAGGGCTCTGGCTGGGCCATTAAAGAACAGTCACGGAGTTGTTGTGAAGCCACTCCTCCGTTATTTTAGCTGTGTGCTTAGGGTCATTGTCTTGTTGTAAGGTAAACCTTCGGCCCAGTCTGAGGTCCTGAGCACTCTGGAGAAGGTTTTCTTCTAGGATATCCCTGTACTTGGCCACATTAATCTTTCCCTCGATTGCAACCAGTCGTCCTGTCCCTGCAGCTGAAAAACACCCCCACAGCATGATGCTGCCACCACCATGCTTCACTGTTGGGACTGTATTGGACAGGTGAAAAAAGTTCTATCTTGGTCTCATCAGACCAGAGATTCTTATTTCTCACCATCTTGGAGTCCTCCAGGTGTTTTTTAGGAAACTCCATGCAGACTTTCATGTGTCTTGAACTGAGGAGAGGCTTCCGTCGGGCCAATCTGCCATAAAGCCCCGACTGGTGGAGGGCTGCAGTGATGGTTGATTTTCTACAACTTTCTCCCATCTCCCAACTGCATCTCTGGAGCTCAGCCACAGTGATCTTTGGGTTCTTCTTTACCTCTCTCACCAAGGCTCTTCTCAGTTTGGCTGGATGGCCAGCTCTAGGAAGGGTTCTGGTCATCCCAAACGTCTTCCATTTAAGGATTATGGAGGCCACTGTGCTCTTAGGAACCTTAAGTGCAGCAGAATTTTTTTGTAACCTTGGCCAGATCTGTGACTTGCCACAATTCTGTCTCTGAGCTCTTCAGGCAGTTCCTTTGACCTCATGATTCTCATTTGCTCTGACATGCACTGTGAGCTGTAAGGTCTTATATAGACAGGTGTGTGGCTTTCCTAATCAAGTCCAATCAGTATAATCAAACACAGCTGGACTCAAATGAAGGTATATAACCATCTCCATGTTGATCAGAAGAAATGGACAGCACCTGAGTTAAATATATGAGTGTCACAGCAAAGGGTCTGAATACTTAGGACCATGTGATATTTCAGTTTTTCTTTTTTAATAAATCTGCAAAAATGTCAACAATTCTGTGTTTTTCTGTCAATATGGGGTGCTGTGTATACATTAATGAGGAAAAAAACGAACATAAATGATTTTATCAAATGGCTGCAATATAACAAAGAGTGGGGGTCTGAATAATTTCTGTCCCCACTGTAGATAATATGTGTTTAATAGTGATGAGTTTTTGTATTACGACTTTAGGAAGCAAAGCATATGCTATAGCTAATGCACACATGTCATTGCTCTTAGTGACTTCTTTTTCAATATTTACCCAAAATTTCATTTGATCAAGGCAAGGAGTGACGCATAGTAATGCTGTTGAATATCTGGGAGACCCATTCCACCTTTATTCTTAGTAGTGGTAAGAATTGAGAAGGCTACTCTAGGTTTTTTATCATTCCAAATACATTTTTTAAGCTTTAGATTCACCTAGTTGAAAAATGTATTGTTCACCTGGATGGGGAGCGAGCGGAAATAATAAAGAATTTTAGGAAGGGTCTGCATTTTAAAAGCCGCTATTTTCCCTCCCCAGGAGAGTTGTGTTTTATGGAAAGATTGGAGATCCTTATTTATATTTTCTAGTAGTTTAGGGAAATTTACTTCATATAGTTTAGCTGTTGGATAGGTAAGTTGGATCCCCAAATAAGGAATGAAGGGCTGGTCCCAATTGTAAGTCGTTTTATTTTTAAGGGTCATGTAGCTTTTTTGGGATATATTCATAAGCGGGACATGACATTTGTTGCTATTAATTTTGTAGTATGAGATTTTCCCAAAGGATTCTAATATATTTTGCACATTGGTGAGAGAGGTTTCAGGATTGGATAAGGAAAGTATTATATCATCGGTTAATAATCCTAATTTCTGTTCAATATTACCCACTTTAATACCTGTAATTGATTCATTAGAACGGATTAGTTCTGCCAAAGGTTTTATTGCCAATGAAAATATTATATGCGAAAGAGGGCAGACCTGTCTTGTGCCATTAGAAAGGTCAAAGCTTTTGGACAAATTTCCTGAAGTGAATACTTTAGCAGAGGGCTTCGTATAGAGGCACATTATGGCTGAATGAATGAAACCTGTAAATCCAAATTTCATAAGTGTTGCCGATAGCCCCAATAAACTCTATCAAATGCCTTCTCTGCATCTAAAGCAAGAACCAGAGAAGGCATTCCACTATTCCCCACTTTTTGACTCAAACTAACCATACGCAGGGGCCTGCCGACTTTTAACAAAGCCCACTTGATCCAGTCCGATAAGATTAATAAAGGAGTAATTTCCAACAGTCTACTAGCTAGTATTTTAGCATAAATTTTAATGTCGGAGTTTAACAATGTTATTGGCCTATTAGCCGGTCAAGTAGTATCTTTCCCAGGTTTTGGTATTGTTATTATAATAGCTTCCAACATTTTCTTTGGGAAATTATTACTACTGGAGGCTGTAAAATTGTACAATTTAGTCAGGTGGGGTACTAAAGTAGTGGCAAATGTTTTATAATATTCACCAGAGAGGCTGTCGTCACCTGGTGCCTTATTAATTGGGATGTCTTTAATGGCCTTTGATATTTCCTGTTCTGTAATCGGCTTATTTAGATTATGAAGGGTAGCAGCATCAATCTTTGCAAGATTGATATTATCTAGAAATTTTGTTATGTCCTCCGGTGAAGGTTGGGAGTATTCTTATCCTCCTTTAGATTATAGAGGAGTAAATAATAATCTAAGAAATTGTCCGCTATATCTTGGGGATTGTAAATGACCCTTCCATTGTTATGATGGACCATTTTGTGAATTCTACCTTTGATTTGTTGTTTTCGAAGTCGGGAGGCTAACAACTTCCCTGCTCTGTTACTTTGTGAATAAAAGTTAAGTTTTAGTTTCTTAAAATATTTATCGTGGTTAGTTACTAGAGTAGCTCTTAATTCATTTCTACAGTTATTAAGTTGGTGTAATAACTGTGGGTCATTAGTTTGCTTTTTATGATCTTTTTCTAGGGTTTTATTATCCCTCATTAGTTTATCTATAGTGGTAGCTTTCCTCTTTTTCTCTCTAGAGGCTAGTTGAATTAGCAAACCTCTAATGTAGGTTTTGTGGGCACACCAAAGAGTAGTGCTCAACACAGAATCATTATCATTTACCATAAAGAACTCCTGTAGCTTTTCTTTCATCACAGACATGTGCTTCTCTTGTGATAAAATATAAGTATTATTTCTCCATAGAAATGTGTTGTAGCATTGCTGGTCCACCTGTATTTCTAATGTATTTGGTGCATGGTCTGACCAGGTAATGTTATGAATTTTGGCGTCTATTGTTTTTTGTAAGAGAGTTTTGTCTGTGATGAAAAAATCTATTCTTGAGTAGGTTTTATGTGCATTGGAAAAGAATGTATAATTCCTTTCGGTGCTTTCGGTGGAGTGAAGACACCTCCAGGGGTCATACAGGTCTTCTTGAAAAAAAAGATCACATAGTCCCAATCTGATGGTGTGGTTCTACTTGGTCGTATCAATTTTTGGTTCCATAGGGGCATTAAAGTCACCACAAAAGATAATGTTACCTTTTGGATTTTACGTATTTTTTTCAATATTTTCCGCAAGAATTGGTGAGGATGTGTGGTGGGTGCATTACCATTTTTGAATTTTATTATTGTAATCTTTCTTCTATTTTTTGTCAGTTTAACCCTTTACATGGGCCTACATCCTTAATAGTACCTTTAGATTTACTAGGTTGTTCAATCATCCTTGGAACAAAAAGATTTTTAAAATTAGGGGCCTTTCTAAAGGTTAACCCTGGGAAATCTAGCATATGCTTCTGTAAAACAGGGTCTATCTTTAATACATTCCAATGTTTCGGAAAAACCTGTTTTATTTGTCTTTGCTGAATGCCAAATGTGTAATAGAATACATATACCAAGTTGTTATTTTGTCCTACATTTTTCTCCAACTTCTTTAATAATACCTCCATGTCTGTTTTTACTATTGTATCATTTATCTCTTCAATATCCTGTTCTTTATAGCCTTTTTGAACAAAGCATTGTTTCAATACTTTTGATAGTTTATTATATTTCTTGGTATCTGTGCAACTGGAGTGATATCCAAAACTAGTATGTATATATTAAATTTTATCTGTCTCTCTAAAGTAATTTATCATGTAAAAACAATCTCCTTTCTTGTATAATTCCTAAAATTTTACACATTTTACCCCAGTCATTATTGCTTAAAGGAGATATATGGGGTTTATATATAAAAAAAAAAAAATACGTGCCCACCTTAATGCTGCAGCATCGGTGTGATGTTGCATCTGTCCCATGTCAGCTCTACCACTGAAAATTGAATGATCACATGACTGCTGATCGCTCAGCTCTCGGTCTTCATGGAGCAGAAATCGGCGAAGGTCAGCTGTTGTGCCTCTCTAGTGCTCATTGGAGCTTCTAGCTGGAGAAAAGGCAGCCAAAGATGTATTTGACTCTCAGCTGCGTGCTGAGAGCCGAAGCCAGCAGTCAATCAGGCAGCTGGGTGGATCCTGACAATATGGCAGGGATCCTTCCAGAGTGCACTGTGAAGTATGGGCAAAAAGCTTTGGCCTTACTTCTCTTTTAGGTGAACCATAAATGTAATTAATAACATTTCTGTTCCCTTTATAATAAAGAACAATCATCAATGCACCTCAGTCAAATTAAAAAGAGCTATTCATGTCGAAAAATATGCTTCCTCTCCCATAATGCCATGAACAGATTCACTGGATGTGTGGATAAGGGTCTTCTTAACCTATTTTAAAAAGTGTCAGGGCTGGGTTTCTAGCAGCTCTCTTCTCAGTGCTCAAGACTGCTCAGCTGTCAGTAAATTACCAGCCACTCATTTTTTCACAGTGGCTCACCCGGTTACCATTACCTGCCTCATTAGTCCAGTCTACAGCCAGCCCCTTTTTGCTATTTAAACTGCCTTGCTCATTCCCCCCTGCCTTCGCCTGATCAACATCTTCAGTGTGTCTGTTGTATTTCTGTTACGACTTTGCTTGGCTGATGTTTCTTCTGGTTCCTGATCCTGTTCTTTGGCTTCTGACAATGCTGACTCCTGACTTCCTGATCCCAGCTCGTCTGATTACCCGTTTTAGCTTCCAAACAATGGCTTCTGTTTTTGACTACGTTACTGACCTGTATTATTTTTATAATTACATTAAAGATGTGATTTTAACTGCATTTTCTGTCTTTGCCTGGTTCATGATTCCTGACAGGCATTACCCTAAAAATTAACAAAAAACCTTATCCTGGCATGCAGCCTGGATGTCAGGAAAGGGAGGGGTAGCAAGCTTCAGCCCTTCCCTCCTCCCACCCCTTGTTATTTTTCCACAAAAGATATATATAAATAGTGAATAAAAACACCCACACTGTGAAAAAGTCCTTTACTAATAAAAAGCCAGAATAAAAAAAAACATGATAATCCAGAAACAACACATTGCCTATTTATTTGTATTTCATGTCAGTCATGATGAGCACCACTTGAGAATGTCTACCTACCACCACAACGACCTGATCATCATGGTCTTCACCTGTCATTACACACTTCCACATTTGATAAATTATGTCATCCAGCAGCCCTGTTGACTGTTTACAAACAGAAGTTGCCAGGGATCCATCAGCTGGAGGTTCAAGCAGAGGAAGCAGTGACATATAGCCAGTTTTTTGCCGAACTCCGAACAGGCTTGGTTTGGGTTGAACTCTAATACAGAATGCCAGCTACATGGTACATACAACCAGGAATAAGGCAACAGCGACAGGACTATCATTTGTGGCACCATACAAAGCACAGGTGATTGGATGGAGTGTAGTGGGGGGTCTGTAAGACAGGCTAGTGCGGGCAGTGAGAGGAGCTTATACATTTATGTAGACAATGGGAGGATAGTGAGCAAATAACATAGATTAGATTGGGGATTGGCTAGCTTGAAGATGTTCTGGGACTTCTTTGTACCACCACAGAATATGGTGTGAATGATGTGTAAGTGGTGGTGGCAGAGAGGGAAGTCAAAGAGAATATAGTGTGAATGATAGAAGGAAGCTGCCAGAGAACATAGCGTGAACAGTGGGGGAGAGCTGCCGTAGAATATAGCATGGGCAAGAACTGGCATGTTCGCAGTGACGTCATTGCACTGAACGCTGCGTTACAGCCCTCATTATCAAGCTCCAGCTACTCTCCAAGCCTCGCTCTTGGTTCTTTTTTAATTTGCAAAGCATCCTTCTGGTCGGGATAGCCATCTCCACAGGCTGAGAGAGCCGCGAGAACGTTTAAACAAGCCGGGACTGATGACAGCGTCGCACTGGATGAATATGTGTTTAATTTTCTATATCTCATTGTTAGTTGATATTGCATCTATGTATAATTAAATGTTACAGTCCTAACTCAGAGGTGCCTGTTTTTCTCACTTTTTGAATAGACTTCAATGGAACCGCACCAGAAACGCAAATGTTGTGTTTGTGATGTGATTTTTGATGTGTTTTGCATTTTGCGTTTTTTATTTTAACACTGTATATAGCTGATTGGCTAAGCAGGGAGCCGGGAAGCCGGCCGCCATGTCCTTAACAAACGTCCTTTTCCGCTGACAGCTGCATGTAAAAAGAAAAAAAATTGTGAGCAAAAAAAAAAAAAAAAAAACGCAAAAAAAAATGTGTGGGGTCCCCCACCAGGTCCATACCAGGCCCTTCGGGTCTAGTATGGATTCCCACACCAAAATGTAAAAATAAAATGGTGTGGGGTCCCCCCCAAAATCCCTTACAGGAGCATGCCGCCCAGCAGGTCAGGAAAAAGAGGGGATGAGCGAGCACTCCCCCTTGAACCATACCAGTCCGCATGCCCTCAATATGGGGGGATGGGTGCTTGGGGATGCTCTCCCCCCCAAGCACCTTGCCCCATGTTGATGGGGACAAAGGTCCTCTTCCCAACAACCCTGGCCAGTGGTTGTCGGCGTCTGTGGGCAGGGGGCTTATCGGAATCTGGGAAAAGGGGGCCCCCAGATCCCATCCCCCCATGTGAATGGGTATCGGGTACACCGAACCCCTACCCATTCACCTCAAAAAGCAGTGAAATGAAAAAAAATAAGCAGTTATTGACAAGTCCTTTATTAATACAATAGCACTGGGTCGTCTTCTCCCACCGCCGTCTCTCCTGCTGCTGTCTCTCTCTGTGTCATCTTCTCACGCCGCTATCTCTCCCGCTGCCGCCTCTCTCGGTGCCTTCTTCTCCCACTGCCGTCTCTGACGCCGCCGTCTTTCTCGGTGCCATCTTCTCACGCCGTCATCTCTCCCGCTGCCGTCTCTCTTGGTGCCTTCTTCTCCCGTGGATGGAAAAACGCATCAAGCGCAGACGCATAGATGTGAACCTAGACTTAGTGTAAATGCATTTTTACAAAAAATTCCCACCAAAAACCAACATTTTTAAGTTTTTACAATTTTGTGTTGGGCAGCATTCATACAGCCATCTTGGGCTGCAGGTTGGACACTCCTGTCCTAGAGGTCCATGTAACCTCTTATATATATTTATATATATGTACTCAGTATATATGTGTGTTGTTTTTCACTATACCTTAGGTAAGGAGTCTCTTTTGCAAACGTTCGGAAGATCATTTTAATTGTAAGTAACTAGTAGATAGTAGTTTTGGATAAAGTATGGAAGTGTTAGAACCTCTGTCAGGTTTTTATTGCTGTCTGTGCCCCCACTACATAGACGTACCCTTTCTATTTGTCCTTGTGACCATTGTAAATGGAAAAGAATGGGGTAGAAGATGCACATTTTTATAGTTGTCACTGGAAGAGAAGTTGAGGTCCCCAATGGGGACACCAGTTACAGTGTCCTGTTGCTCACTTACTATTTTGACCTAGGATAAAAACAGCAAAAAAGTAAAAAGTCAGACATGCTTGCTATTTCACATTCTATCCCAAATAAAAAAAAAAAAAAAGTTTTGGTTTCACAGATTAATTAAAGTAGAACTATAGGCAAAACTTTTTTTCATTTTGGATAGAGCAAGGGAGGGTAATAACCCCTCTCAGATTTTTTGTCGCCATCTTCGTCCTTTCTTTTCCTTTCACTTTCAATGATAATTGTACACAGGACAAATAGAGAGGGTGAATCTCCTTAACCACTTAAGCCCCGGACCATTTGGCTGGCCAAAGACCAGAGCACTTTTTGCGATTCGGCACTGCGTCGTTTTAACTGACAATTGCGCGGTCGTGCGACGTGGCTTCAAAACAAAATTGACATCCTTTTTTCCCCACAAATAGAGCTTTCTTTTGGTGGTATTTGATCATCTCTGTGGTTTTTATTTTTTGCGCTATAAACAAAAAAACGCGACAATTTTGAAAAAAACGCATTATTTTTTACTTTTTGCTATAATAAATATCACCAAAAAATATATAAAAAAACATATTTTTTCCTCAGTTTAGGCCGATATGTATTTTTCTACACATTTTTGTTAAAATACAATGCAATAAGCATTTATTGATTGGTTTGCACAAAAGTTATAGCGTCTACAAAATAGGGGATAGTTTTATGGCATTTTTATTGATAATTTTTTTTTACCAGCAATGGTGGCGATCAGCGATTTTTATCGTGACTGTGACATTATGGCAGACATGTCGGACAATTTTGGCGTGATTTTGGGATCATTCACATTTATACAGCGATCAGTGCGATTAAAAATGCATTGATTACTGTGTAAATGTGACTGGCAGTGAAGTGGTTGACCACTAGGTGGCACTGTAGGGGTTAAGTGTGTCCTAGGGAGTGATTCTAACTGTGCGGGGGAGGGGCTGTGTGTGACACTACACTGATCACTCCCGATTACAGGGAGTGGTGATCAGTGAGAGTGTCATTAGGCAGAACGGGGAGATGCTTGTTTACATTAGCATCTCCCCGTTCTTCCTCACCGTGAGACGATCGAGGGTTTTCCCATGGACAACCAGTCGGCGGGACCCGCGAGCACGGTCACAGATCTCCCGGTGGGCCCGCAAGCTGCCTCTTAAAGGGCAACATACAGGTACGTTAATCCGCCTGTACGTGTCCTTCTGCCGCAGTATATCTGCGTGAGGCGGTCAGGAAGCGGTTAATGGGGCGCAAACAGTAATAAAAATCTGACAGGTGCTCTTACCCCTCTCCACTATCCAAAACGAAAAAAAAAGTATTTCATTAGTTATACTTTAGGCTCGGCTCCATTGCTCAAAGTTTATACATTTTGTGTTTGTTGTTTCAGTAAAACTCTAGTGACTTGTTTCTTCTGTACTTTAACCACTTGCCGACTGCGCTATAGCCAAATGATGGCTACAGCGCAGTCGCCCAGTTCTGGGAGGGCATCATATGATGTCCTCCCGTGATGGCATGCACCTACTGCAGTACGCGGGCAGCACGCTCTGTGTTCGCTGTGTCCTTGGAGCACAGCTCAATCATAGATCGGGGTAAAGGGCCAATCGCAGCGGCCCTTTACCACATGATGTGCTGTGTCCAATCACAGCTGATCACAATGTAAACACAAGCTGGTTATCAGTATTCCGAGCCAGTAACTGGCTTATGTGAAAGGGACATCTACACTGATTATCAGTGCAGTCCCAACAGTAAGCACCAGTGCTGCCTATCAGTGGCCACCAGTGCTGCCAATCAGTGTCCACCAGTGCTGCCAATCAGTGCCCCCTCATCAGTGTCACCTATCGGTGCTGCCTACCAGTACCATCAGTGTCGCCTATAAGTGCCCATCAGTACCACCTATCAGTGCCCATCATTGCTGTCTATCAGTGCTTGTCAGTGCCGCCTATCAATGCAGCCTCATCAGTGTCTCTTCATCATGCCCACCAGTGCTGTCTCATCAGTGCCCATCAGTGCAGCCTTTCAGTGCCCATCAGTGTTGCCTCATCAGTGCCCATCAGTGCAGCCTATCAGTGCTCATCAGTGCACATCAGTGAAGGAGAAAAATTACCTGTTTGCAAAATGTTATAACAAACTATAAAAAATGTTTTTTTTTTTTTTTTTCAAATTTTTTTTTTTTTTTTAGCAAAGAATAACAACCCAGTGTTGAATAAATACCACCAAAAGAAAGCTCTATTTGTGTGAAAAAAATGATACAAATTGTCATTCAAAGTGTGACAGCTCTGAAAGCTGAAAATTGTGGTGAAGGGGTGAAATTGCTCAGTAGACAAGCGGTTAAGACGTACAGGAGGACTATGAAGGTCTAGAAATGTATAGAAAACACAGATCACAAAGCCTTTTGAGGCACTTACATGCTATACAATGACAGTCCCACCATAACCTCTGCAGATACGTAACAATATTTGTTTCCAGCTTTCTTTATAGACCTGGTAGTACAAGCCAGTTCCAAAATCTCATAGTCAGACATGCATAAAGTTTGATATCATTGTATTCAATCAGTAACTTTACCTATGGGGATTCATCAGCCAAGCAACACACAAACTTGTGCATTCATCTTCTGTTTTCATTCCTCGGTTTCAGTAATTCTTCTTGCTGGCCTGGGCATACAAAATCTGCACAAAACATTTGGGGAATTATCTGGCTCCAGCATTTTATTATATAATTAAAATAAACTGTCCTGCTTTCTGTCACATGGCTGTTAAAAGTCTTCATGGACCTCAGGAACATCTACTGTATCTTTTGACTAACACAATCAGCACTTGATTCTCCTGCTAGATAGCGCACAAATGTGTTCTCCAGAAAATGTAATAAGCCAAGATGTGAATTTAATTTAACTTTTCCTTATTCTCTTGTGTCCTAAACTGAAAGGAGCAGATGTATAAAGCAATGAGTTAAGGGGAAACTGTCAGAAGCAAAGGGAACTCCTTAAAATGTGCACTAATGACGATTTACCCCTGCAGTACAGATAGTGTGAAGTAAATTTGCCCTACTGGGATTTTATAGGACAACCAGCAGCATGATTTTGTGACAGGCCCAATCAGGGCACGAGCCTTTGTTGATGCTAATGAAGAATTTAAAAAATAGAGTTTTTTCCTGTAAATGTTTTCTTCGGCCCAGCAATGCCATAGTGCAGGAGTATTAGCATTTTGGACCAGGCATAGAGTCAGATGAGGGGTGAGGACACTCAAATTTTAGTGTTAGGACCACAGATTACAGGGTGCCGTGACGTGGCTCTGTGGCTTACGCATGGGTTTGCAAATGCGTGCGGACTGAACCCCTGTTTTTAACGCAAACTTTTAGACAGGTCAATTGGTTGTCTGTGAGCTGGTGGTAAGTAGGCTTGGATTTTTTCCTGGGCATTCCCCAGGTTTTGTTGATATCTGTTTGTAGCCTTCCAATGCCTCTTACTTCGATAGCCAGCTATAAATGAGGGTGGTGGCAAGTTTTTTGTGATCACGTTGGTGTGTGTATTGGTCCAGCAGTGCACCAACACCTTTGCAGCCATTGTGCTACCTGCTGGGTGTTTGGTGTGCTCCTGTACCTTTAAGAAGGGGTGGGCTCCCTTCAGTCCACCTGCCCTCACTTATCCATTAGAATGTATGTGCCTCCACTGTGAGGACACTCAAATTTTAGTGTTAGGACCACAGATTACAGGGTGCCGTGACGTGGCTCTGTGGCATACGCATGCGTTTGAAAATGCGTGCGGACTGAACCCCTGTTTTTAACGCAAACTGTTAGACAGGTCAATTGGTTGTCTGCGAGCTGGTGGTAAGTAGGCTTGGATTTTTTCCTGGGCATTCCCCAGGTTTTGTTGATACCTGATGAGTTGTTTTTATTAAGCTCTTAATAAGGAAGCTCAGTGTGCTGTGATTAGGGATGAGCTTTGGGTTCTGGTTGACCATGCTGTTCGATGTTTGCCAATAGGGCACTAAATTGCCAGATTTAAATCTGTAAACAAGTCGGTGGGCATCCCAGGTGACTTCATTGACCAAATATGGTTATGGCAATATTTGGTCAATGACATCAGCCAGTATAACCAGCTTGTTTATTGACTTTTAGCAGTCAGATGGGGAGCTGTCATTTAATGAGTGGAGTTGGGTGGGAGAGGATGTTTATTTTTTCATTTTATTTTTTTATTTTGATTTATTTTTTAATAATGGACTTTCTCACAGTGTGTGTGCTTATTTACTCATTTGTGAATGAGTAACAAAGGATACTGTTACTCACTTATGTGGGGGCGTCTGGCCTGGTATGGTTCAGATGAAGGGGGGTCACCTTCACTGCCCCTCCCTATCCTGGTCAGATTCTGGTATGGATTTTGGGGGGCGGCTCTCAAGCATATCATCTTAAAAATCCATACTACGCCCCTTCTATCTGTCTACCTTTCTCTGTTTTCCACACTCTTCCTCACCCGGCTTCCCCTTCTATTGCTCTCTCCCCTTTAATGTGAATAAATTCAGCTTTTGCTGTGGTTTCCTAGCTGTTTTACTGTAGCTGATCAAATTTGATGGACTTTGTCCTATTATCGAATTATGCTGACCACTCGGGGTCTTCTCCTGATCCTGGTATTTCCTCCTCTTTCTTTTACTCCATAGGTTTGCATTACTGTGCTAGGGCTGTCAACATAGGACTGGCCGCATAGAAATGCTTATCATTATGCCCTCCCAGTTAAGAATATTTTATATGCGTTAGACTTGTTACATTGAATATGACTTGAATCTATTAAGCTGCCATTGAAGCTGCGACAGTTATTCAGTAGGTATCTCTGGTACGCATATGCTATTGTGACTTCTTTGACTCACAACTTTAATTGTATAATATAACTGTTGGTTCAATAAAGGAATTACACAAAAAAAAAATCCATACTAGATACTAATCTAGGATAAGGGTCTAGTATAGATTTTGCAGGTACCCCACACCACAGAGAAAACTTACTTCTGAGTTCTGTCATTACAAAACCCAGAACGGTGTGAAAACCAATGTAATGGTGCACTACTGTAGAGGCTGCCAGCATATCCGATCACCAGTTTGAAGAAGAAAGACACAAGAAAGCAGTCTAGGGGAATGTCCTTTTAGTGATTTATGACTTTTAACTTGAACAGTGGGAGAGGGTACAGGGTACGGAATACTCCAGGCTATAAGACGCAAAAATAAGTGGACCTTCTGAACTGAACTAAGCTTCTCTGAGACAGTTGCTCTGCTGAGATACAGTATACATTTCCCCTGGAGAGAGTAAGGGAAGGCCAGAAATGGGAACCCTATGCAAGCAGTCCCCCTGAGAGAGCTACACTGGCACTGACATCCCAATAGTACACAGCCCACAGGATCTTGTATTACAGTTAGTACTCACAAGGCCATAGAGCAGCTGCACACTCTTAGCTTTCTTCAGATGACTTTCAGTGAGATTGTTCACACTAGATCCACCAGGGGAAATCTCAGGGTTTGAGAGATGATTCAGGTGTAGCCCCCCCCCCCCCCCCCCCAGCTCTGCCACAGCTGGGACCTTGATGACTGTCAGCTTGAATCAGTAAAAAGCCTGCTGGAGGGGGCCACCCAGGCTGCTGGAACCCCTGCAGCAGGAAGACCCAGCTGTCCCAGAGCCCACACTATTAATTAGCTTCCCCAGCCACCTGCTGGGCATACCTCCCAGGGATTGGCAGGAGCTCAATAAATATTCAAGCTACCTATTTGACTCTCCCCACCTTATGTTCTGGAAACATCTAGAAGGCATGAGGGAGCAATTAAATCTGCAGCCTGTGAACTCTAAAACAGCCCAAAGCAATTGAAGGCCCATTCACCGATTACAGTGACACCAGGAAAAAATACATTTACTTATCACTTAGCAGCCTACATTGGAGGGTGCTACAATGTGTTTTACTCTTTATAAAATGTGGGCCTATATACTGCAGCAATCCAAATGGTCAGAAGGGAATAATGAATAGAGGTAATAGGTTATAGAGGTACAACCACAAAACCTCCCAGCATTCCACAGATGAAATGATATACTAATGGCATTAAATCTCCCAAGGAAAGATCAGCAATGGTGGTATCCATATTTCAGCACCTGTTTCCTTCTAATCCCATAGAAGGAAACTACCATATGTTATTTGACATATACGAGTACCTGAGCAAAGAACTACTGTATGTTGTTTAAGTGCAGGAAATTAGGCTTTACCTCCATTATTCCAGTTGCAAGAGAGAATCTGATTTGACATAGAAGACTGCAAGATTAGTCCATGCCTTATTCCTTATTGTAAAATACCTTACAGAAACATAAAAAATACACTTCAAAGTTATGTGTGAATCCCAGGACAAAGTTATGTGAATCCTGTGTGAAAACATTTATTAATTTACACTTTAGGTTGTTTCTTAAAAAAATAATTGATTTAAAGTAGGAAGCTAACTCTCTGAATCAATATATACTTTTCATTTGTATGATGCTAACATTAGTAAATAGATCAGAAGGTATATTATATTTACTTGTTCTAAACTTTTTTTTTTACATTTCTTCAGTTGCTTCTGGCTTAGGCCAAAATGATGTCATACATCCCAGGGGTCTTCACTGGAGTTTTTTTTTCTGTTATCTGGAGGAAGAGAGGAGGGGCTTTCTCAGCTTGGACATGGTCTTGTGCCCAATAAAATGAGAAGGACCAAGACTGACAGGAAGAATCAAGGGGTTGGATCAGAGGACCTGAGCTCAGGTTAGGTTAGGCTGGGTTGTCTACAGTGTCTTAAGAGAAGAGATGTCTGGAGGTTTCTGCCCTGCAACCAAAGGAACTCTGGTGGGCTTCTTGCTAACGAAATGCAGCATGCCCATAAATTGCCAAAGCCGGCAGGGAATGAGGTACACTGGTACAGTACAATACATGTGGTCCTGTTACATTACAGCATCAGAGTTGCTTTAAAACCAGTTTAGCATACAGTACTGTGCAAACATTTTAGGGAGGTGTGAATAAATGCTGTAAAGAAGGAATGCTTTAAAAAAAAAAAATATATATATATATATATATATATATATATATATATATATATATATATATATATGTATATATATATATTTATTTATATATATATATATATATATATATATATATATATATATATATATATATATATATATATATATATATATATATATATATATATATATATATATATATATAATAGATTAATAGTTATAGTTATATATAATAGTTTATTTTTATCAATTTACAAAATGCCAAGTGAGTAAACAGAAGAAAAATCTAAATCAAGTCAATATTTGGTGTGACTACCCTTTGGCTTCAAAACAGCATCAATTCTTATGTCCCGTACACACGGTCGGACTTTGTTCGGACATTCCGACAACAAAATCCCAGGATTTTTTCCGACGGATGTTGGCTCAAACTTGTCTTGCATACACACGGTCACACAAAGTTGTCGGAAAATCCGACCGTTCTAAATGCGGTGACGTAAAACACGTACGTCGGGACTATAAACGGGGCAGTGGCCAATAGCTTTCATCTCTTTATTTATTCTGAGCATGCGTGGTACTTTGTCCATCGCATTTGTGTACACACGATCGGAATTTCCGGCAACGGATTTTGTTGTCGGAAAATTTTATAGCCTGCTCTCAAACTTTGTGTGTCGGAAAATCCGATGGAAAATGTGTGATGGGGCCTACAGACGGTCGGAATTTCCGACAACAAGGTCCTATCACACATTTTCCGTCGGAAAATACGACCGTGTGTACGGGGCAATACACTGCCACACTTTGGGGTTGATTTACTAAAACGAAAGAGTGCAAGTCTGGTGCAGCTCTGCATAGAAACCAATCAATATTTTAGTCAAGGCTTAATTGAACAAGCTGAAGTTAGAAGCGGATTGGCTACCATGCACAGCTGTACCAGATTGTGCACTCTCTAGTTTTAGTAAATCAACTCCTTAGTATACTTACATAAAGTTAGGGATTTTGTAGGATTAGAGTCAGATGTATGATTAACAAATTATACCAAGCAGTGCTAATGACCATCAATTTATATATGTAGGTTGAAATACAGTCATTAACTGAAACAGAAACAGCTGTGTAGGAAGCTTAGAATTGGACGAGGAACAGCCTAATGGCCCGTACACACGATCCGAATATCGGATGACCGATCGTACGACCGATTTCGCTTAATAGTCGCAAGTAAAAATTGAATAGCTAAATAAAGTCACGAATATTCTCATATGACAGAAAAAAAAATCAGATATGAAGTCATGTGTTGTAATGTATTTGTATTGAATTTTCGGGCGACAACTATACTGACTAACCGAAAATCGTACGATCTGGAATCGTACAAGAAAAATTTTCGTGCATGCCCAATCGAATAAGATCGGATGAACGGTCATGATCGGCTGTTGAAAGTGGTGTACACACGATCTGAAAATCGTACGATCCTTCCTCGGACGACCGTTTTCGTACAATATTCAGATCGTGTGTACGGGCCAAAACTCTGCTACTAAGATGAGGTTGTGGAAAAAGTTTCAGGTCACATGTCATACACAATGACAATACTGAGCACAGCAAGAAGACACAGGGTAGTTATACTGCATCAGCAAGGTCTATCCTGGGCAAAGATGTTAAAGCAGGCTGGGTTTCAAGATGTGTTGTTCAAGCTCTTTTGAAGAAGCACAAAGAAACAGGAAACATTGAGGACCATGGTTGGCCAAGGAAACTTAACCGCTTCCGGACCAGGCGCTGCAGTTTTACTGCGGCAGGTTGGCTTCCCTGCTCGAAACCACGTAACTAAACGTTGGCTCGCGGGGTCTGGATAGCAGGCGCTGCACAGTGGGGGTGCCGATGCTCGTGGCCGATGGTCACGATGACCGCGGGCCACGAGTGATCGTGACCAGGAAAAACAGAACAGGGACGAGTGTGTGTAAACACACACGTCCCTGTTCTGTTCTGACAGGAGTGACAGATCATGTGTTCCTATTAGCTAGGAACCACGATCCATCACTTCCTCTAATAAGTCCCATCCCCCTTCAGTTAGAATCACCTCCCAGGGAACACAGTTAACCCCTTCACCACCCCCTAGTGTTAACCCCTTCACTGCCAGTGACATTTTTACAGTAATCAATGCATTTTTAATCGCACTGATCACTGTATTAATGCCAATGGTTCCAAAAATGTGTCAACATTTTCCGATGTGTCCGCCATAATGTCGCAGTCACAATAAAAATCGCAGATCGCCTCCATTACTAGTAAAAAATAATAAAAATGCTATAAATCTATTCCCTATTTTGTAGACGCTATAACTTTTGAGCACACCAATCAATATACGCATATTGCGATTTTTTTTACCAAAAATATGTAGAAGAATACATATTAGCCTAAACTGAGGAAAAAATATTTTTTTTATATATTTTTGGGGGATATTTATTATAGCAAAAAGTTTTTAAAAAATGCGTTTTTTTTTCAAAATTGACGCTATTTTTTTGTTTATAGCACAAAAAATAAAAACCGCAGAGGCAATCAAATACCACCAAAAGAAAGCTCTATTTGTGGGGGAAAAAGGATGTCAATTTTGTTTGGGTACAAGGCCGCACAACCACGCAATTGTCAGTTAAAGCGAACTGGTGGAAACCAATGGGACTCAGGTATACCCATCTACTGACCGCAGAAGTCTGGCCAGAAGTGGTCTTCATGGAAGAAACATGGCCAAAAGGCCATACCTTTGAGATGGAAACAAGGCTAAGCAACTCATCTATGCATGAAAATATAGGAAACAGGATGCAGAAAAATCGCAGCAGGTGGTCTGGACTGATGAGATAAAATATGAAATTTTTGGTTGTAGCATGAGGCAGTTTGTTCCTGTCTAAGGCTGGGTTCACACTGGAGAGTGCAGCAGCTCACAGCAGGAGTCGGGTGCGTCTCCATTCACCGCTTCAGCCCGAATTTTTGGATGAATTCAGACCGCAAACTGACCAAAAGACGCACAGGGCTCCTGTGCAATTCACACCAGAGCAGCTGCTGAGATGTGTGAACCAGCTTTATAAAGAGCCGGTCACAAACTCCTGCTATGTGAATTGGATGCGGGGAAAGCGATATTAGGACAATGGTTTGGCAGTCTTTGGCAAGCCTTCCCTATTAGCCAGTGCGTTGGGGCTCAAATCTGGTATTGGAGCAAATAATATTAAGCTCCTCTGAACCCATGTATATAGGTGCTAGCATGGCGCCTGAGTGGGTGATACTGTTCCTTTAATTAAACAGGGTGTAGCAGGGTTTGGCTGGCTCCTACGGTGATGTTGTGGCTAAATGTTCTGTCATTATTCCGCTACACTCTGCTCTTCAACATCCCCCCAATGACTCTACCTAGCCCAGGAACAGTCATTCCTTTTCCTCTTTTTAGAGTTATAGTGCAGTAGGCTCTGTCCTTTCTCAGGCTGCACAGCAACAGCTTTACTACTTCCTTTGTTTTCCAAGGTGGTGGGTGGGACTTTCCTCTGGCTGTACACAGTCATGCAGCACATGTGTTCTGTGCTCTCTCTTTTCATTGGCAGCATAGTAAAAGGGGAACAGCTAAAGCACTGTATGTGTGTGAGTGACAGCCTGGTCCATGCAGCTGTAGTCCACAGAATGCCTCAACCTGGGGTGTCATAGAAGATTTAAACCATGTGATTAAAAAGTTTTAAGCCCAGGTAGCTGTAATATAATTTGCCCAAACTCTTCATTATAAAAGAAACAAGTAAATTAAATCATATGATTACATGTTTTTATACAGCTACTAAACTACTAATCTAAACCAAGGATTGATAAACTGCAATATATTACATTTTAGTTCTTGGGTTCTACCTTAAAGCTGAACTTTTACCTTCTCCATCAACTCATCCCCCCCAGTTACTACTATTTGTATCACTTGCCCTTCCCTTTAAGATTGTAAAGTATGACGTGCAGGGCCCTCCTAACTCCCTTATATTGGATTTGATTGTAACTGTACTGTCTATCTTTATTGTGTAAAGTGCTGTCAAAACCCTTGGTGCCATATATATCCTGTATATTAATATAATAATAGATACTGTCAGGAACATCATGTTAATTGTCAGAGAAAAGATGCAAAGGCTCATGCACATGAGCATAAACGTACATATTTTCTGGCATTGGAGCCTAAGTGAAACACGTAAACAGCATGCATATGAATGCACACATACAGGAGCCCTGTGGCCTATTTTACCAGGACCCTGCACAAGATCATTTGCTAAATGGTCTTTCAGCTTTAGTTTCTGCTATCCTTGATCCTGAATATGCTTGACCCCATTATTGGCTTTCTTCTGATCTGCTACTGGATTATCCTTTTCTGTCTATTTTTGCTGCCTAATTTTGTTACCGACCTTGGTCTGGACTCTTGACAAAGGTCCACATTTGCCTATGGATTCTGTATCTCGCTCGCTGCATGTTGCCAACTTCTGTTGTCCTCAACCTTGATCCTGCTGGTGATTTGGTGCCTTCCTACTCAACTGTTACCAAACTCATGGCCCAGCTCTGTTCTCTACTAGACTTCGTAAATTCTAGGTGCCCTCTCTGCTTGACCTGACACCAGCCCTCCCAAATTCAAGTCTTTAGTTCCAACTTTCTCCACCTGCACCCTTCCATTGACCTAGCAGACATATACAGTTTATAGTATTTATTATTTTGTTTTCCATACATGGTAGAGACTAGATTTGCAGTGATTTATTGGTCATTTAACAGAATAATGGTAAAGCTTTAATGGTGACCTAGATAGATAGTAATAGATAGATAGATAGATAGATAGATAGATAGATAGATAGATAGATAGATAGATAGATAGATAGATAGATAGATAGATAGATAGATAGATAGATAGATTGACAGATAAGCATGCGTATGAAAGAAGAAGAAAAGGATCTATATGTATGTGTATGTGTAAAGAACTAAAAAAAAAAAAAATCGATGTAAAGCATTGTATCTATATATCAAAGAACAACATATCTGGTCAATTTGTTCTTAATCTCCGAGAGACAGACTGCTTATTTTGTCTGTATATACAGAAAATGACTCATGCCTCTGACATCATCAACATCTGGGAATGAAATGAAATGGGGACGCAATGAACATTAGCAGAGAAGCCATCTGATGAAACTACGCTTACATGATTGATGGTATTTGTGCAATGCCTTCTATCCCACCTTTCCTTTAACAACACACCTTATTTTCAACAAACCATATATTTATGTTGTAGGGCTAGTTGCTCTTGCGCATTACCACATTTTATAATGCTCTGTCCGTTCCAAAACGTATCTCTTTTTATTTGGAAGACACTCAAACTCTAAAGACACCTGTTTTCCCAATTGAAAACAGATCGCACACTTTGAAACCCACCCTTAAATGTTTTACTAACAATTTTATTAACTTGGGCACATGCAGAACACAGGGCTGCTTGTGATCAAATATAGCACAGACAAAAAAAATTATAATAAAACAGCATGAAAGTTAGAATAATATTAACAACAACAATACAATTTCATCGGAACTTCCCCTTATTTCATTTATAAATTGTTAAAAGTGCTTTACAATATTGCATGCCGTAACAATAGAACAGCCAAAAATAAAGCTCAGCTAACAATGGATATTATACAGTCCAGAAAAGTTATTATCCAAAATATTAAAAAAAAGTCCAAAGAGGGATTCATAATTTAATATTAAGTTGGATCATGTCAAGTGATTGGAGACATCCGTGTGACTGGTAGAGATCTTTGTAATAATTTATGAACTTTGCACACCCTGTTCTTGGCTAGCTGCTATTATCAGAGTATAAAGTTATACAAAAGAGATTTGCTGTTTAGTGCAGTGGCTCTTAAAGGTCCCAGAGATATCTTAGTACACTAATTTTTTTCTGAATGCCTCAGTTCATGATGCCAGTAGCTGGGTCTCATAAAGTGAGGGATTCCCATCTAATTGGGCAATTGGTTTACATGCATTTGGGAGAATGAAAGAAATACTCTGTTTGATAGATTTGAGATGCAATGCAAATCACTTCTCTTATCTATTGTTTTAGAGCTCAATACAATTAAATAAACAGCATAACAGCTCTTCTTGGATGAAAAGCAGAAAAACAGCCATATGTAAATGATCTTTGTCTCCTTATTTATTTCAAGACTTAACTTTCTGTTTTTGTCTGGTGCAGACTTATAATGGGAATCTAATCCTTAAAAAGTAATTCATGTTATAGTTTTTTAATAATTTTCTTAAGATAAACAATACACTACAATGGCACAATTTTGTGGACACGTGACCATCACACCTACAGCATATCAGTTTGTTGGAGATACCATTGAAAAATTATGAACAATAATAAAGAGTTGCCCCTACCCCCTCTTTTCTTCTTTGATGTCTTTCCACAAGTGTTGGAATTCGTTTGAGGAAATTTAATTCTATTCACCAAAAAGCAAATTATTGAGCTCAAGATGTTGGATGACAACAAGACAAAAACAGAATGGGGCACGAGAAGGTACTGAAACACACTGATAAAACAACTGAAAGTCTATAAAGTCCAGGAAGTATACGTATGCAGCATTAGTGGCAGCTCCCTTGAGACGAAGCAGTCTCTGGAAGAACAGTGTGTGAAAAGCAAGGTGCACCAAAAACTAAGTGCAGCAGAAGATGCAATGAATGGTAGATTTAATTAAAATCAGCCGAATGGTTAACAGTATAATACTGTGGTCACTCAGCGGGTCCCCCCGGGGGATGGTGGATGGTGGTGTGTAGATGTTAACACTGTAGGGGAGGAACAACCGACTGGACACCTGTTTCGTCATCTCGAAACACACTTGGAGTCGCATTGGCAGTGACGTTAGAACATGGAGATAACGTTTTAAAGCATTAACTTCTTCATCAGATCTAAATGGCTATTGATCTCAATCTGATGAAGAAGCGGATGCTTTAAAACTTTATCTCCATGTTCTGACGTCACTTCCGATGCGACCCTGAGTGTGTTCCACAACGAGACGGATGTCCGGCTGGTTGTTCCTCTCCTCTCCTCTCGTGTTAACATTTACATACCACCATCCACCGGGACCTGCTGAGTGACCACAGTATTATACTGGTTTATGCCTATTGATCTTTATATAAGTGTGAGTAGCCATTTGACTGATTTTAATTAAATATACCATTCATTGCATCTTCAGCTGCACTTAGTTTTTGATGCACCTTGCTTTTCTCCCAAGATGTTGGATGAGAAGACCTAACTCATAATCAGTATCTCAATTCATCCCAAAGGTGTTCCATAAGGTTGAGGTCAGGCATTCATGTAGGACGTTTGAATTCCTCCACACCAAGCTCTTCAAACCATATCTTCTTCTTTTTTGGTCTGCTCCAGGCCACCTGTTGATTGCAGTAGGTTTTACACTATTGGAGCGTTTATATCTTTATATGCCACGCACATCCACGTATGGGCTAAGAATGATATGAGGCGATTTGAGAAGTAATGGTTCTGCTGGGTATCTTTGGAGATTGCATTATTACCTAAGGTGGTTTGAAGTGTATCAGTTCCATATGATACGCAAGGAAGGGTATCCATCATTACCCCATCATTACAGGCCTCCCTTGATCCTCTGTTAGGGGGGATTATGGGCTTCTGGTAAGAAGTAATTCTCTACACAACGGTGGTAGAATTTGCACAATTTTTCCATATTAACACTGTAGATTCCTTCCATTCGTGGATGGACTTTTATAATTCAATTCACTGGTGGATGTTACATATATTTTAGATATATATATGATTGGACATTATGCATTAATATTTTTTCTATATGGTTTATATTGAGTTACTTGGTTTAGTTGATTAATCACCATTTGCTAATTCATGTCCTTTTCCATGTGTGTTGGTGCACATGAAACTCAAGACTCTAGTTCCTAACACACATGGTTGCACATATATGTTACAATTTGATCACCTTCTAATCAGTGGGTTAGATTGATAGTTTGCACTTGTTGTTTTATTTTAGTTCACAGGTTTAGCGCGATTCTAGTTCTTTTCCATTTTATACACTGTATTGATGTTGTGCAGGAGAATCGCTGCTCTAATAGCTTCCACACGGAATTTCACAGATACTTCATGTGATATAGACACATATGTTTAATTGTTACCAAAAATCTTAGTGCAGTTTCTTTTTCTGCTTTTCCATATTTACTAACCCCTTTCCCCGCTCTCCATACTGAAACATCCCCCACAGGGGCCAGGGGGAGGAGGGAAACCTGCAACACTGCAAGGGGCACAATGCAGGGGGAAGCCTAGGCAATAGGGGAAAATTGGCACCGCACACAATGATTAGGGTTTGCCCAGGCACACCTGGTACACCCCCTGTGCACGCCTATGAATAGGCGACTGATTAACAAAGCTGTGCATAGCCTTACTCTGGTGATACGTCTGCTTTTAAAAATAAAAAGCACTTTTATTGAAGCTGAACTCCAGGTATGAGAACTTTCATTTAAATATATTTTTCAAATATGCCATAGTGGTAATACTGTAAATCCACTTTGTGTGTACCATCTGCTTTTGCATACCCAGTTATACTGGGGAGCAGTGATATCATCGCTGTTCTGTACATAGACTGTTCAGAGAGCAGAGAATTTGAGATGTTACCAGCAGGCCCATCCACTACAGACTGCCAGTAAAAAAATACAGGAGGGGGAACACAAGGCACCACCACCACCAAGTCACCCTGCACAAGGAGAGAGAGCAGCAGTTATTGGTGTTTATTTCTGGAAGCTCCTGCACAGAGGCAAAGCTTCCCATTTAATTACTGCACAGATCAGCAAGAATTACACAAAGCACACTAAAATTCAAGTAGGAATACACATACCTCCTGTATTTAGACAATATTTTCTTACCTCTGAACTCAGCTTTAAGAGTAGTTATGTGCATTGCAAATGTGCCCGACTTTGCTTGCTTTAAAACTCTGAAGTTTACTTAAAGTAGAAGGAAAGGCTCCCCTTCAACTCTCCACTAAACACTCACTAACAACAATAGTAGAAATTCTGCATAGTTCAAATTTTTTTAAATATGCTTCTTTGTACCTACATCACATGACCAGTTGACCAAACAGCTTTCGACTTCATTAGATTAGTGCTGTTGGGAGTGTCCTCCCTCTCCCTAGGCTTGTCACTACCAGAAATGATGTACCTAGCTGATGGTGCCGATGGCTGAGCAGGATGGGATGGAGCGGGGTGGAGCGGGGTGGAGCGGGGTGGAGCAGGATAGAGCAGGATGGAGCAGGATGGAGCACAGTAGGCTGGGGTGGGCTACTCAGAGCTCTGCTGATTTTATTACACAGTCTGACAACTATTTATGGAAGTTCCTGTGAGCTGCCACATTTAGCTCAACAGACGAACCGTTGTTGGTACAGAACAGGAGATTGCTGATTGTCTAGCTTTGACTACTCTTTCTAATCTATACAATCAGCAATTCAGAAAATGCATAATATAAAATTAAATATATTTGACATAATAACCATTCGCAAGTTTTTGCTTGTTGAGTGGAATTCCACTTTAATGAATGAAGAAAAAAACAGGCAGCAGGAAGAAAAGTCCAATCATTTGACTTATCAAAGTCGTGTGATCAGCCTTTCTTCCAGTTTCACACGGCTTTTTATAGCACTAGGCATAGAATATTTCATGGGACATTATAAGCTCCACATCACGATCTGCGTTTTAGGAATGACTTATAAAATTCACAGTAAACACTGCGGTGTCAATTGGAGAGTGGATAGCAATATTCAGCTCCTAGACTTTTGAATTTTTTCCCGGTGTGCGGCTGTCCGGACTTTTCTGCACACTTTCAGCATGACTCAGCATTAGCCAGCACCTGGGGCTCTTTACCTTTGGAGACAATCATTTGGTTTACACCTGGTTTGAATCTACACCAGTGCGGTGAAGACCCTCTCGTTATATGGTAGGCTTTGTTATGTGCCAGTCCCCTTGCTATAAAAGGGTGGGCACAAAGCAGCCATAGTGTTAATGTTTTAAAAACTGCTGTAGTGAAAGGATATGGAAAGCTGACAAACTCAATAGGGAGAGATTAGGGTCAGTAAGGAAACTGTATTTTATTGCTTAATTGATAGCTCTTTGACCATTAAACTCCTTTTTTTCTGATTATTGTGGGCTTATTTGTCTTTCATTTTATTTTTTGGTTGGATTAAGGTCAGAAGTCACTTTTAGTTGTTGCCTGTGCATAGCAACCATTCAGCGGTTCTAACATTTATTAACCAGCTTAGTATCAGCATGTTTTATCCCCCCTCATTACCAGTGCATTTTTCAGTTGTTTTCACTGCAATACTCTAAATGACAATTACTCAAGCATGCAACACTGTACTGTACCTACATTTATTTTCTTTTTTTCTATATATTTTTATTAAGGTTTTCATCATAGAAATTTGTAGAAATTTACAGAAGAGAGAAAAAAAAGAAGAAAAATACTCAATTAGCAACATGAAAACTTAAAGTAAAATCTATAGGTGACCTAAATATACTTAATAATGAATATTAAAGTAGGTTTGCCATAAAAATATTAAAATTGAATTGCCAGTGTGCATTCAAAATTAAACATTAAAGACCATAATTAAATATAACAAAAGACATAGAGAGAGAGAGAGAGAAAAAATATATAAAGGGCCTATTGGAATATTCCAATCATTTAAACAGGCATTCACGAAGGATTGCATATAAGTCAACTAAAGCAATATATACAAACTAACGCTCTCCCGACTATTTCACATGGTGATATCGAAGAACTTTCAGCCCCATTTACGATGGAAGAAATAGTATCAGTAATCAAGTAATCACTGGCCGGGAAAAGTCCTGGCCCTGATGGCTTTAACATTTGTTTTTACTCCCAGTTCCTAAATTATATTTGTCCACTTATGAGAGAGGCCTTCAATTCTATTTCCCAAACTTGGCCTTTTCCAAAATACCCACTGGAAGCTTTTAAAACTGTGATACCCAAACCTAATAAAAACCCAGTGTCATGTAGTAGTTATAGACTTATTTCTCTTACTAACTTTGATCAAAAACTATATGCAAAATAATAGCCCATAAACTTCAATCCGATATTCCCTCCCTGGTCCATTTGGACCAGGTAGGGTTTGTCCCTAGCAGAGAAGCGTTAACACCCTTAAAACAATTACCCTTGTGGACTACGCAAAGAAAAAACATATTCCCCTTTGTCTCTTAGCGGTAGACGCCAAGAAGGCATTTGACCACATATCCTGGGACTTTATCTTTGCCTGCCTTACTCAAATCGGTGTGCCCCCTAGTTTATTAGCTACAATTATGGACCTATATGATTGACCCTTGGCTAAGGGTTTGAGTCAATGGTACTCCATCTGACTCCATCTATATCTAAAATGGAACATGTCAAGGATGTCCTCTTTCACCCCTCTATCTAAGGCCTGGTTATAGGCTAAAGAGAGATACTAAGTCTTTAGTCGGATGACTTATTATTGTACATTTCTAACCCCAATATGGCTTTTTTCAGCCCCAATGCAAGAGCTTAAAGTGATTGTAAAGCTTTGTGTTTTATTTTTTTTAAATAACAAACATGTCATACTTACCTCCACTGTGCAGCTCGTTTTGCACCGAGTGGCCCCAATAATCCTCTTCTGGGGTCACTTGGTGGCTCTAGCGGCTCCTCCTTGCATCAGATAACCCCCTAGGAGAAGTGCTCTCCCACGGGGTTACCTTGCGGACACGCTCCTGGGTCCAGCATTTGCATCCATAGACATGAATGCCGGACTCGTCTCCGCCCCCCTGGCGCCCGCTTCATTGGATTTAATTGACAGCAGTGAGAGACAATGGCTGCGCTGCTATCAATCTATCCAATCAAGAGCCAGGATCCCGTGCAGAGAGGGAGAGCGCATCTCCGCCGAGGGGGTGAAGGGGCTCAAGTAAGTGAAACGGGGGGCTAAGCTGCCGGTCACTGCCAGAAGTTTTTTCACCTTAATGCAAAGGATGTATTAAGGTGAAAAAACATGAGGTTTACAACCCCTTTAAGGCTGGATTCACACTGTTGCCAGATGTGACTTGCAGCAGGGGTCCAGTGCGTCTCCATTCACTGTTTCAGGTCCAATTTCAGCCCGAAGTTTTGGCTTGATTCGGACCTGAAACGGAAAAGAAGATGCACAGGACTCCTGTGCAATTTACACTGGAGCCTCTCCGGAGATGTGTGAACTGGCTCCATAGAGCCTGTCACAATCTCCTGATCCAATTCGCAGTAGTGTGAACCCAGCCTAAAACTTTCAGTCAATCTAGTAATTTTAGATCGAATATGCACAAAACAGAAGCATTAAATGTTACCGTCCCAGACTCTACTGTCTTGATGTTTAAGGACTCTTTCCCCTTTATTTGGAAAACTAAAGCTATCAGATATCTGGGTATTCAAATTCCATCTAATCTTGAATCTCTCTATGATTTATATTATAAACCATTATTGTCATTAGTAAACAGCATGTTGAAGGTCTGGTGGGTTTTCAATCACTCATGGTTTGGAAGGATGGCACTCCTGAAAATTTATATTTTGCCTGTATTCTTGATATTTTTCAAACTGTACCAATAAACCCTTCACGTTCTTTCTTCAAAATCCTTATTCGCGCGCTATATTTTGGCTGATTCTCATGCTAGAATCAGTTACAACACCTTAACTATGCCCAAATATTTGGGAGGATTAAGTCTGCCCACTTGGGTCACTATCACAAAGCAGTTCACATAGCTCAAGTATTAGATTGGTTTCAGAATTCTTCGAGCAAAATATGGGTACGAATTGAAGAATTACTATCTCCTTACACTCTTATATCTCTATTGTGGATTTTGCCATCTTTACGTCCTCAGGCAAACTCTATATCTTTTTGTGTTTTGGCAACCCTTAAAATCTGGGACCGCCTACTCAATATTCCTTTATTATCTTCATATATAAGCCCATTAACGCCTCTCAAAGGCAATCCTGAATTTCCCCCAGGGTTGTGATCAAAGCTTCCTTCATCTTGCTACTTTTTTTTACTTTACTGTATAAACAATAAAAAAGTGGAAAAAAACAGTTTCCCTTACTATGAAAAGGATAAAAAAAAATGAAAAAAGTGAAAAAAAGTTTCCCTTACTTTCTGTTTTATAACATAGCAAATAAAGATGCTAGGACAGTATGAAAATGACCCCATTTTGGAAAATAGACACTCCAAGGTTGCTAATATTTTTCTACGATTTTTTGAAAATGAAGAAACATGCCAGTATTGAGGGAGTTAACCATTTCTGGACCGCCCATGCAGATATACTGCGACAGGGTGGCCCTCCTGAGCGAAATCACGTACCTGTACGTGATTTTGTACACTGGGTCTGGGGCGCACGCGCGAACCACCCACAACCTGCTTTCACTGTATTTGGACACAGCAGGAGCCAATCAGCGGGTCCGGCAGACCCGATATTTACCGGCACCCCACGATCGCTCTGAGGAGAGGCAAAATGGCGGTCTGCCTATGTAAATAAGGCAGACCGCCTTTCTGTGAGAGGGGAATATGGAGTGTCATTAGTACAGTGACAGTGCATTTTTTTTAGCACTGATCACTGTATTGGTGTCAGTGGTCTCCAAAAAGTGTCACTTAGTGTCACTGATTGCTGCCACTACTAGTAAAAACAATAAAAATAATAAAAATTCCATACAAATATCACATAGTTTGTAGACGCTATAACTTTTGCGCAAACCAATCTATATACGCTTATTGGGATTTTTTTTTACCAAAAATATGTAGCAAAATACATATTGGCCTAAATTGATGAATAAATTGGATTTTTTAAAACATTTTATTGGGTATGTTTTATAGCATAAAGTAAAAAATATTGTTTTTTTTTTTCAAAACTGTCGGTCTTTTTTTCTTTATAGCGCAAAAAATAAAAACCATCAAATACAACCAAAAGAATGTTCTATTTGTGGGAAAAAAAAGGACATCACTTTTTTGGGGGTACAGTGTGTCACAACCACGCAATTGTCAGTTAAAGCAACGCAGTGCCATATTGCAAAAAATGGCCTGATCATGAAAGGGGGATAAACCTTCTGGAGCTGAAGTGGTTAAACATGGTGCTTGGTAATGGTGCACTAGATACATTACCACTTGCTGACCACGATACCTATATACATTGCGGTTTGCAAGTGGTTTACTTGGATTATGGCTTTGGTTTTTTTTAATTTTTTGCTTTTAAAGGTAAAGAAGAGATTTCGGGTCTTTTTGACCCAAGATCTCTCCATAAGATGACCTGTCATCCTTATTTCTATTACAAGAGATGTGTACATTCTTTGTAATAGCAATAAAAGTGATAAAAAAATTAAAGGGACAGTGTAAAAAAATAAAATAAAATAAATAAGAAAAAAATATATCAGGAGATGAAGAGGTTAAAGTGGTATTAAAGTAATTTTTCCCATATAAAATACAAATAACATAACTCACATGCACTTGATGCTCTTTGTTTATAAATTTTCCCCATCCGCCTGACCGTGCTGCTACAATGCCATTCTATTTATGCCCCCTGTGCTGGTGGGACCTACAGAGTTCTGTAGGAGTCTCCCCAACTTGTACACTCCTGCTGGGTTCCACAACTGTACGTACAGCCGTTCAGAGCACTGTACACACAGCCAGCATGAGAAGGACACTGCACCTTTTTCCTCCTCCACAGTGGTGATTGACAGCAATCATGATGTCCAGTGATGTAAATTTATGTTAATCACAATGGCTTGGCCCCGATGTTGAACCAACACAATGCCATGGCTAAATGACAGAAACACCCTGCTGAAAATCCCAGGTGACATCATTGACCAGATATGGTCATGGCATATTTATTTTGCATTATTTTGAAGCAGTGATAAAGTGCTAAGTGCAAATGTATTCACCCGGTCACCGGTAATGGAAGGAAAGACACGACTGTGTACATCAGCGATCTTACTTTGTGGATACTCGGCCCTTGGAACGCACACGTCACTACCGGCAAATCAAGTAGATCATGTTGCTGACGCGTTTCGTCACTTCCTGACTTCGTCTGAGGACAATTCATTTTTTTACGTGGCTTTACTGGAGCCCTGCATAGCGTGACTAGTGTTCGGTGGAAGCTTTGATTGGAGCGGTGGAGAAGCAGTTTATAACCAAAGGCGCATTTCAACTGTACTTTTGGTGAGTGTACCCCCAAAGGGGAGATTTCCTCACGTGGTGAAGTATCTGGTGGATGGTGTTTGCTCTTGGACAAATTACAGCATAAGTTATAACTGACCTCCTTCGCTGTCATTGACTCATATGTGAACTGTATATGGAAGCTTGTCATTTGGTTTTATCTGACAAGAGAGCTGCTGCAATATTACAAAGGACTCTATAATTTCCCTTGTTTGTTTGTTTTTTTGGCCAAAAAAAATAGCAAGATTGGCCTCCCATAGACTTCAGTGGATTAGGTACTAAGCTTAGAGTTTGTGGGCTTCACAGTGGGTTCATCAAGAGTCCTGAGAACTACTGAGGCAGATTTTCTCATTTCTAGCTGGGGTCTATGAGGCCTGTAACATGTACATCCACAGTAGCCTGGAAGTACAGCTATCCTTCCCCCTCATGTAAACCAGCACATCTGAGCGATGTAGAAGAAAATCAGCATGACAGCAAGTTGCTTTTCAGGCAACAGAATGTATGCCTGCTTAAAGCCTGTTAAGTTTATTGTTCCTGGAGTAGGAATTTAACCCTTAGAAGAAAAAAAGTTGCTAAATCCTTTGTATTATGTTTGGTCTTTTACCTCTGCTTTATCTCCATGCCTACAGTGTCTCAAAAATATCATATCATCCTGTTCCCTGGTACCTGTATTAGGGTCACAATGCTGCCTTCCTATGAATGGCATATGGATATGTCACGGTCCTAGTGGCAGACATGTAGAGGGAGGCCTTTTGTACGGCACCGGCTCTGAGACCACTGTTGTTGCAACAGTGACCATGAGAGTGCAGCGAGGTATAGGTGCGTGTAAGATGTTCTGTCAGCCGCAGCAGTGGGTAGCAGGTGCATCACCAGAGACAGGCCAGATTGCTGGAACAGCAGATGGCAGTAGAGACAGCAGACCCCGGATTAGGCAGACAGCAGGTGGCAGGTGCATGACAGGCAACTGGCAGGTAGCAGGTGCGAAAGAACTGGCAGCACTCAGCAGGTGAAGGACCAGCAGGGACCAGGTAGCATGCAGAGCAGGACAGGTGGATGACTGGATGCAAGGTCAGATGAGCCAGGTCAGCCACAGACAGTCAGATACAGGCATAAACAGCAGGCAGAGAATGGTCAGGATACAAGCAGAAGTCAGCAACGTAGAATCAGGCAGATGAGCAGGAGGTAGAGCAAATCTAGAGACAGGCCAAGGCCAGGACAGGTAGCATTCAAGCAAGGTCAGGGCAAGCCAGGTCAATAACAGAAGCCAAAATAGGAACAGATACAGGAACACTAGTAGTAGCTGTAGATCAGACAGCAATGGCTAATAGAACTGCTACAGTTTAAATAGTCCCATTGGCACCAAAATTTGTGCATATACTTCTCTCTGCACAGAAAAATGGGCATCTGCACATCTGCGCCTGCACACCCTTGTACGTCTTGAGGCTTCATCTGTACTATGGCTAGATCCTTCCTGACAGGATAGCATACAGTAGCAGTGTTTTCACCCTATGGTGGGCATTTCCTCTGCAGCAACTTTTCCTATATGTGAGCCTGCTGTAGCCTCAATACTGTCCACTTCCTCTGTGATAGGCTTTAGCACTTGCATGCACCCACTGCTATGATACGGATGCAAAAAAAGAAGATGAAACAAGAGAGCTTCTGAGCCATGCATTATATGCAGATTCCAACATGGTCATAAATAGTTTTGATAAAGTAATGATGCATACACAAAGCAATAAACCCTTGAGTGATGCGGAGGTGTCCATTTACAGTATGTTCACCCAAGATTCACACATTTTTCTAAATTGATTCAATTGGAAATGTGTGTAAATCTTAAGTGCATGTTGTGTGGAACATTTATAAATAGAACCTATATTTTTTTTAATAGAAGATTTAATTAATCCTCAAAGTGCTATAACATTTTCCGCAATCAGGGAAAATCAGCCTTTGGTTGAACTAACAAACACCCTACGGAGCTTTCCTTGTCAGTTTGGCTCGCTGTTTCATCTGAGCTCAACGTGCCTGTTGTACTGGAGTCTTGTACTTGGTTAAGTACTACAGCACTATGTTCTTTTCTGCTTATACAATTTCACACACACTGAAATATTAAGTCTTTAATAGGCCTCAGGGTGCTTGAACTTTGTCATCTGGAGTCCTAGCGTTGGCAAGCTCCCCTACATTTCCTCACACTTGTATCGCCATAAACTAAGGACAGGAGTAGTAAATTAAACTGATGACATTATTGTGCGCTTCTTGGAAATGACAAATCAATTCTGCAGCCTCAGTCTACTTTGTTTATAAATTATCTAGATCAAAGCAAAGAATAAAGCCCCTAAATATTTCCTTCTTATAGACCGTATAGGCCGTATTGTTTTTATCTTTCTAAGCTGCCCCCTAATCTGTTGCACACATGGATTCTGAATAATTTATAGAAGAGATTTACCTCCTTTAGTATGTGTTTTGTAACTTAACCTCTAAGGCTTTTATGTCTTTTATGTTGTTGTAGCAAGTAGCGTGGGAAAGATATTAGAAGTTTTAAGCTTACCAGTGAGATATATTCCTTGCACTTATGAAGGCCATATAGGGATATAGGGAGTGTTCTTATTAAATGCTGATATACAGTAAATTACATCTGTGGTGCAGTAGAGTGCTGACACTTTTACAATGTACTTACCCATATCTGGACTAAGCCCAAATATGAGACACCTCCCCAGAGTTCCCTGCAATTTTTAAAACAAATTTATAATTGGTCCATCTCTTAAGAAGCCACCTCTGGAAACCCAACAAGGGACCCACCTCTGTACACTTTCAGACATTGTTGGAACCTGGAAAGTAAATATTAGTAAAAACAAAAACAGAAACATTTGAATACTTTTTTTTAAGATTTACTGGGCTAGTTAGCCCTAGGAATGGGGGAGATCATGCCTCTTTTTCACATTAGAAAAGACAATTACTAAGGTCTATATGCGATTTTTATCTGAAATGCTCTCTGGGGGTTACTGTTCCAAGTAGGCAAAGATGGGAGGCAGAGATCGATGTGACTTTGGGAGATATACAGTATGGGGACAAATAATACAGAATGTACTGTTTGCTTCAATATCTCCTACTCATAGAGTATCTCAACTTTATATTCTGTATAAAGCTTATCGTACCCTGGAGCTGTTGTATAGGGTAGGCAGGAGAAAAAACTGTGAATATGCAAGATTCGCTCAATCTCCTGGCTCCTTTATGCATCTCTTTTGAAAATGTCCACAGTTATTTCGGTACTGTCAGGAAGTGCTGGACTTGTTAAACATCGTATATAATACCAGATGGACTCTAGACTCTGTTTTATGTCTCTTGGATATGTAAACGCTAGCATGGATCGTGATCAGTTAGTGGCTATCATGAGATCTCTTTTTATAGCATGGAAGTTGATAGCCTCTTACTGTGTTTCAACCAATCCTCCTACACTGGGGGACTGGATTCAGGAAATGGATAAATATGTATTTTTTGAAAAACATGCCTATGTTCAACATTTTTTTGGAAGTTTGAAAAGATCTGGAAAAAATGAATTGATGCATCGTGTTCTCATTTTTATTTAAATCCTTGATAAACATTGGGGGTGTTTTTTTTAAAGTGTGGGGGGGTGGGGGGGCCTGTAAATGATTTATATACTATCTTCTCCATAGTATTTCTGAATATTTCTGAAAATTTCTGAATATATCTGATTATCTATGAATATCTTTTTGAGTATCTGTGAATACTATGGGAAAACTAGATGTTATCTAGAATGATGATTTCACATTAATCTCTTTTGTTTAATTGTTATAAGATTTTCTAAAATAAAATCTGAATTAAAAAAAAAAGACAGCTAAACCTAAAAGCATTAAACCGTTGTTGAAAATACTCTCCATAAACAATCATTTCCTTTTTTCAGATAAAGTGAAATAATTTGACAACTCATCCAAGTGAATTTATTAACAATCAAAAGGATGAAGTAAAGTCAGGTACATGTGCAGGGAAGGTAACAATCAGTATTTTTAAAAAGGTGAATGCTATAGTACTACTGAAAAATAGAAGCTGATAGTGAAGAAATGCAGATTTTAATGTTCACTAACTTAGCTTTATAAATAGAGTGAATGTTGACCAAAGAATTGGTTGAATGTTGGATAACTAGATACTTTGGATAATTGTTGGTTAAATGTCCCATTGAATTGTTCCTAAATTGACAATACAAGCCAGATTGATGTTTAAAATTAGACAACAAAAAAATCAATAACTGCTGATATATTAAATATTTCCTGTTCTCTTTCTATCATACCTGACTAGAACACCAGGCCGAAAAATTGTCTTAATGTTTTATAAGACATTAGTGTCTTGCTGTTTTAAAATTGTATTTCTATTTATACTTTGTTATTCTCTGTTTTATTATTTTACTGCTCCTCTATTTCGTTTCCTGTTATATACCAGGTGTCCTCATCTGGACTGGTGATGTCAATACCCTATGTAATATGTATTACACCTTTGAGTATATGAGAACCGTTCTTAGGTCCTTAAAATCTGTTATCCTGACTATTTGATGGGACACAATGTACACACTCTTCTATTGTATTTTATGATAGTATACTTTTCTCTAATAAAAACTAATGGAAAAAACAAACAAAAAAATTTGACAACAAAAAAACAGTCAGGCTCCCAGAATGCACTTTGATTTCCCAAAATGCATGTGTCAGATAAGTCATGGGCACATAAAAATACTTAATAACACAATGCTTTTAGAGAGATTGAAAATTCATTGTGTGTATAAAAATATAAAAATAATGGATGTAGTGTAGGTAGTGTTAAAATAAAGCCAGGCTTTGTAAAAAAAAAATAGTGGATCTTGATTTATGGGTTTTGCTCTAGTAAAAGGTGTCCTTTCAAGACACCTATAACTGCACCCTATGCAAAGAGCACACAATAATGCTGCAAGAGTTTTGGGGGTACACTGCTGAATGCATCTCAGCACTTCCACTGAGGTGGAGTCCCAAAAATAAATGTTCGTGTAAGATTCAATGTGCTTTCCTCAGCTGTAAAATGCAAAAGAAAAGACAGTCTCAGTAACGGAATTACATTTAGGATGAAATCAATAGGCCCTGTAATTATTCTGTATATTCACCTGACCTTTGCCATTTGATGTCAGGTTTATGGCCTCTCTAAAGTGAAAAAAATGAATATTGTTTTCAATACATATGTGGGGATTGCAAAACACAAATGAATCCCTTGTATAAATACATAAATGCTTGATATAGTAAACTTGGTGAAAAGTTGTTAATTTTAAGGTCATTGCAAATGTCAAGGGGGCACTCTTTTTGAAGGAAAATATGTTTAATAGGGAAAGGCTTCTTTATAGTAAGAGCTAGGAAAATGTGGAATAGGCTTCCACAGAAGCTAGTTCTAGGCAATTCTAACCAACAATAGATTTACAAAAAAAAGGCTGAATGTGTTTCTAAATCTACTGAAAATATCAGAATATTAATATTAATAATATCATAGATTGCTGACTGGTAATTTCATTTTTCATTTTTGGTTAAAATCGATAGATATGTTTTTTCAACCTGAATAATTGTATAACTATGCACATATGCACTGGACCAGAATAAAACCTGTAGACCAAATATTGAAACCCCCTGGACTTTTATGTTAATCCAAGGCTCTGTGGACATTGACTAATGGGCAACAGTAAAAAAAAAAAAGGCATTAAATAAAGAGACATTGGATAGGTCACACCATTTAGATGAGGAAGCAAAAAGACAATACAAATCCTTGCTTTCAACCCCCAAAGCAAAAAGCAAAAAAGGAAATCCAGGAAAAACCAGGTGAAAGAGACATTAAAGGAAGGGTAGACACTGAAGAAAGCAAAGACACTTGCAAAGAATAGCGTGCATAAGGATGGCCTTACGCCAAATAAAACTTGGTGACTTAATGGGGTTAAATTACCAAAGGCTAATAAATTGCTCACTTTGAAAGGGAATATTTTCTTTAGCTTAGAGAATGTGGTGAAAATTCACTTTGCAAAGAATATCTAATCACGAGTAAGCAAAATAATTTAAAAAACCCATTATATTTGCTTGAACATGGTTGGATTATAGAAGCAGCTAAACTTTACGATATTCACTAAGCTAAGTGAAAATCCCCTTGCAAAGCGAACAGCCTACTTGCCTTTAGTAAACCAACCCCAATGTGAGAGAGGCACAAGCAAAGATAGATCTAGAACAGGGATATGCAATTAGCGGACCTCCAGCTGTTGCAGAACTACAAGTCCCATGAGGCATAGCAAGACTCTGACAGCCGCAAGCATGATGTCCAGAGGCAGAGGCATGATGGGACTTGTTTTGCAACAGCTGGAGGTCCACTAATTGCATATCCCTAATCTAGAAGAACGTGAAGGTAGTAACAAGGAATAGCCTTCAGAAGATGACATTTGTTACTGCCCTCTGCTCCACAATGGCGTAAAAGGAATTAAGTCAACTAATTCAGGACTCGAAGCTCAGGTTATTAAGCTGTGATTTCCTAGACCTCAACATCACATTCTTTCATACCCAATGCACAAGATAGAATGAAAAATATTCATAAATAGGTCAAAAAGTTCTGTTTACTCCTATTGAGTTACGTATGTTGGTTTGAATAATGAGTTTTCAAAAACAGATTTGAAACTTCAAATAATGTGATGGATTCCTGGAAATTGCAATTTCTATTCTATGAACACACCACCACCATTGCTGAACTCCCAATTGTATTCTATCATTCTCTGTCCAGTTCCAAGTGACATTCCTACTTCCTGACTTGTTATTTCAAGACCAAAACTGTGTACAACATATCACATCCAATTTATTTTTTACAGGCTGATGAGACATATAAACATTTAAAGAATCCCCTGTGAGTGAATTTGGATAGAATTTTCTCCACAGGCATATCGAATGAATGGGTGTGAAGACTCAGAGAATCATGGATCTTTTCTCACCTCAAGCTTAATTTTCTATCTTGACTTAAATCACGAGGAGAGGGTTTCAGACTTTCCCAAGAAAACATATTCCAGTGGTCCACAGCTATAATTTTTCTAACCGATCTTTGCAACGTGCCTTGCGTTTAGAAAACTGCAAGTAAAGTGAGGTCAGTAGATTTAATTTCATGTCATTTAAGCAATGATACTTTCAGGCCCATTCGAATTAGGAAGCGATGTGCAAAGTTCATTAACCCATAACATCCAATAAGATAACACCTTTCAGTAACCTCTCTAATATTCTGAAATGCGATTGGCTGACATGACATGTAACTGTTTGCACTGCTTTACTGAATATGTATGTTAAATACAAGAAATGTCCCATAACTCTAAATTTAATTAACGTTCCAAAGTAAGTATGTTATTGCTAAGGCACAAAGCTACACAGTTAAAAATTTGAGGTGTGGTCTGTGGTAGCCAATATCAAAGCGATTACCAATTTTTCTATTCTAGAGTAGAGATTTATACTAGCAAGTGTTAAAGCTAGGTCATGACTGTGGCTAGAAAGGAAGAAAAAGCAGCTAAATGATGATAAATGAGCAAACCCCATGGAGTTTGTTTAATAAAGACAAATAGACTGTTTACTGCAAGGGAATATTTCTCTTAATTTATGGAATGAAGTAAAGCTCTGTTGACTTCCATCATCCAATCATGTGCAAAAATTACAGTTTGTTTTAAACTCTTAAGTGCAGTATTAAAAAAAAGGGTTTATTTACACAGGATAAAAAACACTCACAGGATAAAAGTAGAAAGTGTGCTCATCATAAGATAAGGATCTGCTGCTCTCCTCCGTCCTGCATGCTCCGATGGATGGTCCGGATGGCTGGGAGGTGGTGGTGAAAAGCACGGACAACCTGCAATTCCAGGAAATCCATGCTAACCAGAAGTGACGTCACCAGGGGGAAGCGAGAGCAAGAAATGAATTGAGTTGTGTGAAAACAGGCTACTTTCTATGCCTGTAGAAGGAGCTGGAGGCTCTGAGCGTGTAGCCTGTTTTCACACAACCTGATCCATTTCCAGCTCTCGCGTCCACTGGTGACATCACTTCCACCGGTGCATTTTAACGCTTTTAGTGTGGACTTTGTGGAATTGCAGGGCATCTGTGCCTCTCTCCACCACCTCCTAGCCATCTGGACCACCCGACGGAGCCTGCAGGACGGAGGCAAGGAGCTGATCCTTGTCTCCTTATGACGAGAACGCTTTCTACTTACTGTATATCCTGTGAGTGTTTTTTATCCTGTGCCAATAAAACCTTATTTTTAATATTCCACCTAGTGGAGCCCCCCTCCCCTCTTCCTTTGCTTGTATCTCACAGAGCTGGACACACTCTGAGGATGGCTGCCACCATTGATTCATAATTTATATAGTTTATGGACTATATGTACTCATGGAATGAGCTTGTTTGCTTGCTACTTTTTTTTTTTTTTTTAAATGTTTGCAGACTTGTTTTATTAGTTGGGCATATACCTTCTCTGACTATTTGACTTTTTATACTCCTTGCGTATGATTGCATATTCTTTGCAAAGTGAATATTCATCTTATTCACTAAGTTAAGGGAAATTTCCTCACAAAGTGAACAGCCTATTTGCCTTTATTAAACAAACCCCCATGTGTCAGATTGTCATACTGTACAATGCAATAAAATCTAATTGGCCTGAAGTTCTGTCTCTTCTTCTCACATTCTGAATGCTGATGTACAAGAGATTGCAGAAGCCTAGTACAAAAATAGACTGAGAAACATTTAAAAATGCATTGAAGTTTGTATTAATTAATATACATAACTTGATTAAATAAGGGCATTTTATTTATTTATTTATTATTTACACTTTAAGCTTCGGTTTGTGCACTCCCCATTGATGGAACATTGGAAGAGATGAAGGAAAGTAATTCCTTAATGAAATCTTGGAATATCGTAACAATGTTTTATTAGATGTAACTGTGAGTATTCTAGGACATTAATCCAACATCACTGTACACACAATAGTCTCTCTACAACCTGTTTGCTTTCCTTTGTAACCTCCTGAGTTACATACCACACACATCCAAGAACAGAGGGAACAACAGATTAGGTTAGTAAGCAAGTATTTGGAACATCTCGCTTCATTTGGATGTGCCTGAAGACTTTAAACTCCACAACAGAAAAAAATTACCCCAAGCCCCAAAATGCTTTTGATCATGTTTTCATCTACGTAAGTATCAATAGCACTGCACCTAGAGATTACTTTTAATTTTCCTGGAGTTATTTTTTGAGCTTCTAGGAGTTTAGTACTTCTTAAATCGAATGACCACCCTGTCCTGCCAATATATACAACATTTCAAAGGACTGAGATCTGAAAATGGATCACGTATGGTAGCAGGTAAGTCTAATTTAATATTCTTAATATTTTTGTTTATTGACTCATCTCTGTCCATTAGTATTTTGGGATGATTAAATTACACCTGTAATTAACCAGTCTACATGATCACTGTGAGACCTTTGAAAGCACTCTAATCTTCAAGCTTTGACAATAGTGCTGAACGTTGGAGAAACTTCTCTTATACCATTCTAGTGTCCAGTGTAACTGTCTATCATTGTTATGGGCCAGTAGCAAGGTGCACTATGGACATGGCGCACAGCATCTTCAATTCAATATTAACAGAAGATGGAGGTGCCAATATTATGGGGTGATGTGGGGTGATGTGAGGAAGTATAGTAACAACTGCCCAAGTAACAAATATACCCAAAATAGAATGAATAAGTAACTTTTTATGAGCAAGCCTGCTGTGCCTTCAAGTACGTTTAGAACTGCGTGAGATCAATTTAAGCACTGTGCATGCGCAAACAGCTCTTGCGCTCATTCAAATGCCTTTGTTCACTGCGTGGCCAAAATCTTAGTAAATGTCAAGCAATGCAAATGCAATTGCGTGAATTGAACGGGCGCAACTCTAAACTTGACATTTTTTTTTTTCACGCTGGTTCACCTTTGTATTTTTTATGTGAAAAGACTCTCGATCCTCTAGCTCCTCCTAAAAGGGCATTTAACCTTCCCCCACTAAAGAATATGATTTCTTTGGGCTAGCTTTTGCTTTTAAAGGGGGACTCAAGACTCCATTCTCCAATGCTCTTGTCTCCCCCTCTAACCCCTTGAATTTCCATGGGCTAATTTTTGCTTTTAAAGGGGGAACTCCACACTCCACTCCATTCTCAAAAGGCTGTGAGATGCCTTCACCAATCCAAACCAAATCCTTTTTCAGAGCATACAACAGGGCCAGCTAGGAAAGGGGCGAGGAGAGCAATCAACCAACACCCTCCTGAATGATACAAGGAGACATGCACTTAACATAGCTGGCTGCCTTTGGGGCATGTTGGGCTCAGCCCAATACCAAGCACAAAGCACCTTGTATCCACTAGTTTAAAGGGGCTTTCCACATTCCATAAAGCCCCCTGTCTGCAGCCCCCCACAACCCCAGCCTAGGGTTGTGTGGAAGAGGCCCCTGTCCCCCTGAATATGGGAACAAGGTGGTTGACTTTTGGGGTGCCCGAGCCCCTCCTTCCCCCAAGCATACACCCCCTTTCATGGGCTGGCTGTGTGTTTGGCTAGGGGTTTGTTAGTGTGTGGGAGGGGCACAATATTTTTTTTTTTTTTTTTGGGTGGTATTTTTCACATGGGGGTTCTCATTTTAAGCCTTTACAGACCCAAATGGCCTTGTATGTATTAGGGGGCAGGCTGTTTTTTGTATTGAGTTAAAATCTTGCAGCTGCGATGTCGATTTGTAAGTTTTCTCTTAAGCTGTACATCTTTGAAGCAGCATTTTGGATACATGCTACAGATGCACCACTTTACAGGCAGAGTAACCCCCCCCCCCCCCTCCAAATTACTAGCTTTAGGGCTAGTTCACTCCATACAAACACAGTCCAAATGCGTTCCAGATGCTTTTCTGTGTGCGCGTTTTTGATGCGTTCCAGTGTGTTTATGAACTTATTTCCACCATCTTTTTTCTTAACCTTAAATAAGGACATGCTGGATGATGTGCTTAATTTTGTACAGGGGTGGCTTATTTTGTGCTAGCTGTATTTGGGTTGATCTGGGCATGCTCAGGGACTTTGATTTTTTCCTGTGCCTTTTGGTGTGTGAAATGCATTTGGGTTGGTCTGGGAATGCTCAGGGACTTTGCTTTCTTTTTGTGCTTTTTGTGTGTGAACAGCACTTGAATGTTTCTGGACATGTTCAGAGAGTGTGTTTTTTGGGTTAGTAATTTAAGGACATCCTTAACAGGTGTACCCACTTTGAAGTTCAGTCTCTACATTGGGTGAACTTGCATTTTGTGTGTTTCATGGACTGTGCATGTGTTTTCAATTGCCTCATTAGCACACAAACCTATGTTATAAAAAGCCTGCAGATAGCATTCTTTACCTTGCTCTGAAAAGAGGCAAGATTGTGTGTGGCTGGATAATCCTGATTAGTGTGTTTTGGGTGTTTGAGTTAGAGAGTTTCCCACGACTTTTGGGCAAGGCTTTGCTAGTGGTTAACGAGTTAGGGAACGGGTCTTTCGCTGTGTTTGGCAGGGTTGAAATGGAGGGAATGGGCTCACAATAGGCAGAGGGAAAATGCCTGGGTGACATTCCGTGAATGTCTGATGACGAAGTTGTTAAACTCAAGAGACCTGAGTAGGTTGGACCAATGCCCTAGAGAGGGGTGTGCATCTCTGGAATCCATGTACCATGTTTTTTGGGGTTGTTGGTTTGCTTGTAGAGTAAGGAGGCAGTTGGGTAAGTTTGTAAAGGAGGTGATTGGTGTGCAGACTTTATGTATGGAAGTATGGGTGTTTGGTCTGGTGGGTGGGGAAAAGGGGCTTCAGAAGAAAGTCTGGATGTTTTCAAGTGTTATGAAGGAGGTGTTGTGGGACGTTAGATGTCTGCATGTGAGGAAAAATACAGTACTGTCAGTGGAGGAATGTGTGGACTTGGTGTTGGCAAGATTGCACCTGTTCTATCTTCGAGATGTGGAAAAAGAAGGCGTAGATTACGCGGAAGGGGTGTGGAAGAAACGGAGGTGGAGGGCGTCCCAAGTCGGCAAGGAGTGACCTGAAGGAATGAGATGAGGTAGGAGGAAGGTATGAGGAACAGTTCTCTGTTCCTTGTAATGTATTGAAAGATTTGGGTAAAAATAGAAAAAAACACATTTCAAAGATATATTAGAAGTAATAGGAATGAGATTAGCATCAAAAGGGCTAATTCACTGAGAACACCTACTAATTGCCTAACATGACACATCCAATGAGATGAAATTAACCATTTGTATTGGGTGTGCGCTATTATCAATGAGAAAACTGCAGTTACCCTAGCACCAGTTGCAGTTTACATATTTATTACAGTCTGCGTGCGCTGGTTTGCACGTGTAATCAATTATTTTTCCAGCGCACCAATTAAAGTGTGTAACGGCGCAGCGCATTCGTCATAGTAAATCACCCCCATGGCCTTTGACACTACCAGGAAGTGTTGAAGCTTTGCAAATTAGAATGCCCAGGATTTTTAAGCATGCGAGGCTCCTAAAAATATTTTCAGGGTATTTGCTAATATTAGTGTTTACACTTTATACATCTAACTTTTTTATATTATTTTTCAAATTAGGGTTGTACTATAAAGTACAACTGTAACTTTGAATTGACCTATACCAATTAAAGTGTATGGGCAGCCAAAACATTTTTGTCTTATTTTTAAAAAGAGTGGGGGAGGGTTAAAACCCGTGACAGATTTATACCACTATCCAGAGCTCTATTCGAGAGATTTAACCTCACTTCCTGTAAAAACTCACCAAGAGTTGCAATCCTTCTCTACTCTATCCAAAACTACTTTTTAAATAAAAAATAATTAAACTTTGCAGGTACTCTGCAGGACAATATATTTCTATAAAAACAATAGCTTTTATTTGTATCCACATGTAGTAATTAACAATATAGCCAGGGCCGACTTTAAGGCAGGGCAAAAGGGGCAGCTGCCCAGGGCCCTGTAATTGTTGTGGGGCCCAAATAAGCTGCCTCATACTTGCCAACTATCCCAGTTTAAATTCCCTTGTCCCTTGAGGTTTTAGTCCTGTGCTGTGTCCTGATATCTCGGTGTGAAGTTCTGTTACTAATGCTGCCCAGCTCTGCGATATTGTTGTGTACAAATGACTCATCTGCAGACCCTGTGTTTACATGTAAATACTGGCATTGATATGTAAACAGCGACGACATTCATATGTAAATAGCGGCGGACGGCACTACAAATGTGAAAGAAAGTTACAAACCCTTTTTCAAAATCATACGGTGCCAAGGCACATGTCAGCAGATGTATGAGGGTGTCATTAATAATTAATGGAACTGCTGTGTATCTGCTAAAGGGCAGCAAGTTTCTTTGGTGTCAGGAAAGCGATTTTGCATGCGTTTCCGACACACACAAATGTGAACGTAGGCTAAATGTCTCAGTTACATTGGTGGTCAGTGTAAATCTTCTCATTACATTGGGGCTTGGTGTAGAATCCTTTCATTCACACTAGTGGCCAGTGTGAATGTCCACCTTACATTGGTGGTCAGTGTAAATGCCTCCTTACATTGGTGGTTACTGTGAATTCTTTTATTACATTAGTGGTCAGTGTAAACCCCTATTGCATTAGTGGTCAGTGTAAACCCCTATTACATTGGTGGCCAGTGTTGAAGCTCCTCTTTATATTGGTAGTCGGTAAAAAAATCAACATTGCCATTGATCACACCCTCCCCTCCCCCCAGCACTGTCACTGATCCCAGGAGTCTTAAGATCACTAGGAGTTTTCTGTTTATTAATGGGTTCCCTCACCTTCCCAGTCCATGGTATGCAGGCAGTGAGGAGATGATGTACGTCTAGCAACCAATCAGTAAGCAGTAATGATGTGCAGTAAGCTCTAGCAACCAACCCGTGAACAGTATTGATGTATAGTAATCTCTAGCAACCAATCAACAAGCAGAAATCATGTGCTGTAACCTCTAGCAACTAATCAGTCAGCCGTAATGTGTGCTGTAACCTCTAGCAACCAGTCAGTGAGCTGTAATGATACTCTGTAACCTCTGGCAACCAATCCCAATGAATCAGTAAACGGATCTTGAGTCTAGCTGCTATTTATTGTATGTCTCAGAGCAGGTGAAGCGTGAAACTGCATGGGGGGGCCCAAGAAAGTTTTTGCCCAGGGTCCAAGCAATATTAAAGACGGCCCTGAATATAACATTTTAATTTTAAAAAGTTCTTGTTAGTCAATCAGTTACTGTAAACTATATTCTGAACATAATGCTCATAATGTTATGCCTTACACCATTTTAAGGCAGAACATTATGAGTGGTGCTCAAAAATCATCTATATTAATAGCCTGACTAACAAGAACCTTTAAACTTTAAAATGTTATATTGTTCATTACTAAATGTGGAAAAGAATAAAAGCTAATTTTTTATGGAAATATATTGTTCTGTATTGTACCTCCAAGGTTAGGCTATATTTTATTGAAAAGTGGTATGCAAACATGGATGTGATACTGATCCAGCCCATACTCTAGACTCTCTATTCAAAACTAGAAGGAAAGCTTTTGGCATGACATTGACATTGACAATTGGCACTTTTAGTACTGTTCATTCTGCATGTAATGGTTGTAATGAAGTTGGGTCAGTGTTCAAAGCCTGAAAACTGTCAAACTTCCTATTTGAATAACTCCACTCCAGCCAGAAACAAAGTCCATCTTCTTTTAATTGTCAATAAAGAGTACACTTTCCAAACATTGCCAAAGCAACAAATACACTTCTGTTCCCTTTTGGCAGTGCTGGTATCTCAAAGCCCATAGCTAGGGTTGCCAACATAAAGGAACCAAGCAAGGTTCCACTTGATTCTCTGCTACACCCTCCCTCTCCAAAGTACACATTGCTCCACCAGTGGCGGCTGGTGAAGTTTTAGGATGGGGGGGCGCTGGACCCCGCCCTTCCTTTTTGACCCCTCCCACTTGGTGAAAATGGGCGTGGTTTCAGCAAAGTAGTGGGCGTGGCTCTAAGGTGGTGTAGTTAGCGTCTGAGATGAACGAGGGATGGAGGGAGTGGGAGAGAGGAATGAAGGGACAGCAGCCCCAGATCCTACACAACAATAGAAATGTGTATTCTAGAAAGTTTAACAATCAGCAGATAAAGATACTCCAAACACCTGGTGTTAGCACTTCAATCATCCCGGCACCATGATTGTTATGGTGTCAGGATGATTGAAGCGCATTATTACTATTATTACATTGTAATATAAAATGAAATCTTTCAACTCACCAAAATGCAGAATCAGTGGGAGACCCGAGTGTGTCGCCTGCCACCAGATGCCATCAGGTGTCCCCAGCGGAGTCGCTCCTTACATGCAGCCTGTGTCACACAAAAAGCAACCAGCTGTGTGTAGAACATCTTATGTAGGACATGCCATGAATTACATGTTGTACATAGCATGTTCTTCTACACATAACATGACATACACATAACATGCCCTCCACATGACATACACATGACATGTCCTCCACATGACATACACATAACATGTCCTCCACGTGACATACACATAACATGTCCTCCACATGACATACACATAACATGTCCTCCACATGACATACACATAACATGTCCTCCACATGACATACACATAACATGTCCTCCACATGACATACACATAACATGTCCTCCACATGACATACACATAACATGTCCTCCACATGACATACACATAACATGTCCTCCACATGACATACACATAACATGTCCTGCACATGACATACACATAACATGTCCTGCACATGACATACATATAACATGTCCTGCACATGACATACACATAACATGTCCTGCACATGACATACACATAACATGTCCTCCACATAACATGACATACACATAACATGTCCTCCACATGTCCTCCAAATAACATAACATACCCTCCACATACACATAACATACACATAACATGACATACACATAACATGTCCTCCACATGACATACACATAACATGTCCTCCACATGACATACACATAACATGTCCTCCACATGACATACACATGACATGTCCTCCACATGACATACACATAACATGTCCTCTACATGACATACACATAACATACACATAACATGTCCTCCACATGACATACACATAACATGTCCTCCACATGACATACACATGACATACACATAACATGTCCTCCACATGACATACACATAACATACACATAACATGTCCTCCACATGACATACACATGACATACACATAACATGTCCTCCACATGACATACACATAACATGTCCTCCACATGACATACACATAACATGTCCTCCACATGACATACACATGACATACACATAAAGCAGCCCAAACATATGTGTAGTCATGTGTAGGACATCATGCTGCAGACACCCACTCCTGGCCAGAGACAACACCTCAGATTGTAAGCACTTGTTGCTGTCATTATGGGATGGGATGGATTCTCACTAGGTGATCAGTCACTGAATGGAGGCTTTAATTTGAGTGGGGTGGGTGGGGGAGGGAAGGAGGTCATTAGAGCAGCTGAAAAAAACTTCTTACCTTCCCCGGCTGGCCATCCTCATCATTCTCTGTGTCCTCTCCTCTGTCATGCTGTTGGTGTGGATGGAGGGATCACCAGCCAGATTCCAGTGTCCGGAGAGTCAATCTGCAGTCCTCATACTTCCTGTTTCCTCTGTCTCTTGGGCGCAATGAGACAGAGAAAATAGGAAGTGACATCAAACAGAGATGTCAATCAAACCGCCCGGCCGTAGTACAAGCGCCGGGCGGATGCTAATTGGCAATTCGGGAAGCGCCCCAAGGCGGGCTAAACGTCCGCAAATGCAGCGCCACGTCTGCAATCTCGTGATTGCACAGACGTGGCGCTTCCCATAAGTGCACTGTGTCCGGCGTCGCACTGTATCCGGCGTCTGAACACAGTGCACTTAAGGACTTTTTCTTTGTCATCTTTTTATATTTAAAGGGCCAGTATAAAATTTTTTTTTTTTTTTTAACTTTTTTTTTTTTGACTGCCTGGAGGGGGGGGGGGGGGCGGTGCCCAGGCGCCCCCTATGGACGGGCCGCCACTGTGCTCCACCCTTCTAAGTTGCAGTCACTCTATAAATATCTGCAGTCCTGCCAGAAGGACAGAAACAACTGATCCCGGCCTGCAAAAGGTGGGACCCATAGCTGGGCAACATGTTAACTCCTTCCTACAAGTAATCTGCCAGTACTGGAACTGTGTAGCCAGTGGAGCTGTAAAAATGTATAGGAATGAAAACAAAACAAAATAAGTTAGTAGGACAAATAGGAAGGCCAGTATGGTGGCCTGAATTTATGGGAAGTGCCCGGATGGAATTTAAGCAGACCACTCACCTTTGGTCTTTGTCGGTTCCGGTGCATGATACCACACATCACTAGGCTGACTCTTCCCAGCTCACTTTGTGTTCGTGAGTCTGTACGTTCGATTACCAGTGTGTTGCGGCTACTCAATTCGTGGTCTTCGTCGGCGGTTCCTGCTCACTGTTGCAGGTAGGGTTTAAACCTTTTCATTTCATTCGCAATGTTATGATTCGATTTGTTTCCTAGCCTGCATCCCTTTTGTACTTAGCTGCTTCTGAGTGGTTGTCGGTCTTGTCCCAACATTATTCATCACAAGCGTAGTAGATTCACAGGTTCCCTCTGCCTAGTTTGTCATCCCATCCACAAACATACAATTCGTTCCTAGATCCAAGCCTCCAAGCCACTGCTGGTCGTTATCCGATATGACTTGACACAGGCTTCATTGGTCATAGGATTTACTGTATATGGGGTTGCTGTTTCATCCATTTGGAGATTAGCATGTATTGATTGCACAGATTCTGTGGCTGATTGAGGTGGTAATTAGTCCCACCTGGTGCCTTGACTGCACTTTGATTAGTCTCGGGGGCTGGGTGTTTAGTATGTGTTCAGTTTTGGAGGAGGGGGTGACACCCTAAACTCTCTACGATGGCCCGATTCGAGTGCCTGTCACGTCGGCGACATAGTGTTTCATATCCTCGGCACAACACAAGTTGATTCCAGCTGATTCATTACTCTATAGCTGGTTCGTATCGGATTCATTTTATGCACACTACAAACAATTCGTATTGGTCATGTCATTCACTCCACAACCGATTCCTATCGGATCCATTGCATACTTACTACAGTCCAAATCTAACCTAGTCACGTTGGCGGCACAACGGTTCGTATTAGATGCAGTACAAACACCAATTCATATGGGTTAATGTCATTTATCCTGCAACCGATTCGTATCAGATCCATTGCATACTCATTACAGTCCGATTCAAACCTAGTCGCGTCGGCAGCACAACGGTTCGTATCGGATATATTACAAATACCAATTCTTATCTGTTCATGTAATTTACTCTGCTGTTCGTACTCTTTACCCTACCTAGCAATTTGCATTGTGACCTGGAAAATATGTGGCTGCCGCTCAGATTTGGTGGTAAGGGTTATGTAATCAATGCTTCCGCAGCCGCTGCTTGAGTGCCAACAGGGGATGGAACCCGTCCTGGTTCCTATAATGCTTCAGAGAACAATAGTGTGGCTCCTAAAAGTCGCACATCTAGGTATCATAGAGTGGTGAGTAGAGTGGTAACCTCAGCCTGGACTCCAACCAGGCCACACCCCCAACACATTTAACTCCACCCCCGGAGCTTAGTCATGGGGTTCATGCCATACCCTACAACCAATTTGTATCGGCTTATGTTGCTTACCCTCCAAACCATTCATATTGGTTCAAGTCATTGGTTCGTATCATTTACCCTACCTACCGATTCGTATCGGTGCATGTCATAACCTACAACCGATTTGTATTGGTTCATGTCATTTACTCTGTTTATGTTATTTACCCTACTTACCAATTCGTATCGATTCATGTCATTTACTCTGTTCATATCATTTACCCTACCTACCGATTCGTATCGGTGCATGTCATACCCTACAACCGATTCGTATCAGTTATGATCACAAGGCTATCACTCTATATCTCCAAAGCTCCCTGATCACCCGGAGTATGCCACTGAACATGCCAACCAAGACTTTAGATAAGGGTAACCGTGTGAAGGAAAAAGGGTGTATCAAAAGACTATTTATTAAATAGATAGAAATACATTCACAGTGGTTAAAATGAACATGCGCATGTACAAAATGTCACAAACTGGAAAAAGGGAAATCAAACCTCTTTCTAGTACATAGATCTAGAGAGACTCATCCTTAAGACTAGATTTTTTAAAAAAATGTATAAAATTTCCTAATATACTTATTATTAGGTTTTTTTCCCATTATTTTGAATATGTATGACTTTGGTCTCCACTAGGTCTAAATTGTGTTTTTTTTATCGTCTGTATGGAGGCTTAAAGATGACTATTCTTTCTCGATCAATGTACTAGGAAGAGGTTTGATTTCCCTTTTCCAGCCCTGATTTATTCTATTTTTGATTGATGAATGGATGCTGAGCTATCTTTTGCTCGGTTCCTATTAAAATTTTAGCATGGTTCACTTTTGTGGATGATGTAGTTTGGATCGAGGCTTGAATATGGTTGAAATCAAGGCTTGGCTATTTGGCTTTCATGTGTATATGTATGCGGTACGGAATCCCTGGCCCTTGGAAGATGTCCTTTGATGACAAAATACATTGGGCAGACCCTTGTGCCGATGTCACTGCATTCTTGTAACAAGGAATCTATGCCGGTTTGTGACATTTTGTACATGTACATGTTCATTTTAACCACTGTGAGCGTATTTCCATCTATTTAATAAATAAGGTATCAGTCGTCTTTTTTTACACAATGGAGAGGTGTATTTCTTCTTTCTTCACATGGTTACCCTTAACCTGAGTCTAGGTTGACATGTTCAGTGGCGGACTCCGGGCGATCAGTGAGCATTGGAGATATAGAGTGACAGCCTTGGAGTATGCAGTACATGATTTCTATTGAGAAAGGGGGTCACGTCTATCTGGTTAGCAGGTACTTTATCACACACCTGGTGATGGTGGCTGTTGGTGGCACTGGTTTGGTGTTGAATTCATCTAAAGGAGCACTTTAACACAGATTAGATTGATTTTATAACGGTTCACTGTATTTTTGACCATAATGCAACACTATATATATATATATATATATATATATATATATATATATATTTGACCTTATGGGGGGGGGTATCTCATATGTGTTTTCAGGTTTAAATTCATTTAAATTTGAATTTATAGCACAAGTGCGCTTTTTTTTCTTCTTGCTTATAAGTTGCAGGACAGCCGGGTCCTGGAGCTTTCTCTGCTGTGATAAGTACAGAGAATTCTGTGGGGCCCTGCTGACTTCACACTGTGGCCTTCATTTTATGAATGAGTTGTAAAATGCAGGCCGTAGTTTTATCTTAATAAATAGCATGCTCCTAAGAGATCAGCCACATTGCAGACAAGACTATGGGGGTCATTTACTATAGCCCAAAAAAATTATCCTGCAGTACCAAAAAATAACTCTCAAAAAAGGCCAGAAAGACTTCAACTCTCAGAAAGTCAGCGTTAATGCAAATAGAAAGCAGAGCTATTGCCGGCAATAATGCCTGTCAGATCACATATGCTGGAATAGTGGAAGTCAATGGGGCTTGAACCTGCAAAATCCAAAGTTCTCACTGAAGGCTTATATGCAAGTTCTTTGCCATAAAAAGTGTTTGGAGACCTGGGTCCTGCCCCAGGGGACATGTATCAATGCAAAAAAAAAATTTTAAAAACTGATTTTTTTTCGGGAGCAGTGATTTTAATCATGCTTAGAGTGAAACAATAAAAGTGTAATATTCCTTTAAATTTTGTACCTGGGGGGTGTCTATAGTATGACTGTAAAGGGGCGCATGTTTCCCGTGTTTAGAACAGTCTGAAAGCAAAATGAAATTTCAAAGGAAAAAAAGTCATTTAAAGCGGGGGTTCACCCACACCGCCAAAAAAAGCCAGCAGCTACAAATACTGCAGCTGCTGACTTTTAATACATGGCCACTTACCTGTCCCAGGGTCCAGCGATGTCGGCAGGGGACGCTGAGAACCCGCTCGGTTCTCGGCAGCTGCTGCTGCCATCCTAGGTGAGGGAATCAGGAAGTGAAGCGTTGCGGCTTCACTTCCCGGTTCCCTACTGCGCGTGCGCAAGTCGCGCTGCGCGTCCCTAGTGGTCTCCGCTCTCTGCTGGGAGCTGTGCTTTTGGGGGGCTACCCCAAAGCACCCTCCCAATGTTGAGGGCATGTGGCCTGGTACGGTTCAGGGGGGGGCGCTCTCTCGTCCCCCCCTTTTTTCCTGTGGCCTGTCAGGTTGCGTGTTCAGATAAGGGTCTGGTATGAATTTTTGGGGGGATCCCACGCCATTTTTTAAAAATTTTGGCACGGGGTTCCCCTTAAAATCCATACCAGACCTTAGGGGTCTGGTATAGATTTTGAGGGGAACCCCACGCCATTTTTTAAAAAATTTTCGCTGGGGTTCCCCTTGATATCCATACCAGACCTGAAGGGCCTGGTATGGAATTTGGGGGGACCCCCACGCATTTTTTTTTTTGGTTTGGGGTTCCCCTTAATATTCATACCAGACCCAAATGGCCTGGTAGTGGACTGTGGGGGAATCCCGGGCCATTTTTATCAATGAACTTTTATGTGTATTGTCAGGACCGACAATTCATTAATAGCCAGTGTCTTGCCGAGAAAGTTCCCCCGGCGGATAAGGACACCCCCTGTACTGCGCATGCTCTGCGCTTGCACAGTACGAACGACTACGGAGCCGCCTAAAGTCTCCGAAGTTGAACAGATGATTGCCAGCTCTACACGGCGCCTGCGCACTACATTCTGCCTTGAGTCCAGGTTCAAGCCCCACCATCCAAGTGGACATAGAGTTAGACTAAAAATATGCCGAACTAAGCGATGCCATGTCCGAAGCATGGCAAGCGAAGCGAGCCCGCGAGGGGCCCTGTTACAGCCACCCTGTACAGCTGACTCACAGGTGTTCAGCTTCGGCTATTTTCGGCGGCTCGTACTGCGCAAGCGCTGCGCCTGCGCAGTACAGGGGAGTCCTTATCCGCTGGGGGGGACTTTCTTGGCAGAACACCGGCACTAGCGCTAGCACTTTTAAATGACTTTTTTCTTCCTTTAGAAAAGTAATTTTGCTGTCAGACTGTTCTAAACATGGGAAACACGCGCCCCTTTACAGGCATACTATAGACACCCCCCCAGGTACGAAATTTAAAGGAATATTACACTTTTCTTGTTTCACTTTAAGCATTATTAAAATCACTGCTCCCGAAAAAACAACCATTTTTAAAACTTTTTTGCCATTGATACATGTCCCCTGGAGCAGGACCCGGGTCCCCAAACACTTTTTATGACAATAACTTGCATATTAACCTTTAAAATTAGCACTTTTGATTATTCATGTTCATGTCCCATAGACTTTAACGGTGTTCGCACAAATTTTTTGTCCGTTCGCATGTTCTGCTGCGAACCAAACATGGGGGGATGTTCGGGCCATCCCTAATTGTCATTGAGAATCATGGGGTACAACTTGTCAAGCAACTTGGAGGTCCAAAGTCGCCCAACTGTGAAACAAGTCATATATATTTTAATAGAAAGGAGCTCTCATTTATACTTGCATTTACATCAGCAGAACAAATGCAGGAAGTGATGTGTGCAAATGGGCCACAAGCAAATGTGTGGGAATGCCAAACAAATCAATGAACCCCACCCACACCAAATCTAACTACCACATCCACACCCACATTGATTAAGCACAAGTACATATCATACCCTTATCCGGAAAATGAGCAGTACCTCCTCTTTGCTAAAGAGGGACCTCGCCATGTCCACCTAGATGGAGATCCTGACCAATGCAGGAACTTCCGGGTGATTACAATGACTTATTTCTGGGTCAGAATGTGAAACCACACTCTTTTGATCGCTGCTGCGAATATTTGATCGCAACCACTATTATGCCCCGTACACACGGTCGGATTTTCCGACGGAAAATGTGCGATTGGAGCGTGTTGTCGGACATTCCGACCATGTGTGGGCTCCATCGGACATTTTCCATCGGATTTTCCGACACACAAAGTTTGAGAGCAGGCTATAAAATTTTCCGACATCAAAATCTGATCGCATCAATTCCGACTGTGTGTGGCCAGTTCCGACGCACAAAGTGCCACGCATGCTCAGAAGAAATTCAGAGACGGAACAGCTCGGTCTGGTAAAATTAGCGTTCACAATGGATACAGCACTTTCGTCACGCTGCAATGTAAAAAATGGTTTAATACAGCGCACTCTCTTCTTCTTTATAATGTGAGAAGAATTAAGTAGTTTTGCTGCTCATATTCACACAGACTTCTCACAAACTTCTTTCTTTATTATTTATCGTGATTCCCTCAATATATTTTGATTTGTCACATCTGACAAAATTTCTTTTTTGTTGTTTTATTTTATTTTATTTTTTTAAAGGCTGTTTTTTTTTTTTTGGGTTTGTATTTTTTTCAAGGCTGATCTTTGTTTTATTTTATTTTTAGTTTTACTCCATAATATTTTTGTGTGTGTTTTGTGTGTCAAGTTACCACAACACCATTATTATCTTGTATTATTTAATCTCAAGAAGGTTTCTTGGTGTTGGTGTCCCTTGTTAATTTCACATTGTTTTTTTGAAATGTACCTGAATCCTCACAAACAAACTGTCCTTTTTTTAAGGAAAACACACAGTATAATTGAAACAAAAAATCCTTTATTAAGGGCTCAGAACCAAACAAAGAGGGAGGCAATGCTGGAGAAACATCAGAAATTGGCGAAGCCTTGGACCCCCAGGGCAGACATCAAATCTTTTCATGCAAAATTGGTGGCCTGAGGAGTGCTTATCTAAAGGAGTACAGTCTGGTCCAGAAGTCCCAGAGATCATGAAAGCAGCAGATGACATCTGTGTCCCCAGGCTGTGGTACTACAAGAGGCTGCATCTTTTGCCAGACCAGACTGGACCCAGGGTCATCACTCTCTGGTCTTCTTTCCATGCTTCCTTCCCGGCTGTGGCTCTGGTGTTGGGGATGTGGCAGGAGGAGGAGTAGGACCTGGAGGAGGAGGAGGAGGAGTAGTAGGACCTGGAGGAGGAGGAGTAGTAGGACCTGGAGGAGGAGGAGGACTATGTGTGAGGTTACAAATGTGGGTAGCACATGTTATTTGGCCCCTCAACCCCTTATTGAGAGCTTCCAAAATTAAGGACTCACACAGGAGTCGTTGGCCCTCCTCCATCTGCAGCATTTTGCAGGCAGTTAGGCCAGCAAAGTCCTCCTCCACACTGTGGGGGCTTCTCAGGGCCCCTGTAGCCTTCCAAAAGAGGCCTATGGCAGCCTCCTTCAGGTTACTCCTCTTCCTGCCACTTTGTCTTTGAAGGTGTAGGGGAGGGATCTGGATATCAGGCAGCCTGCTTGGCCCGGCCACCTCCTGGCTGAGACTTCCCTGTGTATGAAAAAGGGACATGGTTGTAGTTTTTGCATCATCAATCACAATCATAAATTAGTACTCAAAACTAACATCTATTTAACATCATTGATTGGACAACCAGAAATATTTAGAATGCTATATCTGGCTCAAGCTGGGCTCCTCCACATGTTGCTGCCTGGAAGGCCCAGTTTTGGCGTCAGAAGCCTCAGCTGGGGGGAAGGAAGCGTGGAAGGAAGACTGGAGAGTGCTGGCCTGGGTTCAGTCTGACCTGCCAGAAAATGCAGCCTGTCATAGTACCACAGCCTGGGGACATAAATGTCATCTGCAGCTCCTGATCTCTGGGAATCCTGGACCTTCTTGTGCTCCCTTAGATAAGTGCTCCTCAGGCCACCAATTAGGATCTTCAAATAGGTGATGTCTGCCGTGGGGATCACCGTCTTCACAAATTCCAGCAATTGATACAGCGCTGCCTTCCTCTTTGTTTGGTTCTTATATTCAGGGTGGTTTATCTGCCACAGACAGGGCAGCTCCCTGAACATATCAATGAAGATTGCCATAAAGTCCTTATCTTTCAAGATATCCATTTTCACTGCAAGACACAACACAAGACAAACCCTAATGTCAGCCTAAAGTCTTCTAAACTTGTGCAAATACAGGCCTCAATCTAGAAGCAGTATAGGCCCAATGTTAAATCTTACCTTCGTTATCATGATCGGCGCCTCCGTTACTCCTTCCTCCGCTCACAGATCATACGTACTACGCACTCGTGTTACGCTTTATAGACACTGCGCATGCGTGAAACTCCGCCCGCCCCTGACGTTCTTTCTAGTCTATTCCCTGCCCCTTCTCGTTTGGCGCAGTGGGGAAGAGCACATGGCAGAGTCAGAGCAGGTGTCTGATATTTACACCAACGAGGAGGAGGAGGAGGAAAGCCCGGAGGCAGAAACGTCCCCATCCAGAAGGAGACGATTTAAGGCATCAAATATGTCCTTTGGGGAGATGTTGGAGATGGTCGACATAATAAAGAGGGCCGACTATGATGGAAAGTATGGACCTTACCCCAACCCCAATGTCCGAAAGGCCAAGATCATGGTGAAAGTGGTCAAAAGTCTGCACCGGAATTTCGGGGTACGTCGATCGAAAGATCAGCTTAGGAAACGGTGGTTGGACCTAAAATTAAGAGAGCACGAGCAGTACAGAAAGATCCGGAGAGTGCTGCAAAAAAGTAAGTAGTTATGCTGTGTTCCTAGTCTTTTTGTGTTTATTACGTTCGTGCTGCTCCATGTGCTTTTCTTAACTGTTATTCAGTTTAAAAAGTCAACTTTCATGTTCATGGGCACATTGTTCGTTCGTATCAAACATTTTTCTTTCGGCCTATAAAACACCATTGTTTTGGCCATATGCATTTGCCCACATTTTTTAGGGCCTACTTGTCTGAAAATAATTTGGTTGTGTAGATGTGTTTGTTACTAGAATGAAATGCAAACTAGATTCTGTGTAAAGAGAGGACACTCAGCAGTTGTTTACACATCTGAACGCTGGAACACTAGTCTGGGACACAAGAACATCTTTTTTATTAGGGGGCCCACACAGGTGCTCCAGTGTATACTATAGGGGTGTCTCCATCTGTGAAGCAGAACTGTGTGTGTACAGAACAGGTAAAGTATTGAAGCTTGACAAAGGACACTAAAAATTCTACATCTTGGAACTCTGCCAAAACAGACAATTGTACCCCACTTCCAAGCAATGTTTCATATTTATAGTTCTTCCCTCAAATATCTGTGTGCTAAGTATACCATTTTTTTTTACATAGGGGAGAAAAGACTCGGAGGACACCCTTCATCCGAGGAGACCAGAGACCCCCCACCTCTGGAAGAAGGGGAAATGCACCCAAGACAAACAGAGCAGGAGGAGGAAGACGTAGTGGAAATTGGCACCACAACAGGTGAGTGTCTGCGACCACAGGCTCAGGTAAGAGATGGATGCTGGCATATTTATAATACATGTTTTTTTTGGTTCCTATCTTTTTAGGTGATCGTGATGTTGTGGATCCAGATCCTTTCAACTTGGAAAGTGCACAGATCCTGATTGGGGAGATCATGGGGTGTAATAGGGACTTGGAAAACATCAAGAAAAACATCAATGATGTTCTTCAAAAAAATAAGAACATCATTGATGTTTTGGGGAGAGTTTAAAACCCCTCCAAATAGCTTTGTTTTATGGTGTGCTACATTTTTTTAACATTTTTTGTCAAATTGGAGAAAATCCAAATTTTGTAGATGCACACAGTGTGTCAACATGTGCTATCTGCCATCACGGGAGATCAATGGACGTGTTTTGGGGGTGCAACCCCTTCCTCAATAATAAAGAGGAAGGGGTTGCTCCCCCAAAACACGTCCCTTGATCCCCCGTGATGGCAGCTAGCACATGTTGATATTCGGCTATTTGTGTTCATCATCAAAATTTGGCTTTTCCTGGGTTGACTTCACCCCATCTGAACGCAATATCAAACACAGTTTCTAAATACTCATGTCTGATATTGCCTTCAAGTTCTACCAAATGTGAACTTTGTAAGTTCAAGATTTGTGTCTTGTTGGTTTTAAACATGCCTGTTTTATCTTAACCACTTCAGCCCCGGAAGGATTTACCCCCTTCCTGACCAGAGCACTTTTTACAATTCGGCACTGCGTCGCTTTAACTGCTAATTGCGCGGTCATGCAATGCTGTACCCAAACGAAATTTGCGTCCTTTTCTTCCCACAAATAGAGCTTTCTTTTGATGGTATTTGATCACCTCTGCCGTTTTTATTTTTTGCGCTATACACAGAAAAAGACCGAAAATTTTGAAAAAAAATGATATTTTCTACTTTTTGTTCTAAAAAAAATCCAATAAACTCAATTTTAGTCATACATTTAGGCCAAAATGTATTCGGCCACATGTCTTTGGTAAAAAAAATGTCAATAAGTGTATATTTATTGGTTTGCGCAAAAGTTATAGCGTCTACAAACTAGGGTACATTTTCTGGAATTTACACAGCCTTTAATTTATGACTGCCTATGTCGATTCTTGAGGTGCTAAAATGGCAGGGCAGTACAAAACCCCCACAAATGACCCCATTTTGGAAAGTAGACACCCCAAGGAATTTGCTGAGAGGCATGTTGAGCCCATTGAATATTCATTTTTTTTGTCCCAAGTGATTGAATAATGACAAAAAAAAAAAAAAAAAAAAAAAATTACAAAAAGTTGTCACTAAATGATATATTGCTCACACAGGCCATGGGCATATGTGGAATTGCACCCCAAAATACATTTAGCTGCTTCTCCTGAGTACGGGGATACCACATGTGTGGGACTTTTTGGGAGCCTAGCCGCGTACGGGGCCCCGAAAACCAAGCACCGCCTTCAGGATTTCTAAGGGCGTACATTTTTGATTTTACTCCTCACTACCTATCACGGTTTTGAAGGCCATAAAATGCCCAGATGACATAAACCCCCCCCAAATGACCCCATTTTGGAAAGTAGACACCCCAAGCTATTTGCTTTGAGGCATGTTGAGTCCATGGAATGTTTTATATTTTGACACAAGTTGCGGGAAAGTGACAATTTTTTTTTTTTTTTTTTTTTCTTTGCACAAAGTTGTCACTAAATGATATATTGCTCACACAGGCCATGGGCATATGTGGAATTGCACCCCAAAATACATTTAGCTGCTTCTCCTGAGTACGGGGATACCACATGTGTGGGACTTTTTAGGAGCCTAGCCGCGTACGGGACCCCGAAAACCAAGCACCGCCTTCAGGATTTCTAAGGGCGTACATTTTTGATTTTACTCCTCACTGCCTATCACAGTTTCGGAGGCCATGGAATGCCCAGGTGGCACAAACCCCCCCCAAATGACCCCATTTTGGAAAGTAGACACCCCAAGCTATTTGCTGAGAGGCATGGTGAGTATTTTGCAGCTCTCATTTGTTTTTGAAAATAAAGAAAAACGAGAAAAAAAATTTTTTTTTTTCTTTTTTCAATTTTCAAAACTTTGTGACAAAAAGTGAGGTCTGCAAAATACTCACTATACCTCTCATCAAATAGCTTGGGGTGTCTACTTTCCAAAATGGGGTCATTTGGGGGGTTTTTTTGCCACCTGGGCATTCCATGGCCCCCGAAACTGTGAAAGGCGGTGAAGAGTGAAATCAAAAATTTACGGCCTTAGAAAGCCTGAAGGCGGTGCTTGGTTTTCGGGGTCCCGTACGCGGCTAGGCTCCCAAAAAGTCTCACACATGTGGTATCCCCGTACTCAGGAGAAGCAGCAGAATGTATTTTGGGGTGTAATTTCACATATTCCCATGGCATGTTTGAGCAATATATCATTTAGTGACAACTTTGCGCAAAAAAAAATAAAAAAAATAAAAAATTGTCTCTTTCCCGCAACTTGTGTCACAATATAAATTATTCCATGGACTCAACATGACTCTCAGCAAATAGCTTGGGGTGTCTACTTTCCAAAATGGGGTCATTTGGGGGGGGTTTGAACTGTCCTGGCATTTTATGCACAACATCTAGAAGCTTATGTCACACATCACCCACTCTTCTAACCACTTGAAGACAAAGCCCTTTCTGACACTTATTGTTTACATAAAAAAATATTTTTTTTTTGCAAGAAAATTACTTTGAACCCCCAAACATTATATATTTTTTTTAAAGCAAATGCCCTACAGATTAAAATGGTGGGTGTTTCATTTTTTTTTTTTCACACAGTATTTGCGCAGCGATTTTTCAAACGCATTTTTTGGGGAAAAAACACACTTTTTTACATTTTAATGCACTAAAACACACTATATTGCCCAAATGTTTGATGAAATAAAAAAGATGATCTTAGGCCGAGTACATAGATACCAAACATGACATGCTTTAAAATTGCGCACAAACGTGCAGTGGCGACAAACTAAATACATTTTTAAAAGCCTTTAAAAGCCTTTACAGGTTACCACTTTAGATTTACAGAGGAGGTCTACTGCTAAAATTACTGCCCTCGATCTGACCTTCGCGGCGATACCTCACATGCATGGTGCAATTGCTGTTTACATTTGACGCCAGACCAACGCTTGCGTTCACCTTAGCGCGAGAGCAGGGGGGACAGGGGTGCTTTTTTTTTTTTTTTTTTTTTTTTTCTTTATTATTATTATTTTTTTATCTTATTTTTAAACTGTTCCTTTCATTTTTTTTTTTTTTAAATCATTTTTATTGTTATCTCAGGGAATGTAAATATCCCCTATGATAGCAATAGGTAGTGACAGGTACTCTTTTTTGCAAAAATTGGGGTCTATTAGACCCTAGATTTCTCCTCTGCCCTCAAAGCATCTGATCACACCAAGATCGGTGTGATAAAATGCTTTCCCAATTTCCCAATGGCGCTGTTTACATCCGGCGAAATCTACGTCATAAAATGCTCGTAGCTTCCGGTTTCTTAGGTCATAGAGATGTTTGGAGCCACTCTGGTCTCTGATCAGCTCTATGGTCAGCTGGCTGAATCACCGGCTGCATTTTCAGGTTCCCTGTTGAGACAGGAGAGCCAGAGAAAAACACGGAAGATGTTGGGGGGGGGGCATTCCCTCCCACTGCTTGTAAAAGCAGTCTAGAGGCTAATTAGCCACTAGGATTGCTTTTACATGAAAGCCGACCGCTGGCTGAAAAGAATGATACCAAGATGATACCTAAACCTGCAGGCATCATTCTGGTATAACCACTCAAAGTCGTGAATGGCATACCTGAAGACAAAAAAATGGTTAACAATAAAGCACAGTAAACGGTAAGGTATAAAAAATTGCATACCTGAAAAGCAAACATGATAAAACATAATAACAATAAAACATTGCAGAATAGAATACAGTAAAAAAGAGCAGAACAATAGAGAGAGAATAGAGAGAGAGAGAACAATAAAACGACAACTATTTTTATTTTATATTTTTGTTTGTGTTTTTTTTTTTTTTACACTTTTTTTTGTAACTAACTATAATAACTGTAACCGGTTCCAGGTTCGGGTCTCTCAAAATGCGATGGCATCTCGGGAGACCCTGTGAAAGTGTGCCTAGTCTGTGCAATGCTGTACCCTACGCTAATACTCAACTAGTGCATGGTAGCGTTCAAAACATTCACCAATGCAAAGACCAGGATTGTCAGGACAGGAGGGACAATAATAGCGGGTGTCACGCCTATATCCGCGCTTGCTGCAGACACGACATCTTTTTTGGGGGGGTTCGCTGGGTAGGGGTACTCGGGAGGACATAAAGAAAATGCCTCTCATGCAGCCGACTGCATTTGGTTGGGGATGTGAATGGGGGAAGTACGGGCGCTGCAGAAGCGGTGGGTTCCCAATTAGGATTGGCGAATGCAGCAGGAAGGGCACTATGGGCATGACGGGCCTGTGTTTGTCTTTTTGGTGGCAGCGGGACACTACTTGTGCTTGCCACCTCACCAGCTTGAACTGCACTTATGGGACTCGCCACGTCACCAAGTGTTACTGCAGTGCTGGTTTGACTACGACCGGGGTGTACTAGGCCTCTGGTGCTTGCCAGTTCACCAAGACGCTACAAAAAAAACTGTTAGCGATCGCAGGGATCAGGCCTGACTCTGCGAACGCTGCAGTTATGCGTTTAGAGTTTTGTAAGTGACAGTGATCGATCGATACTGCACTTGGGTGGGCTGGGCCGGGCCGGGCGGAGGGGCAAAACGCAGGTGCTAGCAGGTATCTGGGCTGATCCCGCTAACACTGCGTTTTTGGGAACCCTAAACTGCTGGGGACGCTAGTATAGATCTGATCGGATCAGATATTGATCTGTTCAGATACTATACCACTAAGGGAGGTGTACGCTGCGTGCGTGGGTGTTAGCGGTACTGGCGCTAACCTGACGCTGCCTGGGGCTGGTGCTTGCCAGTTCACCAAAATGCTACCAAAAAAACTGTTAGCGATCGCAGGGATCAGGCCTGACTCTGCGAACGCTGCAGTTATGCGTTTAGTGTTTTGTAAGTGACAGTGATCGATCGATACTGCACTTGGGTGGGCTGGGCTGGGCCGGGCGGAGGGGCAAAACGCAGGTGCTAGCAGGTATCTGGGCTGATCCCGCTAACACTGCGTTTTTGGGAACCCTAAACTGCTGGGGACGCTAGTATAGATCTGATCGGATCAGATATTGATCCGATCAGATACTATACCACTAAGGGAGGTGTATGGTGCGTGTACGGTGCGTGCGTGGGTGTTCGCGGTACTGGCGCTAATCTGACGCTGCCTGGGGCAACGCATATCACCGCCGGGCGATCAGGGGGCTAAACCTTTATTCGGTAATAAACGGCGGGTGCCCTGACACTATAAAAAATAAACTAACTAACCAGCGTCACCCGTAACAGTTATACGGTGATCAGTGGTGAAAGGGTTAACTAGGGGGCAATCAAGGGGTTAAAACATTTATTAGATAGTATATGGGGGTCCCTGTCGCTATAAAACACTGACGGCGAACCTAAATATTTACGTTCCTAACTAGCGTCACCAGTGACACTAATACAGCGATCAGAAAAATGATCGCTTAGCGACACTGGCGACAGGGGGTGATCAAGGGGTTAAAACTTTATTAGGGGGGGTACTGGCGCTAATCTGACGCTGCCTGGGGCGACGCATATCACCGCCGGGCGATCAGGGGGCTAAACCTTTATTCGGTAATAAACGGCGGGTGCCCTGACACTATAAAAAATAAACTAACTAACCAGCATCAACCGTAACGGTTATACGGTGATCAGTGGTGAAAGGGTTAACTAGGGGGCAATCAAGGGGTTAAAACATTTATTAGATAGTATATGGGGGTCCCTGTCGCTATAAAACACTGACGGCGAACCTAAATATTTACGTCCCTAACTACCGTCACCAGCGACACTAATACAGCGATCAGAAAAATGATCGCTTAGCGACACTGGTGAGGGGGGGTGATCAAGGGGTTAAAACTTTATTAGGGGGGGTAAGGGGGGTACCCTAGACCTACAGGGGGGTTACAGTAACTGTCCTAACACTGCTAACTGTCACAAACTGACACTATGCAGTAATCAGGAAAAAAAAAAAAAAAAAACCTGCTTGGTGTCAGTTTGTGACAGGGGGGGGGGGTGATTGGGGGGGGATCGGGGGGCGATCGGGGGGGGATCGGGGGTGTAATGTATGCCTGGCATGTTCTACTGTGTGTGTTTGTGTTGTGCACTTACTTACATGTCATCTCTTCTCGGCGCTGGAACGGAAACTGACAGCCGAGGAGAGATGACATCACATCCTCCGCCTCTGTGTACTATACAGAGGCAGGGGATGTTTGTCAGTGGCTGGGAGCGATCGCGAGGGGGGGGCCACGATCGGATGGTCTCCCCCTCGTCTGTAATCGCTCCCAACCAAATGCCGACCGCAGCTGGCACAGGGGGGGGGTCCGATCGGACCCCCCACCCGCGGGAAGGCAATCACGTACTAGGTACGTGATTTTGCCTGCCCGTGCCGCTCTGCTCACGTATATAGGCGTGAGGCGGTCGGCAAGTGGTTAAATGGACATTTCTACTTTTTCTAATGTAACCCCAAAAATTGTTATACAACAAACATGTTGGTTTGTTTGAAAAACCTTTTCTAAATACACATGTGATTGTGCAGGTATTAAAAAGATTGTTAATCAAGAATGTGTGGATTATTGTCTCAACGCTACAACACTTTTGGGGTGCTCTAATTGCTGCTTTCTGTGACAATGGGTGTTATTTCCTAAGGGCAAATCGACTTTGCACTACAAGTGCAGTTTCAAGTGCACTTGTAGTGCAAAGTGTCTTTGCCTTTAGTAAATAACACCCAACAGTGCTTTGTAAGGTTATACAATCACGCCATTTTCAGGACTCACCACATTTCTGTCAGGGTCAGCTAAAACAAACACAAGCAGTAAATGTCGCCAAAGATTTGCTTATTTTGTTTTTATTTGAAATAGGTTTTACACATTGTCTGGCATATTGATAGCCCCCCTACCCGCAAAGAATTCAAGGTATCTTAGCCGGACATCACGGGCACTCAGGGGGGGCAAGCCAGGACGGCCACTTTCAAGCGCCGTCAGGGTTGGTTCATTTTTGAATTCCGGCCTCAGGCCCAACTGAGCCAGCATAGTTGGCAGAATGTTGTCGTAAAAAGTTGTGTAGAACACAGCACGCCAGGATAATGTGATTCAGTTTGTACTCCGCCATATGTATGGGTGTAAGAAATAGGCGGAACCGGCTGGCCATGATTCCAAACGTGTTCTCCACCACTCTTCTGGCTCTGGCCAGCCGGTAATTAAAAACCCTCTGGTCCGGGGTGAGGGTCCTCATCAGGAATGGCCGCATAAGATGGTCCCCCAGCGCAAAAGCTTCAACCGCAACGAAGACGAATGGGAGTCCTTCCACATTGTCTTCTGGAGGTGGCAAGTCCAAGCTGCCATTCTGGAGACCCCTGTAGAACTCCGTCTGGGCGATGACTCCACCATCGGACATCCGGCCATTCTACCCCACGTCCACATACAGAAATTTATAAGTAGCCGACACCACCGCCAACATCACAATACTATTGAACCCCTTATAATTATAATAGTATGACCCCGAGTTGGGTGGTGGGATGATGTGGACGTGTTTCCCATCAATTGCCCCTCCGCAGTTAGGAAAGTCCCACCGCTGGGCAAAGTGGAAGGCCACAGTCTGCCATTCCTGTGGCGTGGAAGGAAACTGTGAAGGAAAACAAAAAAAATTAGTCTTTTTGCACATAAACATGGAAAGCAGATTAGACACAAACATTCTTAGCCAACATCAAGATAACATTTATTTATGGGAGTTTTTAAAGACCAAAGTATAAGGTACACCTATCATGTTCCCCCCCCCCCCCTCTCATGGGCCATTTCTAACATTATAGGGGGGGGCTCTTGGACAGGTAACCCTCTCCACTTCATTGAGAGATGAATGCTTAAATAATGTGTATTACTTGGAACAGCCCCTCCTTAGTTACACTATTGAGAGCCCACTGGACAGGTAAGAAGTGTCATAATACAAAGATATAAATAAACACTGTACACATTTTAGCACATTTGGATATTCTGCTATTACCTATCAAAATAATAATAGGATAACAAAACTTTAAACAGTACCATTTGAAAGTATACAGGCAGGCCCTTGCACTACATGCTTTGGGGAATTCATCCATACATCTGACCACAAAAGAGGTAGGTATTGTGTGTATGGGTTTGGCAAAGTCAGCAGATAGATGAGTGAGGATAGATAGAGAATTGGTATCAGCTGACTTAGCAGTTGGGAGGAGGGAGGGTTCCAAATGATTTGGGGACCCCCCAAAAAAGCCTCTGGCACTCTGCCTCAATTTAAAGCACAAATCACATTTCAAAACATTTTAGGGGTGTTTGGGGTAAAGCACTACTATGAGCTGATAAAATACATTGTTAAGTGACTGCATGAGGTGAATATAGGCCAGGAGAGCATGCTGGGGAGGTAAGTGAAGGCAAATATGTATGAAGCAGCAAAAAATAATTACAAAAATATCAAGCATGCATGAGGACAAAGGGGACATTCACAGCATATTACAATCATGGTAATTAGGGAATGAGGAAAGAAATACAATATAGTAGCAAACATTATATACAATAAAATGTGATATTAAAGGATAAAAATCTTACCTTAATATACTCCTTCTGCAGGACCTGGATGATGGCAGAGCAGGTCTCTGGGATAATGATTCCCAGAGCCTGGGGGGAGATGCCTGTCGAGAATTTCAAGTCCTGCAGGCTTCTCCCTGTCGCCAAGTACCGCAGGGTGGAGACGAGCCTCTGCTCCGGAGTGGTGGCTTGCCTCATGCAGGTATCCTGCCTGCTAATATAAGGGGTCAGCAAAGCCAACAAACGGTGAAATACGGGGTCCGTCATCCAGAGAAATTTCCTGAAATCATCAGGATTATTCTCACGGATCTCACGGAGCAAAGGCATGTGACAGAACTGGTCACGCTGAAGCAACCAATTTTTGGTCCATGAACTCCTCCCCACCCTGTTCATGGACTGGACTTGTGCCAAGGTCAGGACCCCAACACCAAGCCCCCACACAGCACGAACTCTACAAGGAGTACATATACGCAGCATGGCTAGAAAACGGTCGGCTGCTCAGAACGCAGTAACAGAACGCACTGAAGAACAGCAAGGCCTGTGAAGAGCGACCTGAAAAACAGTAACGAATGAACAAGAACAGAATGACAAGAGTAACGCGCCACTTGCTGCATGCACTGAAGAGCAGATACAAACCCACAAGCACAAACTGAACAGCAGAAAACGATCTGAAAACCACGAGTCTGAAAGAGCGCGAATCGTCTCTCACCAAACTTTTACTAACACGAGATTAGCAAAAGGAGCCCAAAGGGTGCCGCGCTTGGTTCTGAACTGGCCTTTTCTAGTCTCATCGTACGTGGTGTACGTCACCGCATTCTTGGCGATCGGAAATTCTGACAGCTTTGTGCGACCGTGTGTACGCAAAACAAGTTTGAGCCAACATCCGTCGGAAAAAATCCATGGATTTTGTTGTCAGAATGTCCGATCAATGTCCGATCGTGTGTACGGGGCATTAGAATTTTATTATTTTTGTTTATTTGCAGATATGCAAATTTGTATTTCTACTTATGATATTTAAAGGCGTTTGATAAGAAATGGTGTCCCTGGGTTAGCAGCAGGTGAATGACAAAAATAAAAGGCCCAGTTTGAGCCGCGGTTCACACTGACAGAGGGAGGAAATCGTTTAGCTGAAATCACACACTTTCATTCCCGCATGTCCGTCCCGACTGCAGGGGGAATTTCAGAGACATCTGTGCACTTTTCTGCACTGATGTCAATACAAATTGCACCCCAAAGTCGCACCAATTAAAACAGTGCAATTGTCACCGCTGTGACATGTCAAATCGCACCAGTGTGAACTAAAGCTGACACATACAACACTGCCTATCCACCAGCTGAATTCATTACCTGCAATTCTCCACAGCTGTTATATATAAAGATTCCACCTTTATCATTAACTTGCAGGTGTGCAGAAGCCTAGGCTTATGTTGGAGCGATTTGTCATGCGATTTGAGAGATCAAATCGCATGACTATTGGCAGCAATGGCACTGTTTTAATCGATGCAACATTTTTTTTGTGGCACCGCACCAATTTGCTAAAGTATTTCCTCCACTACTTTTGCTGATTTCAGGTGCGACTTCAATAGACATTTGTGTATGAAGCCACACGGATGTCTATCAAGTCGCACCTGAAATCACGCTGACCTTGCTACTTTGAAATTGTGCTACTTCAAGTGAAGTAGCGCGATTTCAAAGTAGCATCAATGTGAACCAGGGCAAAGAGATTAGTTTTTTGGTGCACAAATACATATTGAAATAAAATATAAGAGATATTGCACTTTCCCAAAACCACCACCCACAAAAACTAAAGAGAAAGAAAAGTAGAAGAAAAAAAAACACCACAACAAAGCTCAATAATGTGCTTTTATTTTACCAGCAGAAAAAAAAATTACATTTACTAGCTTCAAAAAAATGTGAACAGGATATATGGTGCTACATTTAGCAATGGGATTTTAAGGGCGCTGCTCATAGGAGCTTACAATCTAAAATTTGACAAAACCTTAGAATGGACACAGCTTTAATTTTAGTGTATAATGGGCAACACATCACATTTTTATCTGCAAGATTATAAAAACATACTTAACAGTCATTCTTACAAAGCATTCCAACATAATATTACAAAAGACTTATTCAAAACACCCACCACCAGCCCACAATCCACACACACATACATTGGTGACCATGTTCTGCTGGAAGCAGATGCTTCCAAACGATGTTTGCATGATCAGACAGGAACAATACACGCACAACATTGACAGCATGGCCACATAAACCCACTTTTGATTGAGAAGATGCACAAGAATTTCATCAAATCTCTCTAGTTGGGCATTTGTCAATATGCACAATATCATTCCTTCTCCCCCACAAATAATAGCAAAAAACCTGACCTTCTCAGGCCAAACGAACCCCCCTACTGCAGGCCTTTATATAAGAGAGGTTGTATTGTTAGCACACTGACACACCCAATAGAAGTACATGCCCACCAGTATCTTTCAATCTGTCTCTTCATGTATGTCTAAAGTGATTGCACCTGATGAGCAGGAACACATAATACTATTCGCAACTATGTTAGCCCTTGGCTATGTGCATCAAATCTCCAACTACAGGACAAAGATCATAGTCCATTTGCATCCACATAAACAAAGCAACAGTTTTCTAAGCATATGTATCCGTGCAGTGTAAACCCTAAAATTTGAAATGTCCAAATCCCTGGGCATGATTAGTGCTAATAAACATTAACATCAGTCCCTGGCTGCAATGAGCTTCCAATCTAAATTCCAAATTAACTTTCTTACATTAGAACTTTCGACAGGAGACAAATACAATGCCAGCATGTCTTTGGATTGTGGTGAGAAAAGCACACAGGGAGAACATATAAACTTCAACACAAGGATTAGCATGTTGGGGAATTGAACCAACATCCCAGGTGCTGCTAAACAGAACTACTACCCACTTAGCCACCAGGCAGCCCCACACATGTTCTCTGCATCTCTGTGGTGTGAACTAGCCCTAAGTCCATAGCCATGCTCAGTGTCACAAGCAATATGCAATATATTGGCCTAAGTATTGGGATGCCTGCCTTTAAACGCACATGAACTGTAATGGCATCCCAGTATTAGTATTGGGTTCAAAACTCATTTGGCCCACCCTTTCCAGCTATAACAGCTTCAACTCTTCATGTCCACAAGGTTTAGGAGTGTGTCTATGGGAATGTTTGACCATTCTTCCAAGTGAATTTGTGAGGTCAGGCACTGATGTTGGACAAGGAAGCCCTGACCTACAGTCTCCTCTCTGATTCATTCCCAAGGTGTTCTGTTGTGTTGAGGTCATGACTCTGGAGCAGGTAAGACGGGGGGGGAGGATGACGTGAGACGTCAGAGGGAAAGGGAGGGTCTGGAGGTGTGCCAGTGAGTCAGCGCTTCAGCGGTATCTCTCCGACGGCATGACAGGTGCACGAGGCGGGCTGCGGTGAGAAGCGAGGAGAGCCGAAGAGAGCCGTGAGCCGCGCTTGTATGCCGCCGTCACGGAGCCTGTCACCTGAAACATAAACGAGAACGGCGAATCCGACGAGGTGACAACCCCTTCTTCCCAGCGGGGGCCCCCCGCGTCCTCTCTCCCCCCCCCTCCTTCACTGAGACTGGGCTGCAGGACGGGTGGAAACTGTCAGATGACGCCAGTCATATTGAATCAACCAAACCGGCAGTGTATCCCGGCCGAATCTCCCACACAGCTGACACTGGACCACGATCCATGGAATAGAGTGTAAAGACGCTCAGGTGGTGGTAAGATACATATTCCCTACTCACCCCCCAAAGGTAAGATAAGGATTTGAAACCTATTCTTAAAAGGAGAGAAATATTCAAGATATGGCAGATGTAAAATAAGATGTCAAAGGGATATTTGTGTGTGGCTACATATACCATAGAAGATTATTCTGAAATAATACATTAGTCTGCCTACCTTTTCTACTGCTATCATTGTGCGCTTTATATCAGAAATAATTGAAATATCTTGCAATACCTGCAATACCTGCACTGATACCGTTACTTGGAAAAAATAGCGACAGGGTGTAATTACGGTGCTAGGGGAGTACACTACTGGACACCTTGGTTATCTGTCCCTCGCTCTGCTTTGCACTCCGGTATGCCAATAATAAGCAGGAGAGGAGACGCTGAATCGTGCAGATATGGCCTGGTATGTATTGGTGAAATTTGGGGGTTGTGTGATAAGGCATACTACCGTGAAGGAATGCTAGTTTCTATAATAGCATCACTCTGATAGCATCACCTAATTACCACCTGCATGATATGACTGGGGAAAATACGCGAAGTAGAGTACAAGATACAGGAATAAGGTACATCAAACCACGGTATAATTAATATTGATGGGACTCCAGTACCTAGAAACTAGAGTACGCGTAAAAGAACAGAAAATTGACTGAAGGCCTGAACAAAAAAGTAGTTCCTGCATTATTAAAACAAATTGTCCAAATCCCAATAAGTCATCAAATTGGGGTAAAACGATGAGCAGAAATTCAAACAAAACTGGGAAAGGGGGACCACCAAAAACACCAAAGGATAACCCCACCGGAACTACCACAGGTAGCACAATCAAGCAATATTTAACCAGGGGGGGGAGTCCGGGGAGCGCCCACCAAGAAGCCCAAATGCCAACTACGGGGGATAAAAAGAAAAAAGGACAAAATGGGAAGGGAGAACAGACCCCCGTCCAATCAAGAGAGTCGTCATTAATTGAAAATGCACCTGAAACATCCAGAACTGCGGAATATAGACAAGACCTTGACCTCTCCCTGAAAAATGAAATCGCAGAGATGCTCAAAGAACTAGAATCCTCAATCAAAACAGAAATAAAAAAAGAGATAAGTTTGTTAAGGACAGACCTAGGAAATCTACTGGCCAGGGTTGAGAGAGCAGAAGACATAGCAGACCATCAAGAGAGAGAAATCGCTGAGCTAAAAGAACAAATCAAGATAACCCAACAAAACCAGATAAAAATATGTTACAGGTTAGAGGACCAGGAGAATAGAAGTCGCAGACAAAACCTGAGAATCCGTGGAGTACCGGAAAAAAGGGGTGAAGATCTGAGGAAGACCGTAGCGACTATTTTTTCCCCTCTTGGAACTAGAGGGAGAAGAGTTCCCAAAAATCGAGAGAGTACACCGGATTGGAAGGTTGGATACCAGTCGAACAGAAAGAAGTCGCGATGTTATTGTAAGGTTCAGGTTCTATGAGGACAAAGAAAAAATATGGGTAAAATTAAGAGCTCAAACACCACTCCAATTTGAGGAGGCAAGGATTCAAGTATTTGCAGACCTAGCCAAAGATACGCTTGCGAGAAAACGCCAGTTAAAGCCCCTTTTGGAACAAATGATAAACCAAAACATAAAATATACATGGGGATTCCCTGCCTGCTTGCTGGGTAGTAAAGATGGCAGAACAGCTAGGCTAAGATTTCCGGGGGAGCTAGAGGAATTCTGCAGGAAACTGGGCCTACAGGTGCCCGCAGGGATGGACTGGTCCAGTGAGCGATGGATTGAACTGGGGGTGGGGGCGGTGTAGGGGGGGGGTGACAGGGGGGGGAGCGGGGAGGGGGGCAGTTGACGAAGGGAAAACTAATAGATAGTAAATATAATAGATGGAGAGACGCTAGAAGATCAATATATCTGGTCACCAGAATAAAATTAATAGATGAACTGACACACCAATAGTCCCACCTTTGGAGTTGGAGACCAATGGCGGGCCAGGAGTTATGTGACCCACACTGGCCTAAGGGGTTAGTTAAGACCAGGGGGGAGGTAGTTGAGGCGGGGGGGATTTTGGGGGGGGGGGGAAGGGGGAGGGATAGGAAGGGGGATCACATCTTAATTATAAAAATGAAAATGCGGGGTATCTCTCCAAGGTCTAAGGTAAAGGGCGGGTGGACGAAGGCTGAAAAATGAGCCCTGACACAATAAAATGCATAACATACAATGTCAAAGGCTTAAACATGGCGAATAAAAGACGGAGCATCTTCAACGAGCTTAGACTGCTCGGACCAGATGTGGTATTCCTCCAGGAAACGCATATCTCACACCAAACATGATTGAGATTATTCTCAGGAGAGTACCCGGTCTGGTATCAAGCAGATACTATTTCAAGTAGAACACGGGGGGTGGCTATTGGACTGGCAAAAAGAACTAGGTTTGTGCTGGAGGAGCGCTTGGTGGATGTAGAAGGCAGATATTTATTCCTGCGAGGCAGATTGAACTAAAGAGAGTATACACTGGCTAATATTTATGCTCCAAATAAAAACTCGATGAAGTATGTGGCAAAAATTCTGGAAAAATTAACGGAGTTTAGGAAAGGACACATAATTTTAATGGGGGACTTTAACTTCTGTATGGACCCGGATCTAGATAGTACCACCCGGGCACAGGGGAAAAAGAGTATACAAGTAAGAAAGTTCAAGCAAAAACTTGTCAGCCTTCAGATGGTTGATATATGGAGAGTGCAGCACCCTCGAAAAAGGGACTATACGTTTTATTCCCCTGTGCACGGGTCATACTCCCGCATTGATTATGGACTGATCGACCATAGAGACATTGATAAGGTGGTGGATTCTTGGATAGGAAACATAACTTATTCAGATCATGCACCAATGTCCATGGAAATAATAATAGGAGAAGAGGGAAGGCCTTAAGGGCAATGGCGCCTAAACGAAGAACTGATAAGAGGTAAAGAAGGGTTCAATAGAATCAGCAGAGAACTAGAGGAGTACTTTATGGTAAATGATTCCGGAGAGGTATCTGGGTCTACCTTATGGGAGGCCCATAAAGCCTACATAAGAGGAGTTTTTATCGAGATTGGAGCAAGGAAGAAAAGAGAAAAATGCGAGGAAATACAAAAATTAACAGAGGAGTTAGAAAGTCTAGAACAGAAACATAAGAGACAACTGGGACACCTCACTCAAGAGACATACAAACAAATAGTAATCAAAAGGGCGGAGCTGAAAACATTAATGGAACATGAAGCCAGAACAAGACATGGTAGGATAATACGGGAGAGATACCGCTGGGCTAATAAATCAAGTAAACACTTAGCAAAAGTAGTACAAAAGGTTAAAACTAAAAATTTTATAGAAAAAATTCAGACTAAAGACGGTAATTTAGAGTACTCTTCTAGAAAAGTAGCAGAGGTCTTTAAGAATTACTATCAAGAGCTATACTCAGCTCCTAAACAAGATACCCACGTAAATAATAAGAGCGAGAGAAACAACAAATACTTAATGAAGATAGCTTTGCCTAAAGTTACAGACACGGAAAGAGAAGCGATGGAAATTCCAATTTCTGAAGAAGAAGTTAAGAAAGCAATAGAAGGAATGGCCTCTGGGAAGAGCCCTGGCCCAGATGGATTCACTCTAACTTACTATAAAACGTTTAAGGAATTGTTGATCCCGAGATTGTGCCGGTATTTTAATGGATTGGGAGAGGAATATGAGATGAGCAGAGAGGCATCAAAGGCTTCCATTACGATCATACTGAAAGATGGAAAAGAGAAAACATTATGCTCAAGCTATCGCCCCATCTCCCTCCCTAATACCGACACAAAACTTTATGCAAAAATACTTGCTGAGAGGTTAAAGGGATCAATGAATTACCTGATTAATCCCGACCAGGTGGGGTTTGTTCCGAAAAGAGAGGGGAAGGACAATGGGGTGAGGACATTGCTCCTTTTGCATAGAACGAGGGAGGATGAGCCCCCAAGCCTTCTACTGTCGGTCGACGCCGAAAAGGCCTTCGACAGGGTGGACTGGGGGTTCATGTTCCAAACCTTGGGGATCATGGGTCTTGGACCCAGAATGATACAGAGGATTAAAACCCTGTACCACCACCCTATGGCAACGGTGGGTGTAAACGGAGCGATGTCCCAGCCATTTGAAATGGAAAGGGGAACCAGACAGGGATGTCCCCTGTCCCCGTTACTTTTTGTTCTGACCATGGAACCTCTCCTGGAAACAATACGCGCAGATCCAGACATTAGAGGTATTAAGATCGGCGAAGATGAACATAAAATCGCAGCCTACGCCGATGATGTGTTATTTTACATATCAGACCCAGAATCTACTATGCCCAAATTAGTGAAAGCCCTCAGGGAATACGGGGAGGTTTCCAACTTTCAAATTAATATGGTAAAATCAGAGATATTAAATATAAACTTAAACAAAAGAGAAAGAGAGAAATTAAAAAGAGTGTACAGTTTTAGATGGACTAAAGAACTAAAGTATCTAGGAATTAAGTTGGCTAATTCAACTGAGAAGATGTTCACTATAAACTACCTACCCCTACTAGATACAGTCAGACTTGACTGTAAAAATTATGCTGGGAAGGCCCTTTCATGGATAGGTCGTATAAACATTATTAAAATGGTCCTACTCCCTAAGGTCACATACTTGTTCCAGATGATCCCGCTTCCCCTACCCCTATACTATCTAAGAAAGTTAAATAAAATAATAATGGAAAAACAAAAAACCAAGAGTCTCTTTTAGAATTTTAAAACAAAAGAAAAAAAATGGTGGTCTAGCAGTACCAGACATCCAGATGTATTATAAGGCCATAGTTCTGTCTAGAATGGTTGAATGGGCATAAAGAGAGAATGAAAAAAGGTGGGTAAGAATAGAGGGAAACCTCAGTAAAGTTTCACTTGGTAGAATGATTTGGAACCCTCCACACACTAGAAATCTAGATAAAAGCACACATGTAATAACACGTAATGTTTTTAAAATTTGGGACGGGGTACACAAGAAAGTTAACGGAGAATATAATTCACCTTTATTATCACTAACAGAGAGTAATTTTTTCTCTCCAGGGTTAAAGGAAACGGGTGGAAAAGAAGCATTTTGGGGTATGACACAATTAAGACACATCATTAAAGAGGGTAAAATTATGACACTACAAGAACTAAGATTAGGGAGAGAGGCACGGGGGATAGATGAGTGGCGGTACCTCCAGCTGTGTCACTTCGTAGGTAAATTATCAAGTCCGATAAGAGGAGGGGACAAACTTACGGACTTCGAGAAGCTATGCGACACAGAAGATCCAAGAAACTTAGTTTCCAAGATCTATAAAATACTTATGAAGATGGATCAGCTGGAGATCCCCCCATATATAAGTAAATGGGAGAGTGAATTAGGCACTAAAAAAGATGTAAATACAATTAGAAGAGTTTTGAGAATGATTGGTAACTCAACAATAGATACACGAACGACAGAAATGAGCTATAAATGCATAAGTAGAAGCTATTTAACCCCAGAAATAACAAGTAAATTTCAAAAAGGGTCGGCGTACTGCTGGCGAGGATGCCAGGAGATAGGAACAATGGCACACCTTTGGTGGCTATGCCCGAAAATAAAAAACTTCTGGAGGAAGATACTTACCCTGGTCAGGAAAATAACTGGAAAAGAAGTGTTAGAAGACCCTTGGGAGGTTTTGTTCCATGGGGGGGAGGGAGACATAAACAAATATAAGCAGTCACTAGTTCCCCACCTACTGAACGCCGCAAAGCGAATAATACCGAAGAATTGGCAAAGGAGGGAGCCCCCTGAAATATGGGAGTGGATAGATGCAGTAGAAGAAACATATAGTATGCAGACAGGGGCTGGCTCAGTAGGGGATACGAGAAAGGTGAACTCAGGCGAGTGGGAACACTGGAAAAAATTTAAAAAAACGTGGTGCTACGCCAAAGAGCTGATAGCCTCATAGCAGAATAGGAGAATCGGATACATTAGACCTTGGAGAGACGGGGTTGGGGTGGTGAGGGGGGAGGGGGGGTAGGTAAGGGGGTGGTGGCGGGGACTTATTCTAATATAATAAAAAAAAAAAAAAAGAATGTAACACTGTCAACCAGGACACGTGCGACCTCTCGAGTGGTCAACGTAATTTCATTAGACTGGATGCACGCCTGGTTTTTCTTAACATATTTTTCGTTTTTTTTTTTTTTTTTTTGATATGGCAAAGTGTCACGATGATGAGACAAAGATGAGAGGGAGTGGAACTTAAATGAACTACAAAGTTGATTTATGCCTCTCAAAACGGTCGACTGATGTGACGGAAAAAAAAAAAAAATGACTCTGTCCAGGCCAGTCAAGTTCCTCCACCCCAAAATCACTCATCCATGTCTTTATGGATCTTGCTTTGTGCACTGGTTCAAATGATCTGGTGGAGGGGGGATTATGATGTGGGGTTGTTTTTCAGGGGCTGGGCTTGGCCTCTTAGTTCCAGTTAAGGGAACTCTTAAAGCATCAGCATACCAAGACATTTTGGACAATTTCATGCTCCCAACTTTGTGGGAACAGTTTGGTGAAAGCCCCTTCCTGTTCCAACATGACTGCACACCAGTGCACAAAGCAAGGTCCATAAAGACATGGGTGAGCAAGCTTGGGGTGTAGAAACTTGACTGGCCTGCACAGAGTCCTGGCCTCAACCCGATAGAACACCCTTTAGCTGAATTAGAGTAGAGACTGCGAGCCAGGCCTTCTCATCCAACATCAGTGCCTGGCCTCACAAATGCACTTCTGGAAGAATGATCAAACATTCCCATAGGCACACTAAACCTTGTGGACAGCCTTCCCAGAAGCTGTTCTAGCTGCAAAGGGTGGGCCAAATCAAACTTTAACCCTACGGACTAAGACTGGGCTGCCATTAAAGTTCACGTGTGTTTGTAAAGGCAGGCATTCCAATACTTTTGGCTAAAGTAGTGTATCTGGAAAATACTTACAATGGTGGTGGAACCCTCCTACACATAAATACTACATTTAGACATAGTTATAGCACCTGGGAGATGAGACAACTTCTCTACATGAAGCAACATTTTTGGGATTTGAGCCCAGACCCTCAGGGATATTAAGCAGAAGTTCTAACCTCTAAGCCACAGAACTTCCATGTGCGTGAACCTCACACTCATAACTACACATAAATACACATAAAAACACATAAATACTAAATTTCTTTGGACATACAGGTGATGGAATTACATTACTCAAGAGTTACAGTATTCTTCTTGATTTATTCTGTGATATTTGGTGTTTTTTTGTGGGTGAGAGTAGAATATTACCCTCAAATTTGGGGGAATTACATTTTGCCTTCTGATGTTGGTACACATATCACATTTTTTGGGCTCAAATTATGAATATTTGGAAATAATAAAAAGCACAAAAAATTGTGATTCATTTTAAATTTGCACCAGCAATGGTATTGTTTGTGGATTGTAAAGACACCTGTGTGAGTTTGGGTAAAGATTGTTGTGAGATGGAGAGTAACAAGTGAAAGTGACAGAGAAAAATATATTTTACCAAAACATCAAAACATTCCACATTCTAGTATTCTTAAAATCAAAATATTTTAAGTAGAAGCAACAATTTTGCAAAGGAAAATTTATTTCAGAGAAAGATACATTTCATCTCAACATTAAAAGGTTTTTTTTTTGTGAAAGTTAGAATTGTTCCATTAGAATCAATGGCTGAAACCTAATTTGGACTAAAACAGAGCAGATTTTCACTTCAAAAAAATGCTCTCTAATTAGTTCTCATTTTGGTATTTACTTTAGCGCCGGGTAAAAAAGACACTTGAGTTAAAATGAGCGTTATTTTCAGGTCTGAGCATGCTCAGTTGTGTTGGCACCTAGTTGTCAAAAACGGGGAATTTTTCACTTCTCAGACTTTTAAAGATATTTCAGTGTAGAAATCACTTTTTCACAAAGTTTAAAAACAGATTATCTTTAAATAATATATCGCATATTTCAGTACCATTTAGATAATTATATCATACTGTAAACATTATTTCCATGTGCACTACTCCAGGTTTTAGAGTCTGTAAGAGTTTGGGCGCTATTTGGTCTCAGGGAACTATAGTAAACTCACTTTTGGGAGTATTTTCTCACCAGCACTATAGTGAATACCGTTTTAGCGCTAATTAGTGCTAAATTGCCGCAAATTGGCGCTAATTCGCAGCAATTTACACAAATTAGCGCCGTGGCGCTATAGTAAATGAAAAAAATGACTATGTTTCATCAACTTTCCCTTGGCATGCTTGTGCAGATCTAATTCTCATTATAATTATACAGGGTTTATTTAGCACCAACATATCACTTTACAGCCCAAAGGAAGATAATACAGTTATAATACAATGCACGGCAAGAGGGTTAGGAGAGCCCGGCTAATAAGTAGATTACCAATGCTCCATGATAGGTGGGTAAAGTGATATCTTCATTTTGGGTTGTTAAGTGATCCTAGTGGCAGAGAGCCCCACGGGATAAGTGACATCACTCCCTGGTCATTTGACAGTGGTTGGGCCTTATTTCCCTTTTAATGTTAAAGATTTTTTTTTTATGCATGTATAGCCAAATCTGTAAAAACATCAGGTCTATAGAACTCTGCAGTTTCTCTGTGCAATTGGACTGAAATCTGAGCCAGCCTGTGCTAGATGCGGTAACACAGGTATATTAATACATCTTTTGTGTCCAAAACTTCAAAGATACTGGGTGGAGGTGATTGGTACCTTAAATAGGGTATTGGATATTAATATTTCGTTTGCACCGCTTATGTATATGTATATTGGGTTACTGTGACACCTCTATCTACACCTCCCCTACAGGTAATACTGTAAGGCGCGCACTTTTTGTTGCCTGTAGACAGGTTGCTCTTAAGCGGACCTCTCCACATCCACCAACTGTGTCCGATTGGATTGTAGATCTCAATAGGATCATTCTTTTTGAAAAGCATACATATTCCCTTAGGAACTCCCTGAATACGTTTGATGTTATCTGGTCTAGATGGCTTCAATCTACGACTTAGGTATCATGTCAACCAATGTGTACTTTGTACATTGTAATGCTGGATATTGTTATTCCTTTTTTTTTGTGTGTCATATATACTCAGAGTGAGGGTGGGGGGTGGGGGTTGGCAGGGCTTGTTGAAGGGAGGGGGTTTGTTTTTTTTTCTGGAGGGGGTTGGTTTGGTGTGATTTCTATTTTTGTGTTTTTTTCTGTATTGTGTCAACGTCGTTTTCATATAAAATAATAAAAAGAATTTGATTAAAAAAAAACATCAGGCATCCCTTTCTTTACATGTAAATCCAACTTAAAAATAAACTTAGCTTGCATGTCTGTTATGAATTATGGGAAAGATCTTCAGTGAATATTGTTTCACTCTCTTAAGGTTTTCTATATTGCTTTTCATGCCAAAACTAATTCCACATATTTTACAGTATCTTTATAGAAGTGTCAGATCTTCTGAGAGATTCAGATTCTGCCTGTGAATTCTTGCTTTGACCCTATTTTTTTTCCTAACCCTGTCTGGCTGCCCTGATCTTTGGCTTTTTGAACTCGAACTTGCTTTGTCTGCTGATTTGCTACCTCACTTGTCCTCGTTAATTGACCCTACAGTGACCCTGACCATTCTATTTGTAGGGTGCTTCACACAAACTCTTGCTTGGGCTCTCAAGCTTTTTGTATGCCTGTCTGTCTTCCTTCCCAGGCTGCCAGTCTGGGCCCCTTTGGATTCAGAGATCGGGCTCTGTTGCTACCCAAGAATAAACAGAAAACCCAAACAAGGCAAAGGGGGGTCATTTACTATAGAGCTGCGGCGCTAATTAGCGGTAATTAGCGGTAATTAGCTGTAATTAGCGCTAAAACGGTATTCACTATAGCGCTGGTGAGAAAATACTCCCAAAATCGAATTTACTATAGTTCCCTGAAACCAAATAGCGCCCAAACCCTTACTCTGCTAAAACCTGGAGTAGTGCACATGGAAATAATGTTTAGAGCATGATATAATTGCCTAAATGGTACTGAAATTTGCGGTATATTATTTAAAGATAATCTGCTTTTAAACTGTGTGAAAAAGTCATTTCTACACTGAAATATCTTTAAAAGTCTGAGAAGTGAAACATTCCCCGTTTTGGACAAATAGGTGCCAACACAACTGAGCATGCTCAGACCTGAAAATAACTGTCATTTTAACTCAAGTGTCTTTTTTACCTGGCGCTATAGTAAATACCAAAATAAGAGCTAATTAGAGAGCATTTTTTTGAAGTGAAAATCTGCTCTATTCTAGTCCAAATCAAGTATTAGCCATTGATTCTAATGGAACAATTCTAACTTTCACAAAAAAACCTTTTAATGTTGAGATGAAATGTTTCTTTCTCTGAAATAAATTTTCATTTGAAACATTGTTGCTTCTACTTAAAATATTTTGTTTTTAAGAATACTAGAATGTGGAATGTTTTGATGTTTTGGTAAAATATATTTTTTTCTGTCACTTTCACTTGTTATTCTCCATCTCACAACAATCTTTACCCAAACTCAATCAGGTGTCTTTACAATTCACAAACAATACCATTGCTGATGCAAATTTAAAATGAATCACAATTTTTGTGCTTTTTATTATCTGCTAGATTGTAAGCTCTAATGAGCAGGGCCCTCTGATTCCTCCTATATTGAATTGTATTGTACTTGTACTGTCTGCCCCAATGTTGTAAAGTGCTGCGTAAACTGTCGGTGCTATATAAATCCTGTATAATAATAATAATTTCCAAATATTCATAATTTGAGCCCAAAAAATGTGATATGTGTACCAACATCAGAAAGCAAAATGTAATTCCCAAAAATGTGAGGGTAATATTCTACTCTCACCCACAAAAAACACCAAATTTTACAGAATAAATCAAGAAGAATAACTCTTGAGTAATGTAATTACATCACCTGTATGTCCAAAGAAATGCAGTATTAATGTGTTTTTATGTGTATTTATGGTAGTTATGTGAAGGGAGGCTCTCACATGTGGCAGCTCCGTGGCTTAGAGGTTAGAACTTCTGCTTAGGTATCCCTGAGTGTCTGGGTTCAAATAACAACCATGTTACTTCATGTAGAGAAGTTGTCTCATCTCCCAGGTGCTATAGCTATGTCTAAATGTAGTATTTATGTGTAGAAGGGTTCCACCACCATTGTAAGTCTTTTCCAGATACACTAATTAGCCACAAGTATTGGGACACCTTCCTTTACACACATATGAACTTTAATGGCAGCCCAGTCTTAAAATTTGATTTGGCCCACCCTTTGCCGCTAGAACAGCTTCTGGGAAGGCTGTCCACAAGGTTTAGTGTGTCTATGGGAATGTTTGATCATTCTTCCAGAAGCGCATTTGTGAGGCCAGGCACTGATATTGGATGAGAAGGCCTGTCTCGCAGTCTCTACTCTTATTCAGCTAAAGGGTGTTCTATCGGGTTGAGGCCAGGACTCTGTGCAGGCCAGTCAAGTTTCTCCACCCCAAACTTGCTCATCCATGTCTTTATGGACCTTGCTTTGTGCACTGGTGTGCAGTCATGTTGGAACAGGAAGGGCTTTCCCCAAACTGTTCCCGCAAAGTTGGGAGCATGAAATTGTCCAAAATGTCTTGGTATGCTGACGCCTTAAGAGTTCCCTTAACTGGAACTAAGAGGCCAAGCCCAACCCCTGAAAAACAACCCCACATCATAATCCCCCTCCACCAAATCATTTGGACCAGTGCACAAAGCAAGGTCCATAAAGACATGAATGAGTGATTTTGGGGTGGAGGAACTTGACTGGCCTGGACAGAGTCCTGACCTCAACACAACAGAACACCTTGGGGATGAATTAGAGAGGAGACTGTGGGTCAGGCCTTCTCATCCAACATTACTGCCTGACCTCACAAATGCACTTGGAAGAATGGTCAAACATTCCCATAGACACACTCCTAAACCTTGTGGACAGCCTTCCCAGAAGAGTTGAAGCTGTTATGGAGGCAAAGGGTGGGCCAAATGAGTTTTGAACCCAATACTAATACTGGGCTGCCATTACAGTTCATGTGCATTTAAAGGCAGGCGTCCCAATACTTAGGCCAATATATTGTATATTGCTTGTGACACTGAGCATGGCTATGGACTTAGGGCTGGTTCACACCACAGAGATGCAAAGAACATGTGTGAGGCTGCCTGGTGGCTAAGTGTGTAGCAGTTCTGTCTAGCAGCACATGGGATGTTGGTTCAGTTCCCCAACATGCTAATGCTTGTGTTGAAGTTTATATGTTCTCCCTGTGTGGGTTTCTCACTACAAACCAAAGACATGCTGGCATTCAATTTGTCTCCTGTCGAAATAGGTTCTAATGTAAGAAAGTTACTTTTGGACTTTATATTGGAAGCTCATTGCAGCCAGGGACTGATGTTAATGTTTATTAGCACTAACCATGCCCAGGGACTTGGACATTTAAAATTTTAGGGTTTACACTGCACAGGTACATATGCTTAGGAAACTGTTGCTTTGTTTATGTGGATGCAAATGGACTTTGATCTTTGTCCTGTAGTTGGAGATTTGATGCACATAGCCAAGGGCTAACACAGTTGTGAATAGTATTATGTGTTCCTGCTCATCAGGTGCAATCACTTTAGACATACATGAAGAGACAGAAAGATACTGGTGGGCGTGTACTTTTCTTGGGTGTGTCAGTGTGCTAACAATACAACCTCTCTTATATAAAGGTCTGCAGTAGGGGGGTTTGTTTGGCCTGAGAAGGTCAGGTTTTTTGCTGTGATTTGTGGGGGAGAAGGAATGATAGTTTGTATATTGACAAATGCCCAACTAGGGATATTTGATGAAATTCTTGTGCATTTTTTCAATAAAAAGTGCTTTTATGTGGCCATGCTGTCAATATTGTGCGTGTATTGTTCCTGTCTGATCATGCAAACGTGGTTTGGAAGCATCTGCTGATCTACTCTTTTTGATCTTGTTGTTTAATCGTGTACACCGAAATGCAGCTTCCAGCAGAACATGGTCACCAATGTATGTGTGGATTGTGGGCTGGTGGTGGGTGTTTTGAATAAGTCTTTTTTGTAATATTATATTGGAATGCTTTGTAAGAATGACTGTTAAGTATGTATCTATAATCTTGCAGATAAAAATGTGATGTGTTGCCCATTATACACTGAAATTAAAGCTGTGTCCACTCTAAGGTTTTGCCAAATTTTAGATTGTAAGCTCCTATGAGCAGGGCCCTTAAAATCCCATTGCTAAATGTAGCACCATATATCCTGTCCAAATTTTTTGACGCTAGTAAAAGAATGTACTTTTTTTTCTGCTGGTAAAATAAAAGTACATTATTGAGCTTTGTTGTGGTGTTTTTTTTTTCTTCTACTTTTCTTTCTCTTTAGTTTTTGTGGGTGGTGGTTTTGGGAAAGTGCAATATCTCTTATATTTTATTTCAATATGTATTTGTGCACCAACAAAATAATCTCTTTGCCCTGTTTTACATTGATGCTACTTTGAAATCATGCTACTTCACTTGAAGCAGCACGATTTCAAAGTAGCAAGGCCAGCGTGATTTCAGGTGCTACTTGATAGACATCCGTGTGGCTTCATACACAAATGTCTATTGAAGTCGCACCTGAAATCGGCAAAAGTAGTGCAGGAACTACTTTAGCAAATTGGTGCGGCGCCACAAAAAAAAGTGGCATTGATTGAAACAGTGCCATTGCTGCCAATAGTCATGCGATTTGATCTCTCAAATCACATGACAAATCGCTCCAATGTAAACCTAGGCTTCTGCACACCTGCAAGTAAATGATAAAGGTGGAATCTTTATATATAACAGATGTGGAGAATTGCAGGTAATTAATTCAGATGGTGGATAGGCAGTGTTTGAATGTGTCAGCTTTAGTACACATTGGTGCGATTTGACATGTCAAAGTGGTGACAATTGCACTGTTTTAATTGGTACTACTTTGGGGTGCAATTTGTATTGATATCAGTGCAGAAACCTGCACAGATGTCTCTGAAATTCCCCCTGCAGTCGGGACTGACATGCGGGAATGAAAGTGTGTGATTTCAGCTGAACGATTTCCTCCCTCTGTCAGTGTGAACCAGGGCTCAAACTGGGCCTTTTGTCATTCACCTGCTGCTAACCTAGGGACACCATTTCTTATTGAACGCCTTTAAATATCATAAGAAGAAATACAAATTTGCATATCTGCAAATAAACAAAAATAATAAAATTCTAATTGTGGTTGCGATCAAATATTCGCAGCAGCGATCAAAAGAGTGTGGTTTCGCCTTTTGTCCCAGAAATATGCCATTGTAATCCCCCGGAAGTTCCTGTGCCGGTCAGGATCTCCATCTAGGTGGACATGGCGAGGTCCCTCTTTAGCAAAGAGGACGTGCTGCTCATTTTCCGGATAAGGGCATGATATGTACTTGTGCTTAATTAATGCGGGGGGTAGATGTGGTAGTTAGTTTTGGTGTGGGTGGGGTTTATTGATTTGTTTGGCATCCCCACACATTTGCTTCTGGCCCATGTGCACACATCACTTCCTACATTTGTTCTGCTGATGTAAATGCAAGTATAAATGAGAGCTCCTTTCTATTAAAATATATATGACTTGTTTCACAGTTGGGCGACTTTGGACCTCCGAGTTGCTTGACAAGTTGTACCTCATGATTCTCAATGATAACTAGGGATGGGCCGAACATCCCCCCTGTTTCAGTTCGCAGCAGAACATGCGAACAGACAAAAAATGTGTGCGAACACCGTTAAAGTCTATGGGACACGAACATGAATAATCAAAAGTGCTAATTTTAAAGGTTAATATGCAAGTTATTGTCATAAAAAGTGTTTGGGGACCTGGGTCCTGCCCCAGGGGACATGTATCAATGCAAAGAAAGTTTTAAAAATGGCTGTTTTTTCGGGAGCAGTGATTTTAATAATGCTTAAAGTGAAACAATAAAAGTGTAATATTCCTTTAAATTTCGTACCTGGGGGGTGTCTATAGTATGCCTGTAAAGTGGCGCGTGTTTCCCGCATTTAGAACAGTCTGACAGCAAAATTACATTTCTAAAGGAAGAAAAAAGTAATTTAAAAGTGCTAGCGCTAGAGCCGGTGTTCTTCCGAGAAAGTTCCTCCCGTCGGATAAGGACTGCCCTGTACTGTGCAGGCGCAGCGCTTGCGCAGTACAAGCAGCCGAAAATAGCCAAAGCTGAACACCTGTGAGTCAGCTGTACAGGGCACCTGTAACAGGGCCCCTCGCATGCTCGCTTTGCTTGCCACACTTCGGGCACGGCCTCACTTCGTTCGCCATATTTTTATTCTAACTCTATGTCCACTTGGATGGTGGGGCTTAAACCTGGACTCAAGGCAGAATGTCGTGCGCAGGCGGCGTGTAGAGCTGACGCTCAGCTGTTCAACTTCGGAGACTTTCGGAGGCTCCGTAGTCGTTTGTACTGTGAAAGCGCAGTGCATGCGCAGTACAGGGGGGTCCTTATCTGCCGGGGGAACTTTCTCGGCAAGACACCGGCTATTAATGAATTGTCTGTCCCGACATTACACATAAAAGTTAATTGATAAAAACGACCCGGGATTCTCCCATAGTCCATTACAAGGCCCTTTGGGTCTGGTATGAATATTAAGGGGAACCCCAAACCAAAATGTGAAAAAAATGCGTGGGGGTCCCCCAAAATTTCATACCAGGCCCTTCAGGTCTGGTATGGATATTAAGGGGAACCCGGGCCAAATTTTTTTTTTAAATGGCGTGGGGTCCCCCTCAAAATCTAGGGGGATTTTAAGGGGAACCCCACGCCAAAATTTAAAAAAAAAACGGCGTCGGGTCCCCTCAAAAATCCATACCAGACCCTTATCCGAGCACGCAACCTGGCAGGCTGCAGGAAAAGAGGGGGGACGAGAGAGCGCCCCCCTCCTGAACCGTACAAGGCTACATGCCCTCAACATTGGGAGTGTGCTTTGGGGTAGCCCCCCAAAGCACCTTGTCCCCATGTTGATGGGGAAAAGGGCCTCATCCCCACAACCCTTGCCCGGTGGTTGTGGGGGTCTGCGGGTGGGGGCTTTTCAGAATCTGGAAGCCCCCTTTAACAAGGGGACCCCCAGATCCCGGCCCCCCCTGTGTGAAATCGTAATCGGGTACGAAAGTACCCCTACCATTTCACAAAAAAATGTCAAAATTGTTAAAAATGACAAGAGACAGTTTTTGACAATTCCTTTAGGTAAATGCTTCTTTCTTCTATCTTCTTTCTTCTATCATCTATCTTCCTTCGGTTTCTTCCTCCATCTTCTTCTTCTTTTCGTTCTTGTGGTTCTTCCTCCGGTGTTCTCGTCCGGCATCTTCCTTTGCGGCATCTTCTTCTCTTCTTCTTCCCGGGCCGCTCCGCATCCACCATGATGCAAAGGAAGATGCCAGACGAGAACACCGGAGGAAGAACCAGAAGAACCAAAAGAAGAAGAAGATGGAAGAAGAAACCGAAGGAAGATAGAAGATAGAAGAAAGAAGATAGAAGAAAGAAGAAGCATTTAAATAAAGGAATTGTCAAAAACTGTCTCTTGTCATTTTTAAATTTTTTTACACTTATTTTGTGAAATGGTAGGGGTACTTTTGTACCCCCTTACCATTTCACACAGGGGGGGGCCGGGATCTGGGGGTCCCCTTGTTAAAGGGGGCTTCCAGATTCCGATAAGCCCCCCACCCGCAGACCCCCACAACCACCGGGCAAGGGTTGTGGGGATGAGGCCCTTGTCCCCATCAACATGGGGACAAGGTGCTTTGGGGGACTACCCCAAAGCACCCTCCCAATTTTGAGGGCATGTGGCCTGGTACGGTTCAGGAGGGGGGCGCTCTCTCGTCCCCCCTCTTTTCCTGTGGCCTGCCAGGTTGCGTGCTCGGATAAGGGTCTAGTATGGATTTTTGGGGGGACCCCACGCCATTTTTTTTATTTTGGCGCGGGGTTCCCCTTAAAATCCATACCAGACCTGAAGGGGGATGCCACGCCATTTTTTTTTTAGTTTTGGCCGGGGCTCCCCATAATATCCATACCAGACCTGAAGGGCCTGGTATGGAATTTAGGGGGACCCCTCCCCACACGCCATTTTTTTAAAAAAATTTGGTTCGGTGTTCCCCCGTGGGGAAATCCCATACCTTTTTTGATCAATGAATTTTTATGTGTATTGTCGGACTGGCAATTCATTAATAGCCGCGAGTAGTTTTAAATGACTTTTTTTCCTTTGAAATGTCATTTTGCTGTCAGACTGTTCTAAACACGGGAAACATGCGCCACTTTACAGGCATACTGTAGACACCACCCAGGTTCCAAATTTAAAGGAATATTACATTTTTATTGTTTCACTCTAAGCATTATTAAAGTGGATTTCCACCCACTTTTACAACTCTTCAGCATCCCTCACTAAACTGTGCACTGTAAACTAATTGGATATTTTTTAATTTTTTTTCTCAGCACCTACTGTATATCTGCTGTATTCATTTTTTGCTTCCTTCTCCCTGGCCGTGGCCCATTGCATCATTTCCTGTATGCAATGCCTTCTGGGAAGGGGCGGCAACTTCCTCTGACACTGCCATTGCTATGGAAACCTGACCTGAAACCTATTACACTGCTTTTGCTGCACTGAGCATGTGCGAGATTTGCAAGGATGAGATGCAGGAAGAAATACAGTCTGGCTTCAGATGCCCACACTTAAGATGGCCACGGCCTGCTGTAAGTTTATAAAATAACAAACTACTGCTATAAACTAACAAAACAGACCTTAGTTTACAGACTAACTTTACTAGAATACATTAAGCTTGTGTATTATAGGGGTTATTCTTATTTAAAAAGTATAATTTCGGTCGGAACACCACTTTAAAATCACTGTCCCCTGGGGCAGGACCTGGGTCTCCAAACACTTTTTATGGCAAAGAACTTGCATATAAACCTTCAGTGAGAACTTTGGATTTTGCAGGTTCGAGCCCCATTGACTTCCACTATTCCAGCATATGTGATCTGACAGGCATTATTGCCGGCAATAGCGCTGCTTTCCATTTGCATTAGCTCTGACTTTCTGAGAGTTGAAGTCTTTCTGGCCTTTTTTGAGAGTTATTTTTTGGTACTGCAGGATAATTTTTTGGCGCTATAGTAAATGACCCCCAAAGAGTCTTATTTAAGAGGATTTTAAAAAAGAGGTAAATGACTGTGTAAGAATACTAAAGCGCTGCTATGTAAATAAATGACAATATGAAACTTAGAACAGCTGTGCCATTTATATAGTGATCTCACACTGACACAAATGAATAATTAAAGGAATAGTGCACTAATTCCACTTGTAAGTATTATATAAGAAATATATAAGAAAGGTACAAACTCCTACTACAATAAACATAACAAGCAAATAAAAATGTAAATTTGCACAATAGTGATAAGTGAAAAAAAGTTCCAGTGAAAATGTCCGACACAAAGAAATTTAGTTTAGGATCCTTCCTTAGACACTGTGCTTCAATACGTGCTGTCTGGTAATAAAATTCAGTGATATGAAAACCACCACCTCCTCCACCAGGTGAATTGCGCGCTCACCTTAAGGAACGACCACTCAGGGTCTGATCACTAATAAAAAGGGAAATAGCTGCGCTAAATATAAGTGAAACACTTGAAACAATCTCCAAGACTTCCGTGAGAAAGTACATATATAAATACAAAAATGTTGAAAATTGTTAAAAATTAAATTATGAAAAGTGCATGGGTCAACACATGTATGTATGAATCAAACATGAGTGTCCATATGTGATATTTGCGAACAAAAATAAGTGTCCATATATAGTAACAGAAAATAAAAATGTGAAGTAATGATCTGAAAACAGTCCAAGAAAGACCCCTTGGATGAATCCAACCAGAGTCAATGGTGTAAAAAATATGAGTGACAACCAATACAGTATCTGCAAATACCCAATAATTGCGCTTACCGCAAGGCAAGCGTACACCAGCCCGTATCACGTCTTAGTGTGGAGAATCCAGATGGTGCTCTTAGACTGTATACATCGTAGCTGAAAGGATGCAATGAGGACACCAAACTTCCATCACAAGGCAAGCCAACAACAGCTTGTGTTCAGTATTGGTTAACCACACCACACTACGTGATCCACCACCAGGCAAATAATGCGCTTACCACAAGGCAAGCCAACCACAGCTTATGTTCAATAGCAGTGTGAGAGATCCACTGGCGTTCTGGACTGCTTGCGGCAGGAACCGGGGGATACAGCAGAGACTCCAAAATGAGATCTCACAAGCTTGTAAATAAAAAGGAACTGGCCATGGTGTAATACTGATAAAAACGATTTAATAGATAAAGGTAGAAAACTCACATGAGTATGTAAAAATACAGCAAACAGCCGGCCGGCATAGCGAACACCCGTCCACACTGAAAATGGCGATGACGTCAGAGCGTCAACCTCCCAACGTACGTTTCACCACAAATGGCGTCGTCTGGGGTCTGATCACGCCTTTGGTTTAATAGTCTTTGGTAATCCTAAGATGGAACACCACTGTGTATTGGTCCCTTTAAAATCTCCTCAAGTACGCTGGAAGGACTGCTTCTCTGGAGTGGCTCAGAGTAAAAAGAAGACTTTCAAGGGAAATTTTACCTTGAAGAAGTCACGTGATCAGTGACGCAACGCGTTGGGAGGAGACAGTGACGTCACTTTCGGTGTCTTGTGAAACCCGGAAGAAACAGTGAGGAGGAGAGCCTCTCAGTGCATGATATTTCTGCTATACAAAAGATTATAGCTATGTGAGCCGGTAATTTTTATATCTAATTAATATATTTATTTAAGCAATTTTGTGCAATGAAAGTCTTCTTTTTACTCTGAGCCACTCCAGAGAAGCAGTGTTTCCAGCGCACCTGAGGAGATTTAAATGGACCAAAAGAACAAAATATTACAGCGTACACATGCAAAAAAGACATCTACCTGCAGCAAGGCTTATTTAAAACACCTAGACGTTTTCAAAAAACATTATCAAAATTTTTTTATCCCCATATTTTTTGATAATGTTTTTTGAAAATGTCTAGGTGTTTTAAATAATGATCCCCATATTTTTTGATAATGTTTTTTGAAAATGTCTAGGTGTTTTAAATAAGCCTTGCTGGAGGTAAATGTCTTTTTTGCATGTGTACGCTGTAATATTTTGTTCTGTTGTATGGTCTTATGGCTGCACCATCTTTAATGCATCTTTTAGGGTGTGCCCCCAAATATCTTGTTTGTTTTTTTAAATGGACTAAGACACAGCGGTGTTCCATCTTAGAGTTATCAAAGACCATTAAACCAAAGGTGTCATCAGGCCCTGAGTGGTCATTCCCTAAAGTGAGCACGCAATTCACCTGGTGGTGGAGGTGGTGATTTTTGCATCACCGAATTTTATTATCAGACAGCAGCACGTATTGAAGCACAGTGTCTAAGGAAGGATCCTAGACTCATTATCATTGTGTGGGACATTTTCACTGGAACTTTTTTCACTTATCACTATTGTGCAAATTTATGTTTATAGTAGTAGGCGTTTGTACCTTTCCTATATATTTGTTATATAATACTTACAAGTGGAATTAACGCACTATTCCTTTAATTATTTAAAAAAAGATAAACATGGTGAATAAATAAAAGCCCTAGTGCAGCCATCTGGCAGACTGATTTTGCATCCCACCTAAACAACATCTCAGTAAATAATAGTGAGGCAAGATAATCACTTGCTGCCCACTGTTGATCGTTGGCTAGGTAAAAGTTTACCTATTCTGTTAAGCATCTCTCTTATTACCAGTTAAAGAGACATTTTAGTAGTTTTAGGTCAGCTTTATTTATTTATTTATTTTTACTGTTTACAGGCTTATAAGCTGATATTTCACCACATGTTTCATAAAAACATTTGTTATAAAAAAAAAGCAATATTTACTTTAAATTTAGTGTATATTGGGCTTTCCGGAAAAGAAAATGAGAGAACTAGCTGCTTACTTTTTGACTGCCTCTCTCCAACTGAGTACCAACACAGATGTGTATTAGCTGTAAACAGTGAGGAGGCAGAACATCTCCCTCACATGGCTTACTCATTTGTATATGTTCTGAATACAGCTCAATAGCAGGGGATCAGCTTATAAGTCCAACTGTAAAATTCTCAGTGGTATGCTTGCAGGCTGCACATAGTAGATGTGAAATATGTAGTATTATAAGTGGATTATACAGATAACTAGTCTAAAAAACCAAAGAAAATTCCCAGCTCAACTTACCAACCAGCCTGCAACCAACCAAATAATTCTGTCTAGCAGTATCCATTAACCACTTAAGGACCGCCTCACGCCGATGTACGTGATTTGCCTCCCGTGGGTGGGGGGTCCGATCGGACCCCCCCCCGGTGCCCGAGGCGGTCCTGTTTTGTCCCCCGGCGATCGGAGGTGAGGGGGAGGCCATCCGTTCGTGGCCCCCCCCTCGCGATCGCCGCTGGCCAATCAGATCACTTCCTTTGCTGCTGTATGCTAAACAGCAGCAAACGTAATGATGTCATCTCTCCTCGGCTCGGTATTCCGTTGCAGCGCCGAGGAGAGAAGACATCACTGTGAGTGCACCAACACTACACAACACAGTAGAACATGCCAGGCACACAAAACACCCCGATCCCCCCCGATCGCCCCCCGATCCCCCCCCAATCACCCCCCCCCCCCCCCTGTCACAAACTGACACCAGCAGTTTTTTTTTTTTTTTTCCTGATTACTGCATTGGTGTCAGTTTGTGACAGTTACAGTGTTGGGACAGTGAGTATTACCCCCCTTTAGGTCTAGGATACCCCCCTAACCCCCCCTAATAAAGTTTTAACCCCTTGATCACCCCCTGTCACCAGTGTCACTAAGCGATCATTTTTCTGATCACTGTATTAGTGTCGCTGGTGACGCTAGTTAGTGAGGTAAATATTTAGGTTCGCCGTCAGCGTTTTATAGCGACAGGGACCCCCATATACTACCCAATAAATGTTTTAACCCCTTGATTGCCCCCTAGTTAACCCTTTCACCACTGATCACCGTATAACCGCTACGGGTGACGCTGGTTAGTTTGTTTATTTTTTATAGTGTCAGGGCACCCGCCGTTTATTACCGAATAAAGGTTTAGCCCCCCGATCGCCCGGCGGTGATATGCGTCGCCCCAGGCAGCGTCAGATTAGCGCCAGTACCGCTAACACCCACGCACGCAGCATACACCTCCCTTAGTGGTATAGTATCTGTACGGATCAATATCTGATCCGATCAGATCTATACTAGCGTCCCCAGCAGTTTAGGGTTCCCAAAAACGCAGTGTTAGCGGGATCAGCCCAGATACCTGCTAGCACCTGCGTTTTGCCCCTCCGCCCGGCCCAGCCCAGCCCAAGTGCAGTATCGATCGATCACTGTCACTTACAAGGCACTAAACGCATAACTGCAGCGTTCGCAGAGTCAGGCCTGATCCCTGCGATCGCTAACAGTTTTTTTGGTAGCATTTTGGTGAACTAGCAAGCACCAGCCCCAGGCAGCGTCAGGTTAGCGCCAGTACCACTAACACCCACGCACGCAGCATACACCTCCCTTAGTGGTATAGTATCTGAACGGATCAATATCTGATCCGATCAGATCTATACTAGCGTCCCCAGCAGTTTAGGGTTCCCAAAAACGCAGTGTTAGCGGGATCAGCCCAGATACCTGCTAGCACCGGCGTTTTGCCCCTCCACCCGGCCCAGCCCAGCCCACCCAAGTGAAGTATCGATCGATCACTGTCACTTACAAAACACTAAACGCATAACTGCAGCGTTCGCAGAGTCAGGCCTGATCCCTGCGATCGCTAACAGTTTTTTTGGAAGCTTTTTATTGAACTGGCAAGCACCAGCAGCCTAGTACACCCCGGTCGTAGTCAAACCAGCACTGAAGTAACACTTGGTGACGTGGCGAGTCCCATAAGTGCAGTTCAAGCTGGTGAGGTGGCAAGCACAAGTAGTGTCCCGCTGCCACCAAAAAGACAAACACAGGCCCGTCATGCCCATAGTGCCCTTCCTGCTGCATTCGCCAATCCTAATTGGGAACACACCGCTTCTGCAGCGCCCGTACTTCCCCCATTCACATCCCCAACCAAATGCAGTCGGCTGCATGAGAGCCATATTTATGTCCTCCCGAGTACCCCTACCCAACGAACCCCCCCAAAAAGATGTCGTGTCTGCAGCAAGCGCGGATATAGGCGTGACACCCGCTATTATTGTCCCTCCTGTCCTGACAATCCTGGTCTTTGCATTGGTGGATGTTTTGAACGCTACCATGCACTAGTTGAGTATTAGCCTAGGGTACAGCATTCCACAGACTAGGCCCACTTTCACAGGGTCTCCCAAGATGCCATCGCATTTTGAGAGACCCGAACCTGGAACCGGTTACAGTTATAAAAGTTAGTTACAAAAAAGTGTAAAAAAAAAAATATATATAAAATAAAAAAAATAGTTGTCATTTTATTGTTCTCTCTCTCTATTCTCTCTCTCTATTGTTCTGCTCTTTTTTTACTGTATTCTATTCTGCAATGTTTTATTGTTATTGTTATTGTTATTATTTTTTATCATGTTTGTTTTTCAGGTATGTAATTATTTATACTTTACTGTTTACTGTGCTTTATTGTTAACCATTGTTAACCATTTTTTTTGTCTTCAGGTACGCCATTCACGACTTTGAGTGGTTATACCAGAATGATGCCTGCAGGTTTAGGTATCATCTTGGTATCATTCTTTTCAGCCAGCGGTCGGCTTTCATGTAAAAGCAATCCTAGTGGCTAATTAGCCTCTAGACTGCCTTTACAAGCCGTGGGAGGGAATTCCCCCCCCCACTGTCTTCCGTGTTTTTCTCTGGCTCTCCTGTCTCGACAGGGAATCTGAGAATGCAGCCGGTGATTCAGCCAGCTGACCATAGAGCTGATCAGAGACAAGAGTGGCTCCAAACATCTCTATGGCCTAAGAAACCGGAAGCTACGAGCATTTTATGACTTAGATTTCGCCGGATGTAAATAGCGCCATTGGGAAATTGGGGAAGCATTTTATCACACCGATCTTGGTGTGGTCAGATGCTTTGAGGGCAGAGGAGAGATCTAGGGTCTAATAGACCCCAATTTTTTCAAAAAAGAGTACCTGTCACTACCTATTGCTATCATAGGGGATATTTACATTCCCCGAGATAACAATAAAAATGATTTTAAAAAAAAAAATGAAAGGAACAGTTTAAAAATAAGATAAAAAAGCAAAAAAATAATAAAGAAAAAAAAAAAAAAAAAAAAGCACCCCTGTCGCCCCCTGCTCTTGCGCTAAGGCGAACGCAAGCGGCGGTCTGTCGTCAAACGTAAACAGCAATTGCACCATGCATGTGAGGTATCATCGCGAAGGTCAGATCGAGGGCAGTAATTTTAGCAGTAGACCTCCTCTGCAAATCTAAAGTGGTAACCTGTAAAGGCTTTTAAAGGCTTTTAAAAATGTATTTATTTTGTTGCCACTGCACGTTTGTGCGCAAGTGTAAAGCATGTCATGTTTGGTATCCATGTACTCGGCCTAAGATCATCTTTTTTATTTCATCAAACATTTGGGCAATATAGTGTGTTTTAGTGCATTAAAATTTAAAAAAGTGTGTTTTTTCCCCAAAAAATGCATTTGAAAAATCGCTGCGCAAATACTGTGTGAAAAAAAAAAATGAAACGCCCACCATTTTAATCTGTAGGGCATTTGCTTTAAAAAAATATATAATGTTTGGGGGTTCAAAGTAATTTTCTTGCAAAAAAAAATAACTTTTTCATGTAAACAATAAGTGTCAGAAAGGGCTTTGTCTTCAAGTGGTTAGAAGAGTGGGTAATGTGTGACATAAGCTTCTAAATGTTGTGCATAAAATGCCAGGACAGTTCAAACCCCCCCCAAATGACCCCATTTTGGAAAGAAGACACCCCAAGCTATTTGCTGAGAGGCATGTCGAGTCCATGGAATATTTTATATTGCGACACAAGTTGCGGGAAAGAGACAATTTTTTTTTTTTTTGCACAAAGTTGTCACTAAATGATATATTGCTCAAACATGCCATAGGAATATGTGAAATTACACCCCAAAATACATTCTGCTGCTTCTCCTGAGTACGGGGATACCACATGTGTGAGACTTTTTGGGAGCCTAGCTGCGTACGGGACCCCGAAAACCAAGCACCGCCTTCAGGCTTTCTAAGGGCGTGAATTTTTGATTTCACTCTTCACTGCCTATCACAGTTTCGGAGGCCATGGAATGCCCAGGTGGCACAAAACCCCCCCAAATGACCCCATTTTGGAAAGTAGACACCCCAAGCTATTTGCTGAGAGGTATAGTGAGTATTTTGCAGACCTCACTTTTTGTCACAAAGTTTTGAAATTTGAAAAAAGAAAAAAAAAAAGTTTTTTCTTGACTTTCTTCATTTTCAAAAACAAATGAGAGCTGCACAATACTCACCATGCCTCTCAGCAAATAGCTTGGGGTGTCTACTTTCCAAAATGGGGTCATTTGGGGGGGTTTTGTGCCACCTGGGCATTCCATGGCCTCCGAAACGGTGATAGGCAGTGAAGAGTAAAATCAAAAATTCACGCCCTTAAAAACGCTGAAGGCGGTGATTGGTTTTCGGGGCCCCGTACGCGGCTGGGCTCCCAAAAAGTCCCACACATGTGGTATCCCCATACTCGGGAGAAGCAGCTAAATGTATTTTGGGGTGCAATTCCACATATGCCCATGGCCTGTGTGAGCAATATATCATTTAGTGACAACTTTGTGCAAAAAAAAAAAAAAAAGTGTCACTTTCCCGCAACTTGTGTCAAAATATAGAATAGTCTATGGACTCAATATGCCTCTCAGCAAATAGCTTGGAGTGTCTACTTTCCAAAATGGGGTCATTTGGGGGGGTTTTGTGCCACCTGGGCATTCCATGGCCTCCGAAACGGTGATAGGCAGTGAAGAGTGAAATAAAATATTTACACCCTTAGGGTGCGCGGCTAGGCTCCCAAAAAGTCCCACACATGTGGTATCCCCGTACTCAGGAGAAGTAGCTGAATATATTTTGGGGTGCAATTCCACATAAGCCCATGGCCTGTGTGAGCAATATATCATTTAGTGACAACTTTTTGTAAATTTTTTTTTTTTGTGTCATTATTCAATCACTTGGGACAAAAAAAAAATATTCAATGGGTTCAACATGCCTATCAGCAATTTCCTTGGGGTGTCTACTTTCCAAAATGGGGTCATTTGTGGGGGTTTTGTACTGCCCTGCCATTTTAGCACCTCAAGAAATGACATAGGCAGTCATAAACTAAAAGCTGTGTAAATTCCAGAAAATGTACCCTAGTTTGTAGACGCTATAACTTTTGCGCAAACCAATAAATATACGCTTATTGACATTTTTTTTACCAAAGACATGTGGCCGAATACATTTTGGCCTAAATGTATGACTAAAATTGAGTTTATTGGATTTTTTTTATAACAAAAAGTAGAAAATATAATTTTTTTTCAAAATTTTCGGTCTTTTTCCGTTTATAGCGCAAAAAATAAAAACTGCAGAGGTGATCAAATACCATCAAAAGAAAGCTCTATTTGTGGGAAGAAAAGGACGCAAATTTCGTTTGGGTACAGCATTGCATGACCGCGCAATTAGCAGTTAAAGCGACACAGTGCCAAATTGGAAAAAGACCTCTGGTCCTTAGGCAGCATAATGGTCCGGGGCTCAAGTGGTTAAAAACAAGGGTTTTGTTTGCACACATTTGCAAATACATGCATAAGGTGCAGAGCCAGTTCACAGCCCCCCCCCCCCCCCCCCCAGTATTATCTGCAATCCTAACTCTAAATTTTGAGAGCCTCCATAGTAGAAGCACATGCATTATAATGGATAGGCAGAGGGCAGGTGAGCATGGAGGGAGCTCACCTCTCCTTAAAGTCACAGGGGCACACCGGACACCCAGCGCAAATCACTATGGCAGTAAAGGTGTCCAGTGCGTCCCCTCACCAATATTTCAATAGTACAAATGGCCACTGCCCCCACTTATAGCTGGCCTTTGCAGCAAGGAGCACATGGAAGGGCAACGCATGTCAAACAAAAACCAAAGAAAATTCTCAGCTCCACTACCGACCAGCCTGCAACCAACTGAATTATCCTAACAGTATGCGTTAAAAACAGGGGTTTAATTTGCACACATTTGCAAATACATGCATATGATGCAGAGCCACTTCACGGTACCCCATTATTATCTGCAGTCCGAACTCTAAATTTTGATGGTATGCATGTATCCAATGGTAGCAAAGGCATCCAGTGCATACCCTCACCAGTATCCTAACAGTATCTGCAGTCCTAACTCTAAATTTCGTATTTGCACAGCACTGGATGGAGAGGTGGCAGGTAAGTGTTTAGGAAAGGGGAGCAAAAGGTACAGCTAGTGGAAGTTTTTTTGCCATTCAACTTTAGAACCACTTTAATAGCTACTTTTTTCCCTCCCCTATTCTTTATGGAGAGATCTTGCATTTCTCTCTACTGCCCAAGTTTTCTAATCATATCCCCACTTCCATGTTTTCCCCCCAGTCTTAGTTTAAAATCTGTTTAACCTTCTAATTAATCTTGCCTCCCATATAGCCCTTTCCTTTCACATTATGTTGCAGCCAGTAATGAACTAAGAAATCAGGCCAAAAGTCCTTTCTTCCTGCACAGGCTTCTCAGCCAATTATTTGTTTTGCTTTTTTTATATTTGGAGAGACTGGGGATGGGCTTGTTTTTTTTTAACATTTTTTTTAGGTTCCTGTTGGGGATATCTGCCTTCATTTTATGTCCCAATGACAACATTTTCACTTGGAAAGGGATTGAAAAATATAAAAGAATCCCCCCATATACTGAATACACTGCATTATAGAGAATCTGTAAATTTTATTTGAAATACAACGGTAAAAATATGGAATTTCATTTAGGTAAAAAATGAATAAGATAGCGTAATGAAAAATATAGTAGATCCATTTAAGCTTAGATATACTTTGCACCAGTGGCAATTGATTTTACAAATATCCATTAAACAAACGTAATGTTTCTTTATATAGCTATCTTACATAGAGATGGCTGCAATATATCCTTTATAGTATGTAATTGTATCGGCCTTTAGGTCATATCTGTTTCAGGTTTCTTTCTTTTAAAATGCTTTCTACAACCAACCAATAAATATTATATGCTTACAAAGTACCTTATTTTAAAGAGCTCTGTCTCCTTAGCGTTTTTCTACAATGATGTCATGATTTTGTCTGCCCTTTGGTAGTTTAAGTGTTGGTATATGATACTCTACCCGGTATTGGCAGTAATTAATAGTAATCATTTTATGTTTTCCATAGACAAAATACTTAGCTCATTCCTTTTTAAAGAGACCCCAAGCTGCGCACATTTGTGGAGAAATACATTTTTAACATTTCGAAATCCTCAGGTGTGTGATCATTAGATAATGTATCTTTTATACACAGTAACAAGATCATATGATATGGATTTTAAATGCAGATGTTTAGATTTTGAGTAATTAAAGGTGAAAACAGATTTAAATCAGTGTTGCCAACCCATAACATTGAAATCTACTGATACTGATAATTTTCTGGCACAGCCACGTTTTTACTGGCATTACAAAAGTTTTAAGTGCAAACTTCAGTATTTAAGCTACAAACAAGTATAATATGCAATTGGCAATGTGATTTAACAATAGATATTAAGCAAAAAACATACTTCCTATTTTATTTTCGATATAGTAAGTAATTAGCTCAGGGACAGGACTCAGGAGGGCAAGAAATTAGAATGGGCACACACACACATGAAATTGACTCTCACAGTGACACTGACAGCAGTGTGCAGCAGCACAGATGATGATGACAGCTCACCGACATGACACGTCCCCTCCTGAGTCACAGTCTCTCTCCACACCAGGTGTTCCCTTTTGTCCACTCCAGTCCAAACAGCACTGACAGTCCCACTGCCGGCTTGACTTGCTCTCATCCCGCAGACCGGCAGACGATGTTCCAGCCATTTTTCTCGGCTTCCTTGCACCATGACATCACACAACATGAACAGGCCCCGCCTCCTCCAGACCCCTCATCCCCCTCCCCAACACCGGTGCCACATTTTTTATTTTTTTTTTGAGCCAAGCCTCACAGCCACATATTTTTACTGGCAACCGTTTCCGCACCAGTGATGGGGCATTATCCCTCCCAATAAAGATGTGGCATTGTTTACTCCCACTATAACACTGGGACATTTTCTACTCCCATGGCCATAGTCTGCCCCCCCCAAAGTCTGAAGAACAGTAAACTGGCCCCTTGTTTACAAAGTCTGCAGACCCCTTCCCTAGAGCACAAGTGAAATATACTGGGAGCTTGATCTGCTGGTTGCATATGGAAATACAAAATATTTATATCAATTATTCAATTTTTATATCTATCTGACTTTTAAAAATGATATCTTTTAGCCCTGTTCATAAGAAATTAAGGAAGAAAATATACAAAACTAGTAATCATTCCCTTTAGTTGAGATAGTTAAAGTGGTTGTTAAGCCACTCTAACCTGTATACACCATCAGCACTCCTATTGTAGTATCCCCCTCTGTGTGTGATTTATAAAAATAAATGCTGCAAATACCTAATTTCAATGTGAGATTGTGATCACATCACTGGCCAGCTTTCTCCTTTCCTCCTCTGAGAAATGCAGTGGGCGGGACTGAGATTCCCCTGTTGATGTCAGTCTGGAGGGGAGGAGGAGAGAGCTGGCTGGTCATGTGATTGCAACCTTGGCTCTTTTAAATGAGGTATTTACAGCATTTATATTTATAAATCATTCAGAGAGGGGGACATCATTCAGAGAGGTGCGTGAAACATGTCGTCATCATGATGGGACTTCACTCCTCAGCTTGCCCCACAAGTGCCCACACACCAGTGACGTCCTCCCGTAGTTCATCCAGGTGCCGCGATTGACGTCATGGCAAGTCGCCACACATGGTTGGCACCATTATGGTTCCCTAGCCTGGCTTACGCCCTCCTGGTTACATTCATTGGCCTGCGATTCTCATGACTGCCACCCCCTGTCCGTCGAGTGGCTTCATGAAATAGATTCACCACTTCAGATTTATCTCATTCCATCTATTCAAAATCTATACATTCTGGATCCAAGCGATAATTGGAACACTTTCTTTTAGCTTTATTTGAGTATTTCTTCCCAGGAGTTTATTCCCAGCAGCTATGATGAAAAAGACTGACATTTATATCTATACCCTTATTGATCCCCTTCAACACGTGCCTAATTAATGTTTTGCAGTTTTTTCAATAGCTGTTGAGAACACCCGTGTGAACGTTTTGGAAGTACACAAAACACTGGACTTTTTTGGGGATTTATTTGAATATTGGTTTTATTTGGAGTATAAGTATATACAGTATATGTTTGATTAGCACAGCATTTTTGATGTACTAAAGTATCACAGACAGTACTTAACTGTCTTTGTTGCAAGTGCACCAATGTAATCATCTCTAACATAACCTCAATGGCAAACTGAATATTGGTAGGAAATATTAGGAACCAGAGCATAATAACCAATACTCTGCAGGTCTATATTATTTTTATTGCTAAATCCTACAGAAATAACACAACAGCGCTGTTCTAAAGGTCATATGCAATATATCTCCTTATAATCCTATAGGACATAAACATTGAGTCATATCTATCTATATACCAGCTGCATCTAAACAGACACCAACTCAGTGCTCTGGAAAAATGATTATCTGGGACACATTTGTAAATATGTACATTGTGTATCATTGTATTCAGCAAGAGATTATCACATTCCTGATTTAAGAGTGGGTGTACTTTAGCTTCACATCTATATGATGTACAGCAGCTGCAATGCCAAGTCTGATTGCAGAACTTGTGAAATGATTCAGACTCACATATAACAAACAACACAAAAATTATAAACCGCAAATATTTTTCTGGAAATTTTGACAGTTCGGTCTGTTTTTCTCTGAAATTTAATGTTTACCTTGAAAGCTTTAAGTTGTTTAAAATTCTGTACATAGATACAGTACAAAATAAAAATGAGGCCACTATGGTACAACAATGACCACTAACGTTCAATGTGCATATTAAATCTAAACACTAAGCATAAAAAAACTGAATGCAGATAGATAAAAATAATCAAATTTTAAAAACAAATAGTACAAATACTTGATTCTGCCTTTACATCAGCTTCCTATACAGTAATTCCATGGAGATGAGGATGGTCTTAGGACACAGTCAGACTGCATTGCGCAGTGCTGTTAGTCTAAAGCCTTGTACACATGATGAGAATATCAGACAAATAATTGTCCAACTTTTTTTGCATGCTAGTCTCATATGAAAATGAGAGTTGAAGTTACTCAACTTACAAAAATTCTTATATGACAGAATACAACTTTGGAAGTGATGTAATGTGTTTTATTGTATTGTAATGTATTATTTTGTTTCTGAGCATGCGTAGTCTTGCTCTTCTGATTTTTTCGGACGAAAACTGTACTAATTAACCTTTTCGCTGCCAGGGCCGTTTTTGCGTTTTTTTGCATACATGTTTTAAAAATCATTTTAGGCGACCTTTTCAGGGACTCCAGCTATTCACCCAACGGGAAATACATTTTTATGCTGTTAATATGATTGCACCAACCTTTGTAAAACGAATTCTATGCATTTTAAAAGCAACTGATAATTTGATGGTATTGTTCTCCTTCTCCTTATGACACGGTGTGTTCCCAATTGGGGTGTCTGAGAGTGGGAAGCAATACCCTATTTATTAGATCATTGCATTTCATCAAAATGTGCTTCTAAACCATTAATGTCTTTAACCTCATGCTGACTGGGCCATAGCCGAAAGACAGCTACAGCGCGGTCAGTTTATTCTGGGAGGGTGTCCATGGAAGTCCTCAGAGAATCGCACTCCTGCATGGCCCCTGAGGAGCACACCCGGGAATGTCTGTGAACGTCGGATCCTCCAGACCCTGTGCATCACAGAGCTTGTCTGGTGCAGCTCCTCCCCTCTCCTCGCACCGTTCGATACAGTGCGCATGGAGAGGAGGGAGCCGGGTGCAGCAGCGCTGTGGGCTGTCTCTGGAGTGCCCACAGTGCTGATCTGTGCTCATCCATACTACATCCATTGATCCATGCCTGGCTCATCCATGTTACATATGTGCCCATCCATGCTCCATATGTGCTCATACATGCCTCACATGTGCCCATCCATGCTCCATATGTGCCCATCCATGCTCCATATGTGCTCATACATACTTCATATGTGCCCATCCATTCTCCATATGTGCCCATCCATGCTCCATATGTGCGCATACATGCCTCATATGTGCCCATCCATGCTCCATATGTGCCCATTCATGTTCCATATATGCCCATCCATGCCTCATATGTGCTCATCCATGCCTCATATGTGCCCATCCATGCTCCATATGTGCCCATCTATACTTCATCCATCCTTGGCTCATTCATGCTCCATCCATCCCTGGCTCATCTGTGCTCCATCCATGCTCATCCATGCTCAATCCGTGCTTAATCCGTGCTCATTCATGCTCCATCCATCCCTGGCTCATCCATGCTCCATCCATCCCTGGCTCATATGTGCTCCATCTATCCGTGCTCATCCATGCTCCATCCATCCCTGGCTCAACAGCGCTCCATCCGTGCTCCATCCCTGTTCATCCGTGCTCATTCGTGCTCATTCGTGCTCAACCTGTGCTCCATCCGTGCTCATCCATGCTCCATCCATCCCTGGCTCATCCATGCTTCTTCCATCCCTGGCTCATCCATGCTCCATTCATCCCTGGCTCATCCGTGCTCCATTCATCCCTGGCTCATCCGTGCTCCATCCATCCATGTTCATCCATGCTCCATCCATCCCTGGCTCATCTGTGCTCCATCCATGCTCATCCATGCTCCACCCGTGCTTATCCATGCTCCATCCATCCCTGGCTCATCCGTGCTCAACCATGCTCAATCTGTGCTCATCCATGCTCAATTCGTGTTCATCCAAGCTCCATCTATCCCTGGCTCATCCATGCTCCATCCATGCGCATCAATGCTTATCCATGCTCCATCTGTGCTCATCCATGCAACAGCAGTGCTCATCCTTGCCACATCCATGCCACATCTGTTCTCCATCCATGCGCATCCATGCTTATCCATGCTCCATCTTTGCTCATCCATGCAACAGCAGTGCTCATCCGTGCCACATCAGTGCTCATCCATGCCACATCAGTTCTCATCCATGCCGCATCCTTGCCCATTAGTGTCTCACAAAAGTGTAATAGGTAGTCAAATTAGATTTGAAATGTATGTCCCTGATGGTGCTCCCTGCATGTTGGTGCTCCCTGCATGTTTACTTTCCAAAATGGGGTCATTTTGTGGATGTTTCCATTGTCCTTGTGCTCCAGGGCCTTCACAAGTGTAAGAGGTAGTCAAAAAATGAAATGTGTAATATATGTCCCTAGAATGCCTGATGGTGCTCCCTGCATGTTGGGTCTCTGTATGTGGCCAGGCTGTGTAAAAGTCTCACACGTGTGGTATCGCCATACTCAAGAGGAGTAATAGAATGTGTTTTGGGGTGTAATTTGTGGTATGCATATGCTGTGTGAGAATATGACAATTCTGTGGGAAAAAAAGAAAGAAAAAAATCTTCATTTTGCTAAGAATTGTGGGAAAAAATTACAACTTAAAAAAACTCACAATGCCTCTTACTAAATACCTTGGATTGTCTACTGTCCAAAAGGGGGTCATTTGGTGGGTATTTGTACTTTCCTGGCTTGTTAGTGTCCCAAGAAATTAGATAGACCATCAGTACATCAGGTGTGATCAGGTGAGATCAATTTTCAATGATTGGCACTATAGCTTGTAGACTCTATAACTTTCACACAGACCAAATAATATACACCAATTTGGGTTATTTTTATCAAAGATATGTAGCAGTATAAATTTTGGCCAAAATTTGTGATGAAAAATGTCTAATTTGCAAAATTATATAACCGAAACAAAGAAAAATACTTTTTTTTACAAAATTTTCGGTCTTTTTTTCTTTCATAGCGCAAAAAATAAAAAAACCAGTGGTGATAAAATGCCACCAAAAGAAAGCTCTAGTTGTGTAAAAAAAAGGACAAAAAATTCATATGGGTAGCATGTTGCTTGACTGAATAATTGTCATTCGAAATGTGAGAGCACTGAAAGCTGAAAATTGGTCTGTTTAGGAAGGGGGTTTAAATTTATTTCAATAATGGTCTGATTTCTGTTGATCAGTGTAACAGAAAGTGTCAACGTTATCTTATATTTGTGTTCCTGTCTACTCGTTTGTGAAAACTTTAATAAAAACATTGAAATATAAAAATCATTTTAGGCATGAAGATTACACAAAACCCTCAAAGATTGTATATATTCTGAAAGCAGACACCCTAGAGAATAAAATAGTAGTAGTTCCAAATTTTTTGTGTCACGCGTTATTACCACAAAGGCCTAGGGAACGCAAAATTTCTGTAAAAAACATATTAATGTGAATTTTAGGGCAAACAATAAATAAACTACCCACATTTTTGTTAAAATATAAAAGATGAGGTTGCACCGCGTAAATAGATACCCAACATGTCAAACCTAAATTTTGTGTGCGTCCGTGAAATGGTGACAAATTTTAGTACCCTATATTTTCTATAGGACGATGCCTCAAAATCCAATGACACAATTACTTTGACAAAGCGTACGAAACATGTAAGTCACGGCAACAGAACAGTGGACGCTAACACATCTTCAGGACACCTTTCTCCTTCATCTCCAGCACAGCAGTAACGTCACAGAAGGCGCATAGGCATGCTGAGAATATCGACCCTGCTCGGCTTGGTTGTTCCCTCTGGGGCTGTTTGCATCACACAGGTTGCCTTTCTATTAATCCTGCTGACCACCATTGAGCTGTGGCATCCACCTGGAGCTGGCAGGTTTTGCCAGCAGCCAGTACACTCCCCCTCTGGAAACTGAATTTTCTCCCCTCCATTTCCTTGGATGGTAATTGATGTTCAAACCATCTCCAGGCAAGCCTCCCGGATTATTGTTTCCCCCTTATCCGCTCTGAGGTCACTGGTAACGTTCACTACCATTTATTTTAAACTTTGACTGTTCAACCATTTGTTTTACTTTATGGAATAAATAGCATTGTTTATGCATACAGTACTATGTTGGAATGTATTTGATCATTCTTTCAGATCACTGAATTTTGTGTTTTTTCTCAAAATCCCCCTATAGTATAGGTATCAGTTTAGTGTAACATAGGAGGACTTGTGTTAGAATTATTGCTCTCACTCTGACTCTCTATGCTTGGCGATATGTAACGTGTATTGCAAACAACGTTTTCATGCATAGGGGCCCCCATCGCATGCGTTTTATATTCATATGTGCATATATGTGGGGGTGGAGGGGCCTCAAAATGTTTTGGGGGGATTTTATAAATAACTTTTTTTTTTAATTACATAGAATGAATGTGATATTTTTTTAGGTGACAGGTTCTCTTTATTTAGACATGCAGGGCCTTTGGGCTCCACTGAATGTTTTGCAATGCAGATTGCATTGCAAAACATAATTTCCTAGCTAAGGTAGCTGGGGACTTGGAAAGGCTGTCCCGGAAGTGACGTCAAAGACATTGCTTTCTGGGTCACAACAAGTAGGGGGGGAGAGGGGATGTGTGTCCATTCTTCTCCTTCCTCTCTAGCCGCTGCACCCATCATGTTGCTCCCGAGCCCGCAGATGGGCAAGTGGTGCCCGGAAAGCATGGAGGGGCATGGCAGCGCAGGGGAGGGCATCAGTATTGGGGTGTGTATGAGCAATCGAGCGGCGGCGCTGCTGCCTGAATGCTTTCACCTGACAGGCAGGAGTCTGCCTGTCAGTTTCATACACAATCACGGTGGGTGCAGCCACAGCAGTGGCGGTGCGTCCATTAAGGGCGCACGGGCGCTGCCCCCTCTCTCCAGCCAACCCCCTATATGTTAAATGGATGGAATTATGCATTGCATGAATTTATCCATGGCCGCTGTAGCCACCCCCTATTTAGGTGTTCGGCCCCTTTTTGGATGCCAGGCATCTTTGAAGCACCTGATTAGAGCCATAGGCTTCAAAAAGGTGAACTGCGAGCGCAAACCATTGCACTCACAGTCCACCCAGGTGTGTTAGCAAAGCAAATGACCCGCCACCACGATGGGGTAAGTGCTGGGCAGAAAGCGAGTGGGCGGGTGGGGGCTCAATGGCTGCATATTATTGGTACGAAGGCTGCAATTGATGGGGCACAGTTGGCTGCATTTGCTGGGCACAGTGGCTGCATATTATGGGTACAGAGGCTGTGATTAATGGGGCACAGTTGGCTGCATTTGATGGGCACAGTTGGCTGCGATTGATGGGGCACAGTTGGCTGCATTTGATGGGCACAATTGGCTGCATATGATGGGAACAGTGGCTGCATATAATGGGCACAGTGGCTGCATATGATGGGCACAGTTGGCTGCATATGATGGGCACAGTGGCTACATATGATGGGCACAGTGGCTCCAATTGATGTTTTTGTTTCAGTATTTTTCAGAATTTTTCAGTTCCTTTGCGCCCCCCCAAAAAAATTTTGAGAACCAGCCGCCACTGAGTTGTGTGTATGTCCCCCCCCCCCCCCCCCCCCGTCAGGTTTATACCTTGTACGGACCTGACAGCGAAACGGTTAAACGAAAATCGGACATTGTGTTCACGTACAATAAACATTTTCTAGCCTGCACCTTCAGTCGAAAGCACTATACTAATGATCAATCGTTCGTCATACAGACATTTTCCTTCAATTTTCTTATCGTGTGTACGGGCCTTAACACTGAAAGTTTGCTGATATAAGACAACATAGTAATCAGAGTGCTGCACTGCTCTTTCATTGTTTATCAGGCTGGGTTACACTGCCTCACTGCTGTTGCAGTCCAAGTATAAAAGCTGGCTATACTGTGTGGCAGGGTTGTCTGAATCACAAAACTAGCTAACTGAGAATTTAGGTGCTTCCTTTTAGTTCAGCTTTAAAATTCTAAACCAAAATTATATAAAATGTACTGGCACAATATATGTATGTATACCAGCAAGTTGAGTCAGTTCCTGGTTTCCTATAGTAAATTATAGAGATGATTTTATTTCCTTGAACTGTACCATGGACAGTGAAGTGAAAAACATCTTTCAAAATTTCCATGCATAGCAGTTAGAAGTTTTAGTCCTTGTTTTACCCTAGATCATATTTTTTATTTGTCACTATTTATTTTTTGTATATAAAAAAGGACTGACAGGTGGAGTGTATCAGGAACCGTGTTAGCAGGCAGGAGCAACAAATGGAGCATACCAAGGAACAGTTCCAGCATCCAGGAGTGACATATGCAGTGTACCAGGAACAATGTCAGCAGCCAGGAACAACAGATGATGCTTACCTGAAGTAGCAGCTACAGACTGCGTTGACCAGGCGCCATGATACACAGGGAGATTGAGGAACTAGGGTTTGGTAAACTCATGGCAGCTGGCATCACATGAACAAATGTTGCACAGGAGATCGTCTACTAAGTACACCGACCCTTTAAGGGTGCAACCAAGGCATTCAGCCATGCATGATTGACTGTGACTGTGACACCCAGGTTAAAACCTAGAAATGGGCATGTCCACAAGCCCTAGGATACTTGCTGCTGGAATAGGGAAGATATATAGCTGCTATACCCTCATAATACAAGAGTCTTTTTCCTCAATATTGAAAAGTACAGACAACAACATTGTAAACAATTATATCACAAAACAGTAATTTTTGAGTATGTCTATACAGTTCAGATTCCTGGTCTCCAATTTGGTTGTGATTAGCAGGAACAGGAAAATGTCCTTCCTCAAATGAAACTTCTGAAAAGTTCCACCTAACAGGTGCAGGATAACTGGATTCCATATGAATCCATAAGACAGTTCATAGCTGAAAGGTCCTCTTTAAGGTTACTCTAGATCAAGGGTCTTAAACTGGCGGCCCTCCAGCTGTTGCAAAACTACAGGTCCCATCATGCCTCTGCCTGTGGGAGTCATGCTTGTAACTGTCAGCCTTGCAATGCCTCATGGGAATTGTAGTTTTGGAACAGCTGGAGGGCCTCTAGTTTGTGACCCCTGCTCTAGTTGGACTAGAACATTTGGATTGTCCCTGTCCCCTTTCCAACAATAAATGCCTTAATTTTATTTTGTTGCTATTTAAAGAGGGACTTTACATAACAAATCAAAATGTGCAAATAGCACCTAGGAATCTATGACGTTTATTCATCAATACAAGTAGGCTTTTCACATTGCAAGTGAAGTTGCACTATGCAAGGGAATCCTCCATTTACCATAATAATTCATGGTATAGCAAATCAGTTGCTTCTGTGAAGCATCCTACATTGTCAATAGCAGACTTCTGCGAAGCAGAATCAGAAAATGGCATTGGCTGGAGTGGTGGAGATCGTGTGACAACAGATTAAGCAATCTTAAACAAAAATTGTAGTGAAAAATATTTCTTCACAGTGCGCACCACCACCAATCAAATGCACTCACCAGATTAAATGACTGCACAAAAATGTGATCAGTAAGTAGTCACGGTAGCATTCACCAGGTCCCAGCAATTTTCACTTTAAGGACAATCCCTTTAAGGAAGTGGTCCTCTCAATATGACACCGACTCAGTATCAAGTAGTAATGCCCAAATGGATGGTAGAACTTCCTGGAACAAGTGCTCGCTAGGGATGAGCTCGATGTTCGGGTCAAACATAAGTTCGACTTAAACATTAGGCGTTCACTGGTTCACAGAACAGCAAACATTATGGGGCGCTCGCAGGAAATTCACGTAGGATTTGCGTAGGATAGGGCACAAGAGGTCCCCATTGCTATGCCCTGTATCTGAAGATAGTGGGAACCGTGAAAGGTAAAGACGTGTTCTAAAATAAATTCTAGGAGAGAGGATGAACTCATTGTAGGCCGAGTCCCCTTCTCTTCCCACACTGATGACACGTTTAACTGCTGCAAGACCTTTGGAATGAGGAATTGAGCTATACAAAGCTTCAACATCGATCGTGGCTAGTATGCATATTCCGGGATGTGCAAACTATCTAGGATTTGTACGAAGTGGATGGTGTCCTTTACATGAGATAGTAGGGAGGTAACGTAGGGTCTAAGATATTCGTCCACAAATTTACTGGCATTATCTCTGCTGGCACCTCTTCCTGAGATTAGAGGTCTACCTTGAGGGTTATCTGCATCTTTATGAACTTTGGGTAGTGCATAGAATGCTGGTATTATGGGAAAGTTTGTTCTAATGAAGTCCCATGTAGTTTTTTTTAATGGTTCCATTTAAATATGCCATATCAACCAGTGAATAATATTCTCTGTTGTATTTTGTTACTATAGCTGTGATTCGCTGGTACCAGTCCTGATTTATCAGGATCTTATTACACGTTGCTGTACATTTTTCATTGTCAAATATGACAATGTTACCCCCTTTATCAGCTGGTTTTATGGTAATAAGATTATTTATCTAAGGCTTGGGTTTCTTTCACATTTAAATTATTATGTTTGTAAGTTTGTATTTTAAATTTTTCCAAATCTTTGTTGATCAGCCTTAAAAATGCTGCTGCATTAGGGTTGGTACTTGGGGCTGGACATACAGTATCTCACAAAACTCCCCACATTTTTGTAAATATTTTATTATATCTTTTCATGTGACAACACTGAAGAAATTACACTTTGCTACAATGTAAAGTAGTGAGTGTACAGCTTGTATAACAATGTAAATTTGCTGTCCCCTCAAATAACATGCAGCCATTAATGTCTAAACAAAACATTAATGGCTGGCAACAAAAGTAAGTACACTCCTAAGTGAAAATGTCCAAATTGGGCTCAAAGTGTCAATATTTTGTGTGGCCACCATTATTTTCAGCACTGCCTTAACCCTCTTGGGCATTGAGTTTAACAGAGCTTCACAGGTTGCCACTGGAGTCCTCTTCCACTCCTCCATGACGACATCACAGAGCTGGTGGATGCTAGAGACCTTTCGCTCCTCCACCTTCCGTTTGAGGGTGCCTCACAGATGCTCAATAGGGTTTAGGTCTGGAGACATACTTTGCTGGTCCATCACCTTTACCCTAAGCTTCTTTAGCAAAGCAGTTGTCGTCTTGGAGTTGTGTCTGGGGTGGTTATCATGTTGGAATACTGCCCTGCGGCCCAGTCTCCGAAGGGAGGGGATCATGCTCTGCTTCAGTATCTCACAGTACATGTTGGCATTCATGGTTCTCTCAATGAACTCTAGCTCCACAGGACATGGTTCCAGTAATCCATGTCCTTAGTCAGCAAACTGTTTGCGGGCTTTCTTGCGCATTATCTTTAGAAGAGGCTTCCTTCTGGGATGACAGCCATGCAGACCAATTTGATGCAGTGTGCGGCGTATGGTCTGAGCACTGACAGGCTGACCCCCCACCCCTTCAACCTCTGCAGCAATGATGGGAGCACTCATATATTTATTTTCCAAAGGCAACCTCTGGATATGACACTGAGCAGGTGCACTCAACTTCTTTGGTCAACCATGGTGAGGCCTGTTCTGAGTGGAACCTGTCCTGTTAAACTGCTGTATGGTCTTGGCGACCATGCTGCAGCTCAGTTTCAGGGTCTTGGCAATCGTCATATAGCCTAGGCCATCTTTATTTAAAACAACAAATCTTTTTTTCAGATCCTCAGAGAATTCTTTGTCATGAGGTGCCATGTTGAATCTCCAGTGACCAGTATGAGAGAGTGAGAGCCATAACACTTAATTTAACACACCTGCTCCCCATTCACACCTGAGACCTTTTAACACTAACAATTCACATGACACCGGGGAGGGAAAATGGCTAATTGGGCCCAATTTGGACATTTTCACTTAGAGGTGTACTCACTTTTGTTGCCAGCGGTTTAGACAATAATGGCTGTGTGTAGAGTAAGGATGAGCCGAACACCCCCTGAACTTGTGAACCAGAACTTGTGAACAGACCAAAACTTTGCACGAACGTTAGAACCCCATTGAAGTCTATGGGACTCGAACGTTCAAAATCAAAAGTGCTCATTTTAAAGGCTTATATGCATGGTATTGTCATAAAAAGTATTTGGGGACCTGGGTCCTGCCCCAGGGGACATGTATCAATGCAAAAAAAAGTTTTAAAAACGTCTGTTTTTTCAGGAGCAGTGATTTTAATAATGCTTAAACTGAAACAATATTGTAATATTCCTTTAAATTACTACTTACGTACTTGGGGGGTGTCTATAGTATGCCTATAAAGGGGCGCATGTTTCCTGTGTTTAGAACAGTCTGACAGCAAAATGACATTTCAAAGGAGAAAAAGTCATTTAAAACTACTCGCGACTATTAATGAATTGCCAGTCTGACAATACACATAAAAGTTCATTGATAAAAACTGCATGGGATTTTCCCACAGGGGAACCCCGAACCAAAATTTAAAAAAAAACTGGCGTGGGGGTCCCCCTAAATTCCATACCAGGCCCTTCAGTTCTGGTATGGGTATTAAGGGGAACCCCGCGCCAAAATTTTTAAAAAAATGACGTAGGGGCCTCATCTCCACAACCCTTGGCCGGTGGTTGTGGGGGTCTGTGGGCGGGGGGGCTTATCGAAATCTGGAAGCCCCCTTTAACAAGGGGACCCCAAGATCCCGGCCCCCCCTGTGTGAAATGGTAAGGGGGTACTTACCCCTACCATTTCACAAAAAAAGTGTCAAAAATGTTAAAAATGGCAAGAGACGGTTTTTGACAATTCCTTCATTTAAATGCTTCTTCTTTCCATCTTCTTTCTTCTATCTTCTTTCTTCTATCTTCCTTCAGTTTCTTCCTCCATCTTCTTCTTCTTCTGGTTCTTCTGGTTCTTCCACGTTATGAAACGGGTGATACCCTGTGACGTCACGGGGAATGCCACAGGGAAGTCCCCGTCAATTCCCCGTGCATCAGAGGGGGCAGGGTCATCGGGTGGCCCTCCATTATTTAAGAAGTGTAGAAGATGAAAAGCGTCAAACAGCGGGGGCCTTCCATGGAAGCGAAATGGCCCGAGAAGAAGAAGGGAAGAAGACGCCACGGTGGAAAGTGGCAGACGAGAACACCGGAGGAAGAACCAGAAGAACCAGAAGAAGAAGTAGATGGAGGAAGAAACTGAAGGGGGGGCTGGGATCTGGGGGTCCTCTCGTTAAAGGGGGCTTCCAGATTCCGATAAGCCCCCCCACCCGCAGACCCCCACAACCACCGGCCAAGGGTTGTGGGGATGAGGCCCTTCTCCTCATCAATATGGGGACAAGGTGCTTTGGGGGGACCCCAAAGCACTCTCCCAATGTTGAGGGCATGTGGCCTGGTACAGTTCGGCTGCTCTATTGTCCCCCCTCTTTTCCTGCCAGGTTGCATGCTCGGATAAGGGTCTGGTATGTATTTTTGGGGGGACCCCATGCCAATTTTTTTTTTAATTTTGGCATGGGGTTCCCCTTAAAATCCATACCAGACCTGAAGGGTCTGGTATGAATTTTGAGGAGGACCCCTACGTCATTTTTTTTTAAAATTTTGGCGAGGGTTCCCCTTAATATCCATACTAGACCTGAAGGGCCTGGTATGGAATTTAGGGGGACCCCCACGCCAGTTTTTTTTTAAATTTTGGTTCGGGGTTCCCCTGTGAAGAAATCCCATTATGTGCATTGTTGGACCAGCAAATTCATTAATAGCTGCGAGTAGTTTTAAATGACTTTTTTCCTTTGAAATGTCATTTTGCTGTCAGACTGTTCTAAACACGGGAAACATGCACCACTTTACAGGCATACTATAGACACCCCCTCAGGTACAAAATTTAAAGGAATATTACATTTTTATTGTTTCACTTTAAGCATTATTAAAATCACTGCTCTCGAAAAAACGGCTGTTTTTAAAACTTTTTTTTGCATTGATACATGTCCCCTGGGGCAGGACCCAGGTCCCCAACACTTTTTATGACAATACCATGCATATAAGCCTTTAAAATTAGCACTTTTGATTTCTCCCATAGACTTTTAAAAGGTGTTCCGCGGCTTTCGAATTTGCCGCGAACACCCCAAATTGTTCGCTGTTCGGCGAACTGGCGAGCAGCCAATGTTCAAGTCGAACATGAGTTTGACTCGAACATGAGTTCGACTCGAACTCGAAGCTCATCCCTAGTGTAGATTTATTTTGAGGGGACAGCAAATTTACACTGTTATACAAGCTGTACACTCACTACCTTACATTGTAGCAAAGTGCCATTTCTTCAGTGTTATCACATGAAAAGATATAATAAAGTATTTACAAAAATGTGAGGGGTGTACTCACTTTTGTGAGATACTGTAGATCTTCTTTTTAAGTTGTGACCTTTTGAGATTATTATCAGTAAGTACTGGTTCCTCAGTTGTTTTTAATAGTTGTGAGAGATCAATCCAATGAATTAGATCAGTTGTATCGTTCTCTTCTAGTAAAGAGGTAAGTTGGTCAAGAGCCCTATCTTACTTTGGGGTACGATCGACGTTGGTGTACTGTTTTTGGTATAGACTTTTGAGAATTAATTTCCAAATAAAAAGTTGGAGGTCCTTGTAGATTTCAAATTTGTTAAGATCATGATTTGGACAAAAACTCAGTCCCTTTCTTAGAACTGCGATTTCATTCACAGATAGACTATAAGAGAAATATGAAAACACTGCGCTCTAATAGCAAAAATAAAATATATGTGAGCCAGCAGCTGCATACATTGTGACAAACAATAACTGGTAAATGGGAAAAAAATGCAGCGCTAAGAAGTAATAGGAAGTTAGGGTGTAGTGAAACAATTAAATAAGAGATGCTGTACTGAACAGTAAAGCATATGTGCAAAAACCATAAGTGAAATGAAATGAACAAACACAGTATAAAGTGTCCACATATGGTAAATGGATGATTCCAAACTCAAATTATTAAGAGGAACTGGTATGGACCAAAAAATGATGTGAAACTAGAAAATAAAGTCAATGGTGCACGGTGTGGATCTGTGACTGAGTCAACAACGGGGTACAGAACTTCCGTAGCTGTAAACCAACATCTCGATATGGGGCATCAGAATGAAAACATCAGGAAGTAAGATAAGATGGGTACTCTTACCAGATGACGTGGACTCCACTGTCATATGACATGGAGTCAATGGTGCATAGAGCCAAACCTAGGCTGGAAAACGATATCCGGAACGGTGGAACCTCTGTCTCACTTCTCGACTTCTCTGGTGGGGTGAAGAAACATCAGGAAGGGCCGCCAACTGGATATCAGCCAATAGACCTCAAGGATGTGTTCCAAGGAGAAGCCGGGGACAGATTTGATCCAGACCCCGTGATGGAAGTAGGGCTACTGGAAGGCAGTTTCTTGCATCGGGATAATATGCAAATAAAAAATAAAAAACTTCTGCATAGTGCAGGTAAACCAGGGATTTTTATTTCTAAAAATACCATACAAAAAATGGATAAAAGTGATCACAATTAAAATAAAATCTAAGCAGCGTAAGGAAGGGGAGATCTCCCCTTCCTTACGCTGCTTAGATTTTATTTCAATTGTGATCACTTTTATCCATTTTTTGTATGGTATTTTTAGAAATAAAAATCCCTGGTTTACCTGCACTATGCAGAAGTTTTTTATTTTTTATTTGCATATTATCCCGATGCAAGAAACTGCCTTCCAGTAGCCCTACTACCATCACGGGGTCTGGATCAAATCTGTCCCCGGCTTCTCCTTGGAACACATCCTTGAGGTCTATTGGCTGATATCCAGTTGGCGGCCCTTCCTGATGTTTCTTCACCCCACCAGAGAAGTCGAGAAGTGAGACAGAGGTTCCACCGTTCCGGATATCGTTTTCCAGCCTAGGTTTGGCTCTATGCACCATTGACTCCATGTCATATGACAGTGGAGTCCACGTCATCTGGTAAGAGTACCCATCTTATCTTACTTCCTGATGTTTTCATTCTGATGCCCCATATCGAGATGTTGGTTTACAGCTACGGAAGTTCTGTACCCCGTTGTTGACTCAGTCACAGATCCACACCGTGCACCATTGACTTTATTTTCTAGTTTCACATCATTTTTTGGTCCATACCAGTTCCTCTTAATAATTTGAGTTTGGAATCATCCATTTACCATATGTGGACACTTTATACTGTGTTTGTTCATTTCATTTCACTTATGGTTTTTGCACATATGCTTTACTGTTCAGTACAGCATCTCTTATTTAATTGTTTCACTACACCCTAACTTCCTATTACTTCTTAGCGCTGCATTTTTTTCCCATTTAACAGATAGACTATATGATGAGGTAATTACATTCATGTTCACAATTGGTTCTATGGAACAATCAATGTGACTGTGTTGGAATTGGGGTGCAGTGATCTGATTTTTGTTAAAGTAAGTCCAAAAAAGATGGATCAATGAGAGCCTGATTGGGCTGGTTAGAAGAAAGCTTAGAAGAGAAGGGCGAACCTACATTAAGTGTTATGTGTGAAGAAGAAGTGCCCTTCACTGTAGTGGGTACATTACCTTGTACCATAGGAATAGTAGGATTGCACCCAGGTGTTGGAGTAGAGGAGTGAAGAACATTGTGAAGGGTGTCCAAACTAGTTTTTTTCACCATTTGGACTTGTGTTGAATCACCATAGTATTGGCGTTTGGTACTTGAACCACTTTTGGTTTGTTTAGATGCCATCTGTGAGGGAATAGAAGAAACGTTAGAGGAGGACTGAGAAGCAGAAGTTTGCTGATAGTGTTTGTTAATCTTATTATTTGTGTATTTATTAAGGTTCAATTTGTAAGCTTTTCCACTTTCGAAAGCATTTTTATCCCATCTTACAGGGCTACATCCTACTTTGGCTTCAGTATTGTCAGCTGTCCAGTGCCCCCACGCTAGTCAGGCTATACTCAATTCTATTTGATGTTATGTCAATACACGCTGCAAAGACCAGCTACTTGAAATAGGCAGATTTTTGGAGACACAGTCCCACTCATATTCTTTGTTTTCAATAGCTTTATTGGAATATTTTTCCTACGATATCTCCACAAAATATGTGAGTCTACACAATATCTATCTGATTGTAACATATATGTTATAAATAATGTTATTACTTTATGTTTCTATATAGCTTGTGTTTGACGTTTTGTTATCGCTACATTGTAGATATATGATTGACCTTCTTATAAACACCCATGAAGAAGGAGACATAGATACTCTGAAACTTGTCCGGTAAATTACGTGAACTTTACAGTCAATCATTTTGGTGATGTCACGTACCTGGTGGCGAGCCTGACGTGTAGAGGAAGGCCTCCCGTACAACTCTGGCTCAAGGGCCGCTGGTAGTGGCAGCTGGCGCTGGAGCACGGTGGAGTAAGAGTGCCTAGGGAAAGTCCTGAAGTCTGTGTAGGTAGTTGCCAGGAACACACAGGTGGGCAGCTGAACTTGACTGAAAGCAGACAGGTGCATAGCTGGATCACAGGCAGGTCTCAGCAGCAGACAGACAGATCAGGTATCACAGCTGGCAGGAACGTAGTCAGGTCACAGGCAGATTTGGCAACAGGTAGGCAGACCAGGAACAAACAGCAGGCAGAAGAGTATTCAGGTCACAGGCAGGTTTGGCAACAGGTAGGAAGATCAGGTACAAACAGCAGGCAGAAGAGTATTCAGGTCATAGGCAGATTTGGCAGCGGATAGGCAGATCAGGTACAAACAGCAGGCAGAAGAGTATTCAGGTCACAGGCAGATTTGGCAATGGGTAGGCAGATCAGGTACAAACAGCAGGCAGGAGAGTAGTCAGGGAACAAGCCGGAACGGTAATCAGAAGTCAGTACAGGTAACAGGATTTCAGGTACATGCTGTAGACAAGGCAGCAACCAGCCAGTACTGAATCTGTGTTTAAATAGGCCATCTGGCGCCAGTTCTGGTGACAGGCGCGCGCGCGAACGCACGCGCGTGCGCGTTTACTGATGCGTCCGTGGCTGATCTGTGAATACTTTGTTGGCAGCTGCATCAGAGCATCAGCTGTACTCTGCAGACGACTTCAATGACAGGTGATTTTGTACTTTGTACACAGTAATTGTAGCCATTCCAATATACTTTGTGTTTATCGTGTGTATCATGCTTAATAAAATATACTTTTTCTACAAATCATGTTAGTGCCTTAAAGTCCATGTAGGGGAAACCCTTTCTCTGCACAGTATCTAATACAGTGTGTACAGTTTCTAATACACATCTGGTGGTGTACACAGTACACAATATAGTGCAGCACAGTTTCTAATACAGTGCAGTCGGTGCACATAGTATCAAATACAGTGTGTACCATTTCTACTACTTTTCTGGTGGTGTACACAGTATCTAATACAGTGTGTACAGTTTCTACAACACTTCTGGTGGTCTATACAGTACACAATACAGTGCAGCTGTAGTACAGTTTCTAATACAGTGCAGGCGGTGTACACAGTATCTAATACAGTGTTTACACTTTCTAATACACTTCAGGTGGTGTATTAATATATATATATATATATATATATATATATATATATATATTATCACATACTGTATATGTGATAACCTCTGGCATATGATGCTGAGCATGTGCACTCAACTTCTTTGGTCGACCATGCCGAGGCCTGTTCTGAGTGGGACCTGTCCTGTTAAACCGCTGTATGGTCTTGGGCACCGTGCTGCAGCTCAGTTTCAGGGTCTTGGCAATCTTCTTATAGCCTAGGCCATCTTTATGTAGAGTAACAATTCTTTTTTTCAGATCCTCAGAGAGTTCTTTGCCATGAGGTGCCATGTTGAACTTCCAGTGACCAGTATGAGAGAGTGAGAGCGATAACACCAAATTTAACACACCTGCTCCCCATTCAGACCTGAGATCTTGTAACACTAATGAGTCACATGACACCAGGGAGAGAAAATGACTAATTGGGCCCAATTTGGACATTTTCACTTGTACTCACTTTTGTTGCCAGAGGTTTAGACATTAATGGCCGTGTGTTGAGTTATTTTGAGGGGACAGCAAATTTACACTGTTATACAAGCTGTACACTCACTAATTTACATTGTAGCAAAGTGTCATTTCTTCAGTGTTGTCACTTGAAAAGATAGAATAAAATATTTACAGAAATGTGAGGGGTGTACTCACTTTTGTGAGATACTGTATATACAGTCTAGTGTATGTATATATATATATATATATATATATATATATATATATATATATATACTCTGCATTCAGTGTAGCCCATGTATATAGTGCAATCGGTGGTGTATAGTTTCTAATACACTCCAGGCAGTGTACACAGTATATAATACAGTGTAGTGTGGTGTTGCAAAACAAAAAATACATCATGTCCGGAAGGCCACCAAGGAGAGGCAGATGCTCACAGGCCACTAAAAGAGGGCAAGCAGCCTCTGTGTCTACAGTCAACAGTGGTGGTCATGGACTTGGTGCATTCTCTGCAGGTGGCCGTGGTGCACGCTTGTCCTTTTTTTCTTCTGCTGGCCATGTTATTGAGCCACAACATGCAGAAGAGTTGGTGGAGTGGATAACGAAGCTGTCCTCATCCTCCTCATCCTCTGTCACCCAGGCTCAGAGTAGTTTGCCTTCCAACGCAGCTTCCAAAGTGGCCTATTCCACCGGCTCCTTGTCCACAGTCACTACTATCGTAGCCCAACCATCATGCATGGAGGAGTCCCCAGAATTATTCGACTACAGTGTTGGGTACATGCTGCTGGAGGATGTGCAGCGATTTGAAGTCTCCGATGTTGGTTCCCAGGTTGAGGAAGGGAGTAATGTGAGCCTTAGAGAGAGGGGGTGCCACAGAAGGACAAGAAACTGGCAGTCAAGTTCCCCCAGCTGCAGCATACTGCCAAGTTTGCTCTAGTGATGAGGAGGGAGGGGGTGATGAGGTCACTGACTGTATTGGGTGCCTGAGAGAAGAGAGGAGGAAAGTCAGGAGGAGGAGGCACAACTCTAAGGAGGCAGGATGTCCTCTAGGGGGAAGCTTAAGGGAAGCCACCCTATTGCATCACACTGCAGAGCTCCGCAGGTGCAGGGCGCTGCTGACTCCCTGCTGACTTTTAAAAGTTCCTTGGTGTGGGACTTTTTTGATACATGTGCAGCAGAACCATTGCTGTTTGCAACCTATGTCTGAATCGGATCAAGCGTGGCCAGAACAGCAGCCGCTTGGGCACCACATGCTTGACCAGACATATGATGACTTGCCATGCAGTCTGTTGGCAACAGCACTTGAAAGACCCACATCAAAGAAAAAGGCAGACTTCTCCTTGCTCCTCCTCTGGGATCTCCAAGCTTACTATATGTGCTGTATCTCAGTGGCAGGTTCCAAAACACCATTTCTTTTCATGGAAGGTCATTCCGGCTCTCTACCGGCATGTGGAAGCAATGTTTTGGCCTTGTTGGACATGGCGGTCAGCAGTAAGGTTCATATTACTGCTGACTCATGGTCCAGCAGGCATAGGCAGGGACATTACCTTTCCTTTACGGCACACTGGGTGACTCTGCTGCAGCTGCGAAGGATGCAGGACAGGGTTCAGTGTTGTTGGAGCTTGTTCCGCCACCACACCTCAAAAATGCTAGTGGTGATTCTGCCACAGCTCTCTCCTCCACCCCCTCCTCTTCTTCTTCTTCTATGGCCTCTTCTGCAGATTTGTCCTCTGAACCGGCGGTACTTCGTAAGTGTTCAAGGGGCTATGCAAGCAGTCAGGCTAAAAGATGCCATGAGTTGGCCTGCATAGGGGACAGGAGCCACACTGGGGCAGAGATTCAGTCATCTCTTCAGGGGCAGGCTCAAAGGTGGTTGACACCATGCCAGCTTCAGCCAGAAATGGTTGTATGCGACAATGGCACCAACCTTCTCTCCGCGCTCCGACAGGGACACTTGACCCATGTTCCAGGTTTGGCAAATGTCCTGAATTTGGTGGTGCAGCAGTTCTTAAGCATTTACCCAGGCTTACAGGATCCTGAGGCAGGCCAGAAAAGTCTGTGGTCATTTCCCCCGGTCATACAATGGCAGTGCTCGGCTGGCTGACATTCAAAGGGAATGCAACCTGCCCACCAACCGACATTCAAAGGGAATGCAACCTGCCCACAATCCTCCTCCTCCTCTTCCTTCTAGAAGGTGGCCGGTTGACTAATGCCTTTAACCTCCTTGGCGGTATTCCCGAGTGTGGCTTGGGGTGAAATTTTAGAACCATTAGCGGTAACCCTGAGCCACACTCAGCATTGCATTGCTGGATCCTGGAAGAGGTGACTTACCTTCTCCCTGGAATCCCGCGATGTACTCCCACTGTGTACGGCGGCCGGATCTTCCGCCCATTGCTCTGTGTTCCAGGTTCCCTTCCCTGTGAGCATCGCGACACAGGGGGGTGAAACTGGCAGCAGATTCAAAAAGTATAAACCACAACACACACAATACATTGTAATCTTATTGGATTACATTACTGAATAAAATAATTTGACCTCAGTTTGCCCCTCAGTGCTTTGTCCAGTGCCCTTGCCTGCAGTTTTACTGTACTTTCTGCCTGGAAACTGGAGAACAACCATGGCATCATAAAAGCATGCCTCTACCTCAAAAGCGGTTTATGACGTGCTGGAAAACAGCGATAGCAATACAGAATCACTTGCAAAATTGAGTGATAGCAATTTGTGGGGAAGTTCATTATCAGACACAGAAAGTGATTTCAGCAAAGATCCTGTGACTGACCTCAGTGATGTGCAGACCCGGTGCTCTATTGACTGCGGTACGGTTCATGCAGTGCCCCCAAGATTCCCATTTACTGGAGCACCTGGTATCAAAGTGGATGTTGAAGATGACAACCCCTTGGCATACCTCCAACTATTTTTGACCGATGAGGTTATTGAAAAAATAGTTACCGAGACAAACCTGTACTAAGAGCAACAAGCTGCTACACATCAGAGGTTTTAAAGGAGCAGAAAGTGGGAACTAGTGACCAAAGAGGACATTTGGAAATTTCTGGGCCTAATAATTCTTCAGGGAGTGGTGGGGAAACCCCCCCAGTAGTGGTATTGGACAACCAATAAATTACTAGCCACTCTATTCTTTGGCACGGTCATGTCGGGGTACAAATTTTCCCTGATATTTAACCACTTCAATACAGGGCACTTAGACACCTTCCTGCCCAGACCAATTTTCAGCTTTCAGCGCTGTCGCAGTTTGAATGACAATTGCGCGGTCATGCTACACTGTGCCCAAACTAAATTTTTGTCATTTTGTTCCCACAAATAGAGCTTTCTTTTGGTGGTATTTGATCACCTCTGCGGTTTTTATTTTTTGCTAAACAAATAAAAAAAGACCGAAATTTTTGAAAAAAATAAAAGTTTTGCTTTTGTTTCTGTTAAAAAAAATTGTAAATAAGTAAGTTTTCTCTTTCACTGATGGGCACTGATAAGGCTGCACTGATGGGCACTGACAGGCACTTATACGGCGGCACCGATGAGGTGGCACCAATGAGCGGGCACTGACGGGCACTGACGATGGGCACTGAAATGCGGCACTGATGGGCACTGGTAGGCGGCACTGATGGGTGGCACTCATATGCAGCACTGATGGGCATTGATAGGCGGCACTGATGGGCACTGATGGGTGGCACTGGGTGGCACTGGTTGGCACTGATGGGCAACACTGGGCAATGAAAGGTGGCACTGCTGGGCACTGCTAGGCACTGATAGGGTGGCACTGATAGGCTTCACTGATAGGCGGCACTGATGGGCACTGATACGTGGCACTGATGGGCATTGATACGCGGCACTAAAATGAGGCACTGATGGGCATCCCTGGTGGCACTGGCAGTGGTAGGCATTGCAGTGGGCACTGACTGGCAGCTGCCTGGGCACAGATTGGCAGCTGCCTGGGCACACAGTGACATTTCCCTGGTGATCTAAAGGCATACCTGGTGTTCCAGTGTGGATAGCTTCCCTGGTGGTCCTGGGCGGCATCCCTGGTGGTCCTGGGTAGGATCCGAGGGGGGGCTGTGCTGATAAACAATTAGCACAGACCCCCCCTGTCAGGAGAGCAGCCGATCAGCTCTCCTCTACTCGCGTCTGTCAGACGCGAGTGAGGAAAAGCCGATCACCGGCTCTTCCTATTTACATTGTGATCAGCCCTGATTGGACACGGCTGATCACGTGGTAAAGAGTCTCCGTCAGAGACTCTTTACCTAGACCGGTGTTGCAGGGTGTCAGACTGACACCCCGCAACAACGATCGCCGTAATGCGCGCCCCCGGGGGCGCGCAGCGGCTAGATATTCCTGATCACGTCATATGACGTCCAATCAGGAATATCAAACCACTTTGCCGCCGTCATTCTGTAATAGGGCGGGCGGCAAGTGGTTAAATATTTGCACTTTGAATATAATGAAGAATTTGACAAAACTACTCATCCAGCACCCAAACTCAAGAAGTTTTGGGAGGTATATCAAATGATTCAGAAAAATTTCCAACAGAGCTATGTGCCAGATAGAGACATCAGAATAGACGAAAGTCTACTGGCCTACAAGGGAAGGCTTAGCTGGATACAATATATGGCGTCAAAGAGAGCATGGTTTGGCATCAAATCCTTCATGCTATGTGAATCGAGCACTGGTTACATTTGGAATTCTGTCCTATATGCACCGGGAACCAAATTCAACCAGAAATACAGGATTATGTAATGGCAACATCTTCAGTTCTTTCATTGATTGAGCCATTGCTAAATCAGGGATATTGCGTAACTACAGACAATTTTTACACATCTTCTGAACTCTATTGCCCTGTACACACGATAGGATTTTCTGATGGAAAATGTGATAGGACCTTGTTGTCGGAAATTCCGACAGTGTGTAGCCTCCATCACACATTTTCCATAGGAATTTCCGACACACAAAGTTTGAGAGCAGGCAATAAAATTTTCCGACAACAAAATCCGTTGTCGGAAATTCTGATCGTGTGTACACAATTCCGACGCACAAAGTTCTACGCATGCTCGGAATCAAGCAGAAGAGCAGCACTGGCTATTGAATTTCATTTTTCTCGGCTCGTCATACGTGTTGTACGTCACCGTGTTCTTGACGTTCGGAATTTCTGGCCAACTTTGTGTGACCGTGTGTATGCAAGACAAGTTTGAGCCAACATCCATTGGAAAAAATACAATGGATTTTGTTGACGGAAAATCCTATCGTGTGTACAGGGCATTAGAGTTCCTTCTACAGAACAAAACGGATGCCTATAGAACCATTAGGGATAACCGGCATGAAATGCCGGCAATCTTTGGCAATAAGAAGCTCAAGACAAGAGAAATGGTTGCCTGGAAGAAAGGCAAAATGATGGCCCTTCGATGGCGTGACAAAAAAGATGTGTGCCTAATGAGTACAATTCAAAACACCTCTATTGGGAAAGACATCATGAAAACACAAGTGGTGATAGACTACAACAACACCATTAGAGGTGTTGACAGAGCTGACCAGACAATGACATTTTATTTGTCAATGAGAAAACAACAAAAAAAATTACAAGAAGATCTTCAGGCATCTTCTTGAGCAATGCTTGTGGAATGCCTTCATTCTACTAAAAAAAAAGAGTGACAAGCCTGTGGTTCATACTGACTTTGTTTGGAAAGTTGCCGAACTGATCTTTCTGAACCACCAAACACCAACAGCTGTCGGCTGTAAATAGAGCTGGACGTCATGCTGCTGGTGTTGTCAACCTGAAATGCCTGACTGGTCGTCACTTCATGGACCACATCCCACCAACTGAAAAAAAGTCAGCACCCATAAGGATGTGCGTGGTTTGTTGCTCAAAGTGTGATGACACTGGAAGGAAAATCCGAAAGGAAACCAGGTTCTATTGTCCTGAGTGTGAGGTTGGACTTTGTGCAGTCCCATATTTCAAAATTTACTAAACCCGGGTTGTTTAATGAAGCAATATGACTAGTAATATTGCACTCCTGTTTGGCCCAAAAAAAGTCAATGTTTTTGATTTGATTATATTATTGACTAAAATTTATTGAATAAAATGTATTATTATTATTATGTTATTATTTGTTATAATTTATAGTTATTTATTATATTATAATTTATGATTTTGTGTTTCAAACTTTATAATACTGATGATGCTACTAGACTCTAGTTTGGACAGATTTAAGTGAGTTATTCCTAAGAATTACAGGCCTACAATATAAAATACCAAATTTCCATGCAAAATAATTGTACTGATTTCAGCATAAAAATTCTGACATAATCATACCGCCAGGAAGGTTAAACAATGTTTCAGTCCTAAGCGCCAAGATCTGATCGGTTCAAGCAACCATCGCCAGCGTCTGCATTATATGGTGCAGGAATATCTAGGGGCAAGAGCAGACTTGGAGACCTTTCCAACAAAGCATCCATTGGGTTACTGGGTCTTGAGGACGGACCACTGGCCAGAACTTGCTCAATATGCACTTGAGCTACTGGCCTGTCCTGCATCCAGCGTGCTTTCTGAATGCACATTCAGTGCTGCTGGAGGGTTTGTAATGGATCAAAGAGTGCACCTGTCCACAAACTCCATTGATAGGCTCACATTCATAAAAATAAATCAGTCTTGGATCAGCAGCTATAAAGCACCTACAGCTGATGTAACTGATTGAATTTGCTATGGATCTGGGATCCCTTGAAGACTGCCTATGCTGACTATCCTATTCCTCCTCAATCTTGATGATGCTAGCTTCCAATGATATTTTTGGTTTAGGGCACCATCACCACCACCCAAGGCCCAATTGTTCTGCCCCTGTTTAACAGGGACATGTAATTACAATTTCTGATCTAATATTTCACAGCAGGGCCCATTCCTGCGCCCAACAAGAGTATCTGTGAGGGGTTACAGTGTTGTGTTACCACCACCACCACCCAAGGCCCAATTTTTCTGCTCCTGTTTAACAGGGGCATGTAATTACAATTTTTGATATCATATTTCACAGCAGGACCCGTTCCTGCGCTCAACAAGAGTAACTGTGAGGGCTAATGCCCCGTACACACGGTTGGATTTTCCAACAGAAAATGTGCGATTGGAGCGTGTTGTCGGAAATTCCGACCGTGTGTGGGCTCTAATTTCCCTCGGATTTTCCGACACACAAAGTTTGAGAGCAGGCTATAAAATTTTCCGACAACAAAATCTGGTCGCATCAATTCTGACCGTGTGAGGACAATTCCAACGCACAAAGTGCCATACATGCTCAGAAGAAATTCCGAGACAGAACAGCTCGGTCTGGCAAAATTAGCGTTCGCAATGGATACAGCATTTTCGTCACTCTGCAATGTAAAAAATGGTTTAATACAGCGCACTCTCTTCTTTATAATGTGAGAAGAATGAAGTAGTTTTGCTGCTCATATTCACACAGACTTATCAGAAACTTCTTTCTTTATTATTTATCGTGATTCCCTAAATATATTTTGATTTGTCACATCTGACCAAATTTCTTTTTTGTTCTTTTATTTTTTTATTTTTTTTTCAAGGCTGTTTTTTTTTGGGGGGGGGGTTTGTATTTTTTTCAAGGCTGATCTTTGTTTTACTTTATTTTTAGTTTTACTCCATAATATTTTTGTGTGTGTTTTGTGTGTCAAGTTACCACAACACCATTGATATCTTGTATTATTTAATCTCACTGAGATTGTTTGGTGTTGGTGTTGTATTTTGAAATGTACCTGCCTCCTCACCAACAAACTATTTTTTTTTTTAAGGAAAACACACATAGGCGAGTATAATTGAAACAAAAATTTCTTTATTAAGCACTCACAACCAAACAAAGAGGGAGGCAACGCAGGAGAAACAGCAGAAATTGGTGAAGCCTTTGGCCCCCAGGGCACACATCAATTCTTTTACAGCAAAATTGGTGGCCTGAGGAGTCCATATCTAAGGGAGTGCAGTCTGGTCCAGAAGTCCCAGAGATCCGGAAAGCAGCAGATGAGATCTGTGTCCCCAGGCTGTGGTCATACAAGAGCCTGCATCTTTCCACGCTTCCTTCCACACTGTGGCTGTGGTGGTGGAGTTGTGGCAGCAGGAGGAGGAGGAGGAGGAGGAGGAGGGGGATAGGCCAACTCACTCAGGTGGGTATTGGGTGTGATTTCGCCACTAACCCCCTTAGTTAAGACTTTATAAAGAAGGTCCTCACACAGCTTGCGTTGACCCTCCTGCATGGCCTGCAGTTTGATGGCAACCATGCAGGCAAAGGCCTCTTCAGGAGTGGGGGTGTCTCTGAGGGATGCAGAAGCCTCCTGAATTAGTCTGAGCATTGAATCCTGAGCATGACTCCCCTTCCTGGGTCTTTTGTATGGAAGGCGGAGGGGAGGAACCTGCGATTCGGTCAGGCTATGACTGGGCCCAGGCTTCTCCTGGCTGCCACTTAGCCCCACCTCCTCCTGGCTGCCACTAACCCCTGCCTCCTCCTGGCTGCCACATTCCACAGCCTCCTCCTGTGTTGCACATTCCACAGCCTCGTCCTGGCTGAGGTCTTCCTATGAAAAAGGGACATAGTTTTAGTTTTTTATTCATCAATCACACACAATTTTCAGCTCATGATTGTTGCAAATTGAATGTTAACAAATATAACAGACTATCCTTCTGAGCCCAGCATTTTTCATTCTTGTCCCAATTATTTATAGCCACTACTGTCTATTGATATGTAAAACACTATATGAAATCAGCAATTAGTGATCAATAATAACATCTAGTAAACATCATTTATTTATTGACCAGAAATCTGTAGAACAATGCTATACCTGACTCTATCTGGGCTCCTCCACTTCTTCCTGGCTGGAAGTCCCAAGTTGGACATCGGAAGCCTCAGCTGGGGTGGAAGGAAGAGTGGAAGGAAGGGTTGAGAGGGATTCCCTGACTCCAGTCTGGTCTGGCAGAAATCGCAGTCTCTCATAGTACCACAGCCTGGGGACATAAATGTCATCTGCTCCTGCTCCTGATCTCTGGGAATCCGTGATGTTTTTGCGCTCCTTAAGATAAGTGCTCCTCAGGCCACCAATTTTGTTTTTTAAAAAGGGGATGTTTGCCGTGGGGACCACCGGCTTCACCAACTCCAGCAGTTTCTCCAGCGCTGCCTGCCTCTTTCGTTTATTATTGTAATGTGGATGTTTCACCTGCCACAAACAGGGCAGCTCCCTGTACTTGTCTATGAACAGGGGGAGGAAGTTGTGGTCATTGAAGCCATCCATTTTATCTGCAAGACACAACACGAGACAAACCCTAATGTCAGGCAAAATTCTCCTATTCTTGTTACAATATAGGCCTCAATCTAGAAGCAGTATAGGCCCAAGTTTAGATCTTACCTTCGTTATCATGATCGGCGCCTCCGATACTCCTTCCTCTGCTAACAGATCATACGTACTACGCATGCGTGTTACGCTTTATACACACTGCGCATTCTTGTAACTCCGCCCACCCCTGACGTTCTTTCTAGTCTATTCCCTGCCCCTTTTCGTTTGGCGCAGTGGGGGAAGAGCACATGGCGGAGACACAGCAGGTGTGTGCTAATTATAGCAACGAGGAGGAAGAGTAGGAAAGCCCGGAGCCTGAAACGTCTGGATCCAGAAGGAGACGATTTAAGGCATCAAATATGTCCTGTGGGGGAGATGTTGGAGATGGTGGACATCCTGAAGAAGGCCGACTATGATGGAAAGTATGGACCTTACCCCAACCCCAATGTCAGAAAGGCCAAGATCATGGCGAAAGTAGTCAAGAGCCTGCACTGGAATTTCGGGGTACGACCATTGAAAGATCAGCTCAGGAAACGGTGGTCGGACCTCAAATTAAGAGAGCATGAGCAGTACAGATAGATCCGGAGAGTGCTGCAAAAAAGTAAGTAGTTGTGCTTACATTGTGCTTACATTCATGCTGCTCCATGTGCTTTTCTTAACTGTTAACCATTTCTAAATGTGAACTTTCATGTTCATGCGCACATTATTCGTTCGTATCAAACATTTTTCGTGCGGCCTAGAAAACACCATTGTTTTGGCCATATACATTTACCCACATTTTTTAGGGCCTACTTGTCTGAAACTAACTCGGTTGTGTAGACGTGTTTGTTACTAGAATGATATGCAAACTAGATTCTGTGTAAGGAGAGGACACTCAGCAGCTGGTTACACATCTGGACGCTGGAGCACTAGTGTGGGATACAAGAACACCCTTTTTATTAGGTGTCCCACACAGGTGATCCAGTGGATACTATAGGGGTGTCTCCATCTGTGAAGCTTGTACAAAACAGGTGAAGTATTGAAGCTTGACAAAGGACACTAAAAATTCTACATCTTGGAACTCTGCCAAAACAGACAATTGTACCCCACTTCCAAGCAATGTTTCATATTTTGAGTTCTGCCATCAAAGATCTGTGTGCTAAGTATACCATTTTTTTTTACATAGGGGATAAAAGACTCGGAGGACACCCTTCATCCGAGGAGACCAGAGACCCCCCACCTCTGGAAGAAGGGGAAATACACCCAAGACAAACAGAGCAGGAGGAGGAAGACATGGTGGAAATTATCATCACAACAGGTGAGTGTCTGCGACCACAGGCTCAGGTAAGAGATGGATGCCGGCATATTTATAATACATGTTTTTTTTTTGTTTCTATCTTTTTAGGTGATGGTGGATCCAGATCCTTTCACCTCGGAAAGTGCACAGATCCTGATCGGGGAGATCATGGGGTGTAATAGGGACTTGGAAAACATCAAGAAAAACATCTATGATGTTCTTCAAAAAATAAGAACATCATTGATGTTTTGGGGAGAGTTTAAAACCCCTCCAAATCCCTTTGTTTGATATTGATAGCCCCCCTACCCGCAAAGAATTCAAGGTATCTTAGCCGGACATCATGGGCACTCAGGGGGGGCAAGCCAGAACGGCCACTTTCAAGCGCCGTCAGGGTTGGTTCATTTTGAATTCCGGCCTCAGGCCCAACTGAGCCAGCATAGTTGGCAGAATGTTGCCGTAAAAAGTTGTGTAGAACACAGCATGCCAGGATAATGTGATTCAGTTTGTACCCCACCATATGTATGGGTGTAAGAAATAGGCGGAACCGGCTGGCAATGATTCCAAACGTGTTCTCCACCACTCTTCTGGCTCTGGCCAGCCAGTAATTAAAAACCCTCTGGTCCGGGGTGAGGGTCCTCATCGGGAATGGCCGCATAAGATGGTCCCCCAGCGCAAAAGCTTCAACCGCAACAAAGACGAATGGGAGTCCTTCCACATTGTCTTCTGGAGGTGGCAAGTCCAAGCTGCCATTCTGAAGATGCCTGTAGAACTCCATCTGGCCGATGACTCCACCATCGGACATCCGGCCATTCTTCCCCACGTCCACATACAAAAATTCATAAGTAGCCGACACCACCGCCAACATCACAATACTATTGAACCCCTTATAATTATAATAGTACGACCCTGAGTTGGGTGGTGAGACGATGTGGACGTGTTTCCCATCAATTGCCCCTCCACAGTTAGGAAAGTCCCACCGCTGGGCAAAGTGGGAGGCCACAGTCTGCCATTCCTGTGGCGAGGAAGGAAACTGTGGAGTAAAACCAAAAAAAAATCAGTCTTTTTGCACATAAACATGGAAAGCAGATTAGACACAAACATTCTTGGCCAACATCAAGATACCATTTACTTATGGGAATTTTTAAAGACCAAAGTATAAGGTACACCTATCAGATTCCCCCCCCCCCTCTCATGGGCCATTTCTAACATTATAGGGGAGGGGACTCTTGGACAGGTAACCCTCTCCACTTCATTGAGAGATGAATGTCTATATAATGTGTATTACTTTGAACAGACCCTCCTTAGTTACACTATTGACAGCCCACTGGTCCGGTAAGAAGTGTCATAATACAAATATATAAATACACACTGTACACATTTTAGCACATTTGGACATTCTGCTATTACCTATGAAGATAATAATAGGATACCCAAACTTTAAACAGTACCATTTGAAAGTATACATGCAGGCCCTTGCACTACATGTTTTGGGGAATTCATCCATAAATCTGAGCACAGAAGAGATGGGTATTGTGTTTGGGTTTGGCAAAGTCAGCAGATAGATGATTGAGGCTAGATAGAGAATTGGTATCAGCTGACTTAGCAGATGTTGGGAGGGAGGGTTCAAAATGATTTGGGGACCCCCCCAAAAAAGCCTCTGGCACTCTGCCTGAAATTGAAGCACCTTTCAAAACATTTTAGGGGTGTTTGGGGTAAAGCACTACTATGGAGCTGATAAAATACATTGTTAAGTGACTACATGAGGTTAATATAGGGCCAGGAGAACATGTTGGGGAGGTAAGTGAAGGCAAATATGTATGAAGGACAACAAAAATAATGCCAAAAATCCAACATGCATATGGAGAAAGGGGACATTCACAACATATTACAATCATGGTAATTAGGGAATGAGGAAAGAAATACAATATATTAGCAAACATTATATACAATAAAATGTGATATTAAAGGATAAAAATCTTACCTTCATATACTCCTTCTGCAGGACCTGGATGATGGCAGAACAGGTCTCTGGGATTATGATCCCCAGAGCCTGGTGGGTAGATGCCTGTTGAGAACTTCAAGTCCTGCAGGCTTCTCCCCGTCGCCAAGTACCGCAGGGTGGCGATGAGCCTCTGCCCTGGAGTGATGGCTTGCCTCATGCAGGTATCCTGCCTGCTGATATAGGGGGTCATCAAAGCCAACAAACGGTGAAATACGGGGTCCGTCATCCGGAGAAAGTTCCTGAAATCATCAGGATTATTCTCACGGATCTCACGGAGCAAAGGCATATGACAGAACTGGTCACGCTGAAGCACCAATTCTTGGTCCATGAACTCCTCCCCACCCTGTTCATGGACTGGACTTGTGTCAAGGTCAGGACCCCAACACCAAGCCCCCGCACAGCACGAACTTTACGAGGAGTACGCTTACGCAACATGGCTAGAAAACGGTCGGCTGCTCAGAACGAAGTAACAGAACGCACTGAAGAACAGCAAGGCCTGTGAAGAGCGACCTGAAAAACAGTAACGAACGAACAAGAACACAATAACAAAGTCACGCGTAGCTTGCTTGCACACACTGAAGAGCAGATACAAACCCACAAGCACAAACTGAACAGCAGAAAACGATCTGAAAACCACGAGTCTGAAAAGGCGTGAACCATCTCTCACCAAACTTTTACTAACACGAGATTAGCAAAAGGGGCCCAAAGGGTGCCGCGCTTGGTTCTGAACGGGCCTTTTCTAGTCTCGTCGTACGTGGTGTCATTACCATTTTTGATATAATATTTCACAGCAGGGCCCGTTCCTGCACCCAACAAGAGTAAATGTGAGGGCTTACAGTGTTCTGGCACCGCCAGAAGCAAAGATGAATGCAGCAATGTACAGAGACATTCTTGATGAAAACATGCTCCAGAGCTCTCTGGACCTTCATACTGGGGCGAAGGTTCATCTTCCAAAGGGACAACGATCCTAAGCACACAGTCAAGATAACAAAGGAGTGGCTACCGGACATGTTCTTGTAAATGTTCTTGAGTGGCCCAGCCAGAGCCCAGACTTTAACCCGATTGAACATCTCTGGAGGGATCTGAAAATGGCTGTGCACCAACACTCCCCATCCAACCTGATGGAGCTTGAGAGGTCCTGCAAAGAAGAATGGGAGAAACTGCCCACAAATAGGTGTGTCAAGTTTGTAGCATCATACTCAAAAAGAATATGAGGCTGCAGTTGGTGCCAATGGTGGGTCAACAAAGTATTGCTCAAAACATACTTATGACATTGGTTACAGAAGGATTTCTAAACTTTTGAATGTTCCAGTTAGCACTGTTGGGGCCATAATCTGGAAGTGGAAAGAACATCATTTCACCATAAACTGTCCTTGACCAGGTGCTCTTCACAAGATTTCTGACAGAGAAGTGAAAAGAATTATCCGAAGAGTTGTCCAAGAGCAAAGAACCACTAGAGAGAGAGCTTTAGAAAGACCAGGAATTAGCAGGTACAATTGTTTCAAAGAAAACAATAAGTAATTCACTCAACCGTCATGGCCTGTGTGCACGCTCATCATGCAAGTCTCCATTGCTGAAGAAAAAGCATGTTGAAGCTCATTTAAAGTTTGCTGCACAATATTAAGACAAATCCGTGAAATACTGGGAGAATAGGGGGGCGTGGTGACTGCTCACCAAGATGGCCGCTTAGAGAAGAACTCCGCTCTGCACGAGGGGAATCAACAGCGCTACGACAGACTGAAGCCCTTCATAACCTCTGCCAATAAACCCCCAGACTCCCCAGAGACCCAGGACACTGACCGACATGCGGAGACGCCTGCAAGACCAGCCGCAGGCTCTTAAACTACCTGACTTCTTTCCAGCAGTGTCCCGTGGGCTACAACAAAATGGCGGTGGGAGTCAGCCAGTGCCGCTAAGCGCCGGACCTCTAGTGCCTGCACCGCCAAATCTCACAGACAGAACGGAGAAGAACACAGATGCAGCTGCTGCTGCGGAGGACACACACCCCACCCTCTCTAATTCTCCCTGTGTCTCTCCCTCATCGAGAAGCCCTGTTAAATCTAAACCAAGGCTGGATCCAGAGGCAAATATTTTTAACAACAGACACCCCACTCTAAATATGGAGGTGAGTGACTCCCAGGGCACTGAACTAAATATCATGCCCTCCGCTAACCCCATTGCACATTTTCCTACTACGGGGCAACCTATATTACTATGAAAGAGATGCTGATGTCACTAAGATCCTCTACACAGTCAGATATGATTTCATGCATTCAACAATGCAGAGCAGAAATGCACGACCTCGAGGACAGGGTCCACCAGGTGGAGACGAGGATGTGCAAAGTCACGTCATCCTTCAATGCATTAGTGGACTCCAAAATCCAACTGAAACTGGCCAATCTTGAAGATCGTTCCCGCAGAAACAATCTAAAGATCCGTGGGGTACCCAAATCCATTTCTGCACAGCAACTCCATCACTTTGCCCGTGACCTCTTCCAAGCAGTTGTTCCCTCATTGTCCCCAACGGACCTCACCATTGACAGAATACACAGAGTACCCAAACCATCCTTCCTGCCCCCAGAGGTTCCAAGAGACGTGTTGCTGAGAGGTCATTTTTTCCAGGTTAAGGAGAAAATTCTCAATGCATTCCGCAAAGCAGACAACCTTTCAGAACAAGCTACTAACCTGCAAGTATTACCTGACCTCTCACAACACAAACTGCAACAGCTATGCAATCTAGCGACACTCACAAAGGCGTTGAGAAACCACAAGATAATTTACCACTGGAAATACCCGACCAAACTCAACATCTCCTACAAAGGCTCCAACCACCTTGTCAACTCCCTGGAGGAAGGCCTCCACCTCCTGAAAAACTGGCAGATCTTACCATCTGTTCCGGGTCATGGCCCGCTTCCGCAGAGCAATTCTTCTCTTGACAAAGTCCACCAGGATTGACAGATCAAGCCTCAACGGAAATCATCAATAAAACAAACCTGAGGCTTCCTATAAATTACTCTCTTATCTCATAGTCAATAGGATTCCCAAAGTGCCTGTGGTACCTGACACCATACCTTAAACTCTATTGGTTTTGGCAGCTTTGCTGTCTAGTCCTTTCGGACCCTTTTTCTTAAACTTTTTTTATTGCTGTTCACCATTTCAGATTCCTAGTTCCCCGTTGGGAACATTGTAGTCCTTATTTTTTCTTTTTTTTTTTTTTTTACATTGAACACCTTTCTAACCCCATGCTTTGGTATAGCAAGATACCACCCAACAGACTTCTCACAACCTCACTGTTCTTTCCCCAACTCTTTATGGAACTTCGCAGAACTCTACTTCCACATATCTGCACTTGCCACATTAAAGAACTTCCCTCTCTGATCAAGCACAAGCAAGCCACCCCCATGGATTTCCATATCAACTGGAACTATAGACATGGGTCTTAAATTCCTCTCCATAAACGCAAGAAGCCTCAACCACCCAGCCAAACGAAGGTCCTTATGGAAAGAAGCACTCCAGCACAAGGCAGACATTCTAGCAGTACAGTTTTCCACAAATTGGCTCCCCCTAAATGCTCCCATGCAAGCTCTCCTCATGTTTTTATGTCCTCCATCCCAGCAAAGAAGAGGGGTGTAATGTTGGCCATAAGAGACATGGTTTCTTTCAAACTCAAAGACTCAAACAAGTTTGTATCATCAACATTACCTTGATGAATGTGTGTGCTCCCAACTCACACCAAATCAAGTTTATCAAAAAAAGTTATCAAAAAAAATTCTCAGTTGCGAGTTGGAAACATATTAATTTGTGGAAATTTTAACACGATTGTCGATAACAATCTAGACACTACCTCTTCAATCAGGAGTCACTCCCCTCTTTTCCGGGACCTCCTCATCAAAGAGGAACTTTACAATGTCTGGTGTTGTCAGAATGCAAGTGAAAAATCCTTTACATACTATTCACCTAGGCACAACTCCTACTCCAGGCTAGATCTGTTTCTATCTGACAAGATGTTGTTGCAGAGAATTTCCCACTCCTCTATCCAAGACATAACATGGTCTGACCACGCTCCCGTCACAATCCAGATAGAGGAGGGTAATGTTTTTGCGACAACACGTATTTGGAGATGCAATTAATCGGTAATCCAAAACCCAGAGTCAAAAAAAGTGATATCCCAGCAGCAAGAAGTGTTTTTTAGCTTTAAGGACCCCCGCGCCACTAGCACCATTGCTAACTGGAACGCCCACAAGGTATATGTATGAGGTGTTCTTATCAAATTAAACTTAAGGTTACAACGTTCCCGATCAGCTAAAATAACGGATCCCCTCACCGAAATCCGAACACTGGAATCGCAAAACCAGTCAAACCCATCAACATATTTGGCCTCAAAGCTATCTGGTCTACGCTACAAACTTAGAAAAGCATTATGCACTCAACACGATCATTATATGCGCAAGCTTAAATTAAATTACTATGCAAACAACAATAAGGCAGGCAAGTTCTTAGCCATCCGCCTTAAAACACAGTGAACCAAAACTAGAATTCCCCACATTTTTCACTCCACAACATCCGCCAAAGTGGAGAATCCACAGGCAATAGCGGGTGAGTTGATAGTAGAGGCCCACGGAACCTTCAAAATTTGAAGACTGTTTTGTGTGGAATAATGGGCCAAAATCACACCTGAGTAATGCATGATATTAGTTTCTCCATACAGGAGGCGTCCTAAAGCTGTCATTACCAACAAAGGATTTTGTACGGATTATTAAATAATGTTCAGCTAGCATGTTCAATATTTTTCCCTGTGTCATTCCATTTACTACACATAACCTAATTTGTGAACTTATTCGTTTTGGTTTCTTTGTATTTATGGGTTGCATGGGATGTTACCGACATGTAGTGAAAATTTCATGTTAATAGCACCTTTAAAAATATATTTACCTACAAAAATGGTGACATCTTCAATACTTATTTTACCAACTGTAAATGTGTAGGTGGGTGGTATGCACTTCATATAGTTTTGTAATGAAGCTGGGAAAGGTATAAAATTAAACATATAGAAGTGGCCCAATACATTTTACTGTAGCTTTAAAGTCATCCACCTTTGCCTTTCATCATTTAGTAATGTTGAGTCATGCTGTGGCTATAAAAGAAACTGATATAAAGTTTGTTTGTGAAAGAACCTAATAATCATCAAAGTGCTTCTGCTGCTAAATTCATTGTAATGAAGGTAGAAGAGCTGCTTTTGTGCTTGAGCTTCTTGCCCATCAACATGCAGGAAAGTTGAAAATGCTGGATGTGGCTCAGTTAGAATAGGCAATAACACGAAAAGCTGGATTCTACAGGAACATTTGCCATCTAAATTCACACTATTCTAAAAATAGATCTAAAACCAAAATAAATTCTGTAATATTAAAACAAATAGACATTTGTGTCATTATAATTCCTTTAGCATTAATAACAGGACTCATTCATTAAAAAGTAAAGCAACTGAACCAGTTACAGTATGTTTTGGCTTGCTTTCTAAAATGTGGTTTCTAGGTAAACCTTAGCAAGATATCCAATTTCTGATCACTGATTTCCCATGTCTTCTCCTTAGACAATCTAATGGAAAGTCATATAGAAGCCAAGCATCAGTTGAACGTTAGGTAATGCATTTCCAGATTAGAGGATGACACAGTTTCCTCAGACAACATTCTTAGAACAACATACTTAGGAGCATAACTAATATCCTGTGGGCTACTCTGTGTTGGTCTGGATCGCAGAGCAAATAAATAAGTGTGAAGCCAAATAAAGAATAGCTAGATGATATTTGTGTTACTAATCATATTTAAAACTCTACTAATGATTCTGTGCTTTAGCTGTTGCAAAAAGAAGTCAACATGATTAAGTGTTTATTTATATGGTTATGTCATCATCCATATTTCCCTGTCTGATTCAATCTTTTCTCTCTTTAGCCGAGAAGTTTAAAACTGTTGCCTCTTAGCACATCCAAGTCTTTAATGTTGGGAGAATGGGCACTGTTTTCACTCAAGCCATTGTACACCTAGAAAAACAAAGGCCTCACGTGCACCGTTCTTAGGACATGCCTCATTTACCTTAGGAAGAGAGCATCATATATGTTTAGTTTAAATTTAAAAAAATCTAAATATAAATACTCAGCTTTTCCAAATGTTAATATTGTTCTGTATTTACACTGTGCAAAAAAGAATATGTAAAAATATTGCCAAGCAAAAAGACATCTACAGATTGCACCAAAGTGTATGTATAAACTAATGTTTTCACATTTTTGATGTGTAGTGTATCGCCCCCCTGACCCCCAGCATCAGGGAGGGCCGACATTTAACCTCAGGGTGCTGGTTCTTCGGCATGGTGGTTTCAGACGGTTGCAGAAAACATGAACAAAAGTGAGTTTATCTATGTAGCAATAGCTGTCCCCTGTAGCAGCTAAAAAACTCACAACACTGTGCAGGGTTTCCTTTGGATAAGTCCCTTTTTTGATGCTTTGCCAGCCCCTTCACTGAAATGCCTACTGATTGGCTGAAAGAGATAGGCATATTCATAACTCAGTCTCACTGCAGCTCATAACACTAATGCCAAAGGCAACAGTGCCACCTATTGACAGAAGGGTGGAACCACAGTTAAACCAGACTTAGGAGAAAACCCAAAATACATGGTTAAACAGTAGGTAAAGATGAATAAAGACAATAGTCCATCCAGTTCAACCTGTGTAGGTGTACGTGTGTCAGTGTCTATAATGATTCCATATCCCTGTATGTTGTGTTTTCTAAAATGCACATCCATGAGTCTTTTAAAAATATCCATACTCCCCACTGCCACCACCAATTGTGGAAGATAGTTCCACAACCTTATTGTCCTGCGCAGTTTAGGGTTAAACCGCTTCTCCTCCAATCTCATTTTTCATTTTAGTGATCTCATTGTATTTTCCCTTCTATCATTAATGTACCTAAAAATGTTTTATCTCCTTTTCTCCTTTTGTAATAGATTTAGCAGTTCCCTCCTCTTTCTATGCTTTGACAGCACTAATAATGTGTTTGGCTCCCTTTACTATCCTACTTACCTCTTTAGTGAACCATATCATTTTTTTTTTCCTTCCTTTTATTCTTACTAACAAGCCTGGCGTATAATCTAGTTGCCTCCAGAATGTTAGCGTTTAATAGTGCCCACTGATTACTTACTCCTCTCATTTTACTCCAACCTTTCAATTCTTTTTTTTTTTAAAGAAATGCCCCCATTCCCCATTTCAGCAAAATATTTTCCTTTTCAAATCTAAAAATGTTGTTTTTGTATATGATTTTTCAGTTCTTGGTTAAAATCAAACCAAAGGCATTTGTGATCACTAGAACCAAAATTTCCAAACTTTATCACCTTTTCACATACTAACACTGGTCACAAGGATCGGTCAGCTTATTATAATGGCTCAAAACTAGTTCATTCCGAAATAACTTGGCTCAGTTGAAGGTGAAGGGGATGGGGGACTTAAGGACTATATTAATAAAGAGCATATCCACATTTTATGCCATTGTTAAATTTAGGTTATCCCTATTAGATGCAAAAATTCACCTTTAATTTATCATCTGCACAAGACTAAATCAAAAGTATAATATTACAGTGAATATACAGTATTTTGGTGTAAATAATCTCATCAATATGTGTTAAGATTTTACTTAAGTATAGATTTTATAAATTTATATATTTACACTGGGAAATCCTTAACTGCTCACTGCAAATACAGGCTGTACATTTAGCTTTGATGTTTATGCAGTAGTGTTGTTTTACTGCTCCTTCTCCCAATGCAATTCTTTAAGTTTTCTGACTCATAGAAAAAATGTATTCCTGGTGTTGTGTAGATAGATAGATAGATAGATAGATAGATAGATAGATTGATAGATAGATAGATAGATAGATAGATAGATAGATAGATAGATAGATAGATAGATAGATAGATAGATAGATAGATAGATAGATAGATAGATAGATAGATAGATAGATCTCACCTAATACCCAAGGAGGTTAAACAAGGCTGTCAGATACAAGTAATGTAATATAATAAAAATATGTAAGAGCAAATGTGAAAGTAGCAAACAAAAAATATTTCAAATTGTGTTCCAAAAAATATGCACTATTCTTTCCCTTTATTTTGGATCTAAACTGATATATCAACAGTCATTAACTACTTGCCGACTGGCTCACGCCAATATACGTCGGCAGAATGGCATGGACAGGCATATTAACGTACCTGTACGTTGCCCTTTAAGACATGTCATTGTGGGCGCACGGCTGCCGTGAGCTCTGTGAGTGTGATCACGGGTCCTGCGGACTCGATGTCTGCGGGGATACCTGCGATCGTCTCATGGAGAGGAAGAACGGGGAAATGCTGATGTAAACAAACATTTCCCCATTCTTCCTAGTGACAGGACACTGATCACAGCTTCCTGTGATCGGGAACGGTGATCAGTGTCATGACACATGTAGCCCATCCCCCCTACAGTTAGAACACATTCCTAGGACATACTTAACCCCTTCACTGCCCTCTCCTGGTTAACCCCTTCACTGCCAGTCACATTTACACAGTAATCAATGTATTTTTAATCGCACTGATCGCTGTATAAATGTGAATGGTCACAAAATAGCGCCAAAAGTGTCTGATCCGTCTGCCATAATGTTGCAGTCACGATAAAAATCGCTGATTGCCGCCATTACTAGTAAAAAAAAAATATTAATAAAAATGCCATAAAACTATCCCCTATTTTGTAGACGCTATAACTTTTGCGCAAACCAATCAATAAATGCTTATTGCGATTTTTTTACCAAAAATATGTAGAAGAATACGTATCGGCCTATACTGAGGAAAAAAAGTATATATTTTTTGGGGATATTTATTATAGCAAAAAGTAAAAAATATTGCTTTTTTTAAAAATTGTCGCTCTTTTTTTGTTTATATCACAAAGAATAAAAACCGCAGAGGTGATCAAATACCAGCAAAAGAAAGCTCTATTTCTGAGGAAAAGAGGACACAAATTTTTTTTGGGAGCCACGTCGCATGACCGCGCAATTGACAGTTAAAGCGACGCAGTGCTGAATTGCAAAAAGTGCTCTGGTCTTTGGGCAGCCAAATGGTCCGGGGCTGAAGTGGTTAAGCAATAAGACACACGCATAGTAGTGACTAGTCTATCATCCCTTTAGTGGCAAATCTTAAAATCTCTGTACTGAATACAATAACAAATATAGGAAGGTACTAGCTTGAAAAAATGTGATAATTACATAAATAAATCTTTTCATTTAGAATATAAGCTATACTAATACATAAGTACACCCGTCTTCAGGATAAAATATGACAATGGACTTTTATTTATTGAACCCATCAAATTTCCTGCCTTCCCCTCCTACTGTCTAGGAATATGTCCAGAACATTTATTAATTAGTATGCAGTTGACCTAATCCACAAAGAATCATTTTGGTCAAGGGGTGGCATTCCATGCCATTTGACTGTTTTCATTACTGCATACCAGTCAAACGTTTGGCTTATCTAGAGAAGATCAGGCCACCTGAGTTACAGTACATGTGAGCAGTTTGAAGGCTTAAAAATGAAGTGTAACCATTTTCAATGCCCTCGCAACTTACTTTGTATTCATAAAATGCAGGCTGTACTTTCCATAACGCTGATGACAACACCCCAACATTGGTGGGGAGGCCAATCAATGACAGGTCATTTTACCAGGCTTTCTGGTTCCTAGCCTCCCTGTTGACAGACAGATCCTGAATAAAATGTTCTGTAAAGGACTTGCCTATATGCACATAAAGGGGTTTAAATATTCATTTGCATATGTGTAAAATACTTCTTCACCCTCATCTAGTTGCCAGTGTTGCAATATACATGTGTATAAGTGTGTAAACATATATTATACAGGCATATGCATGTCAATTACTGCACTGAAACGTATAAATACACAAAGGCAAAGGGGTTGGTTTACTAAAGGTAAAAAGACTGTGCACCAGGGCCATCTTTAATATTGATTGGACCACAGGCAAACATTTTCTTGGGCCCCTCTAATGCAATTTCGCTCTCCACCTGATCTGATATATATATACACAATAAATAGCAGCTAGACTCAAAATCGGTTTACTGAATCAGATCAGTCAACGATTGGGATTGGTTGCCACAGGTTACAACATATCATTACCGCTTACTGACTGGTTGATAGAGGTTACAGCACACATTATGGGTCACTGATTAGTTACTAGAGGTTACAGCACATTACAGTATTTCTGCTTGTTGATTGGGTGCTAGAGATTACTGCACTTCATTACTACTTACTGATAGGTCGCTAGAGGTTATAGGATATTATCTCCTCACTGTCTGCACACCATGGACTGGGGAGGTGAGGGGACCCATTAATATACAGAAAACTCCTAGGGATCCTAGAACTCCTGGGATCAATGGCAGTGCTGAGGGGGGGGGGGTGATCAATGGCAATGCTGATTTTTTTTTTACTGACTACTATAAAGAGTCGTTTCAACACTGGCCACCAATAAAATAGGGATTTGCACTGACCACTAATATATATTAGCATCTACAGTAACCACCAATGTAAGGAGGGATTTACACTGACCACCAATGTAAGAGGAACAGTCACACTGGCCACTAGTGTGAATGAAAGGATTCTACACCAAGCCCCAATGTAATGAGAAGATTTATACTGACCACCAATGTAACTGAGAAATGTAGCTTGCGTTCACATTTGTGTGTCGGGAACGCATGCAAAATCGCTTTCTTGAAACCACAGAAACGTGCTGCCCTTTAGCAGATACACAGCAGTGCCATCAATTGTTAATGACACCCTCACGCATCTGCTGACATGCGCTGTGGCACCATGTGATTTTGAAAAAGCGTTAGGGATTTTCTTCTGCATTTCTAGCGCATAAAGCAGCCCATCGAAATGAATGGGCTGCCCTACATGTTACCTACATTTTTATCCACCCTGTCAGTACACCTAAAACCCCTGCTGACCTCTGCACCCCGAACCTCCCCCATTCTCTCCACTTCAACCCTCCACCCCTTTAATTCTACCTGCCTCCTCTGCTCATCTTTGCACCCACCTTCCTTACCTCTATACATCCCCTCCTTATTCACCTTTGCACCCAAACTGTAATTCCTTCTCTGCCTAACTATGCACACCCCAAATGACCCTCCCCCCACCAATTTGCTTACCTTTGCAGAACAGGCTGATGTTAGGATTAATGACCACAGTGGCAGGCAGGACTTTCAAGCATGCCCCTTTACCTCCCCAGTGGGCAGCTTTCAGTATAAGGCGCCTTTCACACGGACGGCTATTCTGCTGCAGTTAAAAGCATGTTTTTTTTCCTGTGGAGTTCAAGACTCCCGGCAATGCGATCAGCTGCATTTGCACAGTGCGATTAGCTGCGGTCGCGTTTGGCTGCGGTTTGCCATTTCCATGGCAACCCGACAGGGTGCCGACTCGCACTGTTTGGTATGAATCTTGAGGGGGAACTTCACACCAAATTTTAAATAAAAATATGACATGGGTTCTCCTCAGGGGCATACCAGGCCCTTCGGTCTGCTACGGATTTTAAAAGGAACCCCTATGTCGAAAAAACGGCGTGGGGTCCCCCCCATAATCCATACCAGACCCTTATCCGTGCTCGCAGCCCGGTCGGTCAAGAAAGCACCCACCCCCATGTTGAGGGCATGTGGCCTGGTATGGTTCAGGAGGGGGGCGCTCGCCCGTCCCCACCCCCTTTCCTGACCGACCGGGCTGCGTGCTCGGATAAGGGCCTGGTATGGATTTTGGGGGGACCCCACACCATTTTTTTGGCGTAGGGGTTCCTCTTAAAATTCGTACCAGACCTAAGGGCCTGGTAGGCCTCTGGGGGGAACTCACGCCGTTTTTTAATTTAAAATTGGCGTGGAGTTCCCCCTCAAGATTCATACTAAACAGTGCCAGGCTTTGGCGGGGATCCGGGTCGGATCCCCGTGCTTGTCGCTCATCGGGAAAGGAAAAATCCGCTGTTATCCGCAGCTCACACAGTGCACTGCGATTACCTGCGGTTATGTGCGGATAGCTGCGCTAAATCGCTCCTGGACGCAGTCAATTCTATTTGTTCTATCCGCACAGAACCGCAGGTATCTAATTCGCAGCTAAACGCAGTGTGTGAATGGGGCCATAGGAAAGCATTGTGTGCTTTTAGCTGCGGTAGAAAATTAGAAAATCCGCAGCTAAAAGCACCATTCTATCCGTCCGTGTGAAAGGGGCCTAAGTGATGGTGGATATGACCCCAGGGCGGTATGATATACATATGAATGCTGCCTTTGTTTACATATCAATGCTGCCGGCTGCAGCTATTTACATATGCATGCCACCGCTATTTACATATCAATGCCAGTTATTTATATATAAACACAGGGTGTGCAAGTGAGTCATCTGTACACAACAATAGGGCCGAGCTGGGCAGAATTAGTAGCAGCACTTCACACTGAGATATCGGGACACAGCACAGGACTAAAACTTTAAGGGACGGGGGATTTTAAACCAGGGTAGTTTGCAAGTATGAGGCAGATGCTTTGGGCCCCACAACAATGACAGGGCCCAGGGCAGCTGCACCTTTTGCCCTGCCTTAAAGACGGCCCTGCTGTGCTCTGTTGAAAGTGCAGTTGCCCGAGAGCCTAATAAATTAGGTAAAGCATCACTTTACAAAGAACAATCAATCACATGCAAGGAAAATAAAAAAACAGCATTTTTTTCTTGAAGATGATTGGATGATGGAAACCAGCAGAGCTCTCCCTCATTTACTAAGCTCTGGAGCAACTACACTTGCAGAGTGCAACTGCACTTTCAAAAGTGCACAGTAAATTTGATTTTAGTAAATCGACCCCAAAGTTCCATTCTAGGTTACTGCACAGATGTAGAAGAAATACAAAAAGCCCCCCAAGCGGTCTATGTACAAAATATTCACTTTACAAATGTCTCAACATTTGCACAAATTTCACAAATAGTACCAATAATGTTTGTAATATGTTTGAAATGTCAGTTTCTATTCTTCTTTCTATAAGCCCATATAACAGGGTATGGTGAGTACAGAAGATGGTGTTCTGGCCCTGTCCTGTTATTGTACAATAACTCCAATGCAATACAGCAGGAGCTTAGCCTCAAGTAGGGGTATAATGTCCACTGAAAAAGTGCCAATAGACTGTTAGTGTATTTAACTTTGTGTGCACTATTGCAATTAAAAAAATACATTTTCAGTGTAGAGGTATGTTTACAGCTCAAGGGAGTAAGCTCAAATAAGCAAGCTACAATTTCTATGCTTTTTCTGCTTTTCAAACCATCCACTACATAATTGCACTAATTACTAATGTTTGTAGCTCTCTATAGACATTTTAACACACTCATAAAATCAGTAATAATACTTATTCCTAAAACTCTACTGTAAAGTCCTGTTTATATGAAATTAATAATTTCCATAAATAAAATATTTTATATAGCATTCTTCTATTGTTTAATTAAAGTGAGCTTGTTAGCATTTGTAGAGTTTAAATACTGACATAGTTGCATTGTTCTTTGTCAAAAAAGTCTCTTTAGGGCACCCTAAATCTTTTTCACAGAAAAAAAACCTGATATAATAGAAGGCAGAGTGGAGGTAAATGCAAAGTACCTTTATTTATAAAGAGCATTTTTACTCCCATAGTGGCTGTCTCCTTGATCACATGATAAGGAACCACAAAGACTGGCTCCTGACCATTGCTATAGGGCCAAAAGTCACACCATGTTCACAAGCTTTTGATGCCAACTTGGAAATCAACACACAATATACACTATATTACCAAAAGTATTGGGACACCTGCCTTTACACACACATGAACTTTAATGGCATCCCTTAGGGTTCAATATTACATTGGCCCACCCTTTGCACCTATAACAGCTTCAACTCTTCTGGGAAGGCTGTCCACAAGGTTTAGGAGTGTGTCTATGGGAATGTTTGACCATTCTTCCACAAGCATATTTGTGAGGTCAGGCACTGATGTGGGCGAGAAGGCCTGGCTCGCAGTTTCCGTTCTAACTCATCCCAAAGGTGTTCTATCGGGTTGAGGTCAGGACTTTGTGCAGGCCAGTCAAGTTCCTCCACCCCAACCTCACTCATCCATGTCTTTATGGACCTAGCGTTGTGCACTGGTCCAAATCATATGGTGGAGAGGGATTATGGTGAGAGGTTGTTTTTCAGGGGTTGAGCTTGACCCCTTAGTTCAAATGAAGGGAACTCTTAAGGTATCAGCATACCAAGACATTTTGGACAATTACATGCTCCCAACTTTGGGGATGGCCCCTTCCTGCTCCAACATGACTGCGCAACATTGCACAAACAAGGTCCATAAAATGTTGTGAAGAGCCATCACAGAAGATTTGAAGCTGTTATAGCTGCAAATAGTGGGCCAACTCGATAGTGAACCCTACGGACTAAGACTGGGAAGCCATTAAAGTTCATGTGGATGTAAAGGCAGGTGTCCCAATACATTTGGTAATATAGTGTATATCCCCTCTGAGATGTTGATTTCTCCATACCTAGTGTGGACAGTCTTGTGCTGGTTAAAATTTACTCTAAAACTGGATTTAGTACTTTCCACTTGTACATGCTCAAATATTTTTAACACCTCCATTGGCAGTTTGTATAATTTAATCTAGCAACATTATCATTTTGGCGGATTGCAGGGTGTAGCTTTTGATCAATTCAGTACATTGTGATGTCACATATGGAAACTGGCCATTCAGCACTATTAAATTGAGAATTGTCTATAGCCTCAATATTGTTTTTTTCCTTGTTTGAGGGAACTAGCTTAGTCACTAATTCCGATTTATATTTTAATCTGGTTATAATTAGGAAAAAAGTTATTGGAACAGCTCAAACAACTAAAGAACAGATGTCAAAGAATGACATGAGGATGAGCAATAAAGCTCATGTACATTACAGATCGTGTAGTGCTGTGTGTCCTGACCACAAATGCAATCCCAAACTGAACTGGGAAAATGTGTGGACAGAGGACACAGCAGATCTAATGAATGACAGGGATGCTTCTGACATACAATAAATCCTATCGGTATGAAAAATTCCAGTATCATTACTTTTTGTTAACTGTTCTATTTAGTAGTAGTACAATTAAAACCAAATCAAGCATTCATTAAAATCACCTAAAAAGAAATAAGTATGAACTAAAGCAAAAGGATTGTAAAGTTACTTACTGTTTGTTCTTTCTGTAAAGCAGATACAGCAAAAATAAACACTCTGTCTCCGCCAGCATGCAGTACAAAGGACTACTGCTATCTTTTATAAATGCAAGGGCCTTGCTGCCAAGGTCCAACATGCCCCCTACTAAGTCAGAGCTGATTGGAGATCTCTAGCTCTGATTTAATAGGGGTGTACCAGAATGAGAATGCCCATCCCTAAGAAGACAGGCTACACTATAATGCCCCATACACACGGTCGGATTTTCCGACGGAAAATGTGTGATAGGACCCTGTTGTCGGAAATTCCGACCGTGTGTAGGCTCCATCACACATTTTCCATCGGATTTTCCGACACACAAAGTTTGAGAGCAGGATATAAAATTTTTCGACAACAAAATCCGTTGTCGGAAATTCCGATCGTGTGTACACAAATCCGACGCACAAAGTGCCATGCATGCTCAGAATAAATAAAGAGATGAAAGCTATTGGCCACAGCCCCGTTTATAGTCCCGACGTACGTGTTTTACGTCACCGCGTTTAGAACGATCAGATTTTCCAACAACTTTGTGTGACCGTGAGTATGCAAGACAAGTTTGAGCCAACATCCGTAGGAAAAAATCCATGGATTTTGTTGTCGGAATGTCCGAACAAAGTCCGACCGTGTGTACGGGGCATAAGAGCAACTCAAAAGTGGAAAATCGGACTAAAGTAAAAAAATAGATAAAAGTTTTTTTAGTTTTGGATAGAGTGGGAAAGGGCTTAAACAAAAAATGTCCATAAATGACCCTTTCACTGGTAGAGCTGTTGTTTGTTTTTTTTAGTCCTGAAGATAACCCCCAAAACATATATTTTCTGAAAGCAGACACTGTAGAATACAACATAAACACTGGGGAATACAACATAAAATGGTTGCAGTTGCAATTTTTTACGTTATTTGATAATTGCACTACTGTTTATGAAATCTATTTTTTTTTTTTGTAAAAACACTCTGAAAATAATTTTAGTGCACGTAGACACAATCTATCTGTCAGGAAGGGCTCGCCATCAATCAAGATGGCGACTATAGATATCCTCCTGTTCTTCATGTCCCACTGAGAAGGGCTGCACGGGTTTGCGCACGCACCTATGCACACGCACACACGCTTGCGCACTAGTGCCGCACGAAATACCAACATTGGCGTGCACATGCGCGCGTCCAGTGACGTTTGTGGTGCTAACAGACTATTTAAACTGCCTTACTTCCTTGGATCAGTGCTGTCTGATCTGTCGTTTGCCTGTATCCTGCTTCAGTTGACCCTACCCGGCTTGCTCCTGACTATCCCTGATTATCTGCCAGCATCTGGCCTCGGCCTGTTTTGACTACGTTCCTGCCTGCTTCTTCTGCTACCTCGCTGCCAGCCTGTTGCCGAACCTGCCTGTACCTGAGACCATGTTCCTGCCTGCTCCTTCTGCTACCTTGCTGCCAGCCTGCTGCCGAACCTGCCTGCACCTGACCCTGCTCCAGTGTCCACCTGCTCTGGACTTGCATGCCTACACTTCCAGTCCATCAGCCCGCAGCTGCCTGAGCTCCATTTTCCTGTTTAACAGCTGTTCCTGGGTCCATTCCAGTTCCTGCTTCAGTTCCGGTCCAGCTCATCTACTAGCAACCATGCCAGGCACTCGTGCGACTCTGCATGCCTGCGCCTCCTGTTTTCTCTATCAGGAGCCTCGAGGTGTAAGAGAGGCCTCCCCGCGCATACCAGAATCTACCACCAGGTACGTGACACTATCCCGAATCACCTCCCTCCATCATTCTTTTCGATCTACCGGAAGGCCTGTTCCGCCTTCATCTGGAGAAACTCCCCACCCCGTATAAAATACTCTCGTCTCACACTTGACAATACCAGAGGTGCAATAGGATTGCCAGACCTACACAAATATTACCTAGCATGTCACCTCGCAAGGATCGCAGACTGGAGCATACTTTCATCAAGGAAGACATGGGTGTCCCTAGAAAACTTCCTCACGCACAGATTCCTACACCTACTTCCCTGGTTACCCCCCAAATATTGGCTGAAGACTTTCTCAACATACCCGCTTATCTATCCTTCCCTGCAGGCCTTTAGAAGGGCAACAGTGTCCGGAACGTTCGCTCCAGTCCCAAGACCCTTGACTACATTAAGAGGAAACCCAGTCTTTCTTCCTTTTTACACCATGAATGGCCCTTTGAAGATGTGCTAGTACATCAATTCTTCTCAAAGGGATCCCCTCTCTTCTTTAAAAACCTAGTAGTCATTTCTAATAATGCCTCTTTCTCTTTTTGGACATATAGACAAATCCGTAATTTCCTCTTAACCCATTCACATCTAACCAACTGGACAAGGCAACTCACACCTTTTGAGTCCCTATGCAATCGTAAAACACAGCAAAGGTATTTGATTTCCTACATTTATACCCTCCTTTCAGATGCTACTACTCCCTCTCCGGCTCCCTCACAAGCCTCCTGGGGCAGGGATTTAGAAAAATCTCTCACTGCAGAGGACTGGGACACCATCTATGAATACGCCCACAAGGGCTCCCTAAATATGACCATTCAAGAAAATTGCTACAAGTTCATCACTAGATGGTATAGAACACCCTCACGCCTCCATAAATTCTCCCCCACCATTCCCAGCACATGCTGGAGGTGTGAGAAAATGGAAGGCACCATGCTCCACATATGGTGGGAGTCCGAACAACTCCAACCCTTTTGGAGGGAGGTACATTCACCCTAGACTACACCCCTGCACAATTGGTGAATGCGGCTAGGCTCTGCGTCCCCATACATTGGCGCTCCACACATATTCCAACAATCAAAGAATGGTTTGCTAGACTATCCAAAATAAAGAAAATGGAGGAATTGATTCATATTTCTCAAGAAAGAATGCACAAATTCTCAACCATATGGGCATGCTGGACCCACTTTACAACTACCGAATGCTATCGTCTTTATGTTCTCTAAAGACGATTGGTGACCACCAGTACTCGTCTCGAGCTACTCCTCAGAGAGTGGAGGGCGGAGGGGAGCAGGTCCACTTGGAGGTGTCAAAAGCTCCATAGCAACACCTAATCACCCTCTCTCTTCTTTAGTCCCTATACCCCCAGATTTCCCCTTTTTACTTATGCATCCCATGCCCTCCCCCCCTCCCCCATTTTTTTCTCTCTCTTTTCTTTCACCTCTCTATCTCCCTCTTTCTCTCTCTCCTGGCTCTCTCCCCCCTTTTCCTCTTCATCTCACCCCCTTCGCTGTCACTTACTTTACTTTCGACCTAAGCTACTGTAACTTACATGTGCCCCTCAAACCACACACAAGGATACACTGTTTCCAATGTTCCGACCTGGAACAAATCCTCATGCCACCTCTTCTCCTTGGTCAAATGACTGACATTATGGGGGGGGGGTGAAAAAGTGATCCTCCACCTTGCCTTCGCCATAACTAATTAGTCTGTTCTTGGTTACTATATTCCATATCGTAATTATAATTATAAGATGTATCATTTGTTCACTTGTATCCTAACTGTTCAATGTTTCCATTTGATATTTGCTGTGATTTGTAAGCACGCTTTTTCTTACTTCAAATAAAAACTTTTTATGGAAAAAAAATAATAATTAAAAAAAAAATGATTTGCAGAAATAAGGCTTATAGAAAATCCATGGGCATTTCCATCAGTTGAAACTAACTGATTACAGAGTATTAGAGAAAACAAGACAAGAGGCCAAGCAAACAAATTAATTGCCATAAGCCTAAGACCCATATGAAAGTTAAAAATTAAAAAAAAAAATGTTCATGAATAGTGCAAATGTGCAACCAAGACAGTATCCAATATGAAAGATGATGAGTGACATGAGACCACATAGGAGGTGACAGTGACAGGAGAGGTCTCCATCACCATCTTTGATATATATAAGAAGCCAAAGTGCTTCAGCTCTTTGGAGCCCATTAGCGTCAACCAAACCATTGATATATTAAATTGTACCACCATTTTAGGTTGGCTTTTGGATGATAAAGCAAGCCAGGGAGCCTTTATAGTTCTGTTTACCCTTTGTTGACTTCTTGCTGTTTTTTTTTTGCAGCTTGCACACCTAATCTAACTAATCATCAATGTAGTCTTGTAGTGTTTTATAGCATCCATGAAGTGTGATGTGTTCCAGTGAAAAAAGAAGAACTGGGAGGACTATGTAGAATTTTGTGATATCACACATTTAGATCTATATAGTAACATTTTCATTGGGTGTAAGGTTTTTTCTAATGGCATGCAGGTATGATAAAATAAAATATTATGCCAACTCCACTACGGGTGTCATGCAACATTTATTTCCTCAAATGCTTGGTGATCTCCTTGTTGATAAAAGGGTTTCATAGATGGGACATCAGGATCACCATGAACATTAGGCAAAAGCTATTCCCTTTGAAGGTCAAGATGAAACACAGAATCTTGTGACATTGCTCCTCGTGACTTGGCTTACCAGCGACGTCATCTCTCCTCGCCTGCTCTACAACTGTGCCCCAAGCCTCGTTTTGAGTTCTTATCCACCGCGGCCAGCTTCTACTACCTTGCAGTGTCTACATCGAGCATCAAGTACCCAGCAAGCAGGAACAGATTGGCAAATCTGTTTTTTTCTGAGCGCAGCCTTTTTTATTGGACTATTTATGTTTGGTGTAATCGCACTATATTGCTGCTGCCGTTTTTCATTATAATTTGTGGTCAAGCGCGGTTCTCTCCATTTATACACTGTTTATGATTTTTACTGCTGCTGACTATTTGTGTATCTCTGCTGTGTTTTATCATACAGGGTTTTCACGGTTTCAGGTTACAGTACATTCTGTTAGCGCTTATAGAGTGTATTGTGTATCTTAGTTCAAAAATTTTTTATACGTATTCGTCCTTTCATTCATCTAATTCATAATTCTGGCATTCACCATGGATATTTTTGAGTTCCGTGCTAATAAGGTAGTCAATGTTGAAGGGGTTTTCGAGGCCTATAGGGAAGACGAGAGTGATCTGGGAGGGACCTTCATGAGGCTCAAAAACCTTATGGTCTCGGAAATCCACACCAAATGGGACATTGCCTACCTTGAAACTTATATTAGATATTCAATGGTTCCCAGAAGCCTTAGGTGGGATGTAGCCCCCCAAAGGGGTTAACCAGAACTAGAGGAATGGTACAAATATTTTAATCAAGCAGGTGTCTCATTTTTAAAATTTTTGGTTGAAAGAAAGACCACCAAATTAGCCAAATTAGATGATGAGATTAAGATTATTAAGGATAAGCTCCATCCCAATAAAGACAGCGAGGAATATAAAGAAAAATCATTAAGTTTACAAAAAATCGTTGAAAAAGAGGACAAGGACCAAAGGATTAAGAAAAAAAAGAAATATAATAGAGACTTGTCGAACTACCATGGGAATGTGGTTTTTGATTGGCAGAAAAAACTCCTTGAGGAGCTGGCCAAGCAAAATAGCAACGAAATGGATACTTCCGTTGCCACACAGTCCCAGGATATTACGGCAGGCCCATCGGGTGCACCAATTCCCGCTCCTCATCCCAACAAACGGGGTATGCCCCAAGCCAGACCCCCTAGAACAGGAGGAAACTACTACCCCCATTATTCCCCACATAGAGGCAATGGGAACACCAGAGGTGGCCCCTCTTCACGTGGTCAAATGAGACAGAGTGGAGCACCTGGAACCCCATACCCCCCTAAGGATTACCAACAAGGTTTTCCTTCTAATAGGGCACCCCCCCACAGAGGGAGGGGGGGATGGCCCTATTCCAGCCAGCAAGGTGGGGGTTATAATACCACCCACCCGGAAACCTGGAGAGGTGGATATAATGGAAATTTAGGATATCAATCACCAGGTTATGGCCATTCAGGTTTTGAACCTGATTGGGGAAGTAACATTCCAACATCGAACAGTTTTTTCCCACTTATGGATAGGGATGGACCTGACGGTAGATTCCCTCAGGATCTTTCCCAGTCTTACAATTGTGGTGGGAGGGATATTCCCACGCCCTCACTCAAAAACCCTAATGGACCAGTACCTCGTAATGAGGCAGCGGCCCCCCTGGACCAGAGAAGTTGGGGTTTTCACAAAACCAACCAGGGTATAAAAAGACAGGGAGAAAGAGGAGAGGAGTCAGAGGGGGGAGGCGGTTACGAACAGCAAAAAAGATCCAGAAAGTAACGGGGAAGGGGATTTTCAATTTAAGTTCTAGAGCATTGACTGATCCTGAAAAAGCCATTCTTGATAAAGGTCTGAAATTTGTCCCGCCTACCAAGCTGGACAAATTCCATACTTATATGGACATTCATAGATTTGTTAGAAAGTTGAACATAAAACGCTATGTGGCTAGCAATCCCATTAGAGATGGTGTGACGGTGGAGACAGGAATTGTACACTCGGGGCTCTCCAACGCCTCATTATTCAACCCTCCTGGCACATTAGCACCAGCACTCAAGGTGTTTAAAGATATTTTGTTGAAGGATTTGGACCTTTTGGAGGTTAAAGGTGCCAAACTCAACAAAACTCTACAAGAAGGCCTTGATTCTCTTTGTAAGAACAAGGATCTGGTTATAAGACCCGCGGACAAAGGGGGAGGCATTGTGATTCTTGATCGACAAGATTACATGACCGAGATGTATAGGATTTTGGAAGACCAAGACACCTACACAATGCTCCCCTCTGACCCCAAAATTAAATATGCAAAGATATTACAAAAAATTGTTGATAAGGGGTGTCGTTTGGGCATCCTTAATCAAAAAGAGGGTCTGTATTTGGTTCCCAAGGCCGCACGCACACCCACAATTTATTATTTACCGAAAGTTCATAAGAGTCTGGTCTGCCCCCGGGACGTCCAATTGTGAGTGGCATCGATTCACTCACCTCCCGGGTGGGCAGATACATAGACTTTTATTTACAACCCCTTGTACAGAGATTGCCATCATATATTAAAGACTCCAGGCACGTCATCAGGCTACTCTCCAATACTCAAGTCAGAGCTGGGATGTGGATGGTTACGGCTGATGTATCTAGCCTATATACCATCATCCCACATCTGTTGGGTTTGGGGGCTGTTAAACATTTTCTCGACAGAGATTCTTGCCTTCCACCCAATCAGGTGGAATTTGTAATGGAGTTGCTGGAATATGCTGCCTCCCACAATTACTTTTGGTTCGATAACAACTTTTACAGACAAAACACGGGAGTGGCCATGAGGGCTAAGTATGCCCCTAGCCTGGCGAACCTCTTCATGGGAAAATGGGAGGAGGATGTCATCTATGCTTGCGATGTACCCCAGATTATTCTGTGGGCGAGGTACATAGATGACATCCTCCTCCTATGGGATGGTGAACAAGTGGCCCTGCAGGAATTTATGGTTTTCCTTAATGCTAATCAGAGGGGCATCACTTTAAACTATGAGATGAGTCAGACCAGCATTAATTTTCTAGATTTAAGAATCTCTATTAGCGAGGATAATATTGTTGCATCAACTTTTTTTAAGGAGACCGACAGGAATTCATTCATACCTGTTGACAGTTGCCATCGCCGTCCCTGGTTGGAGTCGGTTCCAAAGAGCCAATATCTCCGTCTTAAGAGGAACTGCTCCAGTCAGATCCAATTTATTGAACAGGCGGATGTCCTCACGGATAGATTTTTGGAAAAGGGATATTCTGAGGAATTCCTGGTGACGACCCTTGAAAGGGTCAAGGAGGTGAATAGAGAAGATTTATTGGTAGAAAGGGGGTCGCGCACTAATGATAACTTCTCCTCTAGTGTCCCCTTTCTGACTACATACTCTCTACAGCATAATTCCATTAAGAACCTTATATACAAACACTGGCACGTGGCACGTAGTGACAGGATCCTGAGTAAGGTGTTGCCAGAAAAGCCACGAGTTATTTTTAGGGGTGTGCCCTGGATACGTAACCAGTTGGCCCCTAATATTTTGAATCCACCTATTTCTAAACCCAGTTTTTTTGGACATTTAAAGGGATTTTATCAATGTAGAAAGTGTAGGGTCTGTGCATACAGTGCATGTCCACATAGACGGACTACCACTTTTTCTTCCAGTAGTACCAAACTATCATATATCATTAAACCATTTATTACCTGTACTACGGAGGGGGTTGTCTATATGTTGCAGTGCCCTTGTGGCCTGCAATATGTGGGCAGGACCAAGCGACCTCTTCAGGTCCGCCTCAACGAACACATTACTAACATTAAAAGTGGGTTTAGGAACCACTCTGTATCAAAACATTACCTACAAGTACACGACAGAGACCCCTCTAACACAATCTTTTTGGGTATAGATAAATACAGCCCCCACTGGAGAGGAAGTTCCTTAGTTAGGGAAATATCAAAGTTAGAAATGGTCTGGATCCATAGATTAAGAATCTATGCACCCTATGGGCTAAACATCGATACCGATGTCAACGCTTTTATCGACAATTCATGATTTTTCTGGCATTGTTGGTTTTAGGATTGGGCCCATACTGTTTGATTTTTTCCTTCTTTATCTACATTTGCACTTTTATCATTTTTCGATTTTAACAATTGTGTTTGGGGCTTGTGAACTCGATCTGAACTACGAGTATGCGGGTGTTCCCCCCCCCTCCTTTAAGGTTGGGGCTCACATTAAGTACTACAATCTATGGCGGTGCCTTTGACACTTGCATTACTACTACTTCTGATCAGGTACATAATTTTTCACTGATGAGCACGTATCACTTTACAATTTATTAGAATCTTGAAAGAGATTTCTGGTGATGATCAGGTATTCCTTTTTTTCTGATTCACATTTTTATTTTCATTTCTATATTTATATTTATATTCATTTTTATTTTTTTATATAATTTTTTTTATCCTCATTTTTTCCTTCATTTTGATTTTCATTATCCACATACAACATATATTACGTCTTTATTCACAAGCTCTGGTTTGTGATTTAATTAGGCAAACACACAGCACGATATATGTTTGGGATCAGACAATTGCTTTCCACGTAATTTTCTATTTTTTATGATTAAAATTTAATCCACAAAATACATCTAACTTCACACATTTAAATAAGTTTACTAACTAATTTTCACGTTTTTGTTCTATTGACATTTAATTGTAACCTCATGATAGGACACCTATCACAGTACAGGTCTCTTCCTGTTAACATTGATTAATTATAACTGTTCTTCTATGTACATTTCATATGCATGTAATTTGGGATGGCAGCGGTTTTGATAACGTTTTCTTACAGAACTCTTATCACATTTTTACATACAACTTTACACCCATACGGTTGTGTTGAGTACCATTAATGTGCTCAATTGGGTAAGATAAAGTTGTTGCTCGTTTTGGGAGGGATGTGTAGCGATGCACTGCCTTTCAGGACGTTCGTAAACTAAGGGAATTTTTTCCCACATCTAATATGGCGCCTTGATGCTCGTAGTTCAGAATGAGGCTTGGCTCCTTTTATATTGTGGTGAGTCGCTGCGTTGCCCGTTCCCCATTGACAACGTCAGATGATGACGAAACGCGTCTGGGAAGGTACGCACTGACGTCACCACGCTTTCGGAGTGAGAGGACGGGCTCCGTATGTTTGCATGCCGGCCGGCTTTTCGTACATGCAATTTTACTAACTTTACTGTAAGTGACTACTTTTTTTAATAAATATCTGAAAGATTTTATACTATGGTGAGTTCTTCTTCCTTCTGGGTTACCCGTGGTTCTTGTGGCGAATTGTGATATGTGACAACGCAAGTGAACCTGGAGATTTACCCCCCACATGAACACCGGGAGTGCCAGCAAGCTAAAAGGCCTTGGCTGGGCTATAGCCACCTGCCCTTTTATGCTTGCCATCTGGTAAGCAGGCTTTACTACTACGGTGGATTGTCACTACTGCTTAGAAGTACACGGTGGTGGTGTTTTTACTTTGAAAGGATTTGAAAATCTCCTTGATGTCATTTGCATAGACTGTTTTTTTCTGAGCGCAGCCTTTTTTATTGGACTAAATCTGATGACTACTCATGACATGTTGGGGCATTTTAAACGAAAAGCTTACTGATGACTTCACAAATGTGAGTTGCCTGTGTATAAAAATTGTTATTAAAATTTGCCCTATATCTACACCCAGAGGTGCCTCTCCCCTGTCTTTTTCAAAATATTGGAACATGGTTTCTGTTCCCCCCTTATGGCAGCCCTGAGTGTGGGACCCCTTATCACCCCCTTATCACCATCCTCCCTTTTGCTCTTTGGACGTATATATTGCTAAGACCATGGACTCTTTTTGCAATATTACCACTATTGTACATAAATTTATATGCGTTTTAATTCATGTGTTTTAATACTGTGGGATATTTACTGCTCCAGTTCCCTGCGCCTTTACTTGTATACTTTGACATCGCTCCTTGTATGTCATACTGAAATGATGTCCCACCTCGGTCATTTGAGACTGGAGATCACGGTCACCAGGAAATCCTGGAGAATGGTTCTGTGTTCTCTTTTGACCCTTAAAGTCATCATGATCTTTTTCTTGATGTCATAGTTACATAGTCTGGTTGAAAAAAGACACAAGTCTAGTTTAAAAAGGAAAGTGGGGAACTGGAGAAAGTGAAGAGAAGGGCAACCAAACTGATAAAAGGCATGGTGGAGGAACTGAATTTATTCTCTCTTGAGAAGAGGAGATTAAGGGGGATATGATCAAGATGTACAAATACATAAGGGGTCCATATAGTGAACTTGGTGTTGAGTTATTCAATTTAAGATCATCACAGAGGACAAGGGGGCGCTCTTTATGTCTATAAGGAAGAGATTTCATCTACAAATAAGGAAAGGTTTCTTCACAGTAAAAGCTGTGAAAGTGTGGAATAGACTGCCTCAAGAGGTGGTTCTGGCCAGCTCAGTAAATTGCTTTAAAAAAGGCTTGGATTCATTAAATGTACATAATTTAACTGGGTACTAACATTTATAGGTGAAGATGATCCAGGGAATATCTGATTGCCTCTCTGAGGATCAGGAAGGAATTTTTTCCCCTACTGTAGCAAATTGGAGCATGCTATGCTGGGGTTTTTCACCTTCCTCTGGATCAGCTGTGGGTATAGGATTGTGTATATGGGATTGTATGATTTTTTTCTTTTTCATTGGTTGAACTAGATGGAGTTGTGTCTTTTTTCAACCCGACTAACAATGTAACTACTGTATGTATCCAGTTCAACCAATAAAAGGAGAGAAAAAATATATACACAATCCTATATCCACTGTTGATCCAGAGGATGGCAACCCCCCCCCCCCCCCAATAAAGCATGGTCCAATTTGCTCCAGCAGGGGGAAAAAGGGTCCCATTGATGGCATGTCAAAATCACTGCATGAAGCTGCATGGCCTTTATTAGATCTTCTATCTCAAGGACCTAATTACTGTTGTAGGGTGGGGTGTCATTTAAAATAAATGGCACATAAATGTGTGCACATTGTGTTACCTCAACACTCCAGTGTGAATGAGCCTTTAACCCTAACATTTTTGTTACCCCTAAATCATTTTTATTCTCCTTCACCACCTTCCTATATCCTTTCTTCTTTGTATGTAAACGTTTTCTTGGCTTCAAGTCGTTTCCTGTATGCACTCATAATGTTACTGGGTCATCTCCTACAGAACTGTCATGTCACCCGATGGTTAGGGGTGGTCTCCTGGGAGCTTGATTAAGGGCTCATGCATGCAAATTAAAAAAAAAGTTTTACTGACAGTACTCAACTGTTTCTGTTGCATTAGCAATTGCATGCATCCCAATTACACGCATTTGACATGTGTGGGATGTTTTCCCACAAATAGAGCTTTCTTTTGGTGGTATTTGATCACCTCTGCGTTTTTTATTTTTTGCGGTATAAACAAAAAAAAAGAGCATCAATTTTGAGAAGAAAAATATATTTTATACTTTTTGCTATAAAATTGACTTGCAAATGGTTCAGCAGATCCTGTTTAAAATGTGGAAAACCCAAATTTGGAATTTGGCAAATCTCATTTAAGTCAATTAAGTGAATCTGTATATTCTGGTGATTTTATTGGCTAATAGACAAACTACTGTCAAAACGGAAGAGCCATGGGGGCCATGTACCAATACAACAAGAAACAAAAATACAATATTGAGAAAATACAAATCCTTTAAAAAAATAACATGTTTGGGGTTTGCCTTTAATCTGTACGTGGTGTTATGGATAACAGAGTTGAAGCGGGTCTTTTCCTGTAATTAAAGATAGGATTCCATGCATGACCTAGTTCTGGTCCACTTTCATGAATGTCACTATCTGAACAGGGCAGTCAGATGAAGTTGTATCAGCTTGTCTTGTAATTTGGGCCAGATGTAGGCACTGATGTCAGCAGTAAAGGACTACTGTGTGCATCACACTAAAAGGGTTTGTTACTTCCAAAATATTACATATGTTCTGCGCTTAAGGGTTGGAACAGGGGAAAATAGTGAACAACTGAAATTTAGATTCACATTGGAAGTTCTCAGAATGTCAGACAGATGGCTATTGTTGCTGATTCAAAATGACTCAGTTGGGAAGTTGGCCAACTTTTAAGGTCAGCTCTCAAAAAAAAAAGAAAAAGTTTAGCAACATTCAGAAACAAAATAAAATGATCTGAAATGTATTTGGATAAACCAGATATGGAACTGATATAGAAGTGATTCACATTTCAATGCTAATGCTACTCCAGAGAAATTTTCCTTCTTTCATCTAATGCAATTTATGGTATCTGCCAATGTATGTATTAGAGGTTTAACTTGCTGGAACTGGGGCCAATAACATTATTGCAAAGAGAGTTAGTGAGGAAAGGTTTGGACAGATTCTGTTCATATAATTTGTTCTCTAGAGGTTGGTCTGCAAGCTCACCTAGTACTGTACAAAGGTGGGCATGTAGCGACTTACCTTAGATGTCACTTTATGGTGTTCCGAGTCATAGAATGTCACAGATCATACTGCAGGTCTTCAACAACTTTATCATCACTCTAAGCTAGTATATTTTAAAATAACAATCAAAGTGCTTTTTAAATGCAAAGGAAACAGTTTGAAAGCAGACCTGTACATAAATATAAAATCCCCCCAATAACCTGTGTTAATTTTAAGAAAGATCCATAAAAATACTTTATTCATTTCTTTAGTTTGTCTTAGTCTCCTGGAGCTCCCTGGATAGAAGGAATCAGTGTAGGAGTGGAAGATGCAGCTCTGTAATCCAGTCAGGATTTACTAAAAATCCACAGTGCACATGGAGCTGGCTGATAGGAGGTATGAGCACAGGGCTGACCTCATCAGTGTGATGTTGATCCTTCACTATCAAGTTACAGGCTGGGGCAGTACTTGACCAAACAGTATTACTTTATCTCATGTAGAGAAAAGCAAAGTCAGAACCATGTCCAGGCTGTGTAAATTCCATCTCTTTTACAGTTTACTAACAATGAACATAGCCCTGAGACAAAAAAAAAGATTAGTAGGTTCATCTTTATGCATATTCAACTTGCATCGGTACTAGCAGACTATGGGGAGATTTACAAAAACTGGAGCACTCACAATCTGGTGCAGCGGTGCATGGTAGCTTTGGGTAGCTAGGTTTGTTCAATGAAGCTTTGGCAATATAACCTGGAAGTTGATTGGTTTCTCTGCAGAAGTGAGCCTAATTGTGCACTCTCCAGCTTTAGTACATAAACCCCTATATTTGTAGATCACAAATGGCAGGCTTAAAGGTGAATCCCTACTTTCTCCATGTAGGACAAAGAAAAGGATCACTTAACTACTGTTAGGATCCCATGTACTTGTATCCTGCCGTGCTATTGTGACTACATATGTGGAAACTACTCAAACCTAAGTGAAAGAATATAACTATTTATAAACAAAAAAAAACAGCAACCTATACAATTTAGTGAACCACCTGAAAAGTGGAAACTAACAAACTACCTACATAAATACGTACAGAAGAGAAATCGAATCAGGTAGAGGTGGGTCAGGTGAGAGTACAAAGTAACAGAGAGCATGAAAGGTCAGAAACGTGGGTCAGAACATGTAGCAGGTTAAGGGAGTAACAGATTAGGCATATACACACAGGTGATTTATTGAAGTATGATGTGACCCTGAAGGTAGGGCTATTAACCCTCCCAGCAGCCAACATTAGGAGGTGTCTCATTTCTGGCACCTGCTGGGGGACACTCACTGGTGGATACTGGAACTACACAATTCAAGTTTGGGGACCACAGTGCCGCCAGCATGTGTTCTAGTTCCTTACAGAATAGTGTCAATATTTTCATTGCACACGTTCCTGGATTGTACTCATAAGTAGCAGGTGCTGCAGCCAGATGGAGACTGGAGGCATCACAGGTCAATGTACATCTTTGCCTATACACCACAGGTCAACAAGTACTGTTCAAATGTTTTATTGTAGAATGATCACATCACAAAGGGCAAAGTACACGATTTCAGAGTCACACAGGACCACTTTGTCTGGCATGTCACAAAGGGGCCCTGCATGACTCCAAAACATTTCATTTTGTCCATTGTGATGTGATCAATCTATAATAAAACTCTCAGATGGCATTTGTTGATCCTTGTGTGCTGGCAAAGATGTATATTGACTTTGTTCCTTAAAGTCCACCCCCTCCTCTTTTAGGAGTGGCCATGCTGCAACAAGCTTTGGCCAAAAAATTTCTTGGCACTCCTCTACAGAAATAGTTGTAAAAAGACAGCCCTTAGGAAGCTACTGACAAAATCAACTATCTTTTATTCTTTAGTACAGGGAATTTATGGGAAAACTTGGTTCCAAACATGTCCATCAAGAGGTTTCCCTACTGTTAGGGTCCAGTAACAGGTAAAGGGCCCCACTGCTGGGATTTAACAGCCATTCAAGTGTCCTGCTGACTGATTTCACTGCAATACATGAAATACGATTCCCAAAACCCATCAAGGCAGCAGATATTCCAGTGCTGGGGTACCATCAGTCATTAGGAGATTCAGTACTGGGGTCTTTCAACAACACAGGAACCCTGACAATTTGTAAGGACACTCCATGTCTAGGTAAATTATGCTCCAAGACCTTGTCATTAGGACCTGCTCTGCATATTGACATTTCCAGCTGGCAGCAGCTCAACATTTACACCAGAGTTAGGGTGGGCAGCAGGCAGAGAATAAGTGATGCAAGCACTAGGGTACAGGATCTTGAAAGCCTAATCAAGGTACAGGAAGTCAGAAGCCAAACTGATGTACAGGACATCAGGGGCAAAGATAGGGCACAAGACTTCTAAAGCAAAAATAGGGTGCAAGGTCTTTGAATTAGAGGCAGGGTGTATAACTTCTGGGGTGGAGACAGGATGGAAAGTCTTTGAAATAGAGTCAACCTGAAAAACGACTGAAGCAGAAACCGAGCGCAAGGCTTCTGTAATAGCAGGGCTTTTGGAGCAGATTCAGGGTGCATGACCTCAGAAATATAAATTAGACGTATGGCTTCTGAAGCAGAGGAAAGGTGCAAAGTCTTTGGAGCAAAGTTAGGGCAAGGCTCCTGGAGTTGAAAAGCTGAACTTTGCAGCAGATTCAGAGTGCAGGGACTCAGAAGCAGAGACCGAAAACAGGATCTTTGGAGCCTTTGGGGTCAGGGACCAGAGCAGCTTTGAAAAATGGTAAAGGACCCCTCTTGGCTAAATGAGTAAGTCTGTCTAAAGGATGAATCATATTTCTTAGGAAAAAGTGGGGAGAAAATATTGCAGGGAAGGAATGCTTGAGTGCTCAGTGTTTCAAACCTGGAGTGGTAGCAGTCAGAGCAAAAGCTGATACAGTAAAGGATTGGCTGAAGACTAGCACAGAGACAGGCAAGACTGAAACAACTGGTACAGAAATGGACTGGAACAGCTGGCATGGTGACAGGCTGGACTGGAATAGCTGGCACAGAGACATGCTGTATTGAAACTGATGGCACAGAGACAGGCTGGACCGGAACTGTATTTACAAAGACAAGACAAGCTGGCTGAAGACCGGCAATGACATAGGCTTAATAGAGGCTGGTGGGGGGTAAAGACTGATCAGAGGTTGGCAGTAGGGATGAGCCGAACACCCCCCGGTTCGGTTCGCACCAGAACCCGCGAACGGACCGCAAGTTCGCACGAACGTTAGAACCCCATTGACGTCTATGGGACTCGAACGTTCGAAATCAAAAGTGCTCATTTTAAAGGCTAATTTGCATGGTATTGTCCTAAAAAGGGTTTGGGGACCCGGGTCCTACCCCAGGGGACATGTATCAATGCAAAAAAAACTTTTAAAAACGGCCGTTTTTTCGGGAGCAGTGATTTTAATGATGCTTGAAGTAAAAAAAAAAAAGTGAAATATTCCTTTAAATATCGTACCTGGGGGGTGTCTATAGTATGCCTGTAAAGTGACGCGTGTTTCCCATGTTTAGAACAGTCCCTGCACCAAATGTCATTTTTAAAGGAAAAAATCTCATTTAAAACTGCTTGCGGGTTTAATGTCATGTCGGGTCATGGCAATATGGATGAAAATCAGTGAGACAAACGGCATGGGTACCCCCCAGTCCATTACCAGGCCCTTTGGGTCTTGTATGGATATTAAGGGGAACCCCGCACCCAAATTAAAATAAGGAAAGGTCCCTATATACTCTGAACAGCAGTATACAGGCGGTGCAAACAAGACAGGGACTGTAGGTTTGTTGTTAAGTAGAATCTGTTTGTAATTTTGAACATTTTTAATGTGTTTAGCTCCAGCCAAAAAATCTTTTCTAAGCTTTTTGGAAAACATAGGGAAGGGTTATCACCCCTGTGACATTTGTTTTGCGTCTTTCCTCCTCTTCAGAAGATTTCACCTCACTTTTTTGTCCCAATGAAAAATGTTTTTTGAAAATTTGTGTTTTTTTGTGGAACAAGGATTGGAAAGCATCAGTGGAAAGGAAAAATTGTTTTCCCATATTAACTCTTACAGGAGAGAATTTCCCTTCCTTAGGGGTAGATTTCATCTCACTTCCTGTTGTCTCCTTCCGTTTGCAAGTAGGAGTCGTTTGTAAGTTAGATGTTTGAAAGTAGGGTCCTGCCCTATATACTCAGCAGAAATTTGGGCCTTAGGTGTTGCTGTGGCCAAAACACTGTAAGCCCTCACAGGGCCCTGCTGTGAAATATTAGATCAAGAATTGTAATTACATGCCCCTGTTGAACAGGAGCTGAAAAATTAGGCCTTAGGCACTGGTGCTGGTGCCACAACACTGCAACCCCTCACAGACACTCTAGTTGGAACGCAGGAACGAGCCCTGCTGCAAAGTATTGCATCAAAAATTGTAATTACACGCCCCTGTTAGACAGGGGCAGAAAAATTGGGTCTTAGGCACTGGTGCTGGTGCCACAACACTGCAACCCCTCACAGACACTCTAGTTGAAACGCAGGAACAAGCCCTGCTGCAAAGTATTGCATCAAAAATTGTAATTACACGCCCCTGTTAGACAGGGGCTGAAAAATTGGGTCTTAGGCACTGGTGCTGGTGCCACAACACTGCAACCCCTCACAGACACTCTAGTTGGAATGCAGGAACAAGCCCTGCTGCAAAGTATTGCATCAAAAATTGTAATTACACGCCCCTGTTAGACAGGGGCTGAAAAATTGGGTCTTAGGCACTGGTGCTGGTGCCACAACACTGCAACCCCTCACAGACACTCTAGTTGGAATGCAGGAACGAGCCCTGCTGCAAAGTATTACATCAAAAATTGTAATTACACGCCCCTGTTAAACAGGGGCTGAAAAATTGTGCCTTAGGCACTGGTGGTGGCGCCCAGAACCAAAAATGTTCTTACAAGCTATCAGCGTGATGATTGAGGAGGAAGAGGATAATTACTCAGGGATAGTCACTCAGCATCAGCATAGGCAGTCTTTGAAGGGATCTGAGATTTCAAAAAAAATTATTCGGTTACATCTGCATCAGGTGCTTGGTAGCTGGTGGTGATCCAAGACTGATTCATTTTTATGAAGGTCAGCCGATCGACCGAGTCGGTGGACAGACGCACCCTGTGATCGGTTACCACGCCTCCAGCAGCACTGAATGTGCGTTCCGAAAGAACGCTGGATGCAGGACAGGCCAGTAGCTCAATTGCATACTGTGCAAGCTCTGGCCAGTGATCCATCCTCAAGACCCAGTAACCCAGAGGATTTTCGGTGGGAAAGGTGTCCAAGTCTGATCTTGCCCCTAGGTATTCCTGCACCATGTAAAACAGACGCTGGCGATGGTTGCTGGAACCGATCATACCTTGGGGCTGCGGACCAAAAAATTGTCTGAACGCATCGGTCAGACGGCCACCTTCTCCACCGCTCCTTCTTTGACTGACCGAAGCCTCAGCAACACGTTGTCCAGAAACAGGAGTTTGTAACCTCCCAGTCTCTGGGAACGCGTTGCACAGACCTTTCTGCAAGGCCTCCCGAAGATGTTTCATCCTCTGCTCCCTCTGCGATGGCAAGATAAGGTCCGCAACCTTACCCTTGTAACGTGGATCAAGGAGGGTTGCCAGCCAGTATTGGTCCTTCTCCTTGATACCACGAATACGAGGATCCTTACGCAGGCTTTGCAGGATCAGGGAGGCCATGCAGCGTAGGTTTGCTGAGGCATTCGGTCCGGAGTCCTCTGGGTCACTAAGGACAACAACGTCCGCAGCCACCTCCTCCCAGCCACGTACAAGTCCATGTGTTCCTTGGGACTGATCCCTTAAAGACTGCTGATGCTGAGTGCCAGGCTCCACCTCCATACTGACACAATCTTCCTCCTCCTCCTCCTCCTCCTCCTCCTCCTCTTCCTGTGTGATCGGCGGGCACGCAGGAACACTGTCTGGATAAAGGGGGCCTTGAGAGCTAAGGAAGTCCTCCTCTTCCTGCCTCTGTTCTGCCTCAAGTGCCCTGTCCATTATTCCACGCAGCGTGTGCTCCAACAGGTGGACAAGGGGGACAGTGTCACTGATGCATGCACTGTCAGTGCTCACCATCCTCGTGGCCTCCTCGAATGGTGACAGGACAGTGCATGCATCCCTGATCATGGCCCACTGGCGTGGGGAAAAAAAACCAAGGTCCCCTGACCCTGTCCTGGTGCCATAGTCGCACAGGTACTCATTGATGGCCCTCTGCTGCGTGTGCAGCCGCTGCAGCATGGCCAACGTCGAGTTCCACCTGGTGGGCATGTCACAGATTAGGCGGTTCTTGGGCAGGTTAAACTCCTTTTGGAGGTCCGTCAGCCGAGCACTGGCATTATATGACCGGCGGAAATGCACACAGACTTTCCTGGCCTGCCTCAGGACATCCTGTAAGCCCGGGTACCTGCCCAAGAACCGCTGCACCACCAAGTTAAGGACGTGAGCCAAACAGGGCACATGGGTCAGTTGTCCCTGTCGGAGGGCAGAGAGGAGGTTGGTGCCATTGTCGCAAACCACCATTCCTGCCTTAAGTTGGCGTGGCGTCAACCACCTCTGAACCTGCCCCTGCAGAGCTGACAGAACCTCTGCCCCAGTGTGGCTCCTGTCCCCCAAGCACACCAGCTCAAGCACCGCATGGCATCTTTTGGCCTGCGTACTTGCGTAGCCCCTTGAACGCCTACGGAGCACCGCTGGTTCCGAGGAAGAGGCCATGGAGGAAGAAGAAGAGGAGGGGGTGGAGGAGAGAGGTGTGTCACAATCAGCATTTTGGAGGCGTGGTGGCGGAACAACCTCCAACACTACTGCACCTTGTCCTGCATCCTTCCCAGCTGCCAGCAGAGTCACCCAATGCGCCGTGAAACTTAAGTAACGTCCCTGTCCATGCCTGCTGGACCATGAGTCAGCGGTAATATGCACCTTACCGCTGACCGCCCTGTCCAGCGAGGCATGGACATTGCCTTCCACATGCCGGTAGAGAGCCGGAATCGCCTTCCGTGAGAAAAAGTGGCGTTTGGGTACCTGCCACTGAGGAACCGCACATTCCACAAACTCACGGAAGGGGGCAGAGTCTACCAACTGAAAAGGCAGCAGTTGAAGTGCTAGCAATTTTGCCAAGCTAGCATTCAACCGCTGGGCATGTGGATGGCTGGGAGCAAACTTCTTTCGGCGGTGCAGCAGCTGGGGCAGGGAAATTTGCCTGGTACAATCTGACGTCGGTGTACCAAAAGCAGATTGCCCATAAGTACTTGGCTGTGACACACCTAATTCTACACCTTCATTCCTCTCACTGCAGGTCGCAGAGAGGACTGAAGGTCTAGTGGGGTTGGAAATCTCAGCTGATGAGGAGCAAGGAGAGATCGTCTTTGTTCTTTGGTGTGGGTCTTTTAGATACGCTTGCCAACGAACTGCATGGCAGGTCAACATATGTCTGGTCAAGCATGTGGTACCCAAGCGGGAGATGTTTTGGCCACGCGAGATACGCTTGAGACATATATTGCAAATAGCAGCGGTGCGATCTGATGCACTCGTCTCAAAAAAGGCCCACACCAAAGAACTTTTTGAATAACGCGCAGAGACTGCAGCGCCCTGCACATGTGGAGCTTTGGGGTGTGATGCAGTCAATGTGCTGCCCTTAGGCTGGCCCCTGGAGGGCATCCTGCCTAGTTGGTGATGTGCCACCTCCTCCTCCTCCTCCTCCTCCTCCTCCTCCTCTCTCCTATCAGGCACCCACGTTGAGTCAGTGACCTCATCATCCCCTCCCTCCTCATCACTGGAGCAAACCTGGCAGTATGCTGCAGCAGGGGGAGCATGACTGCCAGATTGCTGTCCTTCTTGGGCACCCCCTCTGTCCGTGCTCATGTTACTGCCTTCATTGAGCTCAGTATCATCATCAGAGCCTTCCAAACGCTGGGCATCCTCCTGGAGCATGTACCCAACACTGTGGTCAAACAGTTCGAGGGAATCCTCAGGAGGACATGGTGGGGCTAGGGAAGGAGTCACTGATGACATTGAGCTGAGGGAAGAGGCCGCTGCTTTGCCAGACAAAGCACCCTGGGCATGGGTGAGAGAGGATGAGGAGGATGAGGACGGCTTGGTCATCCACTCGACCAAGTCTTCCGCATGTTGCGGCTCAACACGGCCAGCTGCCGAAAAAAAGGCCAAGCGTGTCCCATGGCCACGTGCTGATGAGGATGCACCGTCTCCACGACCAGCACTAGACACAGAGCCTGCTTGCCCTCTCTTATTGGCTTGTGACTGTCTGCCTCTCCTTCTTGGCCTTCCAGACATACTAATGGCCTGTAGCTGCACTAAGCTGGGATAGAACACCTGTAATTTTCTTCAGGTAGCTTTATATACTGTAACCAGACAAGCCTGCCTGTCAGTAGGAAGATAACAGGAACGGATCTAGCTGAACACTGTGAGCAGGACGTACTGCACTAAATGTATATAGCAGGAACGGATCTAGCTGAACACTGTGAGCAGGACGCACTGCACTGAATGTAAATAGCAGGAACGGATCTAGCTGAACACTGTGAGCAGGACGCACTGCACTGAATGTAAATAGCAGGAACGGATCTAGCTGAACACTGTGAGCAGGACGCACTGCACTGAATGTAAACAGCAGGAACGGATGTAGCTAAACACTGTGAGCAGGACGCACTGCACTGAATGTAAATAGCAGGAACGGATCTAGCTGAACACTGTGAGCAGGACGCACTGCACTGAATGTAAATAACAGGAACGGATCTAGCTGAACACTGTGAGCAGGACACACTGTACTAAATGTAAATAGTCTAGCTGCCTGACCGTGGTACTAATAGGATCAAAAAGAACACCTGTAATTTTCTTCAGGTAGCTTTATATACTGTAACCAGACAAGCCTGCCTGTCAGTAGGAAGATAACAGGAACGGATCTAGCTGAACACTGTGAGCAGGACGTACTGCACTAAATGTATATAGCAGGAACGGATCTAGCTGAACACTGTGAGCAGGACGCACTGCACTGAATGTAAATAGCAGGAACGGATCTAGCTGAACACTGTGAGCAGGACGCACTGCACTGAATGTAAATAGCAGGAACGGATCTAGCTGAATACTGTGAGCAGGACGCACTGCACTGAATGTAAACAGCAGGAACGGATGTAGCTAAACACTGTGAGCAGGACGCACTGCACTGAATGTAAATAGCAGGAACGGATCTAGCTGAACACTGTGAGCAGGACGCACTGCACTGAATGTAAATAGCAGGAACGGATCTAGCTGAATACTGTGAGCAGGACGCACTGCACTGAATGTAAACAGCAGGAACGGATGTAGCTAAACACTGTGAGCAGGACGCACTGCACTGAATGTAAATAGCAGGAACGGATCTAGCTGAACACTGTGAGCAGGACGCACTGCACTGAATGTAAATAGCAGGAACGGATCTAGCTGAACACTGTGAGCAGCACGCACTGCACTGAATGTAAATAGCAGGAACGGATCTAGCTGAACACTGTGAGCAGGACGCACTGCACTGAATGTAAATAGCAGGAACGGATCTAGCTGAACACTGTGAGCAGGACGCACTGCACTAAATGTAAATACCAGGAACGGATCTAGCTGAACACTGTGAGCAGGACGCACTGCACTGAATGTAAATAGCAGGAACGGATCTAGCTGAACACTGTGAGCAGGACGCACTGCACTGAATGTTAATAGCAGGAACGGATCTAGCTGAACACTGTGAGCAGGACGCACTGCACTGAATGTAAATAGCAGGAACGGATCTAGCTGAACACTGTGAGCAGGACGCACTGCACTGAATGTAAACAGCAGGAACGGATGTAGCTAAACACTGTGAGCAGGACGCACTGCACTGAATGTAAATAGCAGGAACGGATCTAGCTGAACACTGTGAGCAGGACGCACTGCACTGAATGTAAATAACAGGAACGGATCTAGCTGAACACTGTGAGCAGGACACACTGTACTAAATGTAAATAGTCTAGCTGCCTGACCGTGGTACTAATAGGATCAAAAAGAACACCTGTAATTTTCTTCAGGTAGCTTTATATACTGTAACCAGACAAGCCTGCCTGTCAGTAGGAAGATAACAGGAACGGATCTAGCTGAACACTGTGAGCAGGACGTACTGCACTAAATGTATATAGCAGGAACGGATCTAGCTGAACACTGTGAGCAGGACGCACTGCACTGAATGTAAATAGCAGGAACGGATCTAGCTGAACACTGTGAGCAGCACGCACTGCACTGAATGTAAATAGCAGGAACGGATCTAGCTGAACACTGTGAGCAGGACGCACTGCACTGAATGTAAATAGCAGGAACGGATCTAGCTGAACACTGTGAGCAGGACGCACTGCACTAAATGTAAATACCAGGAACGGATCTAGCTGAACACTGTGAGCAGGACGCACTGCACTGAATGTAAATAGCAGGAACGGATCTAGCTGAACACTGTGAGCAGGATGCACTGCACTGAATGTAAATAGCAGGAACGGATCTAGCTGAACACTGTGAGCAGCACGCACTGCACTGAATGTAAATAGCAGGAACGGATCTAGCTGAACACTGTGAGCAGGACGCACTGCACTGAATGTAAATAGCAGGAACGGATCTAGCTGAACACTGTGAGCAGCACGCACTGCACTGAATGTAAATAGCAGGAACGGATCTAGCTGAACACTGTGAGCAGGAAGCACTGTACTGAATGTAAATAGCAGGAACGGATCTAGCTGAACACTGTGAGCAGGACACACTGCACTGAATGTAAATAGTCTAGATAGAAGATAACAGGAACGGATCTAGCTAAACTGAATACAGTGTATATATATATATGCAACACCTGGGATGCATATATATACACAATACACTGTAAGTGCAGCTAACTGACTGACTGTTCTGCCTAATCTATCTAACTCAAATCAAATGACACTGTCTCTCTCTCTCTCTATCGCTCAGCACACCGGAACACACACTACACAGGGCCGCCGTGCAGGCGGCCTTATATAGTGTGGGGTGTGTACTAAATCCCTGAGCCATAATTGGCCAAAGCCACCCTGGCTTTGGCCAATTACAGCTCTCTCTACTGACGGCGCTGTGATTGGCCAAGCATGCGGGTCATAGTGCATGCTTGGCCAATCATCAGCCAGCAATGCACTGCGATGCCGCAGTGAATTATGGGCCGTGACGCGCCACACGAATTTGGCGCGAACGGCCCATATCGTTCGCAATTCGACGGACGGTCGAACAGCCGATGTTCGAGTCGAACATGGGTTCGACTCGAACACGAAGCTCATCCCTAGTTGGCAGAGTAACATGGTGAACTAAAGCAGGAACAAATTTAGACTGGATGGAGACAGAAGCTGGCAGAGGATCTGGCTGAGCAATGTCTGCAGCTGGAGGGGACAGTTACTGAACAGTGTTGGTTGGAAAAAAAACTTTGCTCCTTTTTTGGTTTGGTTATTAACTTCTACTGGTAATTGCTAGAAACTGTTCGGGCTGTTTTTCTGGTAGGAGAATTGGAACAGCAGTGGGAAGCTAAGTAAATTGTACCAGTGGCTGGATAGGGTGTCTGAGAGACTGCCATAAGTAACAGAGTGACTAGTGACAGGGGCTGTATAATTATCAAGAACAGGAACAGAAGGTTGTGGAGTAGGGTATTGATATATGGTGGGGAGTAAGATGTGGTTGCTATGGGTGATGCAGATGAAAACATTTGGGAACAGTGGTATCCAGGGGGAGAAATGGATAAGTGTAAATTAGCTGTTACTAATATGTCTGACTAGGTCTCGAGTTGAGTTTGAACAAAATTCAACTTACAATTCCCCTGCCTAACAAAAGAATGTACAGGGTTAATACAGTCCAACAGGGCATCTCATGAATATACAGAATTGTGTTAATAGAACAAGGATCTTTCAAAAATCACACCAAGATACTACCAGAGACACCGTAAAGGGAGGTAAAAAATCATCACCACTAGTGTTACCTCTAGTGTTACCAGACAAAGCCAGCTAAGACCAGATCTAAATCCGTGGCTGAATTTCATCATATGTAATACATCCCTGATCAACAAAGCAATGAGCCAAACAAATGTATTCCAGCAACTGCTCTCTAGTTTGGTCCTGAAATATCTGATGGTTATATTCCCTTTCCTACTTCGCTAGCAACATACAGTATCTCACGAAAGTGAGTACACCCCTCACATTTTTGTAAAAATTTTATTATATCTTTTCATGTGACAGCACTGAAGAAATGACACTTTGCTACAATGTAGAGTAGTGAGTGTACAGTCTATATAACAGTGTAAATTTGCTGTCCCCTCAAAATAACTCACAGCCATTAATGTCTAAACTGCTGGCAACAAAAGTGAGTAAACCCCTAAGTGAAAATGTCCAAATTGGGCCCAAAGTGTCAATATTTTGTGTGGCCACCATTATTTTCCAGGACTGCCTTAACCCTCTTGGGAATGGAGTTCACCAGAGCTTCACAGGTTGCCACTGGAGTCCCCTTCCACTCCTCCATGACGACATCATGAGCTGGTGGATGTTAGAGACCTTGCGCTCCTCCACCTTCTGTTTGAGGATGCCCCACAGATGCTCAATAGGGTTTAGGTCTGGAGACATGCTTGGCCAGTCCATCAACTTTAACCTCAGCTTCTTTAGCAAGGCAGTGGTTGTCCTGAAGGTGTGTTTGGGGTCCTTTTCATGTTGAAATACTGCCCTGTGGCCCAGTCTCCGAAGGGAGGGGATCATGCTCTGCTCCAGTATGTCACAGTACATGTTGGCATTCATGGTTCCCTCAATGAACTGTAGCTCCCCCGGGAGGACTCATACAGCTCCAGACCATGACACTCACACCACTATGTAGGCAAGACACACTTGTCTTTGTACTCATTACCTGGTTGCCACCACACATGCTTGACACCATCTGAACCAAGTACGTTTATCTTGGTCTCATCAGACCACATGATATGGTTCCAGTAGTCCATGATGTTAGTCTGTTTGTCTTCAGCAAACTTTTTGCGTGCTTTTTTGTGCATCATCTTTAGAAGAGGCTTCCTTCTGGGATGACAGCCATGCAAACCAATTTAATGCAGTGTGCAGCGTATGGTCTGAGCACTGATAGGCTGACCCCCCACCCCTTCAACCTCTGCAGCAATGCTGGCAGCACTCATACAGTATGTCTATTTCCCAAAGACAACCTCTGGATATGACGCTGAGCACGTGCACTTTACTTCTTTGGTCGACCATGGTGAAGCCTGTTCTGAGTGGAACCTGTCCTGTTAAACCGCTGTATGGTCTTGGCCACCGTGCTGCAGCTCAGTTTCAGGGTATTCGCAATCTTCTTTTAGCCTAGGCCATCTTTACGTAGAGCAACAATTTTTTTTTCAGTTTTTTTCAGATCCTTAGAAAGTTCTTTGCCATGAGGTGCCATGTTGAACTTTCAGTGACCAGTATCAGAGAGTGAGAGTGATAACACCAAATTTAACACACCTGCTCCCCATTCACACCTGAGACCTTGTAACACTAACGAGTCACATGACATAGGGGTGGGAAAATGGCTAATTGGGCCCAATTTGGAAATTTTCACTTAGGGTTGTACTCACTTTTCTTGCCAGCTGTTTAGACATTAATGGCTGTGTGTTGAGTTATTTAAGCACATTTACACTGCTATACAAGCTGTACACTCACTACTTTACATTGTAACAAAGTGTCATTTCTTCAGTGTTGTCACATGAAAAGGTATAATAAAATATTTACAAAAAATGTGAGGGGTGTACTCACTTTTGTGAGATACTGTATAACATAAGACATCATTTAGATGCATCTTGATACAGGAATCCCAACAATACAAAAAGTAAATGCCAGCTAACAACTCACATATCCCCTGTGTAGGCAGCCTGGTCATTTGGCCTCAGTATTATGTCAGGATAACATATGCTGGTATCCAGCAATGCTGCTGTGACCAGTAGGGATTAGCATCAGGTTCATGTTGAATATGAATAGTTCCCCAGCTTTTTCACAGTTTATGGAATGGGTGAACAAGCTGTGTTATCAGGAAACCAAACTCAAATCTAAGTGAAAAAATTCAACGCATTATAAACACAAGAACACAAGTGGTTCCAGGAGTAACATATTCAGAGTATGTAAGCACACAGGTAAAATACCAAGTCACTGTTTGACTTCTAAGGTAGGGCTAAATACCCTTCCAACAGTTAGCATCAAGTGGTGACTAATTGCTGTGACATGCTGACTGCTGGGAGACACTGGTTGCTGGACACTGGAACTACACTATTTACCTATAGGGATTGCAGTGCCTCTAGCCAGTGTTCTAGTTACTGAGAGCTGACAACTATCCTCCTCCCAGCAAAATGTAATCATCTTTCTCGCTCCCAGGCTGCTCCCTTAAATTGGAAGTTCAGCCAAAAACGAACTAACTCTAAATTTACTGGCAGCCACATTTTAAGATTAATCTATCTAACCCTGTAAAGCAAAAAATGCTATACATACCTTTTCCCACAGCCGATTTGGTCCGGTCTCCAGCGGCAGATGCTGTGTGGAAGAGACAGCTGTCAATGGAAAATGCTTGGGAAGTGACGTCTGTTGACGGCCGCCTGTCCTGCACACACCTACACGGAGAAGCTGCTTCTGAGACTGGAACAGATCAGCTGCAGAAAAGGTATGTATAGTGATTTTTGCTTTACAGGGTTAGGTATATTAGTCTTAGAATGTGGCTGTCAGTAGATTTAGAGTTAGTTTGTTTTTGGCTGAACTTCTACTTCAAGTTTCAGGGACTTGTGAGAAATACTTTTGGGTAAAGACGTAAATGTTACCACTTCTTCCTCTTCTATGTAACAGCGCTAGGTGCCTAGTAATTGGCCCAGCGCTATCATATAGGGCCAGAGAAGGAGTCCATAACCCTGTGTAGTCCATTTTCAGTGATTTCTTTCCCAAGTGTGTGGGTCTAAATAAACTTTTTCTTCTGCCCTACAAGAACATGTAGGGAAAAAATAATCCTCTCATAGAATATAATATTGGGGGTATAGTTTTAGTCAGAACTACAAAAGGAAAATATTTAGGGTTCTCACTTCAGATCATTTCAAAAGCAGCAAACAGCATGGGCAGGCAGAGGGGAAAGCAAAAAGAATTCTGGCATGCATCACCAGAGGGAAGGTATAGGGATAACCGTGGGAAGTAATATTTTAACTACTCCAGTGCCAACTGTTGTAGTGAAATGGCTAGTGAGGGTGCTTTCTCTTTTGACAGTTATATCCCCTTTCTTACTTTGCTAGCAAAATATAATATAAGACATCATTACCAGCTGTTGTAGTAAAATGACCAGAGGGACTGCTTTCTCTTCTGACAGGCCAAATCCATTTTTAAAAAAAATATGTTTATTTATTTTATGAGAAAAGGTAACAGTACAATGATTGAGCGAAGGTTTCGGAATGAAGCATAACACCTTCACCGTACAAAATAAAAGAAGGCATATAAAAACATTTTCATACACTAGGCCAAAATATGTCACACAGCAGAATAATTGCTAGCCTAAGATAAATGCAAAGAAACAGGATCTACAAATGGGATCAGAGGAGTGGAAGGGGATAACCTGGCAACCGGATAAATGGGACAAACAGTTAATTAACACAACGCTAAGGTTTGTAATGTCTAAGGGGGGTAGGAAAGGGGGGTCCCATATTTTAAGTTTGCCCAGTGAGTTGGCCAGATCCGCTAGTAGATACCAATCAGTGTAGTGGAAAGGCTTCATATGAGTGGAAATAATATCCATTTTTAAATGTCTTTTTTTATACTGTGCTCACATATTAAAATTTATGGAAAAACTTTAAATCTTCAAAAGACTTACCCTGCCTTTTAGCAACTACCAAATTGGATAATTTTGTAAGTGTTTCTACTGTTCTGGCACTTCATGGCCTCTGAAAATATGATAGGTAGTCAGGAAAGCAGATGTATAGTTTGAAAGCCCCTTGAAAGCCTAAAGTTGCTGCTTGGATTTTGGACCCCTCTATGGCTAGACAGTTAAAAAAAAGTCTTGGGGTGTAATTCTAAGTACACCCATGTTGTGTGTGAGAAATAACTTATTAAAACAATAAAATAATTAATTTACTTTCTTCAATTTCCCCAAAAAAGTGGCAAAAAATAGATCTACAAATAATTCACCATGTCTCTTACAAAATACCTTGACGTGTCAACTTTCCAAAAAGGAGTCATTTTGTGGGGGTTTTACAACCCCCACAAATGTGATAGGTAGTCAGGAAATCAGATCTGTATTTTATGAACCTTGAAGGTTCTCCTTGGATTTTGGGCCCCTCCATATGTGTAGGCCGCAAAAAAGTCTCACACATGTGGTATCCCCATACTCTGAAGGAGTAGCAGAATGTGTTTGGGGTGTAATTGTAACTATGCCAATGCTGTGTGTGAGAAATAACTTACTAAATTTACGACTTTGTGGGACAAAAAATACTAATTTAATTTACTTTGTTCATTTTAGAAAGAATTGTGTCACAAATCTAACAAATGCTCACCATGCCTCTTACCGAACACCTTGAGATGTCTGGTTTTCAAAAAGGTGCCATGGTCATACTGTTCTGGTATTATAGGACCTCAGGAAATGCAATACATAGTCAGAACACCAGGGTTTAAAAATTTTACAAATATAGTCTTTAAACTCTACAACTTACACACAGGCTAAATCATATATATCTTTGGCTTTTTATTACCAAACAGATTTATTTTGCCTTAAAAGTATGACATTTTTGAAGACTAATCATTTGATATGTGTGGTAAATAACAGAAAGTTAGGGATATGTTTTTTTTAATGTTTGATGTGATTTTCTTTGTATGGTAAAATGGTAAAAAACAAAACAAAACCAAAAAAACACAGTTATTTTTAAATACCACCAAAAGAAAGCCCTGTCTGTCTCAAAAAATTAAATTTAAGTAAAATTAATTTGGGTGCAGTGTTAAATGACTAAGTAGTTGTTGATCAAACTATCACAGTGCTGAAAACTGAAAAACGCCCAGGAAAGGAAAAGGATATAACACGCTGGTATTGAGGTGGTTAAAGAAGGAGAAGAGAATGTTTGGAACAGACTTCCAGCAAATGTAGTAAGCCAATCGATAAAAAGATCATTTAAATGTGCCTGGAATAAACATAGGTTTATCCTCAGACAAAAATTATTTAAAAAAGGCAGACATGATGGACCACTTAGTCTTTATCTGCCATCAGTCATCTATGTTTCTATGATATCTAAACGTTGTTCTAAACTTTCAAAAGGGATACATTAACAGTCAGAGAAGTTTGTGCTTTACACTACATTCCAAGGACCACTGCTGTCTTGCAGTCTCTCATCTACCTTCTAGGTGGACTCTCAAAGCTGGGTTTAGCCTAGAAACACTACATCAACTTTTGCATCCACTCATAAGACTTTAAACCCAAAATTTTATATGATGAAGGTAAACTTTGAGAACATGAGTTTTATTTTTCACTGCCCCTTTGACCTTTTTTTTAACTGTGATATTTTTAGAGATTATATTGCACTAAATAACATTTTTTTGCTTGAGATAGATAGATAGATAGATAGATAGATAGATAGATAGATAGATAGATAGATAGATAGATAGATAGATAGATAGATAGATAGATAGATAGATAGATAGATAGATAGATAGATAGATAGATAGATAGATAGATAGATAGATATACTGTTTACATATATGCAGTGAAGAAAGTAATTATTTGATTTGCAGATCTGCAGATTTTGTAAGTTTGCCCACTTACAATGAAATAAAGGGTCTATAATTGTTATCATAGGCTTATTTTAAATGCTAGAGACAGAATATCAGCCAAGAATCCATAAAAAATGATACAAATGTTATAAATTAAGTTGCAGTGAGTAAAATAAGTATTGGATCCCCAAGCAAAACATGACATAATACTTGGTGGAGAAATCCTTTTTGTCAAGCACAGAGGTAAGACGTTTCTTGTAGTTGGTGATCAGGTTTGCACACATCTCAGGAGGGATTTTGGTTCACTCTTCTTTACAGATCTTCTCTAAATCCTTAAGGTTTCTTGGCTGTCACTTGACAACTCAAAGATTTAGCTCCTTCCATAAATTCTCTATAGGATTAGGGTCTGGAGACTGGCTAGTAGACTCCATGACCTTAAGGTGCTTCTTCTTGAGCCACTCCTTTGTTGCCTTGGTGGTATGTTTTGGGTCATTGTCATTCTGGAAGATTCATCCATGACCTATTTTCTGTGTTTTGGCTGAGGGAAGAAGGTTCTCTTCCAAGATTTTACAATACACGGCCCTGTCCATTGGCCCCTCAATGTGGCAAAGTTGTCCTGTACCTTTAGCAGAGAAACAGGCCCAAGCATAATGTTTCCACCTCCGTGCTTGACTGTAGGGGGTAGTAGGGTCATAGTCAGCATTTTTCTTTCTCCAAACAAGGTGAGTCGAGTTAATGCCAAAGAGCTCAGTTTTGGTCTCATCTGACTACAGCACTTTCTCCCAAACCTTCTCTGAATCATTTAGATGTTCATTGGCAAACTTCAGATGGGCCTGTACATGTGCCTTCTTGAGGAGGGGGACTTGCCCTGTTTGGAGGAAGAAAAATGCTGACTATGACCCTAAGAACACCATCCCTACAGTCAAGCATGGAGGTGGAAACATTATGTTTTGGAGCTGTTTCTCTGCTAAAGGTAAAGGCCATATGATGTCCTTCATAACGGCCGCTCGTGCGTGCCCCCAAGGGCTTATCAGTGCCTATCATTGCCCATCAGTGCCTCCTATTAGTGCCCATCAGTGCTGCCTAACAGTGCTCCTCAGTGTTGCATATCAGTGCTGCCTATCTATCAGGCTCCTACTTACCAGACCGGCGAGTCCTGTCGGGCAGAGGGTAGGCTCCCTTACCCTCCGACTATCGGCCCCCTGGTAGAGTAAACAGGGGGTACAACAGTACGGAGTGGTATGAAGGCCTGTATGGCTGTTCAGGTATTGCTGTCCGGGTGTCACAGGGTTAACTGTAGCAAAGACTGAGTAGACTGGAACACCTTCACTGAGCAGAGCAGGCTTGTGTGGACAACAGGCAGGAAGACTGCAGACAGGTAGGCTGGATCCCAGGGAGCAGGCAGATGGATGGTCAGGAGACAGGCCGGGTTCGGTAACAGGCAGACGGCAGAGGTACAGTGGAACAGGCAAGCGGATGGTCAAACAAGCAAGGGTCGGTGCAGGCAGAGTTCAGAGAGAGGGTGGGGGACAAGGCCGGGTCAGTAGGTATAACAGGAACAACAAGGTACACGGTCAGGCTCTGGAACTACTAGCTGTTGATTAGGCAGCACTGGTCACCAGAACTCACTGGCTTAAATAGGGCTTTTGGCGCCAAACGACGTGCACGCGCGCGCCCCGGCTCACACAGGCACGCGCGCCCGCCAACGCCCGCGCGCGCGCCCCCGCACGCCGGCGTGCACAGTGGAACGATCCCGGACACACACACCGGCTCCGCGAGGAGCCCGCACGGCGAGGTCCGCAGAAACGCGCGCGCCAACGCGCGCGACGCACCCTGACGCACACCACCGCGGGCGCCCCGCCTGCCACGGTAAGAACCCTGACAGTGCCCCCTCCTCAAGGGCAGCCTCCGGATGCCCAGCTGGGCCAGCCTGGGAGCATGGGAGTTCTTGAAAGTTTGTAGCAATTCGTTGGCATGCAGGTTACCTTCGGGTTCCCAAGAATTATCCTCGGGTCCATACCCCTTCCATTTAATGAGGTACTGGAGCTGATTCTGCCTTTTCCTGCAATCCAAGATTGCCTCGACTTCGAACTCCTCCTCATTGTTGACCAAAACAGCCTCCGGTGGCTTGGCCTTACGGTCAGGAAAAGGATCGTGGATAACTGGTTTCAGTAATGAAACGTGGAAGACCGAGTGGATTCTAAGGGACTCAGGCAGACTAAGTTCAAAGGCAACATCATTCACCTTTCTCTTCACCCGAAACGGGCCCAGAAACTTAGGTCCCAACTTCTTGGAGGGACAAGCCAACTTTAGATTAGTTGTAGAGAGCCATACTTGGTTGCCAGGTTCAAGGACGAGTTCTCCTCGCCTTTTCTTATCGAACATCCTCTTGAAGGAAGCCTGGGATTGGGCCATGGTTTCCTGTAGGATCTTACAATTACTAGAGAAGAACTCCATTGTTTCCGTTACTGCGGGTAGAGAACATTCCGGGATAGAACTGGGGAGGAAAGAAGGATTGAATCCATAATTCGCAAAGAAAGGAGTCTGGTTGATGGCAGAGTGTAAGGAGTTGTTATATGAGAATTCGGCGACTGGTAGCAAGGACACCCAGTCGTCTTGAGTAAACACAGAGAGGTATTGCTCCAGCGTCTGGTTAGTTCTTTCTGTCTGGCCGTTCGTCTGAGGGTGGTAGGCCGAGGAGAACGCCAATTCAATTTCCAAAGCGGCACACAGTGCTCTCCAAAACCGGGAGGTAAATTGAACACCTCGGTCGGATACGATATTCGCGGGCACCCCATGTAACCTTACTACTTCCTTGACGAATATCTTCGCCGTTTCTACGGCTGTGGGAGTACCCTTCATAGGGATGAAGTGTGCCATCTTGGATAGCCTATCAATCACCACAAAGATGGTTGAGAAACCTTCAGAGGGGGGTAACTCCACAATGAAATCCATCGATAGCATTCTCCAAGGCCTGTCAGGAATCGGTAAGGGTCTCAATAAACCCCAGGCCTTTGAGCGGTTGCATTTATTCCGGGCACAGGTGCGGCAAGAACCCACGTACCTCTTACAGTCCTCCAGAAGACATGGCCACCAAAAGGTGCGTAGCACCAATTCTGAGGTTTTCCGGGCTCCGAAGTGACCCGCCAGCTTGTGGTCATGACATAGTTCCAGTACCAGTACCCTACATCTTTCAGGAACGAAAATCTTGCCTTCATGCCAGAGCAACCCATCATTTAAACTGGTTCCAGTAGGTAGAGGAATTTCAGAGGAGGCCTGTTTAATCCTGGAAATTAAATCTCCCTGGAGAAGTAAGAAACTACCTGCAGGCAGAATAGTATCAGGGGAAGTTCTTTCCTTGGAGTCGTGGAACATCCGTGATAGGGCATCAGGTTTTCCATTCTTGGATCCGGGCCTGTACGTGATGTGAAAGGAGAAGCGGGAAAAAAAAAGTGCCCATCTAGCCTGTCGTGGTCTGAGTCGCTTGGCTGCTCTTAAGTATTCTAAGTTCTTGTGGTCGGTAAAGATAAGAACCGGATGTACCGCACCCTCTAGTAGATAGCGCTATTCTTCCAAAGCCGCTTTGATGGCCAACAGTTCCCGGTCTCCGACATCATAATTTTTTTCAGAAGATGAGAGTTTACGGGAAAAGAATGCTACAGGGAACAAGAGGGCCTTGGGGCCCTGACGTTGAGAAAGCACTGCCCCCACTGCGATCTCCGAAGCATCCACTTCTAGCACAAACGGTAACGCAGGGTCCAGGTGCTTGAGAATAGAGGCAGAAGTAAACAGTCCCTTTAATTTCTCGAACGCTGCCTGTGCTTGGGATGACCAACAGAATCGTGCCCCCTGTTTAGTAAGTTCCGTTATTGGTGCAATGATCTTAGAAAAGTCTTTAATGAATTTCCTGTAAAAGTTGGAAAATCCTACGAAACGTTGGACTCCCTTCTTGTCTGTAGGACCCGGCCAGTCCAGGATGGCCGAAGCTTTTTGTGGGTCCATCTTGATTCCTTCAACAGAAATAATGAGTCCCAAGAACTGAATACTCAGGCGTTCGAACTCACATTTATCTAGTTTAGCGTATAAGCCATGTTGCCTGAGCCGGACGAGAACATTCCTGACGTGCCTGCGATGATCCGCCAAAGAAGAGGAGAAGATGAGTATATCGTCCAGATAAACGATGACATAAAGGTCCAGGATATCTCTAAAGATGTCGTTCACAAAGTGCTGGAACGTAGCCGGAGCATTACAAAGACCGAAGGGCATGACCTGGTACTCAAAATGCCCGAAACGAGTGCGAAACGCAGTCTTCCACTCGTCACCCTCTCGGATGCGGATTAAGTTATAAGCACCCCGGAGATCCAGTTTAGTAAAGATTCTGGCAGTGCCCAGCCTTTGGAATAACTCAGGTACCAGAGGGAGCAGGTAGCGATTTTTAATCGTAATCTTGTTCAGTTCGCGGTAATCAATACATGGCCGCAGGGAATGATCCTTTTTTTCCACAAAAAATAAACCCGCACCGGCCGGAGAGGTGGACGGGCGGATAAATTTCTTTTTCAGGTTTTCATCCAAGTACTGCTTCAGGGTGTCCAGCTCCTGCTCAGTCAAGGGGAAGATCCGGCCAAAAGGTACCTCGGTTCCAGGAAGCAATTCAATTGGGCAGTCGTAGGGCCTGTGTGGTGGTAGTAATTCTGCCCCCTTCTTGCTAAACACATCTGCAAAGTCTTGGTAAGGCTCAGGAATAGCTTGAAGCAAATCAACATCTGGTTGTAGACAGAGGAGTTGGGCAACCTCATGGCCTGTTCCTTGCAAGCAGTGTTGAAGACAGTATCCAGAGAGGAACTCAACATTACCAGAAGCCCAGTTGATTTGGGGGTTGTGCGCTTGTAGCCAAGGTATTCCAAGAATAACTGGAAAGAGGGGGGACGAGATGGCATCCAGACAGAGATATTCATGGTGTTGCTGGCCCATGATGGCTTCTAAGGGGACAGTCTCCTGAGTGACTGGGCCGGAGCGGAGAGCAGAACCATCAGCGAGATGAACAGCAAGGCTTTGAGTTTTGGTTTGGAGAGGAATGGCATGTTGAGAGGCAAAGGTCCGGTCAATAAAACAGCTGCAGGCTCCAGAATCAATGATAGCTGGGACTAGGATGGCCTTTCCGGGAAGCTGTAAAGTGACAGAAATGGTTAGATGCGTGCCCAAGGAGGGTACAATAGTAGCACAGGTACGAACATCAGAATGACACTTACGCATCTTGTTGGGGCAACCGCTGGCGTAGTGCCCCGATTCCCCGCAGTAGAGGCAGAGGTTGTGTGCCCGCCTACGTAACTTCTCTTCTGGGGTCAAAGAAGGACGGAACAGGCCAAGCTGCATTGGTTCAGGTGCATCATAGGTTGAGGCAGGTGGTGGAGCAGGAGATCTACTGGGTGGACAGGGTACTTGTGGAATCATCCAGGTGGGACGAAAGGTACTGGTGGATCTCTCGGTACGTCGTTCTCGCAGTCTACGGTCTATTTGGAAAGACAGATTGATAAGGTCTTCCAGGGTCTGTGGTACCCCTACTCGTGCCAACTCATCTTTGAGAGGTTCTGACAACCCCATCCTGAACTGATGGCGCAAAGCAGCGTCATTCCAAGCCGTGTCAGAACTCCAGCGTCTGAACTCGACGGCATAGTCTTCAGCTGCTCGGCGGCCTTGACGAAGGGCCTGTAAGGAAGCTTCTGCGGTGGCAGTGAGCTGGGGGTCTTCGTATAGTTGGGACATGGCTCCAAAGAAGGCCTCCAGACTATCCAAGACGACAGATTTTTGCTCCAAGAGACGGTGGGCCCATGTTTGCGGTTCACCAGACAGCAAGGAAATAACAAAGCCCACCTTAGTGGCTTCCAGGGAGAACGTGCGTGGCTGAAGGGCAAAGTACAGGTTGCAAGCATTCCGGAAGGCACGATACTTACTCCGGTCTCCGAGGAATCTTTCGGGTACTAGTACTTTGGGCTCAGGAGGTAACATGACCACAGAAGGTGTTGAGGTGGCTGCTGCGGACCCTGGTGGACCGGAAGATGCGGACAGAGCCTGCACACGTTCTTCCAGGCTGGAATAACCCTCTTGGAGGCTTTTCACTGCCTGGGTTAGACCCGCCAAATGTCGGCAAAGTTCATCCATGGGGGAGGCCCCCTGCCCGGACTCGGTCATGGCTGCCTAATACTATCAGGCTCCTACTTACCAGACCGGCGAGTCCTGTCGGGCAGAGGGTAGGCTCCCTTACCCTCCAACTATCGGGCCCCCTGGTAGAGTAAACAGGGGGTACAACAGTACGGAGTGGTATGAAGGCCTGTATGGCTGTTCAGGTATTGCTGTCCGGGTGTCACAGGGTTAACTGTAGCAAAGACTGAGTAGACTGGAACACCTTCACTGAGCAGAGCAGGCTGGTGTGGACAACAGGCAGGAAGACTGCAGACAGGTAGGCTGGATCCCAGGGAGCAGGCAGATGGATGGTCAGGAGACAGGCCGGGTTCGGTAACAGGCAGACGGCAGAGGTACAGTGGAACAGGCAAGCGGATGGTCAAACAAGCAAGGGTCGGTGCAGGCAGAGTTCAGAGAGAGGGTGGGGGACAAGGCCGGGTCAGTAGGTATAACAGGAACAACAAGGTACACGGTCAGGCTCTGGAACTACTAGCTGTTGATTAGGCAGCACTGGTCACCAGAACTCACTGGCTTAAATAGGGCTTTTGGCGCCAAACGACGTGCACGCGCGCGCCCCGGCTCACACAGGCACGCGCGCCCGCCAACGCCCGCGCGCGCGCCCCCGCACGCCGGCGTGCACAGTGGAACGATCCCGGACACACACACCGGCGCCGCGAGGAGCCCGCACGGCGAGGTCCGCATAAACGCGCGCGCCAACGCGCGCCGACGCACCCTGACGCACACCACCGCGGGCGGTAAGAACCCTGACACTATCAGTGCCCATCAACGGTGCATATTAGTGCCTTCTCATCAGCGCCCATCAGTGCCACCTCATTAGTGCAGCCTATCAGTGCCTGTCAGTGTAGCCTCATCAACGCACATCAGTGAAGGAGAAAAACTACTAATTTACAAAAAGTTTAACAGAAATGAAGAAAAACTTTTTTTTTCAAAATGTTTGTTTGTTTAGCAAAAATAAAAAAAAACCCCAGTGATGATTAAACACCACTATCTATTTGTCTCAAAAAATGATAAAATTATTGTTTGGGTACAGCGTTGCATGACCTCGCAATTGTCATTCGAAGTGCGACAGTGCTGAAACTGGAAATTGGCCTGGGCAGGAAGGGGGTGAACATATTGAAGTGGTAAAACACTACAAATGCCAACATTTAACACATCATATTGTTTGCCTTAACCCTTCTGCATGCAATAATGATATTCGTAGATGTCACGTGTTTGGTGAGTTCAGCTATCTGATGAGGATTGTCTTCAATGGTTGTCTCTGCTACATTCAGGCCAGGCGTACAGGTCTCAGAAACGGATAAGCCACTATTGAAACAATTGGAGTCAGAATAAACAAGATTGTAAACATGTGTGCAAACAAGCAGTGAAATGTCATTTTCCACACTTCCGTCATTCTCCTTTTAACATTAGAGATGCAGATAGCGATGTGTACTGTACCGTTGCCAGAATCTGGCCTCACATAGACATTTGTCCAGTAGATCGATCACAGACATGAGAAAACACTCTATGTAGTTGACCTTTAGCAAATGTCTGACACTCTTACAAATTATAGGAAAGAGATTACACAACTATTATGCCTCATTAACAATGCTGATTTGTTGTGTTTACTTGATGTGTCAGTGAGGAAACATGAGCATTTTATTGATAAATGATAAATGGTTTAACAAACAAAAGCAGATTGTGTGAATTGCCTTGTTGTACTGTGCAAATCAAATGCATAAATATTTACTTTTAACTGTTTCTATACCTTTGCCTAAGCATTATACAGCGATAGCATTTTTTTAGTTGTTTTTATAAAACATAACTTCTGGACAAATCGGGTCATTTACAATCCATCGTTTGCCTTTGTTTTTTTACAAAGCCAATGTTTTCTTTAGCTGTGGGACTTTCAAGGGGGTTCAGCGCTATGCTGTACTTAACCACTTAAATACATGGCGCTTAAACACCTTCCTGCCCCAGACCAATTTTCAGCTTTCAGTGCTGTCACATTTTAAATGACAATTGCGCGGTCGTGCGAAGCTGTACCCAAACAAAATTTTTATAATTTTTTTTCCCACAAATAGAGCTTTCTGCGGCAGGTTGGCTCCCCTGTGCAAGCCGTCAGAGCTTCCTGGAGGCGATGCGAGTTCGCTGGCGGGCACGATGGCCACCGGGCACCTGCGATCGCTCGTAAACACACAAATGCCGTTCTCTCACTGGCGAGGAGAGAGATCGCGTGTCCATATTAACTATGAGCATCGATCTCTCTCCTCCCCTAGTCAGTCCTATCCCCCCTACACTTAGGGAACACAGTTAACCTCTTGATCGCCCCCTAGTGTTAATCCCTTCCCTGCCGGTGTCATTTATACATTTATAATTTTTATAGCACTGATCGCTGTATAATTGTCAATGGTCCCAAAAATGTGTCAAAAGTGTCCGATTTGTCCACCGCAATTTCACAGTCCTGATAAAAATTGCTGATTGCCGCCATTACTAGTAAAAAAAGAATAACAATAAAAATGCCATAAATCTATCCCCTATTTTGTAGACACTATAACTTTTGCACAAACCAATCAATATACGCTTATTGTGATTTTTTTTACCAATAATATGTAGAAGAATACATATCGTTGTAGTACAAATTTTTATGTCACACAGTATTAGCGCAATGGTTTTTGTAAGTGCAGGTTTTCAGATCTAAAAAAAAAAGCTAAATGCTAAAGTTAATTTTAGGACACACAAATGCAATATGTTACCCATTTTTTTTATGGTAAAGTATAAAAGATGAAGTTGTGCTAGGTAAACAGATACCAAACATGTCAAGATCTAAAATTGCATGTAACAGCAACAAATTTTGGTACCCTAAATTTTCTATAGGCGATGCTATAAAAGCCCCTACAGGTCCATGTTAACCATGAATAATGGGCCTAGAATTGGTGCTCCCAGTCCAGCATGGCAATATGTGTACAATTAGCAACAATTAGACAACTCTGATGCATGTTTTTACATTCATATGTGCATGTATGTGGGGGTGCGTATAAATGCTTGGGTGTAACTTTCATTTTTTTATGCTTTTTTCGATAAACTTTTTATACTATTATGTTGTGCCAGATTATCTTTAATGCGAGCTCAAGGGTAATGTCTCGCCTGCCCTCCATTAAAGCTGATGGAGTGCAGATCGCTGTACAGCCATCCAATCACTTCCATCTACTTGTCAGATTTATACACAGTGGGGTTGATTTACTAAAGCTAAAGATTTAAAAATCTAGTGCAGCTGTGTATGGTAATCAATCAGCTTCTAACTTCAGCTATGTTTAAACACCCTAGGTTCACATCTATGTGGTTGCGGTTGATGCTATTTTCAGGCGTGTTTTGCAGTGCGTTTCGCATTTGTAAACCTGCGTTTTTGATGAATTTTGATGAATTTTTGCATGCAGTTTTCATTTTGTGTTTTTTTTCTCTTTAAACACACTGTGTATAGATGGTTGCTAAGGAGCAGACTGGGAAGCCAGCTGCCGCGTCCTTAACAACCGATGAGTCATCAGCTGTCAGCAGGGTTCCATGTTGATTGGGACAAGGGCCTCTTCCCCACATCCCTGGGTGGTGGTTGTGGGGGTCTGCGAGCAGGGGGCTTATCAGAATCTGTCCCTCAGATCCCCCCCATGTGGATGAATATGGGGTACACTGTACGCTTACTCATTCACTAAAAAAGTGTCAAAAAGAAAAAAACACACACAGTTTTGGACAATTCCTAAGCATTAAAGAAAACAATGTCCCCCGATTTAAATCCACTGTCAATCACGCTGCCCGCCACACTGCTGGACCCAAAAAAAAAGCTCTGCACTTGACGAAGACTGCCTGTCTGCCCCTCTGTCTGACAGTTCCTAAATAGGTAAGGGGTGGAAATTACCCCTGTGACATTGGTGTGTATTGCTAGAGTTTTTTTTTTTTTTTTGGGAGAGTGCATGTGATCAGTATAGGGCCAGCACTTTCAAGACAGAGGGTCAGGGGTCATGCAGCAGAGGAGAATGAAAACTCCTCCTACAAGCAGTGCTCGGTCGGACACTGATAGAAGTCACAAGACTACTATATACTGCTGATGAGAAAAGGTATTTAGCAGTTTTTATTTACTAAAATAGTTGCATTTCCATGTTCTGTGTACTGTGGGAGACCAGATATAGTGAATGCAGGGTCCTGGGTTTAGTAACAAGTTAAGCTATCATCCCTTTACACCTCCCTTCCTCCTAGGGAACACCACAGACTTGGGACTACTTCCCCATGTATACTCAGTCCACAGCATTACGCTTCCCTTACATGTCGCAGGACCCACAGCTGAGTGTCAGGGAAATCAAGATGTTGTCTATAGGATATCAGTCTCTTCCCCATATCCTCTCTATGGCTCTGCCAAGCCAGGCAAGCTCCCAGATGGCACAAACCCCCCAGGCTTCCCCCACTACTCACAAATCCTGTTACACCTCGCCTGAAACTTCAGCCCTTCGAAAGGCCCTTTAGGTCAATACTGCAGGAGACATCTGAGCAGCTCTGCGGTATCTTACCATACCTCCCAACTGTCCCTGATTTGGAGAAAAGTCCCTCTGACACTCATTCCTTTGAATTTGTTGGTTGAAGATAATACGGCAGGTTATAGAATTCTATTGAATTATAATATCCAATATAAGAAATTAGAGAGAATTAAAGCCAAACACTGGCAGATTCTCAAATGTGATCGGACTTTGGGACCAATCCTCCCTCAACATCCTAAGTTCATCTACCGTAAAGCACGAGACCGTTTGGCAAGAGGAGTAGTTGATCCACCCAAAATGGCAGATAATAGGCTTTTTAGCTTTTTGTCCAGTTTCTATGCATGCGGCAGATGTCCTACCTGCAGGAATGCTAGCAGAAACATCAAGAAGCGTAAAGAATTAGTTTCAAGTGTCACGCAAAAAAGTTATCAGATTGAAAGCCTTACCACATCTGTAGGGGTGGTATACATGCTTGAGTGCGATTGCGGCCTACAGTATGTGGGCCGCACCTCAAGAGCACTACATGTACGGGTGGGTGAACATATTAGCAACATTAAAAGAGGAGTTAAGACCCATAGTGTATCCAGGCATTTTAGAACCTGTCATCAAAGAGACCCCAAATGCCTTAAGTTTTGGGGTATAGAAAAGGTTCCCCGTCATTGGAGAGGTGGCCATTATATTAGACAGTTGAGTCGCAGAGAATCCTTCTGGATTTATGAAACTAAGGTTGTGTCACCTGCAGGAATGAATGTGGACTTTGATCTCAACTGTTTCATCTCCAATAGATAGTTGTTTTTGGTTACTTACCTAGCTGTGTACATATCCTTACATTTTAATATTTTGCTATTTTTGTAGTTTATATATATATATATATATATATCTCAGCATATGAATTTCTGTACATATATATTTTAGATTTTTTGTATGTAGTGTTGTCATCAAAATGGCCGTGGATTGACGTTTATTTATATATTTTATATATATATATATTTAACTATATTTAAAATTTTAATTTTAATTAATTAATGTGCTGTGTTGGACATGTTTTCTGCTTTATATTTATGCAAACGGAGGCGCTTTTTTCTTTTTCTTCTTTTTCCTTGTTTTATACATTTTTTACATATAAGAGAAATGAATATTCCCTATATGTAATTTTAAATATATTAGCACTAGTGTTTGTATTTATAAGCACATCAGCACTTTGCATGTTTTTACTTTTAGTGGCAGCCTGATGGGAATGTCTGTAATTGAACTGGTCATTTGACCATTGTATCCAGTCCTCCTATTGGCTCACTGCTGGTTACCATGGCATTATATACAACAAGCGGGCCGTCTGTGTGTATCCTGCCCCACGCTGAGTAAGTCCCGCCTTCAGACGTAACGCGCACGGGGGGTAAGGGGTCACGCATGACATCACCCGTGGCCGTCTCGTTGCTAACACTACACGCTTATGTGCCTGCACTCGCAACTGAGTGCGGCTTCATGTAAGTACAATTGATTGTTTTTTATTACAATAAAGTGGCAAACAGAGAGCATTAGATCGCTGTGTCTTTTTCCTTACACACGCTGTATCATCTCACTGACTGTGGCCGAGCATTGGATTTTTCATCTGAGGATTACTTGCCTGGTGTTCCAATTCTGCTATGTGACCTGTTTCAGGTCGAGTCCTGGAGGTGAGAGGCCATTCTTTGTGGTGGAGGCATCACAAACACTTGATTGAAGATCTGCCTTGTGTGTCACCTGCACTTTAGTTATTCCAGTAGTTTCCTTACACTCACCAGTTGGAACTGTTACATTTTGTTTCATTTTATGGACATTCATGTATTTCTACATGTGTCACCAGCACTTTATTTGTTTTTAGCTTTATCCACATGTACACCAACTGGGATTGTTCTGTTTACAGTTTTATGGACTTTTAAGAATTGCGCAGCACTTTTTTATGTATATACTTCTAATTTGTCCCTCATTTCGGTCTGATATATATAGTTGTTTACAAAATGCACTATTTATCTTTCGAAAAGTGTTTTTCAGTGCTGAACCTTTCATCCGATTTCTAAATTGCTGCATTTGTAAATTTCAAAAGCCAATATAAAGGAATAGTAGTGGTAAAAAAAGGTGGGTTTAACTAATCTGTTTTTTTTATGTATAATTCTCCTTTAAGGGGACATGGCAGGGGGGGTTGTCCTATGCCTACATACATTTGCTAATAGGTGTCCCTTGGTCCCATCTTGAAAGGTTGGGAGTTATGTCTTATGCCGCGCACACACGAGAGGACTTTTCGACGGACTAGGTCTGACGGACCGGACCCCGTCGGACAATTTGACCGTGTGTGGGCTCCAGCTGACTTTTTTTTCCCAAAAGTCAGACGGTCCTAGAAATAAAACATGTTTCAAATCTTTTTGACGGACTCGAGTCCGGTCGAAAAGTCCGCTCGTCTGTATGCTAGTCCAACGGACAAAAACCGACGCTAGGGCAGCTATTGGCTACTGGCTATGAACTTCCTTATTTTAGTCCGGTCGTACGTCATCACGTACAAATCCGTTGGACTTTGGTTGATCGTGTGTAGGCAAGTCCGTTCATTCGAAAGTCCGTTGGAAAGTCAGTCGAAAAGTCCGTCAAAAAGCCGCCGGACCTAGTCCGTCAAAAATTCCGCCCGTGTGCTACCGGCATTACTCCTTTGCCCCTTCTACCCTGGGGCTCATCCCACACTGGCATTTGGATCATAGCTCCCAACTGTCCCTGATTTCAACTGTCCCTCATTCGGAACGTCCCTCTGTCCCACTTTCCTCTTCATTTGTCCCTCATTTTGGTCTGATCTATATAGTTGTATATAACATTCATTACTTATCTGTCAAAAAGGGTTACATTACTGCATTTGTAATTGTCAAAAGCCAATATAATAGGAATAGTATTGGTAAAAAAGCACTTGTGGGTTTAACCAATCAATTTTTTTGTACAATTCTCCTTTATCCGCTTCATCCCCGAAAGATTTTACCCCCTTCTTGACCAGAGCACTTTTTGCGATTCGGCACTGCGATGCTTTAACTGACAATTGCGCGGACGTGCGACGTTGCACCCAAACAAAATTGACATCATTTTTTTCCCACAAATAAAGCTTACTTTTGGTGGTATTTAATCACCTCTGCGGTTTTTATTTTTTGCACTTTAAACAAAATAAGAGCGACAATTTTGAAAAAAACACAATATTTTTTTCCTTTTTGCTATAATAAATATCCCCCAAAAATATATATAAAAAAATGTTTTCTTAGTTTAGGCTGATACGTATTCTTCTACATATTTTTGGTTAAAAAAAATTGCAATGATTGGTTTGCGCAAAAGTTATAGTGTCTACGAAATAGTGGATAGATTTATTGCATTTTTATTTATGTATTTATTTTTTTATTAGTAATGGCCGTGATCTGCGTTTTTTATCAGGACTGCGACATTATGGCGGACACATCGGACACTTTTGACACTATTTTGGGACCATTGTCATTTATACAGCGATCAGTGCTATAAAAATGCACTGATTACTGTGTAAATGACACTGGCAGAGAAGGGGTTAACCACTAGGGGACAATGAAGGGGTTAAGTGTGTCCTAGGGAGTGATTCTAACTGTGGGGGGGATGGGCTTCAACTTACATGACAGCGATCACTGCTCCCGATGACAGGGAGCAGTGATCTCTGTCATGACACAAGGCAGAACGGGAAATGCCTTGTTTACATAGGCACTTCCCCGTTCTGCAGCTCAGTGACATGATCGTTGGGAAACCGGCGGACATCGAGTGCGCTGGTCCCGCGGGCACACTCACACCTGCTATCCCCGCCTCTTAAAGGAGACGTACAGGTACGCCTATTTGCCCATCGCTGCCATTGTGCCAACGTATATAGGCGTGCAATGGTCGGCAAGTGGTTAAGGAGGGCAGGGCACGGGTGTGTCCTATGCTTACATACTTTTGCTAATAGGTATCCCTCATTGCCATTTCAGAAAGTTGGAAGGTATGATTTGGACACTGACATCACTAGAAGAGGGACTTTTCTAAAAGGGGAGCTAACATCTAATCACAACATTCTCTATCCATGCTATGATGAGAACAGAACCATCTAGTGGCAGGTAAGCTAACTTCACCTGCCAATAAGCTCACCAGTCCGCTGCTTTTCCTTTCGCTGTCCAGCCACAGTGTGGGGTTGGGGATAAGACCTGTTATGCCGCATACACATGAGCGGAATTTCCGCCAGAAAAAATTTGGATGGTTTTACGGAATTCCGCTCAAGCTTGCCTTGCATACACACGGTCACACAAAAGTTCTCTGAACTTTCGACTGTCAAGAACGTGGTGATGTACAACACTACAACGTGCTGAGAAAATGAAGTTCAATGCTTCCGAGCATGCGTCGAATTGTTTCCGAGCATGTGTGATTTTTTGCGCGTCCGAACTGCATACAGACGAACGCATTTTCGGATAGAAACTTTTTCCGACCGAAAAATAGAGAACATGCTCTCAGTCTTTTGCTGGCTGGAATTCTGCCAGCAAAAGTCAGATGGAGCATACACACGGTCGGAATTTCTGACCAAAAGTTCACATCCGACTTTTGCTGGCAGAATTTCTGATCGTGTGTACGCGGCATAAGTGAAAGTGAAATTGCAGAAGAAAAATGTCAGGTCCTACCTGCCAGACGAGGCTATGTTTTGTGGCAGAGCTGGGTAAATCTCAAAATGGATAACTCTCATATATGTATTTATTTGTATGTCTTTATGTATCTGTTTGCTGGGAGATCAGCTTTACCAGATGCAACTTTTGCACCTAGCAGTTTAGTGCATCAGGCAATGTATCTTTATCATAGCATGAGAACACTGATTAGAAGAGCCACTACTCTGTTCAGTGTTCTCTATATAAATATATGTTATATGTTTGTAGCAGAAATAAAAGATTGAATAAAAAAATAAGTGTATAAATACCTAAGTAGAAGTTGTCACCATGTAGTGTCCTGTGTCTCCAGCTGTCAGTGTATGAGCTGGAGTTCAATGAGCAGAGACTCATGCGGAATGTAAAGTCGGTGTGCGCTGTGTTTTTTACTGTCTCAGCAAAGAATGCTATAGAATGACTGAACAGGATACTCCGCAGTCCAACAAGGAAGGTCAACCCACTCAGTATTAAATACATGTTTTGCATTAGACTGCAGTATATTTTGATGTACTCTAGGGATATATTTCTATCATAAAATGGGTCATTGGAAAAACAAACTGTCTGTGGGCTCCAGGATTTTCAGAATTCTGGTTGTAATTCATTGGAATATCTATTTACTTTCTAATTCATTTTGACATGTTAGATTTTCATTGCTTTATCAGACTTTTTCAGGGATTTGCACAAGTGAGTTATTATTAGGAATGCAGCTGAACAAAAAGCTTTTGGATAAAACCAGTAAACCCCCAGTATACAAAGTGACTTAATGAATTAGGAGAGATTTAGTAAACATCGGGGATGATTTACTAAAACTCGAGAGTGCAAAATCTGATGTATGGTAGCCAATCAGCTTCTTGCTTGTTTAATAAGTGCCGGTTCACACTTGTGCAATGTCAGACATCGCATGTGATTCGCTCTGCACTGCTGGGCAGATCACATGTGATGTCCGTGTGATGCAAATTCAGGCATACAGATTTTCTGGCTGAATATGCATCGCATTCGGACCAAACTCGTGCAGGACTTTTTTTTTTGTCTGCACCAGAATCGGATCCCGTGGGTGTTCACACTGCGAACCGATTTGGAGGTGTCATTAAGTTTGTATTGACACCCGCAGCAGTTCGCAGAGGGCAGTGTGAACCGCCGGCTATTCAGGTGCGATGAGGGAACCCACACTGGATTCGCAGGGTTTCCCGCATCGCACCAGAGTGGACCGAGCCTTAAAGAGGAATTGCAGTCTGCTCACATAATTTGTAATAAAACTATCCTTACCATTCTAAAGCTTCCATCCAACCACTTTGAGTATTATTTTATATATACTTAAATCAGGAAGGCTGGCAACTTGGATGCTCTTGAATAAAAGTACTTTATTAGTTACATGGGTACACGGGTACAGGCTATACGCTGACGCGTTCCGGCTAAGAAGCCTTCATCAAAGCATTCAGCTTGCTTTGATGAAGGCTTCTTAGCCGACACGCGTCAGCGTATAGCCTGTACCCGTGTACCCATGTAACTAAATAATAAAGTACTTTTATTCAAGAGCATCTGAGTTGCCAGCCTTTCTGATTTAAGTATCATATCTGTGGGTCCTGAACGTACTGGCTAGAACACCGGATTAATGTTCGTGGACTTTTAGACTCCATGCACACTGGACATTAAAATAGCATCCTAAAAAAGCCAGTAGCTTTGCAGTGAGTCTTTAAACTTTTTTTAATGTTTTTGGAATTGTGTTTATTAGCTTTTTTAGCATTTTTCCGCTTAAGCGTTTTTTAGCAGGGTTTTTTTTTTTTCAATGGATCAAAAATGTTTTTGAGTGTTTATCAACATTTATCAGCGTTTATGAGCATTTTGTGTTTTTTGTGGTCTGAAAAACGATTCCTGAATGCGATTTTATGGCGTTCAGAAAACAGCCCATAAACTCCACTGCTGATAAAAGTTCAAAAACGTCCATGTGTGCATGCACACATAGGATAACATAGAGTGGAGTTAATGGGCCATTTATGAGCTCCAGTGTGCATGGAGCCTTATATTGGCAGTGGAGCTGGGAGTAACAATTTGTTTCTCTTATTTTATATATACTGTGATTCTGTACTTGCCAAATATTCTGCAGAAATCTCCCTCCACTGAGTTTGGCTGCATCCATTTGAACTGTGGGCAGCTGAAGCTGCTGCCTGTTCACTTCCTGGATTTACACAGACACACAAAGGCACACCTCCAGCTCTCCAGCTGTCATTGGCCCTCTTATGACTCACCTCCCCCCCTCCCTTCCTGGCAAACTCTCACGAGAATGAGAGAGCCTAGGCTTTTTACCAGACAAGAAACAGGAAGTGGGCTGTATAAGCTATTAATGGGCTGATAATCATAAGTATATCCGGTAGGTTGGTTGTAACAGATCGATCGATTAACTTGGTACATTCAGCCAGCCCACACACAGTTCAAATCTCATCTGGTTCCTGCTGAACCGGCCAAGATTCAAACCAGCTAACATTTCAACTCTCAGGGCAGATTCCTTAACTATTTGTGGAGTAAAAGAAATGCCAGCCCCTTTGGTATGTATATTAAAGCACAATAACCTCAAGAATAGGGATGAGCCAAACACCCCCCGGTTCGGTTTGCGGCAGAACATGTGAACGGACCAAAAGTTTGCACGAACATTCGAACACCATTAAAGTCTACGGGACCCGAACGTGAAAAATCAAAAGTGCGAATTTTAAAGGCTAATATGCAAGTTATTGTCCTAAAAAGTGTTTGGGGACCCAGGTCCTGCCCCAGGGGACATGTCTCAATGCAAAAAAAGCTTAAGCGTTTTTTAGCAGAGGTTTTTTTTTTTTCAATTGATCAAAAACGTTTTTGAGTGTTTATCAACATTTATCAGCGTTTATGAGCATTTGGTGTTTTTTGTGGTCTGAAAAACGATTCCTGAACGCGATTTTATGGCGTTCAGAAAACAGCCCCTAAACTCCACTGCTGATAAAAGTTCAAAAACGTCCATGTGTGCATGGACACATAGGATAACATAGAGTGGAGTTTATGGGCTGTTAAAAAAAACGCCCAAACTCCAAAAAATGGCCGTTTATGAGCTCCAGTGTGCATGGAGCCTTATATTGGCAGTGGAGCTGGGAGTAACAATTTGTTTCTCTTATTTTATATATACTGTGATTCTGTACTTTCTAAATATGCTGCAGAAATCTCCCTCCACTGAGTTTGGCTGCATCCATTTGAACTGTGGGCAGCTGAAGCTGCTGCCTGTTCTTTTCCTGGATTTACACAGACACACAAAGGCACACCTCCAGCTCTGCAGCTGTCATTGACCCTCTTATGACTCACCTCCCCCCCTCCCTTCCTGGCAAACTCTCACGAGAATGAGAGAGCCTAGGCTTTTTACCAGACAAGAAACAGGAGATGGGCTGTATAAGCTATTTACTGACAGAAAAAAAAATGTTTTACAGGCATACCCCACTTTTAAGTATGCAATGGGGTTTATTTACTAAAGCTGGAATGTGCAAAATCAGTCTCACTTCTGCATAGAAATCAATGAGCTTCTAACCCCAGCTTGTTCAATTAAGCTTTGGTAATAAAACCTGGAAGCTGATTGGTTTCTATGCAGAAGTGAGCCTGATTTTGCACTTTCCAGCTGTAGAAACCCCATTGTGTACGTAAAAGTGAGGTATGCCTGTACTATCCAAAGTTAAAACAACAAGGGCAGAAGATTTAATAGATGGAAAGTTGAAAAAATGATTAAGTTCCGCTTTAAGCTTTGATGAAAAACCTGGAAGCTGATTGGCTGCCATGCACAGCTGCACCAGATTTTGCACTTTCCAGTTTTAGTAAATTAATCACATAGTGTAGTAACCTATAGCAATTAATCAGAATGTGTTCCCACCTGATTAAAGCACCTTGATTAGTTACTTTAGGCAACCGAGATTTGTTCTTCATCATTGCACCTTGTTCTATATATAAACTGAATTATTTGAGATATTAATTATTAAATCATTTGCAATTTATAGTCAATATTAAGTACAATTCTGGGCAAAACTCATCGTCTGTCCGAAGCACAACTCTAGAATGCACTTTTATAAAAGTATTGCTCAGTAGTGAAAAACATTAAAAAGGAGCTTTGCTGCATGAATTACTCTCCTCCTTATTGAAGTCCTCTGCAGACTCACCGCTCCCAGTTGGCCACCATTCTTCTTTCAGGATGAATATTCAGCCCACTTGCTGTAAGCCTTGGCCATCAATGAAAGTACCCTAGGGCTTGCATCTTTATGCAGACCTAGACCCACAGGGCGGCACCCATATGTCACTACATGAGCACCAGTCTTTGCAACAGTAAGAACTGCTCACTGTTGACAGAAGAAAAAGACATGGTCCACTGTTATCAACATCAGTAAACCGAGCCTGAAAATTGCCTCTTCCTACATAAATGACAAGTGGCATTTATTTGTCATGTACATCTTTGATGGATAGTTCCCAACCATACCCATATAATTCTTAATAGGTTACATCTTAGGCAGGCTTAAGACGGTGCAATTTTTTTCCTGCAACCACAAGCCAGAAGAAGACAGTGATTTTTGCTAGCGGCTATAACAGCTGCTAGTAATAATCGCAAGTAAATCCGGTAGGCTGGTTGTACCAGATCGATCGATTAGCTTGGTACATTCAGCCAGTCCACACACAGTTCAAATCTCATCTGGTTCCTGCTGAACCGGGCGAGATTCAAACCAGCTAACATTTCAACTCTCAGGGCAGATTTCTTAACTATTTGTGGAGTAAAAGAAATGCCAGCCCCTTTGGTATATATATTAAAGCACAATAACCTCAAGAATAGGGATGAGCCTAACACCCCCCCAGTTCGGTTCGCGGCAGAACATGTGAACGGACCAAAAGTTCGCACGAACATTCGAACACCATTAAAGTCTACGGGACCCGAACGTGAAAAATCAAAAGTGCGAATTTTAAAGGCTAATATGCAAGTTATTGTCCTAAAAAGTGTTTGGGGACCCGGGTCCTGCCCCAGGGGACATGTATCAATGCAAAAAAAAGTTTTAAAAACAGCCGTTTTTCGGGAGCAGTGATTTTAATGATGCTTAAAGTGAATAAATAAAAGTGAAATATTCCTTTAAATATAGTACCTGGGAGTGACTATAGTATGCCTGTAAAGTGGCGCGTGTTTCCCGTGTTTAGAATAGTCCCTGCACAAAATGACATTTCTAAAGGAATAAAAGTCATTTAAAATTGCTTGCGGCTGTAATGTAATGTCGGGTCATATAGTTACATAGTAAGGTTCAATAAAGACACCAGTCCATCCAGTTTAACCTGAGTGAGTGTGTGTGTCTACAATTATCCCTATTTATTTAAGGTACCCATATAGCGCCGTCAATTTATGCATCGCTCCACACATACATCGCACACTCACGATCCCTACCCTCAAGAAGCCCACAATCCAAGGTCCCCAAACTCACATATATATACTAGGGCCAATTTTTGGACAGAAGCCAATTAACCTACCAGCATGTCTTTGGAGTGTGGGAGGAAACCGAAGTACCCAGAGGAAACCCACGCAGGCACAGGGAGAACAAGCAAACTCCAGGTAGGTAGTGTCGTGGTTGGGATTCAAACCAGCGACACTTTTTACTGCTAGGCGAAAGTGCTACCCACTACACCACTGTGCCGCCCTCGGCTTACAGTGTTGTGGGTCTCGGCAATATGGATGAAAAATTTTGAGAAAAACCACAGGCCCTATATACTCTGAACAGCAGTATACAGGCGGTCCAAACAAGACAGGGACTGTAGGTTTGTATAATCTGTTTGTAATTTGGAACAGGTACATTTTGTAAGTGTAGCTCCAGCCAAAAAATCAATTTTTAAGCTTTTTGGATAACATAGGGAAGGGTTATCATCACCCCTGTAACATTTGTTTTGCTGTCTGTGCCCCTGTTCAGAAGATTTCACCTCACTTTCTGTCCCAATGACAATTGGATTTTGACAATTTAGGGTTATTAGGGAAACAAGGATTGGTGATAAAGCATCAGTGGAGACACCTTTTTCCCATATTAACTCTTACAGGAGAGAATTTCCCTTCCTAGGGGTAGATTTCCTCTCACCTGTTGTCTCCCTCCATTTGTAAGTAGGAGTCGTTTGTAAGTCAGATGTTTGAAAGTAGGGGACTGCCTGTGTATACTATACGGCCTGTCCTATACAGTATACTCTGCAGAAAATTGGGCCTTAGGTGTTGGTGGTACCAAAACACTGTAAGCCCTCACAGTTACTCTTGGTGGGCACTGGAATGGGCCCTGCTGTGAAATATTATATCAAGAATTGTAATTACATGCCCCTGTTAAACAGGGGCAGAAAAATTGGGCCTTTGGTGGTGGTGCCACAACACTGTAAGCCCTCACAGTTACTCTTGGTGGGCGCAGGAACGGGCGGTGCTGTGAAATATTATATCAAGAATTGTAATTACATGCCACTGTTAAACAGGGGCAGAAAAATTGGGTCTTAGGCAGTGATGGTGGTGCCACAACACTGTAAGCCCTCACAGTTACTCTTGGTGGGTGCAGGAACGGGCCCTGCTGTGAAATATTAGAGCAAAAATTGTTATTACATGCCCCTGTTAAACAGGGGCAGAAAAATTGGGCCTTAGCACTGGTGGTGGTGCCACAACACTACAACCCCTCACAGATACTCTAGTTGAGCACAGGAATAAGCCCTGCAAAAATGGCTTCAGACCTTTCTAGGAACAGTCAATACATAGGGTTGCCATTTTTTCTTCAAGCCAAACCCGAACACTTTATCGAAGCAAACTGTAACATTTTTTGGTTTTAGTATACACTATAGGATTGTAACAGACCTCGGACACCTTTGGGCACTCCAAAGAGAATAGTAATGCGAGGCACATAGTGCCCCCATTACCCCCCTGTCAAGCCCCGTTCCAAGCCACATTCCTGTCTTAATAATGTGTCCGGGTTTCAGGTGGACACATGATTCAAAACCCGGACTGTCCGGGTGAATCCCGGAGAGGTGGCAACCCTAGTTAATACAGGGTATGAAGTTTTAAGTCAACCCTAGAAATCCATGCTGTTAAGCTGTTAAATAGAACCAGGTAACACAAATACCCTTTAGAAGCAGCTTGTATTCAGTTCTCCAGGGCACTATTCAGCAGTGACACCTCTTCCCAAGATGCTCCAAACAGGTAGCCATCTTCCTGCTCGACTCCAGTCTTGACGTACCCCTCAGCAAGGCATCATAAATTCACTAGGCCCAGACTCAGGCTCCTCTTTCAACAGCAACCTATCCTAGGCAGCAGATTTGGAAGGATAAAAGACTTCCAGCACATCCTTCTCCACAGGCAAAGCCTGGAAGGACAAATATCTATCTCCAAGGTCACCCAAAATATGTACATCCTGCTTCAGCATGCACCACTGGCAATAAACATCCTGGTGGTTTGCTACAGAGGAATAAATAGCTCAGTAATATTGCTTCTTCCTGCTCTATCTGCCTGGGACTTTCCTGCAACAAGCAAAAGCAAACATAGGCTGGTACTAAGGGAAACCCAACAATTAGAAAAACAATAACAATTAGAGCTTTTACTTCTTGGAATCCATCTGCCCTTAGCTCACACATGCAGACAGGAGGGTGTGCTTATCTGAGGAAAACACTCCTCCCCTCCTGGGACTCCTGGGATGCATGACCTCATTTGCCTGGACCTTGAAACCAGGAAGTAACTGAAGAAATGTAAAAAGAAAATACGATATACTTTCCTGTTTACTTATGCTAGCAGTATGAGGATTAAAATTAGTCAATGTTTATTCAGAGAGTGAAGTTCCACTTTAAGCTAACTACAGCCCAGCTTTTCTCTAAATTTGGACTGGAGACACTCAAGTTTAAGTCAGGGTCTATACACCCATGAATGAAAAGGTTGTACACCATCAACACCCCCAGTGCTGACATTTTTATATTTGTAATGAGAGAGAATATCCCTAGAGTACATCAAAATATACAGTCTTTACAAATACTGAAGATAAGATTGCTGTACCCTTAGTAAATGCAGCAGGCCTGGTCCTTTTTACTACATACAAATCAGTACCTCTGTTTCCCCATAACATAGGCACTGCACCCCCATGAGCTTGTTTTTACTGCCGCTGCTTCTACCAGTGATTAAGCTGGCATGATGGTGTGGACAAGATGGCAAGGCTCACCATTATTCTATATGATCCAGTGTGAGGCAGACCTGCAAGATGCCTACACATTGTTATCCATTAATGGTCAACTCCATGCCCCCCCCCCCATCAACCAGGATTATACAATAAAAAACATGCTTAACTTAAACCCAGATAGTCACGTTATGAATGGGATCCTTCCTCATATCACAATGTGAGCTCAATTCTATGCAGAATTTGAAGACCACCCTCTACATCATCCAGTAATCCCAGGCTGCACAATGACACATCCCCAAGGCGTATGTCCATGCCAGCTTGACCTCACAGGAAGTGGTTTTGGTGTCATCCAACCTGGAAGAGGTCACAGTGCAGGGTCTTCAGGAGGAAACACAACATAGAAGATAAGTATTTTTTATTCTTATATGTAATGACCAAATTCATTTTTTATGTAGCACCCTGTAGTTTAGGCAGGGAGCTCCTCACAAATTTATTTGCCAGGAGTAGTTATCCTGGTTGATTGATGCAGATGCGTTGATTTCTCCCTAAGTTTGGCCTTGTTGCACTTTTCTCTTCTACCACTAGGTGGCCAGGTACTTGGTGGAGAAGGGCAACCCAAGGTCAGGTTATGGTCAGGTTATGGGTATATGGGGTATCCCAGCCAATGGGCAGGGGTTTTCTTGAATCTCTTGGCCTGTTGGGAGCACCGATATATTTGGGTCTAGTTATCTGTGTCCTATGCCACCTGGATGGTTGACTGGGTGGATGTGTGTCATACGCCATGGGCTGCTAGGCCAGAGATTGGGCCTATCCCGGGGGCATCTGGCTGCCAGGCTGTGTGAGGGCTTATCCAGAAGCAAGAGACCAGCGCAGAGTTGGGATTGCGGCTTGTAGTCCAACCAAAAGTGACGCTTCTGCTGGCACCTGTCGTGGTCGGTGGTAGAAGGGGAGCTGTCGCCACTAAGGGACCAACCTCCTTTACCAGGGACTACAGTGAGTAACTGAAGCAAGTATCGTAGCAGTATTCTCACCAAACGGGCACGTTGGAGAATCAGGAAACTTCAGGCGATGGTCAAGTCAGGAACCCAACCAGCAGAGGTGACGCTTGCAGAGCAGCTTTGTGTGTCAAGCCAGGGACCAAGCCGGTCAGCAGGGGTGATGCTTGGAGGAGCTCAAGGGATTCAGAGTCAGTGAATCAGAGGGTCTAGTGAGAGACCGGGAGCTCATTGTTCAAGAGCTACAAGAAGCAGTTGTAATGAAGCTGAAGGAACTGTTACGTTTGAGTTAGGAACTGTTAAAGACTGTTGCCATAGGGAGACAGCATTACTGCATGTGCAGATGTGACACCCTACTGGGGCATTTCCCTGCACAGCTGTCCTCCTATTGAGTCTGTCAATTGAATTTACAACTACTTAAGGATGTCCTGGCCCTAACCCTCTTTCCCCCAAAAATACAAAAAAGGACTGTTAAGAGAAATAAAACCTCTTTTACATCCGAGAAGTGTCTGGTGCCCAATGACTTTCACCATCTTTGCATCCACTATGCCTCACAACCCACTATACAGGTATATGAAAGGATGTCAGCTATCTTTGGCCTTGGAGGTCCTCATTAGACTGGAAGAGGCTAAAGACTTTGCTACATTTATTTATTTGGTATAACTGGAGATGGGCTTTAAAGGTATAGCTACTCTTTATAGAAATTTGCCACTTAATAACTTTATATAATTAAAGGATAAGTGTATCACAACCTGCAGGATGAACATTTCCATGCTGTCACTCACTATAAGTAATAGAAAATGTTGTTTGTATTTATATTTCCAAGATTTTTCAGAATGACCTGTAGAGGGAAGACCTCTCATCTAGCGAGTGATCACAGTTGTGAACATTTTATTAGAAGAACACTCACACTCTTGAAGAATGTCAGATTCTCCTCTAGAACTTCTGGATGATTATTTTACCCCAGCAAAACAGATGATCCCAAGTTCATATTCCTACTGGAATTCTAAGCTATGGGCGTAGAATATGATCTGTGAGTGGTTTCAATTATGTATGTTATTGGAGCGTGAAAAATAAGAGACTGTTACAATACTGAATCTCATTGCCCTTGTCTTCCAAGATTGTGACATTCCTGGTTTTGCATAATTTTCTTCTTTTTTTTTCTGAGTAATGTATGCAGCAAATGTCACTAGATGTCATTGAGGCCCATTCAGTTTTCAAGGCTCAGTTTATTTGCACCTGGAAATCTAGTTCTTGAATGTTATGAACATGAATATACACTGTGAAGAACTGGAAGGATTGTATTATATTTGTCAATAATTTGAGATTGCTCTGTCTTTTATTGTTTCTTCTTTCCTTCCTGAACTTCCGTCCTCTTCTTTTCTTGGATCTTACTGTTTTACAGTGTACAAACATTAGTTCCAAATAATCCAACTTCGTATGCAATATGCCATCCCAGCAGACACAGTTATGAAGAATAGAAATGGCCCCCCGTAAAAAAAAAAAAAAAAAAAAAAAAGATTTTGCTTCTTTCTTGGTGCCTATCACTGTTTTATATATTTGCATACTGTACATCTTGTCATGGTGCCATGTGGCCAAGGTTTGTCTACAGTAGGGACTCCAAAGAGGGCACGAATAGGGTTCTATTTCTAAAATATTTGCTGGACAAATTTTACAAGCGTTCACCCAACCTGCATGATGTCTGACCATGATGTCGGCCTCATTCATAAACCTGGGCAAAGGGCCATCTTTAGCCCCCTGTGTTGCACAGCTGTTCTGTGCAGGGGTGTGCAGGCAGCCTGTTGAAATCAGTGGCAAGTACCAGCTGCATGGAGCCCCATGTGCACCCCAGAGTGTACTTCCATGCAGGTTTAATACATAGCACCCAACTGTCCCTAATTTCGAGGGACTGTCCCTGATTTGGAGCAATGTCCCTCTGTCCCTCTTTCCCCCTCATGTGTCCCTCATTTTGGTCTGATTTATATAGTTGTATGTAAAATTCATTTTTTATCTTTCAAAAAGTGTTTTCCAGTCATCCAATTTCTAAATAGCTGCATTTGTAAATTTTAAAGCCAATATAAAGGAATAGTAGTAGTAAAAAAAAAGCACTTGGGGACTTAATTAACCTTTTTTTTTGGTTAATTCTCCTTTAAGGGGGTGTGGCAGGGGGCATGTCCTATTCCTAGATACGTTTGCTAGTAGGTGTCCCTCATTTCCGTGCAGGGAAATGCCCCAGCGGGGTGCCACATCTGCACATGCAGGAATGCTGTCTCCCATCTCAAAATGTTGGGAGGTATGCTAATACACAGATGATCTGATCGGTGCATTGGATCTGCACTGATGTACAGTCCATATGCACATGGTGATCAGTGCAGGTCCGTGCAGCTGGAAACCTGGCATTTATTTCAACAGGCTGCCTGCATGCCACTGCACAGAACAGCTGTGCATCCCAGGGGGCTGAAGATGATAACCCTTTGTACAGGCATACAGATGGGTACATTCATGTCAATAATGCCTAATACATTCATTTCCTATAATTGAGTTATTTCAGAAAAAATACATCATTGACACTAAAAGGAGCTGTGATCATAGGAAAAAAAAAGATATTAATCAAAATTAATTTAGAATTTGTGATGTCTGAGTGAATGGCTGTGACATTTATCCTTCAAATCTTTAAAAAATAGACTTTGAATTGTTCCAAAAATACAACTTCCTATTTTACCTCTGATAATTGCTACATCTCACCATACAGTGTCCCTTCACTTGCTGTGATGTGCCTCTACTTGTATCACCAGTGTTATTGGTTTATTTTTATTTTTTTGGTGTTATGCTGACCAAGAGACCCAAATGGTAAGGTGCATCATTTAAAATGTGTGTCTAGGTCAGTGGTTCTCAACTCCAGTCCTCAGGACCCACCAACAGGTCAGGTTTGCAAGATAGCTGAAATACATCACAGGTGATATCACTTGCTCCTCAATGATTGCAGTATTCTAGTCTGCGACTCCCCAAGGTAATACTTAAAATCTGGCCTGTTGGTGGGTCCCGAGGACTGGAGTTGAGAACCACTGGTCTAGGTAAAATAAATAAACAAACCAATAAATAATAAATACACATATCTCCAATGCATGCATATTTATCTATGTTTTAAAAAGCTGCAATTACAGAAAAATACTTGTTGATCCCACTAGAAATCCAGTAAGCTCCTCACTTTCTGCGGGGAGCTGGCACGGTTGCCTCTGATGCTCTGAAATTCCAAGTATAAAAAGCATGAGAATAGAAAGCAAACAAGGAAGAGCTATTTAAGTTATAGGAAAGCCTGCACTTGTCCCAGCCTGTAGGAGCTACTTAAACTTTTTTTGATAGATGTCCTCTAACCCTAAGGGACCCTTCACATACATGTCATGACAACATAAGAATATGTGTTGCGATGCCATTTGTTGTGATCAGCATCCCAATGCATAGACATTGCATGGACGACAAAGGACAATACACAACACAGGGCAGCACATCACAAGGCACATACCATGCTTTCTGGTGTAACACAGGAAATCACAGTAGTCTGAATTGCAATTAAAACTTTAAGCAGACCATCACCCTCTTGAATAAACCCCATCACTCCCCATCCCTACTGTTTAATCAGATATTTTTAATAACTTTTTTGCAGGACCTGGCCCTGCACTTTCTGCGCATGGACTGTGGTGTGTTATCAGGGGGCCAGCTGCATACACCAGAAAGAGACAGCCTGTTCCCTGATAATGTAAGAAGAGCTGCAGGTGATTGAAACATTACACCAGACAATGTTGGATTCACTAGGTGTTTCTATGTTTTTTTGAGGACAACCCAACAGTCACGGTAAAAAAAAATTACAGGGGGAGTGAAGCTCTACTTTTACCTAACACTTAGTTTCCTAAACCCTAACATCACAAAAAAAGATCTGCATATACACAAGCATCGTACTAACAACCTCAGTTTTTATAGTCTTACTTCTACTTTGCTGATACAGCAGTGGTTGTAGACCTAAATAAAGCATATTGTTCTATAGTGTGCACTTGCCTCTATCCAAAGCATTAGCTTTCTGTCTCCTCTCTAATTCCTCTGCTATCACTTTTGACAGTCTATGCCAACACCAGATATTCCCGGAAAAAGGCCCCGCTTACCCTCCAGCACACAACAGGTGATTGACAATCTCAGCTATGCATATTTCCTTATGAAACTGTTTAGATGGGGGTGTATCCATTTCCTCAACTCAGGTCTCAGATGAAACTCACTTCTCAGTACTCAGACACAGCGCTGTATAAGAGTCAAAATTCATAATCAATACAAGGCAATTGCATACAAGGGAAACAGACAAGTGTGGCAACGTCACGTACAATGGCACCACCCAACGCGTTTCATCATAATTGGTATCATTGGGGGGGCAAACACATGGAATGTGATTTGGATCTCCTTTATGCATGGATTGTGAATTTTGACTCTTATACAGCGCTGTTTTTATCATATCATATGTATTTTTAACCCCTTTGCATCAATAAATACATTTTACAGTTTTACACTATGTGGCCTTTTTTCTGTTTTATTTGTATGGTGACATCTTGCACCATCATATCCATCTGAGATGTACCTGGATTACTTGTGATTCCCTGGGACTTAGCACATTTGAACACGTTTGTCATTTCAGGCACATGTGACTCTAACAGAGTCCATCTATTTTGGTAAGAGTTTATCTTATCTCTGGTGGTAGATCACCTGGTGGATTTGGATCACTAACATGAATATGGTCTCTATCACATGGTGACTCACAGATTTCAAGAAAAGAAAAGGAAGCTTCACTATTATCATGGCTACATACATTTTTATTGGACCTTTTTAGATTTTTTTTTTCTTCTTGCTATTTGAACACTAATTGTATGAACTGTATTAGAGCTGCAAAAATTGTTTCTTATGTTCTATTGTACAGTGTAGCTGACTCTTTTTTTCTCATTTCTGAAAGTGCGGTTTCTTGCTTTTTGACATGCTGGTGAACTATGATATATGCTTTAACTTGTGTTGGCATTGCTTCACAGCTTGTACTTGCTACAGCATTCTCTTCCTTTAAGCCACTCTAGGAACGTGTGAAATGGGAATATTCAACTCAGTTTACTATAAGGGTGTACAAAAAATATGTTTCAAGATGTATAAACGATCCTCAAAATGTTGCCAGATTGGCCACTGTAAAGCCAACATATTACATACCCAAGTATACCCAGCTTAAAGAGACTATGCTCAGACTGTTACCAGATAATGAAGATTGTCAATGTTTGCTAGAGCGCTTTAGAAAGGCTGGGGTCGTTTGAAGGTTTTCAAGTTCTAAATAAGGTCATCTTCCTGGGATCTATAGGAGGTTCTGCAATCCCCGTCAAGCATGTAATACAGAGATGTCTATGTAGCTTAAGGGTACAATGATAGATGATGATGATATAGCACTCAGATGTCACAAAAGCTGCCCATTGTTCCCATGCAAATTAACTAGGCAAATAGAAAACCAATAAAATTTGGCCTTGAAATCCAAAAAGAAGGGCACTCACCCATGCATCAAATAAAGTTCATTTATATTATGACAGCAGAAAAAGAAGGACTGACAATGCACTGATTATCCATGTAAGGTCTTTGGGAAAACACAAACAGCTCGACAATTATCTCAGAATTGTAGTGCAAGTGGGAGAGCAAGTCCACACCTCTGAATAATGTTTGGGTGGTTTTCAGCCATGTAGACAAAAGAAGAATAGACACCAATTCAGACAGATAAAGAAGACACACATGCATGACCTTGGAGAAGCCAAGTGTAGTCAAATTGCTAATTTAACCAGTAAATTGATTTCATAATAGTGAGACAATTGATGGCAGATGTTACTGAGGCAACTGATAGACATGAGTTTGTGCCCTAGGGTACAGATCACCAGACACTCCACCAGTTTTTTAAGTTGAATTGATTAAACTTAACTATTATTGATCAACCAAGAAATGTATAAAAATTAAAATAAGTTCTATTTAAGATTAACATGTTGAGAACTGTTTACTATACTGAGAAAAGTAAAAAAAAACATGCTTTTGGACTTGTGTAGATGGATAAGTTTAGCATGCTTGCAGCTTACATTTGAGATGTGTTTGAGGTGCTTTTGAGTTCTATCAGAGATTTGAGTTGTTTTTGTGTTCCCATTTTCAATATAAGGAAGCAAACAGTTCTTTTGACTGTGTACACAAAATCCGTAACTTTATAGAAATCCACAGGGCAGTGTATTGGGGCCCCGTAACAAAATCATGAGAAGGGCAAATGTATCCCATTGTATTTGCTGAATGCTTCTGCTGCCAGCCTAAATCACTGTGTAGCCAGACAGGTCCGGGACCCCTGTGCTTCAGGTCCCCATAGCAGTTTCATGATCTGTATTGTTTGTTTATTTAAATCTGATGTTTAATATTTATTTCTCTTGAAGAAAAATTGTGGAAATGTTATCTATAACATCTAAGTCTAATGTTTAATGTTTCTTCCTTTTGGAGAAAAATTATGGAGATGTTATCTAGATCATCTATACAGATTAACTGCCATTTGTAGTTGTTGAAAGATGATAGGTTGCTATATCATCAGTTGCTCTACCTAAAGCCCAATGCCAACATCCAACCTTTAGTCTTTAGTCCCCCTATTTTGAGCCCTGCATCCCTTCTGGCACTTATATTCTTATAAGTTGAACCATACATATTCTCTATCCAGATGTCTTAAATGCTTCATACGATGTCCTTTTTCTTCCTCTTCAATTCTCAGGCTGGATCTAGCAGTGAGGAATTAAGGACTTGGAGTAAAGAGGGATCAGTGGCGACATGCATGTTTGCTCTCCATTGACATGGGTTTAATTTTACATTACCAGCACAGCCTGAGCCTATCCTGTTCCATGATCCAGCAAGGAGCCAATATCACGGCAAGACATCCACCAGCCTTCAGCAGGTGGAATTCAGCTAATAGATCCAGGTACATGGGACTTTTGTACAACAGGATCCGCTTCTATGCATGCATAGAATTTCACACAGACTATTCCTTTTTGTACTTTTTTCCCAGATTTGGAGATTTCTCTTTGATCAGTGGAGGAGAGGGTTGGAAGCTAGTAGGATTTTAGGTTACAGGGCAAACTGTGGGACGCTGGAATGGATGGAAGACCATTGGGGTGGGTGTCTAGAGTGAGTGGGGGGAGGCTAGTGGGCAGTGTTTGGAAGATCGCCCCTTGTGGGGTTAGCCGACACATACTGTGATATTTGTAATAGGATTTGAAGTCCAATAAATTTTTAGATTCTGCAAACAGTAGCCTTTGAGGTGCTCTATCCTTGTGGGGTATTTTTCTGTGGTGAGCACCAGTATATACAGCATTCCAATGTCAGCCCAGACTGCTCAGCACACTGTCCCATAGAGTGTGTCATTGACAACCTGGACTCACAAGAAGTAGTTGGATGTCAATGAAGTGGGGTGAAGATAAGGATCAGAGAAAAACACAGAAGGCAGTACTAGATTGTTTTTTAAAGCATTGGTGGGGGGTGCAAGAGTTGGGCTTTAATGCTCTCTAGAGAGACTATAGTATATAGTTGCATTTTAGGGTTCTGTATCCTACAATCTACAACTTTTCTTGCTGGATCAAATTGAGACTTTAGGCCTGATTTATAAAAGGAAATAAAGATACACTGGCACATTGATTGTGTGTTGATAAGCAAATCATATCCAAACAGAATATTCAGTGATTCTGCTAAAATATATAGTTTTCTATGTACACTTCAGTTCAGCCTGCCTAAAATTAAAATGTAATTTTCTCTAATATTTTTGGGGTCTTTTCATCCACTGTTATCATTTTTAAATGTATATGTCATGCAGGAATAATATTGCATCAAGCACACACAGCTATAATAAAAGGAGACTGTAGAAAACCCTTATTCGTAAAAAGCCTCAGTAAGTTATGCATGGGGGTTATTGTTCACCACATGTGCGTATCTTTGTGCAGATAAAAATAAGTTCAAGCATGTGCCAGAACACAAAGTCCCATATGTTGGTGCCTGAAGTGGAGAATCCAGTGATACATATCTGTACTATGTACTATATCTATGACAGCATAGTGTATAGTTACTTTGACATGCTGTTTAGTTGTCACATACACATCTCATTGCTTAGCAAACTGATCACATTCGTTTTTTATTTCACTTAATTTCTCTTTAAAATGTTGACATGTGCATTCCTTAGCTTAACTTATAGGAACAGAAGGTACAAAAGCAGCATTATTTGGATGCTGAACACACACAGAGCAAATAAAGATCCCGCAGTATGCGTTAAAGCAGATCTCCAGCTAAAAGTAACAAGCTAAAATGAAAACCCCATTAAAAAATATACGTAAAAAAACAATCCAGCTGTTGCTGCAATATTCACCTTTACTTCAAAGAATTCCCCTGCAGCATTTTTTTTTTTCTCACAGCATTGTGCAAGCCACTTCCTCTGAGCCTAGCTGGCCCTGGACCCTGTGACTGAACAGTGAAAGGTAAAGCAGCACAGTAATGGGCTCATCTCCCTGTCACTCTGCTCTCTCTTCCTATCAGAATGTTTCTTGTCAGCTACTTCTTCCTCTCACACTCCAACCCTTCTGTACAGGGACTGTAGGGGGCTGATATCAGGTCAGTTCAGGTACTCACACTGCTTGTGTTTAAAAAAAAATCATGATGTGTTATTGATTATAGAGTTGATGATCTGTGTATTTTGGTGCAGCTTTAAACATTAGTGTAAGATCAGTAGGTAGTTCAGGGATCGCCATCGCAATGCGTGCAAACATCCAATTACACATGAAGGCCCATGATGAAAGCTTAGTGGCTGATTATGGTAAGGGTAGGACAAACAGCTGCCTGCAACCCCATATTGTGGAAGGCCAATGGGGATACCAAAAAGTTCTGCACTTCCATGCTGTAAACAATCCAATAAAAGCATAGGACCCATTTTAGGATTCAAACACTGGGTTCCAAATAATGCAAAAATGTTTTACTGACCAACCATGTGAGAAGCAATAGACAAATTTCTGTGTACAATGCCACCAATTAAAGTGGTTCCAAAGGTAGAAGGTTTTTTACCTTAATCTCACACCTGTCTACCCCTATGGACCAGCCCATATTTTCACATTTCCGCTATGTGTGTCTATTCATGAGTCTATAACTTTGTAATTACTGATAGCACAGAATTGATGCATATATAATTTTTGAGGGGACAAATGGGACTTTTGTGTGATCCTAAGGTCTTTTGAGAATTTTTTTAAATCTATTTTCATTTTAAGGGGAAAAAAAAAGAGTAAAAAATTGAAATTTTTAATTTTTTTTTAACAATATTTTGAACACAAGTACCATTACTGTGGGGAAAAATGCTATTCTGCTGCTTGTTTTTTTACTGCTACACTAAAATTAAATTTTTGTTACAAAGCATGTTAGTTATTTACAAAAGAAATAACGTTGTTCTGCTTATATTATTATTATTATTATTATTATTATTATTAATAGTTTACGCAGCGCTTTACAATGTAGAGGGGGGAACAGCACAATTACAGTACAATACAGAAGGGACAGGAGGGCCCTGCTCATAGAGCTTACATTCTAAAGGGAGGGGGTGGTGGTACAAAAGGTAATAGATGTGGGGAATGATTTGATGGGGTTGTTAGGTGGGTGTGGGATAGGCTTCCCTGAATAAGTGAGTTTTCAGGGATCTCCTAAAGGTGGACAGGTTAGGGGCTGATCGGATATACGGGGGCAGGGAATTCCAGAGGATGGGAGAGGCTCTGGAGAAGTCCTGAAGACGAGCATGAGAGGAGGTAACAAACTAGAGCTAGAGAGCAGGAGGTCCTGGGAGGAGCGGAGGGGACGATTTGTGCAATATTTGCAGATGAGGTTGGTGATGTAGCTGGGGGCGATGGGGTAGGGGATGCCAGTGAAGGAATTGGCAGAGAGGGGCAGCAGTCACAGACCGATTAGTGAGGTGTATAAGTCTAGCAGCAGCATTCACAATAGACTGAAGGGGGGATAGCCTGCGTAAGGGTAGGCCATTAGGGTTGCAGTAGTTGCAGTAGTCAAGGCGGGAAATAATCTTGCATTTTACATATATTTCATTTTTCTCATAATGCATTAGTAATTTAAAGTTCTTACTAATTTAAAATAAAACAGATATACCATAAATCATGTATTTTGTAACAGTATTCTATTTTTTTAAACAAATAATTTAAAATGGAAACATGGAACAGGAGATTAAACTGTTACATACTGTAGATGCACTGAAATGAATGGGTTAAATACTAAAATAAAGGTTAAATAAGAGCATGTCTCGGTTTGTTAAGGGTTAAAGTGGATGTAAACCCTCACATATACCCAGTGGAGTGAACAGCCTCAGATGATACACAGAGATGAAATAAATCCTCCTACATATGTTTTACTTGTTTATCTGTGATCCTCTCTTTCCTACAGCCCTTCAAAAGGTCAGATTGTGATAAAAATCTTTCTTTATCTGTCAGAAGCACAGAGGAGGGGGCAGAGAGGCTGCAGTTACAGTGTGTGAGAGCTGATTGGAGGAAAGGAACATACCCCCTCCACACAGCAGAAGAACTGTGTTCTGAATAGACAAGCTCCGCTCTGAGCTCTCCCCCCCACACAAATTTATCTAATGTGTCGGGAAAACTTCTCAGAGGTGACTCGTGCTAATAACAGAGGAATGAAGCACCAGAGAGACTTGAAACTTAGGCTGGGTTCACACATATGCAAATTGAATGCGTTTTTAACCACATCCATTTCGCATAACATGTTAATGTGACCGACTTTTAATGGAGTGGTGCAGTTTTGAAATGGGTCCTGTGTATTTTTTGGGGCCGGTTCAGGTGCAAATTCAGGTAAAAATTCATACCTGAATCACACCTGAATCAGTGGACAGAAACGAACCGGACTGCAAACTGCAGCCGCATATGTGTGAACACAGCCTTAGAGAGAGATAAGTAAACACTACAGATATATGTGCTTTGCTCAGATTCCATGACTGAGGTTTCCAACCACTTTAACTAATTTCCTGTGCACACAATAAACATTCTTTTATGCTAGCTGCAGCTCTCCCACCCACAGATACTGTCTGTCAGGGAACTGATGAGATAAGACAGCTACTGTGTTACTTTTGTTATTGTTTAGAAATGTTACACTGAATGATCACTGTGATTGTCTGTTACTGTGATCATTCAATGAGGAAGGCTTTAGATTGGCTTCCAATCGTAGGATTGGGAGCTCCTCTTTTTACAGACACAAGGTGTCAGGAAGTGCACAGGAAAGAGCAGGGGAGAGGAGAAACTGCAGGCAGTCTCCTGGATGTACAGGAGACACCTTATGTACAGAGGAAGAGATTTTATGGACATGTGTAATGCCCTGTATACACAGTCGGACATTGATCGGACATTCCGACAACAAAATCCATGGATTTTTTCCGACGGATGTTGGATCAAACTTGTTTTGCATACACACGGTCACACAAAGTTGTCGGAAAATTCGATCGTTCTGAACGCGGTGACGTAAAACACGTACGTCGGGACTATAAACGGGGCAGTAGCCAATAGCTTTCATCTCTTTATTTATTCTAAGCAGGCCTGGCACTTTGTGCTTCGGATTTGTGTACACACGATTGGAATTTCCGACAACGGATTTTGTTGTCGGAAAATTTTATAGCAAGCTCTCAAACTTTGTGTGTCGGAAATTCCGATGGAAAATGTGTAATGGAGCCCACACACGGTCGGAATTTCCAATAACAAGGTCCTATCACACATTTTCCGTCTGAAAATCCGACCGTGTGTACGGGGCATAACACACCAAAGGTAGGCAACTGGTTAATGCATTCCCTGCATTAAAAAAAACAGAGGTACAGTAAAAAAAAAACATCTATGTGTAGCTCCCCCTCAGCCCCCCCCTCCTTTAACTTACCTTTAGCCCAATCCAGCGCCGTGCCATGGCTCTCTCTGCCCTCTCTCTCCTCACTGGAGATTGACACAGCAGGAGAAGTCATTGGCTCCCTCTGCTGTCAATCACAGTCAGTGAGGAGGGTAGGGCCTAGCCGTGCTCTGTGTGTCAATCGAGCGATTGCACACGAGTACCCCCAAAGCAAGCAGCTTAGCTATTAAGACACTCAGAGGGGGGATAAATCAGAAACAGAGAACTCCAGAAGAATAGGATTGGGGCTGCTCTGTGCAAAACCATTGCACAAAGCAGGTATGTATAACATGTTTTAATAATAAAAAAAATCCTTTAGAATTACTTTAAAGTGGTGGGGTGCCATAGGTTGATAGGTATAAGATAACATGAAATGAACATGAAAATTGGTTTTCCAAAAAGGTACTGCCTGATTCTGTATATGTTTCTGATTGTCTGCATAAACATGTCTGCCATTGTTTGTGGAGTCAACATTGTATACCTATCAAAGCATGAAACGAGTCGACGTGTCTTTACAGTTATCTATACACAATGATGAATCTTCATAACTACTAGAATTACCTGAAATGAGTCTAATGCCGCGTACACACGGGCGGACTTTTCAGCTACAAAAGTCGGACAGCCTGTCCGACATACTTCCGGCGTACCTTCGGCGGACTTGCGGCAGACTTTCTTACGAACGGACTTGCCCACACACGACCACACAAAAGTACGACAGCTTAGTACGCGGTGACGTACACCAAGTCCGACGAGACTATAAAACGGAAGTTCAATAGCCCGTACGACACCCTTTGGGCTCCTTCTGCTAATCTCGTGTTTATCTCGTGTTAGTAGAAGTTTGGTGAGAGACGATTCGCGCTTGTGAGACTCGTATTTTTCAGTTCGTTTTAACTGTTGTTCAGTCTGTGCTTGTGAGGTTTGTATCTGCTTTTCAGTGCGTTTGGTCAGTTGGCATTGAGAAATCTTTGTTTTATTGGCCGCTCGTTCCTGATTTTCAGGTCGTTCTTCACAGGCCTTGCTGTTCTTCAGTGCGTTCTGTTTAGTGCGTTCTGACCAGCCGACCGTTTTGAAGCCATGTTACCTGTACGTACTCGTCGTAGAGCTCGTGCATTGTATGTGCTTGGTGCTGTAGTTTATTCTTCAGCCCAAGACCAGTCCATGAACAGGGCGAGGAGGAGTTCATGGACCAAGAATTGGTTGCTTCAGCGTGACCAGTTCTGTCACATGCCTTTGCTCCGTGAGATCCGTGAGAATAATCCTGAGGATTTCAGGAACTTTCTCCGGATGACGGACCCCGTTTTGACCGTTTGGTGGCTTTGCTGACCCCCTATATCAGCAGGCAGGATACCTGCATGAGGCAAGCCATCACTCCGGAGCAGAGGCTGGTCGCTACCTTGCGGTATTTGGCCACAGGGAGAAGCCTGCAGGACCTTAAGTTCTCGACAGGCATCTCCCCCCAGGCTCTGGGGATCATTATCCCAGAGACCTGTTCTGCCATCATACAGGTCCTGCAGAAGGACTATATTAAGGTAAGATATTTTTCTTTTATTAGCATCACATGTTCTTTTATGTAATCTTTGATAATGTAATGTATTTCTTGCTTCAAACACTACTTCCCATCATTGCAATATAGTGTGAATGTCCCCTTTTTATCCTCACACATGCTGGAATTTTTTCCTGTTATTTTTTGTCATGCATGTATATTTTCCTTCAATAACCTTCCCAGCATGAAGTGATGGGAACATATCCACCTAGTCTACTCATTTTGAATGTATTTTGTTGGAGTGTATTTAGTGTGCTTATAATTAGCAATTAGCTAGATTTCACAACCCCCCCCCACCTGAACTCACTCCAAATAGTGTGCTGCTAATTAGCAATTAGCTAGATTTCACAACCCCCCCCCCCACCTGAACTCACTCCAAATAGTGTGCTGCTAATTAGCAATTAGCTAGATTTCACAACCCCCCCCCACCTGAACTCACTCCAAATAGTGTGCTGCTAATTAGCAATTAGCTAGATTTCACAACCCCCCCCCCCACCTGAACTCACTCCAAATAGTGT